>JBBGZY010000528.1:312500-912500 GCA_037952925.1 Lithobates clamitans
AAACTAAAAAAAGTGATTTTAAAAAAACAAAAAAAAAATTAATTCTAAAAAACCAAAAAAAAAAAAAAAGTGATTTTAAAAAACCAAAATAAAAAAAAATTTGATTTTAAAAAACCAAAAAAAATAAAAAAAGTGATTTTAAAAAACCAAAAAAAATAAAAAAAATTAATGTTAAAAAACCAAAAAACTAAAAAAAGTGATTTTAAAAAACCAAAAAAAAAAATTAATTTTAAAAAACCAAAAAAAATAAAGAGAAGAGAAGAGCGGGAGCCTCCCCCCTCATGCCATGGGTGCGGAGCGGCCCGAGGAGAAGAAGATAGAAGACGCCGCGGAGAAGATGCTGGACGAGAACGCCGGAGGAAGAACCAGAAGAGCCAGAAGAACCAGAAGAAGAAGAAGATGAAGGAAGAAAGAAGAAAGAAGAAGCATTTAAATAAAGGAATTGTCAAAAACTGTCTCTTGTCATTTTTAACATTTTTGACAGTTTTTTAGTGAAATGGTAGGGGTAAGTACCCCCTTACCATTTCACACAGGGGGGGGGCCGGGATCTGGGGGTCCCCTTGTTAAAGGGGGCTTCCAGATTCCGATAAGCCCCCCGCCCGCAGACCCTCACAACCACCGGCCACGGTTGTGAGGATGAGGCCCTTGTCCTCATCAACATGGGGACAAGGTGTTTTGGGGGGCTACCCCAAAGCACCCTCCCAATGTTGAGGGCATGTGGCCTGGTACGGTTCAGGAGGGGGGGGGGGGCGCACTCTCGTCCCCCCCTCTTTTCCTGCGGCCTGCCAGGTTGCGTGCTCGGATAAGGGTCTGGTATGGATTTTTAGGGGGACCCCACGCCTTTTTTTTTTTTTTTTTTTGGCGCGGGGTTCCCCTTAAAATCCATACCAGACCTGAAGGGTCTGGTATGGAATTTAGGGGGAACCCCACGTCAATTTTTTTTTTAAATTTTGGCTGGGGTTCCCCTTAATATCCATACCAGACCTGAAGGGCCTTGTATGGAATTTAGGGGGACCCCCACATCATTTTTTTTTTTTTTTTTTTTGGTTCGGGGTTCCCCTGTGGGGAATTCCCATGCCGTTTTTATCAATGAACTTCTGTGTGTATTGTCGGCAATGCAATAGCCGCGGTAGTTTTAAATGTGTTTTTTCCTTCCAAATGTCACTTTGCTGTCAGACTGTTCTAAACACGGGAAACATGCGCCCCTTTACAGGCATACTATAGACACCCCCCAGGTATGAAATTTAAAGGGATATTACACTTTTATTGTTTGACTTTAAGCATTATTAAAATCACTGCTCCTGAAAAAACGGCCGTTTTTAAAACTTTTTTTTGCATTGATTCATGTCCCCTGGGGGAGGACCCGGGTCCCCAAACACTTTTTATGACAATAACTTGCATATTAGCCTTTAAAATTAGCACTTTTGATTATTCATGTTCGTGTCCCATAGACTTTAACGGCGTTCGCGTGTTCGAACGAATTTTTTTCCTGTTCGCATGTTCTGGTGCGAACCGAACAGGGGGGTGTTCGGCTCATCCCTATTTAGAAGCAAGTAAAATGCCATGATGGGGAGGAAGCTCAGGGACCCACCCTGAGGGATATACTCAGGGACATACCCTGAGGGGGTTATTGTTAACCACTTACTTACCTGCTGTTTCATTGTCATTCTCACAAGATTATTGATTCTACCAAGAAGTTATCATGGTGGTATTATGTCAAAGGGACTGTACGCCCATTTTGCAAGTGTTTTTATTGATTTGCAAGACGTTCTTGTAACGCAATCGGTATCTTAATTTCATGTAAATATTTGTTTTTGTCAACCAATAAATGTAACTATTTTGTATGATCACATGTCTCCAGGAAGGTTTGAAGAAGCACTATTGACAGTGTGAAACGCGTCACCTCCTGGGTCCTGTGTCTTTTGTCTTGGTGGCTGTTATGTGTGACTCATATTGGATGAAATAAATGACGTTGGATCGCTTCCATTGGTGTGCAGCTTTTCCTTCTTTTCCTATCCTCTTCGGTGGCAAGCCGTGGCTAGCACCCAGCACATCCGGTTTGTACTGATTTGCTCACCTGGAGCGGCGCTCTTTTTTCTTGAACTTTTGTGCGCAGTTTTAAAGTGTGACAAGTGTGTTAGGCATCTATTTACTCAACGTAACATCATCTTTCACATTATACAAAAAAAATTGCGCTAACTTTAGTGTTTTGTTTTTTTCTAATTCCTGAAACTTTTTTTTAAATAAAATAAAATTGCTGCGCAACTACCATGTGACATAAGAAGTTGCAATGACCGCCATTTTATTCTCTAGGGTCTCTGATTTAAAAAAAACATGTATAATGTTGGGGGGGTTCTGAGTAATTTTCTAGCAAAAAAATGATGATTTTTACCTGTAGGAGCGGAGTGCCAGAATTGGCCTGGGTGCCAAGTGGCTAAAGGAGTAGAGCGTGCTCATTTTGTAAAATTATTTTTTTAATTAGCGTTGTGGATGAGGGGAAGCTGTGCTGACTTCAATCATCCAATCATGTCTATTATTTTAGTAAATCAACCCCATTGCCTAGGTCAGCTGAGATGGAAGTTTTCCATTATATTAATGCCAGCAGAAAGAGTAGTTTGGACCAGGATCATCCTGTGATTATGTGAAAGGCAGTGGGGGGGTCACTCACTTGTCTACATCAGTTATAACAATGCATTATTCAGTTGTATTTGATGATAAAATGGATAAAATGACACTACCTTCAGATGTCGTTTTTGGTAAAGGGTTTTCACATGGACTCATCGGTGTAGGGATATTTGACACATAATTGAATGTAACGTTCAGGTAGGTGCTGATCCAAGTTTGGTAGGCCGTCACCTGTGTATACACCCCAGGGTAGTTGGGTTCTGCACATCCTTTTCCCCAGCTCACAACTCCAACCTGGTACCATACGCCCTGAACCTTACACACCAGAGGTCCTCCTGAGTCACCCTGTAATACATCAATAATCATCAGCTGCACCAACGTCTATCTGCTCAGGATAATTCAACAAAATGTTTCAGTCTTAGCATTTTCCATGAATGTGTAATCACACAAACTAGTTGAGCACTCAGGGCCGGTGCTACCACTAGGCAAACTAGGCAGCCGCGAAGGGCGCACTGCTGCCTGCGGGGAGATGCCCGCAGACTGTGTATGACATATAGTGGAGGAGGAGGAGGAGGGAGCGGAGCGCTGCGATGCAGCCACAGCTTGGCCCAAAGCAGCCCCAGGGCAGGCAGCCTACCGATCAAATTATTGCAGCCCATATATATATATATATATATATATATATATATATATATATATATATATATATATATATATTTGCATTGTTTGGGACTAGGTTATATATATTTAGAAATCTTTTGCACATTATATAATTTTCACCTAATCCATTTTTGCACTTTTTTTGAGTCATGATTATATCATGTTGATGCAGTTTCTTGATATCTATCTATTTATATGGTTGATTTAGTGGGCGAGGGCACCTGTGTTTCCTTAGGGCCAGTTCACACCATAGAAACGCAGTCTGGATGCATTCCAGATGCTTTTCTGCATGCACATTTTTGATGCATTTTTGATGCAGTCCAGTGCATTTTTCCCCCTCCTTTTTTTTCTCAACTTTAACCACTTGCCGATCGCTGCGCGACGATATACGTCAGCACAAAGGCAGCGGTGGGCAAACGAGTGTACCTGTACGTCCCCTTTAATTGGTGTGACTGTGCCTCCGCCGGTCTCCCAGCGTTCGTATCACAGAGCCATTTCCCCGTTCTGCCTTTGTGACATGACAGAGATCATGACAGAGGAGCCGTGATCTCTGTCATGTTGTAGTGAGCCTACCCCCCCACCCCACAGTTAGAATCACTCCCTAGAACACACTTAACCCCTTGATCGCCCCCTAGTGTTTAACTCCTTCACTGCAAGTGACATTTACACAGTAATCAGTGCATTTTTATAGCACTGATCGCTGTATAAATGACAATGGTCCCAAAATAGTGTCAAAAGTGTCCGATGTGTCCGCCATAATGTCGCAGTCCCGATAAAAATTGCAGATCGCCGCCATGACTAATAAAAAAAAAATAGTAATAAAAATGCCATAAATCTATCCCCTTTTTTGTAGACACTATAACTTTTGCGCAAACCAATCAATATACGCTTATCGCGTTTTTTTTGTTTTTTTTAACAAAAATATGTGGAAGAATATGTATCGGCCTAAACTGAGGAAAAAATTAGTTTTTTTATATATATCTTTTGGGGGATATTTATTATAGCAAAAAGTAAAAAATATTGCTTTTTTTTCAAAATTGTCGCTCATTTTTTGTTTATAGCACAAAAAATAAAAACCGCAGAAGTGATTAAATACCACCAAAGAAAGCTCTATTTGTGGGGAAAAAAAGGACGCAAATTTTGTTTGGGTGCAACGTTAAAGCAATTGTCAGTTAAAGTGACGCAGTACTGAATCGCAAAAAGTGCTCTGGTCAGGAAGGGGGTGAAATCTTAAGGGGCTGAAGCGGTTAAATAAGAATAGGTGTATTCCAGTGCGTTTTTGGTGCATTTTCTATGCTTTTTACAGCGTTCCAGTACAGTCCAGTGCAGGTAAAATGAGGCATGTTCTACTTTTTGTTCTGGAACTGCAAGCACTGGTGTGAACTATGCCATTGAAAACATATAACCTTTTTTCCATGCGTTTTTGATGCAGAAAAAAAACGCACTGGACTGCATGCGGTGTGAACTGGCCCTTAAAATAGAAGTAAACCCATAGATTTAACAGTTTCAAAAAACAGTTACATTTGCTGCACATGGCAGGAATGTAACTGTCACATTAGATGTGCTCTCAACCAAACTGTCAAAACATCCAATGGCTGGTGTCATAGCTGATCATATGTACAGCTATATGGCAGTTGAAGATTAAACAGAGGCCACGATGGCAGATTTCTTGGCTGAAAACAATAGAGGGGTTTACTTCCACTTGAATTACATTGTCTAAGCAGGGTAATCAAGCTTTTTACAAGTGCTGCTACCAATTTAGATCTCAGCGTGGGTTTTATATTTTATTTTTAGACATTAAAATAGTTTTAAAGTCTAAATTTTTTTTTGCCTTAATGCATTCTCCACATTAAGGTTAAAAACACCCCGCGGTCATACCCTCCATCCCTAAACATTTACCTGGCAACTCACCACTTTAGCACTGTCTGTGGCTCATCTCCATTCCTGTTTTTGGAGGAGTAACCAAGTGAAGTGGAACCATAGGCTCCTGCTGCCATCAGTCAAACTCTGGTGAGGAGGGAGTGGGGGCATGGCTCAGGGGTACACACACACGGGTGCCTGCTTAACAGACTTGCCAAGGAGGTACCTGAAGGAGAAAAGAGCCAACAGCACTGATGGGGACTGCTAGAAGCTGATGTAAGTGACCTTCATGTGCAATATTGCTGCACAGAGCTGTTGTCATATAGTAGGGGGGGTGAGCATTAGGGGTGCACATCTTTACTGGTCTCATGATTCGATTCGATTATGATTATCTGGTCAACTATTCGATCACAATGTATCACGATTACCGACATGCTCCCACTTCCGCTTGGGCCGCCTAGGCAGCCCTACCACTCTTGTGGGACATATCACAGTTCCCAAAAGATTGCCCGGCTATGCAGGAAAGCGCAGTGAGACATGCGCACCCGGCTGTGAAGCTGCGAGCTGTCACAGCCGGATGCCCACAGTAGTATTGCCAGCGCTGTGGACAGGCGGGGGAGAGAATGGAGGGTTTGGGTGGCCATGTCGCTGGATTGTGGGACAGGTGAGTGTCTTTTTATTAAAAGTCAGAAAATACACTTTTTTTGTAGCTGTTGACTTTTAATAAACAAAAAATTGACTGTAACCCCGCTTTGAATTAAAAATAACTTCACTCCCTTAAAAAAGTGCACTACAGGGTACAGGCATTCACACACACTGCTGCTGGGAGGTCAGGAGGGATTACAATCCACAGCTGACAAACAGCCCTGTTATGTTCCCTGTACTGTCTCTGTGCTGACCAGTGGCAGCTGGTGCTCAAAATTTTTGGGTGGGGGCGCAAACAAACTGAAAAATACTGAACCTCCCGCATCAAACGCTGCCACCTGTGCCCGTCAAGTGCAGCCACCTGTTCCCATCAAAACGCAGCCACCTGTTCCCGTCAAACGCAGCCACCTGTTTCCGTCAAACGCAGCCACTTGTGCCCATCAAACGCAGCCACCTGTGCCCATCAAAGGCAGCCACCTGTGCCCATCAAACGCAGCCACCCGTGCCTGTCAAACGCAGCCACTTGTGCCCGTCAAACGCAGCCACTTGTGCCCATTAAATGCAGCCATCACTAACCTCCCCCTACAATGCACGGGCCACCACTGGTGCTGACAGTTCCTTGGCATTCCTGTTTGCACCTTCCAGCACACTAGGAGTTAACAGTGGAATGTGCACAGGATAGCCAGGGACCTGTCAGCACGGAGCGAGAGGTGTAAGGTTACTGTTGTTAAAATGACTTTCTTTTAATAAATTCTGTGTTACAATGGATGATGTGCCCCGCTGTACTGTGTGTGCTTTTTAAAAAACGATGTCATTTCATACCAAATTTCACAGTAGTACGATATATCCCGGTCATGTGACTCCCGTCCCGTCCCACCCTTCTCCTCTCTCCGCTCTCCTGAGTCCTGACATCAGCGGGGAATTCTCAGCCCCGTCCGCTGATTATAGCTATCGTATCAGAAGAGAGGCGGACGAGACTGAGAATTCCCCGCTGACGTCAGGACTCAGGAGAAAGGAGAGGGGCGGGACGGGACGAGAGTCACATGACCGGCATATATCGTACTACAGTGAAATTCGGTATGAAGTGACATGGTTTTTTTAAAAGCACACACAGTACAGCGGGGCACATCATCCATTGTAACACAGAATTTATTAAAAGAAAGTCATTTTAAAAGTAGGCTCCAAGTGCTTTCCCGGGAGGGGCGGGGCTAGTCGCCATGATGTCACCCGCAATCGATTTTCCGGTCCTTATGCATCAATGCCGCATCGGGGACACCCGAATCCCAATGCATCGATGCAATGATTAATTTCAGCTTTAAGGGGGCGTGGCAAGGGGTGTGTCCTGTGCCTGCTTACTTTTGTAGATAGATGTCCCTCATTCCTATTTCAAAAAGTTGGGAGGTACGCTCAGTAGGGGTGCTGAAATTAATCGTTGCATCGATGCATCGCGATTCGGGTGTCCCCGATGCGGCATCGATGCATAAGGACCGGAAAATTGATTGCGGGTGACGTCATGGCGACTAGCCCCGCCCCTCCCGGGAATGCACTCGGAGCCTATTTTTAAAATGACTTTCTTTTATTAAATTCTGTGTTACAATGGATGATGTGCCCCGCTGTACTGTGTATGTGCTTTTTAAAAAACGATGTCACTTCATGCCGAATTTCACTGTAGTACGATATATCCCGGTCATGTGACTCCCGGCCTGTCCCGCCCTTCTCCTCTCTCCGCTCTCCTGAGTCCTGACATCAGCGGGGAATTCTCAGCCCCGCCCGCCTCTCTTCTGAAACGATAGCTATAGTCAGTGGGCAGGGGTGAGAATTCCCCGCTGATGTCAGGACTCAGGAGAGCGGAGAGGGGTGGGACGGGCCAGGAGTCACATGACCGGGATATATCGTACTACTGTAAAATTCAGTATGAAGTGACATCGTTTTTTAAAAAGCACACACAGTACAGCGGGGCACATCATCCATTGTAACACAGAATTTATTAAAAGAAAGTCATTTTAACAACAGTAACCTTACACCTCTCACTCCATGCTGACAGGTCCCTGGCTATCCTGTGCACATTCCACTGTTAACTCCTAGTGTGCTGGAAGGTGCAAACAGGAATGCCAAGGAACTGTCAGCACCAGTGGTGGCCCGTGCATTGTGGGGGGGGTTAGTGATGGCTGCATTTAATGGGCACAAGTGGCTGGGTTTAAAGGGCACAAATGGCTGCATTTGACAGGCACAGGTGGCTGCGTTTGACGGGCACAGGTGGCTGCGTTTGACGGGCACAAGTGGCTGCGTTTGAGGGGCACAAGTGGCTGCGTTTGACGGGAACAGGTGGCTACGTTTGACGGGAACAGGTGGCTGCGATTGACGGGAACAAGTGGCAGCATTTAATGGGCACAGGTGGCTGCGTTTGATGGGCACAGGTGGCTGCGTTTGACGGGCACAAGTGGCTGTGTTTGACGGGCACAAGTGGCTGCGTTTGACGAGCACAGGTGGCTGCGTTTGATGGGCACAGTGGCTGCGTTTGATGGGGGGTTCACTATTTTTCAGTTTGCTTGCGCCCCCCCAAACATTGTGAGCACCAATGTTTGGGGGGCCCTTTACAAACCCTTTACAAACGAAAAAAAAAGTCATTAAGTGCACTGTGTTCGGGTGCTGGACACAGTGCACTATGGGAAGTGCCACATCTATGCAATCACAGGATTGCAGATGAGGCGCTTCATTGGCAGGGTTTGGAGATGCTTTGTGGTGCAGTCCATCGCGCCGAACAGCTTCTGCCCAGCGCCCATAGTGTATCACTATGGCCGGGTGCTTTGTTCTCAGTGTGAGAACAATGTCACTTCTGGCGGGCTACAAAAAGATGGTCGCCTCCGTGAGGCCCCTCCCCTCTCCACTGAACCCATGGAGAAAGCCAGGACCTAGCTGCCACTGAAGGGGACAAAGACAGACGTGGCATGAAGGAGGGCTGTGCTGCCGGGGACACATGTGAGGAGGACTCTGCTGCTGATGGGGGACACTGATGTAAGGAGGGACTCCACTGATGGGGACATAGATGTAAAGAGGGACTCCGCTGATGGGGACACAGATGTAAGAAGGGACTCCGCTGATGGGGACACAGATGTAAGGAGGGACTCCGCTGATGGGGACACAGATGTAAGGAGGGACTCCGCTGATGGGGACACAGATGTAAGGAGGGACTCTGCTGATGGGGACACAGATGTAAGGAGCGACTCCGCTGATGGGGACACAGATGTAAGGAGGGACTCTGCTGGGGGCACCTAATGTAAGGACGGACTCTGCTGGGGCACCTGATGTAAGGATGGACTCTGCTGGGGGCACCTGATGGCATCTGGTGGCAGGCGACGTGGCAGGTGAAACGCTCATGGCTCCTACTGATTCTGCATTATGGTGAGTTGAATAATTTCATTTTATATTACAATGTAATAATAGAAATAATGCGCTTCAATCATCCTGACACCACAACAACCATGGTGCCGGGATGATTGAAGCGCAAACATCAGGTGTTTGGAATATCTTATCTGCTGATTGTTAAACTTTCTGGAATACTCATATTTATATTGTTATGTAGGATCTGGGCCTGCTGCCCCTCCATCTCTCTCCCTCTCTCCCTCTCTCTCTCTCCCTCCCTCCCTCTCTCCCTCCATCCCTCCCTCCATCCCTCCCTCTCTCCCTCCATCCCTCATTCCCTCCATCCCTCATTCATGTCAGACGCTAACCACACCCCTTAGAGCCACACCCCTCTGGTCACGCCCACTATTTCACTGAAACCACACCCATTGTCACCAAGTGGGAGGGGTCAAAAAGGAAAGACGGGGTCTGGCGCCCCCCATCCTAAAACTTCACCAGCCGCCACTGGCCACGCTACCGTCTCACAGCTCGCTGCCTGACATGCCACCATGATGGGGTAAGTGCCGGGCAGACAGTGGGCGGGCGGGCACAGTGGCTGCATATTATGATCAGAAAGGCAGCAATTGATGGGCACAGTGGCTGCACATTATGGGCACAGTGGCTGCATATGATGGGGTACAGTTGGCTGCATTTGATGAACACAGAGGCTGCATATGATGGGCACAGTTGGCTGCATATGATGGGCACAGGTGGCTGCATTTGCTGGGCACAGGTGGCTGCATTTGCTGGGCACAGTTGGCTGCATTTGCTGGGCACAGTTGGCTGCATTTGCTGGGCACAGTTGGCTGCATTTGATGTTTTTGTTTCAGTATTTTTCAGTTTGCGCCCCCCCCCAAATATTTTGAGCACCAGCCGCCACTGTGGGTGACAGATAATGCATCTTGGCCGTGGACTACTGCAGTCATAAAATCTAATCAAAGTTCAGAAATTCTCTAACTTGCATTCTTTTACTACTAATTAGATGAACAAGTTACCATCTGAAGAATGCTATTTACCATAAACAATAAATACTTATGACCCCTTTTGATGTTCAGTTATCATAAATACTTCCATTCATTATTAATGGCCTAATTGCATTCTTACACAAAGACATAAGCATTTTAACTTGTGCTTATTGATCTTTATGATTCCTTTCAAGTCTGACTAATCCACCTGCACTCCACAATCCTTTGCAACTTTGCCAATCACCTCCATTTAATTGGCAAATTTGCAAAGGATTATGGAGTGCAAGGGCCAAGGTGGTCTTGCATAAAATTAACATAGCAAAGAGTCAGCTATCCTTTTGACATGTAGAATATAGCTGGTCTGCTTAGACCCTGGCCTGGTCAATAATTCAGCCCTAATACTGTATGTGTGTATATACAGTATCTCACAGAAGTGAGTACACCCTTCACATTTTGTAAATATTTTTATTCTATCTTTTCATGTGACAACACTGAAGAAATGACACTTTGCTACAATGTAAAGTAGTGAGTGTACAGCTTGTATAACAGTGTAAATTTGCTGTCCCCTCAAAATAACTCAACACACAGCCATTAATGTCTAAACCGCTGACAACAAAAGTGAATACACTCCTAAGTGAAAATGTCCAAATTGGGCCCAAAGTGTCAATATTTTGTGTGGCCACCATTATTTTCCAGCACTGCCTTAACCATCTTGGGCATGGAGTTCACCAGAGCTTCACAGGTTGCCACTGGAGTCCTTTTCCACTCCTCCATGACGACATCACAGAGCCGGTGGATGTTAGAGACCTTGCGCTCCTCCACCTTTTGTTTGAGGATGCCCCACAGATGCTCAATAAGGTTTAGGTCTGGAGACATAATTGGCCAGTCCATCACCTTTACCCTCAGCTTCTTTTTTTTTTTAACAGAAGGAATGTTTATTGAAGTATTTAGACATTATACATGAGATCAGTAATAATCACATTAGCAAATATCCACACGACAAAACCAATAATGACTTTCTTGTTTCTCTGAGTTCATCAGTCCTAATCAAATTTCCTTTCTTACAGCATATCCACCACAATCCTCCCCAAACCTTCCCCCAACCCCCACTAGGACAATGCCCACATTGTGTTTAATAGGTATATCAACACCTGTATAGGATGTACCTGTCTGGCTTAGTTATCATACCAATATAAATGAGAGGGGGGAAGGGGACGGAGAGAAGGGGGTGCAGACATGTACACGAAGAAGAGTGAAGGAGGAAAATACGGAAGAAATGCGAAAAGAGCATGGAGGAGAGGGGGAGAGAACACAATCTATACACCAGGTTGAACCTTTCTTAGACCTCAGGAGAGGCTCATGCCATGTTCCGCCACCATCCATATATTCCAGCGTCCTTTATCTTCTAAGTCCATACCCTATGTATCCTGATCTATCCATCTACACTGTGATATGCCTGGCTTGCACCCAGGGCGCCCATATTTTTTAAAAATTTTTGAGGGCAGTTCCTGCCCATGTACGTGAGTTTATACATGGGCAAGACCGTGTTTATAAGCGCCCTCCATGTCGACAATTGAGGGGGATCTGACACCTTCCACTTCAAGAGTAGCGCTTTCCTGGCATAGTAGGCCGCATAAAAGACAAATAATGAATTATGTTTGGTCGTTTTAAGGTTATCAGTAATACCCAGCAAAAATATCAGGGGGTCTCCCTCCAGATTGAGTCCTGCCACATTGTTCACATCAGCAATCACTGCCCGCCAGAATACCTGAATGAGGGGGCATTCCCACACCATATGTATAAAGGTACCCACCGACTGTCTACATTTGGGGCACGTCTCTGTCACCTCCGGATATATTTTGGAAAGCCTAGCAGGAGTATAGTATACTCTGTGTAAAAATTTTAATTGGACAAAACGATCTCTGGCTGATATCATAAGCGGAATGCATTGCTGTAGACCCTCCGTCCAGTCCTCCTCCGTTAAGGCAGGTATATCTTTTTTCCAGGCCTCAAAGAGTTTAACTGTGTTAGCATCTTTCCTGCATGTGAGCCTCAGATATATAGAGGATAATGTGCGATCTATCTCTTCTGCCATTAGGAGGGACTCGACCGAGTTGACAGCAATAACAATCCCATCTGGGAACTGAGCCCTCACAGCATGCCTAAGCTGGATATATCTAAAGTACATCCACGGCGGTAGACAAAACTGTCTCCTGAGCTCCGCTAGAGATAGAAGCCTTCCCCCAGATATAATGTGTTTTAGTTTAGTTATCTGAAACCTAGCCCACACTTGTGGGTCCGGAACAGATCCAAGATGTTGCAGATTAGGATTTCCCCAAAGCGGAGTGTGAGGGGACACAGCGCCCCCTCTACTAAACAGTTGGTAACTTGTTTCCAGGCTAATAGTGTTGTTTTCATGGGAGCAGTCACTTGTGGTCCATACTTGGGACCGCGGTATACTAGGTTGGTGAGTTCTGAATAAGATCCCAAGATGGCCGCCTCACCCAAACCAGCCCCACCCAAATAAATGTAGAAATTATGCGATCTAATTTAGCAAAAAAGGCATTGGGAATAGGAATCGGGGCTTGTCATAACACATACAGAAATTTAGGGAGAAAGGTCATTTTGATAAGGTTGACTCTACCAACCGGGGTAAGGGGAAGATGCTTCCACACCCCGCATTTAAGTGCTAGCTGTTGGAGAACAGTGTATTATAGTATAAATTATCTTCTAGGTATTTTTTGAGATCACGTTGAACATATATGCCTAGATATTTAAATCTAGTCGTTACTTGTAAAGTAATCTGAGGGGCTACTATTTGTTTTCCTGGCGCCAACGGGAAGAGGAGCGATTTATCCCAATTCATCCCTATCCCAGAAAAGTATCCAAATCTATCTATAATGGCTAAAGCTGCGGGTAGTGAGCGGTGGATATCTTGCAAGTATAGCAGCATATCATCCGCATATAGAGATACCTTCTCGACCAGGGGGGGAAAGAAATGCCCCGAACCTCATCAGCGGACCGCAGAAGCTCTGCCAACGGCTCAACCACCAACGCAAAAAGAGCCAGAGATAGAGGGCAGCCCTGCCTCGTTCCTCGGTGAAGTGGGAAGGCCGGTGAGAGTATACCCCCTGTGCGGACTCTAGCCGAGGGGGCCGAATATAGCATCCTCAGCCAGGCTATAAATCTGGGCCCAAAAAAATTTTTGAAGAACGAGCCATAGATATTCCCACTCCACCGAGTCGAAGGCCTTCTCCACGTCTAACGAGGCAACCACTGCAGTATCCTCCCTGATCGGGACCCCCGCCAACACAGTGTATAACCTTCTCAGATTAATATCTGTGCCTTTCCCTGGCATGAAACCACTTTGGTCCCTGTGAACCAGGGCTAGGATAACTCTATTGAGACAATTGGCCAGCACCTTCGCGAGGATCTTCGCGTCCACATTAAGCAGCGAGATGGGTCTATATGAGGAACACAGCTCTGGGTCCTTTCCAGGCTTGTGGATGACCACTATAACTGCTGCCAACATCGAGGGGGGGAGAGAAGAGGATTCAAATGAGGCCTCCAGCACTTCCAACAGTCTGCAGGCCAATGTGTCTACATGGGCCTTATAGAACTCCGCCGGCAGACCATCGTCGCCTGGCGTTTTTCCAGCCTGCATAGAGCCAATAGCCTGTTGTAGTTCCTTGAGAGTGAGCGGAGCGTCCAGACTCCCACGGGTCTCCTCCATTAGCACAAGAAGTTCAACTCCCTCCAGATAAGTTTGGAGTTCGTCTGTAGAATATCCGACCCTGGAGGAATATAGGTCCCTATAGAAGGAGGCAAAGCAGGCATTAATGCCTCCAGGATCAGAGATTATTTGCCCTTGAGAGTTTTTAACAATACCTGGCATAGCCGAGTGCTCTTTAGACAACCACGCCAGAAGTCGGCCCGTCCGCTCACCCTGTTCAAACACTCTCTGTGAGTGGTGTAGTAACAGTTTCTTGGCTGACATAGTCCTTAATAGCATTACCTCTCGGAGGGCACACTGTAGGTCCCTCCGCGTCACCTCATCTTTTGTATTCACGTAGGTTTGCTCAAGTTCAACCACCCTCCTTTCCGCGACCACCAAGTCCTCTCCTGCCTGACGTCTAACCTGCCCTATCTTCCGCTGATAATAACTGCGCACCTGTACTTTAAAAGCGTCCCAGCCAGATGGTGGGTCAGTGGCAGGGGGGTTCACATTCCAGAGGTCAGCAATGTGTTCCTCCGCCTCGGGGGCCACCCTCTCATCAGAAATCCAGAAGCGGGACAGGCGCCACAGACAGTTGGCGGGGGCCTGGTAAACGTTTAAGCGGAGTAGGATAGGAGTGTGATCAGATATCCCCCTTGATAAAATGGATATCTCTTGGACTTTTGGCAAAAACGATCTACTAACAAACACTAAGTCTATTCTGGACATAGCTGCGTAGGTGGCGGACTGGCATGTATACCTTCTCAGGAGGGGATACTTCCACCGCCAAACATCAGTGAATCCGAATGTGTCAGCCCATCGAGACAGCAGGGAATCACTGGCCCCTCCTGGCGTCAACTTATCTAATGCAGGGCATGGAGGCATATTGAAGTCCCCTGCTATCACCACATTATTCACTGACATGTTAGCTAACCTTTGGGTAATTGTGTTCAAAATTGTTAAAGATGCCGGAGGGGGGATATATAATCCCACCAACGCCATAGGTGTATTTGCAATGACAGCATTCATAATTACAAATTTTCCCCCGGGATCCAGATGCAGATCAACCAAGCTAAATGACAGGGATTTGTGGATAAGCACACTCACCCCTCTGGCATAAGAGGAGTAGGTGGCATGATAATAGTGCCCCACCCACGGCTTTTTAAGCCCAAGAATTCTGCTCCCTGTTAGGTGGGTTTCCTGAAAAATACATATGTCAGGGCGGTGTGTTTTTAGAAAGTTGAACACCAGAGAGCGCTTTATCCGGTAATTAAGTCCCCGGACGTTCCACAATATAATTGTTAAAGGGGCCATATTTGAAAGTAGAAATGAGTATGCCATGTCACAACCAGCCAACATAGTAGTGCACCTGGATCCCAGGAGACAATCCACATTCCCTCCCACCACAACTCCCCCACATGGTAAACAGTGATAACACAGTCATCATCCATAGTGGCACAATTACCTCGTACACATTCCTTCATCAGAACTAAAAACATTTTTAACCCATTCCAACTCCCCCCCTCCCCACACACCCTCCCAAACCGGGCTGTGCTAGTATCCCAAACCAAACCATGGTCAACGACTATCTGGGGTCATGAACAAAAAACAGTCGCTCCGTTGTAACAGGGAGCGTGTAGATACAACTCGTCTGGAGGAGATGCCTCCAGCGATGGGGAAAGAAAAAGAAGAAAAAAAATAGGGGGGACTCCAGAGTATTGTTTCGTGCATAGCACAGGAACGTTAGGGAATTGAAGTGTAACATGTCTCAGTCTAACGAGGAGTTTAAAGTTATAATAATATGAGCATTATATACTCCAGTCCTTCATTTAAATACATCAGTACTCATAAAGGCGATCTCCTGTCCACGTGCGGCAAGTTAAAAGGGTCCTGCACATCTTAGTAAGATAGCAATGCACACAGGGGTACAGACTATCCCCTCCATTTCGTTGTAGGGAGCGTTAAGCCTTCAGATGTTGATATCAGACAAAATGGAGGGGGAGTATCATCAAAAGGCCAGTGAAGGGCAAAGGCTGAAGTAATAAGACATCCGCATACAGTTAGTGCATGGGTGACACGGGACAGGACTGAAAGCAGAAAGGGAAGCAGGACATTACTCACGGAGTTTAAACAGCAAGCATCTGCAGACACAGGGAACTCGCAGATCATCGAGGCGGGAGAGTATTCAGCCACTGTGATGCTTCTCCTGGCGAGGTAAAAAATCTCATGGCCTCACCATCCTGCACCCTGAGGCGCGCCGGGAATAGCATGCTATATTTAATAGCCTTTGACCAGAGAGCCCGCTTCACCTCATCGAATGACCTCCTAAGCTTTTGTGTATCCACCGAGAAGTCCGGGAAGAACATTAGGCGGGTTGATTCGTGTCTGATTTCTTGCATCTTCCTGGCTTCTCTGAGGATTAGGTCACGATCACGAAAATTTAGCAGCCGGAATATGAATGTGCGCGGCGGGGATCCCGGTGGCCCTCTTTGGGGGGGCATCCTGTGCGCTCTCTCCACCGTGAAGAAGGACGAGAAGGCCGCCTGTGGGAAAAGCGTGCGGAGGAGTCTCTCCATGTAGAGAACCGGGTCTTGGCCTTCCGAACCTTCTGGAAGTCCCACGACGCGGAGGTTGTTCCGGCGGTTTCGGTTCTCCACGTCTTCGGATCTAGCTTCCAGGGTTCTGACTCTTACCTGCAACGTATGCAGGGAGGCTGTGTGATCTCGGACCGTGTCCACTGTGTCACCGAGCCGACTCTCCGTCTCTGCAACTCTCTGGCGTATCTTGTCAAAGTCCTGTCGGATCCGACCAACCTCCAGCTGGACCGTGTCTATCTCAGTAGTTAGATCCGACAGAGATGACTGACATCCAGTGATCGCCCGCATGAGAGCATCGAAGTTGCTCTGCTCCAAGAGCGCTGGTGGAGCGGTCTCCGTCTGGGAAGCCATGCTGTGTCTGTCTGCCACGTGCGCCGCCGCTTCTCCCTGAGACTTAGAGGATCTGGGAGTGTTCACCCTCTGCTGTGCCTTAGATTTGTGCCCCGTTCGTCTCATTCCCCAACAGAAGCAGTCTAGGGGTATATTAGCAGACCTCAGGGGTCCCAAAGCATATAAAACAGGATAAAATTCCACTGCTGGAAACAGAGCTCCTCAACAGTGCATCCTACACCGCCACCATCTTGGCCACGCCCCCCTACCCTCAGCTTCTTTAGCAAGGCAGTGGTCGTCTTGGAGGTGTGTTTGGGGTCGTTATCATGTTGGAATACTGTCCTGCGGTCCAGTCTCTGAAGGGAGGGGATCATGCTCTGCCTTAGTATGTCACAGTACATGTTGGCATTTATGGTTCCCTCAATGAACTGTAGCTCCCCAGTGCTGGCAGCACTCATGCAGCCCCAGACCATGACACTCCCACCACCATGCTTGACTGTAGGAAACACACACTTGTCTTTGTACTCCTCACCTCTTTGCCGCCACACACGCTTGACACTATCTGAACCAAAGAAGTTTATCTTGGTCTCATCAGACCACAGGACATGGTTCCAGTAATCCATGTCCATAGTCTGCTTGTCTTCAGCAAACTGTTTGCAAGCTTTCTTGTGCATTATTTTTAGAAGAGGTTTCCTTCTGGGACGACAGACATGCAGACCAATTTGATGCAGTGTGTGGCGTATGGTCTGACCCCCATCCCTTCAACCTCTGCAGCAATGGTGGCAGCACTCATACAGAAAGTCTATTTCCCAAAGACAACCTCTGGATATTACGCTGAGCACGTGCACCCCACTTCTTTGGTCGACCATGGCGAGGCCTGTTCTGAGTGGAACCTGTCCTGTTAAACTGCTGCATGATCTTGACCACCGTGCTGCAACTCAGTTTCAGGGTCTTGGCAATCTTCTTATAGCCTAGGCCATCTTTATGTAGAGCAACAATTCTTTTTTTCAGATTCTCAGAGAGTTCTTTGCCATGAGGTGCCATGTTAAACACCTAGTGACCAGTATTAGAGAGTGAGAGCGATAACACCAAATTTAAACAAACCTGCTCCCCATTCACACCTGAGACCTTGTAACACTAAAGAGCCACATGACACCGGGGAGGGAAAGGGAGGCTAATTGGGCCCAATTTGGACATTTTCACTTAGGGGTGTACTCACTTTTGTTGCCAGAGGTTTAGACATTAGTGGCTGTGTGTTGAGTTATTTTGAGGGGACAGCAAATTTACACTATTATACAAGCTGTACACTCACTACTTTACATTGTAGCAAAGTGTCATTTCTTCAGTGTTGTCACATGAAAAGATACAATAAAATATTAAAATATTTACAATATATATATATATATATAATAAATATATATATATATAATTATCCTACATAAATCTGCCTTGATGAGCAGGTAGGTATACCCTCTTTTTATTAAAATAAATAAATATATAAAAAAATAGAGTTTAGTGTCACATTAACTGATGTCATGCATTGATTCTGCTTCCTGTGAAGAAATCCAGACCCAAAAAGTGAGCCATGCTGGAATGATCTTGGCGTTACCCACCTGGCAGGAGACTTTTCCCCCCTCCTTGTAGCCGGCACAGATCTGATCATACTTAATGCTGTAGGAATTTCCCACATTGTAATATGTTTGGCACGTATTGCGGTCTATTAGGGGAACCATGACTTCCTGGAGGGTCCCGTTCGTAACTGCGCTACCTGGTGATGAAACATAGACAAGAAGATGATTACAAAGTAATAGATAGATATATAGATTGAACTCTTTTATGCTTCTTTCACACTTGTGCATTACAGAAACGCATTCAAAATTGCGGGTGTTCTTTTAGCACACAAAGAAGTACATCATTTTGTGTGTGAGAAATCACAAGAAAAAAGAAAAAAAAACACATGGTAACAAAGTACCATGCGTTTTGGTGTGGCGCTATTTTGAAAAAGCGTCATGCACTTCTTTGATGCAATTTAGATCCAATAGGCAACCCATTCCAATGAATGGTCTGATTTAGTGCAACGTATAGTAAATCAGAAAAGAACGCAGAAAAGCATTAGCAATGTCAAATCATGCATATTTAAACTTAGCCTTAAAGTGGTTGTAAAGGCTGAAGGTTCTTAACCTTCATGTATTCTATGCATGAAGGTAAAAAACCTTCAGTGTGCAGCTCCTTCCTCAGCCCCTTCTAATACTTTCCGAAGCCTTATCTCGATCCAGCAATGTGCACGAGACCCGAGGCTCTGCCGGGTCTCTCTTTCCTGATTGGCTGAGACGCAGCAGGAACCATTGGCTCCCGCTGCCATCAATCACAGCTCTTGTGTCTTATGGATGCAGAGATCCGGCTCGGGAGTGAGCACACATGAGTGCCCCCACAGCAAGCAGCTTGCTATGAGAGTACTTAGCAAGGGGGAGGGACCCAAAGAAGTGCCGGTGGGGGACCCGAGAAGAAGAGGATTGGTGCTGATCTGTGCACAGTGATTAGATATAATTATATACACTGTCACTGTACTAATTGCACTGTCTGGGAAGAGGTTAACATTGTGCTGTGATTGGACACAGCTGATCAGCAAGTCTCAGTCATAAATCATTGGCTGGAACCTGCTGTCAAAACCGTGCTGTGTCCAACCACAGTGCGGGTTAGCATGCACGCGTCCCAAGACCATACAGTGATCAGATATAATACTGTAACCTGTCACTGTAATAATAACAATGGCTGGGAAGGGGTTAACATCTAGGGGCAATCAAGGTGTTATCTGTGTGCCTAAACAGTGTAATGTGTGTAATATGTACTGCTTTTTCTAACAGAGTAGGCTGTTTTTTCTCCCTGCTTTGCAGGGAGAAGAAACAGCCAGTTTACTACTCTGTGTACAGAATCCTGTGTGTTTGTACTATTATTGTACTAATCCAGAGGTTATCCAGAGGATGCCTTGGAGCTACCGTTCAACAAGTAGTGACATTGGATAGGGAGGGATAAATCTGTTAAGGAGGTGGGATATGAATGGTCTTTCCACACTACCTATTCTAGTCAGCACAGAATGGTCAACCAACTGCTTAAAAAGCACTGGAGTGTATTAAAAATTATGAGATTCTGGGTCCTGCTCTCCCTGAACAACCAAAAGTGATCTTCAGGAAGGCACCCCGATTGGGACATCTAATAGCCCCAATGTAGTGTAACCACCAATCAGACCTTCTTTCTTTGCGAATCTAAAAGGTTTTTTTCTTGCTGGAAGTGTCCAGTATGCAAATGTATGGGTCCAAATTCCATCAGGACCACAATGTTTTCATCTAAAATAATAGGTAAATCATACCAGATTGAAAACTTCATATCTTGTAACACAAAGAATGTGGTTTATCTACTGTAATGTAGTTGTGGCAAACAATATGTTGGGAGGACCAAGAGGGCACAACACGTTATGCCCCGTACACACGGTCGGATTTTCCGATGGAAAATGTCCGATCGGAGCGTGTTGTCGGACATTCCGACCGCGTGTGGACTCCATTGGACATTTTCCATCGGATTTTCCGACACACAAAGTTTGAGAGCAGGCTATAAAATTTTCCGACAACAAAATCCGATCGCGTCAATTCCGACCGTGTGTGGCCAGTTCCGACGCACAAATTGCCACGCATGCTCAGAAGAAATTCTGAGACGGAACAGCTCGGTCTGGTAAAATTAGCGTTCGCAATCGATACAGCACTTTTGTCACGCTGCAATGTAAAAAATGGTTTAATACAGCGCACTCTCTTCATCTTTATAATGTGAGAAGAATGAAGTAGTTTTGCTGCTTATATTCACACAGACTTCTCACAAACTTCTTTCTTTATTATTTATTGTGATTCCCTCAATATATTTTGATTTGTCACATCTGACCAATTTTTTTTTTGTTTGTTTTTAATTGTCAAAAAAAAATTTTCAAGGCTGTTTTTTTTTTGTAATTTTGTTTGCTTTTTAATCAAGAATAATTTTGTGTGTGTTTTGTGTGTCAAGTTACCACAACACCATTATTATCTTGTATTATTTAATCTCAATGAGATTGTTTGATGTTGGTGTCTCTTGTTAATTTCACAACCAAACAAAGAGGGAGGCAACACTGGAGAAACAGCAGAAATTGGCGAAGCCTTTGGCCCCCAGGGCAGACATCAATTATTTTACTGCAAAATTGGTGGCCTGAGGAGTCCATATCTAAGGGAGTGCAGTCTGGTCCAGAAGTCCCAGAGATCCTGAAAGCAGCAGATGACATCTGTGTCCCCAGGCTGTGGTCATACAAGAGACTGCATCTTTTGTCAGACCAGACTGAACCCAGGGCCATCACTCTCTGGTCTTCCTTCCACGCTTCCTTCCAATGCTGTGGCTGTGGTGGTGGAGTTGTGGCAGCAGGAGGAGGAGGATGGTCCAACTCAATCACGTTGGTCTTGGGTGTGATTTCACCCCTCACCCCCTTAGTTAGGACTTTATAAATAAGTTTCTCACACATGAGGCGTTGGCCCTCCTGCATGCCCTTTAGTTTGGTGGCAGCCATGCAGGCAAAGGCCTCTTCAGGAGTGGGTAAGGCTCTGAGGGACACAGAAGCCTCCTGAATGAGCCTGAGCGCTGAATCCTGCATGTGACTCCCCTTCATGGGTCTTTTGTATGGAAGGCGGAGGGGAGGAATCTGCGATTCGGTCATTCTCCGACTGGTCCCAGGCTTCTCCTGGCTGCAACTTAGCCCCGCCTCCTCCTGGCTGCCACTAACCCCCGCCTCCTCCTGGCTGCCACATTCCACAGCCTCCTCCTGTGTGCCACATTCCAGAGCCTTGTCCTGGATAAGGTCTTCCTGTGTAGGAAAAAGGGACATAGTTTTAGTTTTTGATTCATCAATCACACACAGTTTTCATCTCATGACTGTTGCAAATTGAATGTTAAGAAATATAACTGATGATCATTCTTAGCCCAGCATTTTTCATTCTTGTCCCAAATATTTTTGCCCACTACTGTCTATTGATATGTAAAACACTTTAATAAATCAGCAATTAGTGATCAATGATAACATGTAGTAAAGATAATTTATTTCTTGACCAGAAATCTGTAGAAGAATTCTATACCTGACTCAAGTTGGGCTCCTCCACTTCTTCCTGGCTGGAAGGCCCAGGTTGGACATCGGAAGCCTCAGCTGGGGTAGAAGATAGGGTGGAAGGAAGAGTGGAAGGAAGAGTGGAGAGGGATTCCCTGACTCCAGTCTGGTCTGACAGAAATCGCAGTCTCTCATAGTACCACAGCCTGGGGACATAAACATCATCTGCTCCAGCTCCGGATCTCTGGGAATCCGTGACCTTCTTGCGCTCCCTAAGATATGTGCTCCTCAGGCCACCAATTTTGGTTTTTAAATAGGGGATGGTTGCCGTGGAGACCACAGGCTTCACCAACTCCAGCAGTTTCTCCAGCACTGCCTGCCTCTTTTGTTTATTATTATAATGTGGATGTTTCACCTGCCACAGACAGGGCAGCTCCCTTGTCTATGAACAGGGGGAGGAAGTTGTGGTCATTGAAGCCATCCATTTTATCTGCAAGACACAACAAAAGACAAACCCTAATGTCAGGCAAAACTCTCCTAATCTTTTGTTGTGCTCTAATTGCTGCTTTCTGTGACAATGGGGGTTTTTTCCTAAGGGCAAATCCACTTTGCACTACAAGTGCAGTTTCAAGTGCACTTGTAGTGCAAAGTGTCTTTGCCTTTAGTAAATAACACCCAACAGTGCTTTGTAAGGTTACACAATCACGCCATTTTCAGGACTCATTTCTGTCAGGGTCAGCTAAAACAAACACAAGCAGTAAATGTCACCAAAGATTTGCTTAATGTTTTTTTTTTTATTTGATAAAGATTTCACACATTGTCTGGCATATTGATAGCCCCCCTACCTGCAAAGAATTCAAGGTATCTTAGCCAGACATCACGGGCACTCAGGGAGGGCAAGCCAGGACGGCCACTTTCAAGCGCCATCAGGGTTGGTTCATTTTGAATTCTGGCTTCAGGCCCAACTAACCCAGCATAGTTGGCAGAATGTTGCCGTAAAAAGTTGTTTAGAACAGATAAGATAATGTGATTCAGTTTGTACTCCGCCATATGTATGGGTGTAAGAAATAGGCGGAACCGGCTGGCCATGATTCCAAACGTGTTTTCCACCACTCTTCTGGCTCTGGCCAGCCGGTAATTAAAAACCCTCTGGTCCGGGGTGAGGGTCCTCATCGGGAATGGCTGCATAAGATGGTCCCCAAGAGCAAAAGCTTCATCCGCAATGAAGACGAATGGGAGTCCTTCCCCATTGTCTTCTGGAGGTGGCAAGTCCAAGCTGCCATCCTGGAGGCGCCTGTAGAACTCGGTCTGGGCGATGACTCCACCATCGGACATCCAGCCATTCTTCCCCACGTCCACATACAGGAACTCATAAGTAGCCGACACCACCGCCAACATCACAATACTATTGAACCCCTTATAATTATAATAGTACGACCCCAAGTTGGGTAGTGGGATGATGTGGACGTGTTTCCCATCAATTGCCCCTCTGCAGTTAGGAAAGTCCCACCGCTGGGCAAAGTGGGAGGCCACAGTCTGCCATTCCTGTGGCGTGGAAGGAAACGGTTGAGGAAAACAAAAAAAATTAGGCTTTTTGCACATAAACATGGAAAGCAGATTAGACACAAACACTCTTGGCCAACATCAAGATAACATTGATTTATGGGAATTTTTAAAGAATAAAAAGTAAAAGTATAAGGTACACCTATCATATTCCCCCTCCCCCCCTCTCATGGGCCATTTCTAACATTATAGGGGGGGGCTCTTGGACAGGTAACCCTCTCCACTTCATTGAGAGATGAATGCCTAAATAATGTGTATTACTTGGAACAGCCCCTCCTTAGTTGCACTATTGGCAGCCCACTGGACAGGTAAGAAGTGTCATAATACAAAGATATAAATACACATTGTACACATTTGAGCACATTTGGACATTCTGCTATTACCTATCAAGATAATAATAGGATACAAAAACTTGAAACAGTACCATTTGAAAGCATACAGGCAGGCCCTTGCACTACATGCTTTGGGGAATTCATCCATAAATCTGACCACAAAAGAGATGGGTATAGTGTGTATGGGTTTGGCAAAGTCAGCAGGTAGATGATTGAGGATAGATAGAGAATTGGTATCAGCTGACTTAGCAGTTGGGGGGAGGGAGGGTTCCAAATGATTTGGGGACCCCCCCAAAAAAGCCTCTGGCACTCTGCCTCAATTTAAAGCACAAATCACATTTAAAAACATTTTAGGGGGTGTTTGGAGTAAAGCACTACTATGGAGCTGATAAAATACATTGTTAAGTGACTACATGAGGTGAATATAGGGCCAGGAGACCATGCTGGGGAGGTAAGTGAAGGCAAATAACTATGAAGGACCAAAAAAAAATTACATAAAAATCTAGCATGCATGAGGACAAAGGGGACATTCACAGAATATTACAATCATGGTAATTAGGGAATGAGGAAAGAAATACAATATATTATCAAACATTAAATACAATAAAATGTGAGATTAAAAGATAAAAATCTTACCTTCATATACTCCTTCTGCAGGACCTGGATGATGGCAGAACAGGTCTCCGGGATAATGATCCCCAGAGCCTGGGGGGAGATGCCTGTCGAGAACTTCAAGTCCTGCAGACTTCTCCCCGTCGCCAAGTACCGCAGGGTGGCGATGAGCCTCTGCTCCGGAGTGATGGCTTGCCTCATACAGGTATCCTACCTGCTGATATAGGGGGTCAGCAAAGCCAACAAACGGTAAAATACGGGGTCTGTCATCCGGAGAAAGTTCCTGAAATCATCAGGATTATTCTCACGGATCTCACGGAGCAAGGGCATATGACAGAACTGGTCACGCTGAAGCAACCAATTCTTGGTCCATGAACTCCTCCCCACCCTGTTCATGGACTGGACTTGTGTCAAGGTCAGGACCCCAACACCAAGCCCCCGCACAGCACAAACTCTACGAGGAGTACGTATACGCAACATGGCTAGAAAACAGTCGGCTGCTCAGAACGCAGTAACAGAACACACTGAAGAACAGCAAGGCCTGTGAAGAGCGACCTGAAAAACAGTAACGAATGAACAAGAACACAATGACAAAGTCACGCGGAGCTTGCTTGCACTCACTGAAGAGCAGATACAAACCCACAAGCACAAACTGAACAGCAGAAAACAATCTGAAAACCACGAGTCTGAAAAAGCGCGAATCATCTCTCACCAAACGAGATTAGCAAAAGGAGCCCAAAGGGTGCCGTGCTTGGTTCTGAACTAACCTTTTCTAGTCTCGTCGTACGTGGTTTACGTCACCGCGTTCTTGGCGATTGGAAATTCGGACAACTTTGTGCAACCGTGTGTACGCAAAACAAGTTTGAGCCAACATCAGTTGGAAAAAATCCTAGGATTTTGTTGTCGAAATGTCCGATCAATGTCCGACCGTATGTACAGGGCATTAGAGTGGGTGAGCATCTAACCAATATCAATAAGGGATTTCCAAAACACAACCTTTCCAGGCATTTCACATTAAAACATAATAAGGACCCATCACAACTGAAGGTGGTGGATATCGAGGTGGGCATACCACATTGGAGGGGCACAAACATGGCCTGACATATATCCAGGCGAAAAACTCGCTGGATATACGAACTCCGATCCCATCAGCCAAAGGGGTTAAATGTTGAGTGGGACATCAATAGTTTTATTAATAATAGCTAAAGAATTTATTAGGGGACTACATTTATTCAATATTTTTTGTTTAGTATTTTATTGTATAATATTTACCATATAAGGTACTAATATTTATTTTTGCTATTTATATGGCCCTGTCAATTTGTGTAGCGCTTTGCATGTGCAAGGGAGCTTGCAACCTAGGGTCCCTGGCTCACATTCATGCATATACTAGGGCCATTTTTTTTATGGGTGGGATCTGGTTGACCTACCGGTGTGTTTATGGAGTGTGGGAGGAAACCAGAGTGCCCAGAGGAAACCCATGCAGGCATGGGGAGAGCATGCAAGATCCAGGCAGATGGTGTTGTGGTTGGGATTTGAACCAGCAACCCTTTTCGCTGCTAGGTGAATGTGCTAACCACTACACCACTGTGCTGCTAATAAAATAATATTCCAATTAATCTAATGGCATATTCATATGAGGGGATTGCATGTATGCTAAGCTAAGGATAGCAATACGTTTGGTCAATTGTTGCTGGATAAGGGGGCAGTGGATCATTGGGAACATGGCCGCCATGGGAGGAATCTCTGGCTACAGTAACATGGTGATGCGGTCCATGTTGGTTAAGGGACAAACTGCCCTCTAATGTCCGACACTAATATTGACTTTTGGTTATTAGTGATGATATGGAGGATATGTTAAGGTTGCTTGTATTCCGGATAAACAAATATAGGATTTGTATACTCTAAATGAGTGCATGGACCGATCGTATATGCTGATTAAAACAGCAATACTGTACATTCTGTTATATGTTGCTGAAAGAGAGCGCAGTGGATCCTTTGGAACATGGCCGCCATGTCAATAGTCTTGGACTACAGAAATATGGCGGTGCAGTACATGCTGGTTTTGAATATTAGCAGCACAACTCTCTAGTGTTCGGCAACAGAAATTTCTCTGAATCTAAGGAAGTGATATGAGCACTGCTGACCCTTACTGCCTCACAGAAGAAGTCCCATTGGACGAAACGTAAGTCAGGCTAGGCACGGAGCAGTGGTGACATCCGAACACTCGTGGAGGGTGCTGGACAAACAATTGTTTTCATTTTAAGCCTAATTTTATCATTTTGTTGTAAGTACAACTTTTAATAAACTCCTGTGTGCTTTTAAAAGAATGTTGCGCAATGAGTTTATCTTCCTCTTTCATATGATGAATGTGTGACTGGACTCTGAAGTTTCCTTAACTGATGATAGCTGTGGAATATACACCTGTGGAATCCAATTAATTAGGCTGGGTAGTGGATGCGGTTGAGCCCAAAGTGAGGGGTGAAAACTCACTAATGCGCAGATAGACCATGGAGGGTCTTACAATCTGGTAAACAGATATGCTTACCCTGTCTATCCTGTGGGGAGCACTGGGTGTCTTCACAAATTGAACATTGGATCAGCACACATTTAGAGTTCACTTTATGGATGTGGAATTAGGACATTTGGACTATTATTAATAATTTTTATTTTTCCCTTTTTCATTTTTTCACATTTTATTGCAGTATATTAGATTTTTTTTGCACTTTAATCATTAACCACTTGCCAACCACCGCACACACATATAAGTCGGCAGAATGGCACAGACAGGCAAAAGGGCATACCTGTACGTTCCTTTAAATATGCAGCCTACCGCACTCCCGTCAAGGGAGTGCGGCAAGGAGAGACAGAACGGGGAGGTGCCTGTGTAAACAAGGCATTTCCCTGTTCTGCCCAGCAACATGTCAGGGATCTACTGCTTTCTGTCATTGGGAGAAGTGATCTGGTAATCATGTTGTAGTGAGCCCCCCCCCCCACAGTTAGAATCACTCCCTAGGACACACTTAACCCCTTGATCGCCCCCTGGTGTTTAACCCCTTCCCTGCCAGTGTCATTTATACAGTAATCAGTGGCTATTTGTAGCTCTGATCACTGTATAAATGACAATGGTCCCAAAATAGTGTCAAAAGTATCCGATGTGTCGGCCATAATGTCGCAGTTCCAATAAAAGTCGCAGATCACCGCCATTACTAGTAAAAAAAAATAATAATAATATTAAAAATGACATAAAGCTTTCCCCTATTTTGTAGACGCTATAACTGTTGCGCAAACCAATCAATATACCCTTATTGCAATTTTTTTTTTACCAAAAATATGTAGAAGAGTACATATCGGCCTAAACTGTGGAAGAAATTAGTTTTTTTATATATTTTTGGGGGAATATTTATAATAGAAAAAAGTAAAAAATATAGCTTTTTTTTTAAATTGTTGCTCTTTTTTTGTTTATAGCGCAAAAAATAAGAACCGCAGAGGTGCTCAAATACCACCAAAAGAAAGCTCTATTTGTGGGAAAAAAAGAACGTCAATTTTGTTTGGGTACAGCGTCGCACGACTGCGCAATTGTCAGCTAAAAGGACGCAGTACACAATTGCAAAAAATGTTCTGATCAGGAAAAGGGCATTTATTTAGTATGCAGGGACAAGGGAGCTTTCATTTTTTTTTTTGTATTATTTATTTTATTTTTATTGAATGATTTCAGGCTTTCCATCTGAGTACCTGGCGTTGTTTACTTTCACCGGGCCTCCAAGAGTCAGAGACTGCCGGGGACCATCTGTCCCTCAGAAACCTCTATGGCTACTTTCCGCCGGTGGTGGATTCCTTCTCCGGATCGCACGGGAGAGCCGGGAGAAGCACCAGAGGGTGGCGGGAGGGGGGTGTCCCCTCCCACTGCCTGTAAGAACGATCAAGCGACTGATCAGCCACTGTGATTGTTCTTACAGTGAAGGAAATTGCCGGCTGAAAAAAACTATATGAATGATGCCTGCAGCTGCAGACATCATTCAGATATCACCACTGAAAGCCCAGGATGTCATATGACGACCTGCAGTATGGAAGTGGTTAAAGAAACAGAGGGTACCTGCACTTGCCGTGTTCTTATCAACCAGTGACATCACTTGGCCCAATTTATTTACTGACTGGGAATATCAGGCCATAAAAATCAAGGGGTGGGGATAGTGCTGACATCATTGGCCGACTATATTATTTCACAAACAATAGGCAGAAAAATTGTGCAGCCAATGAATATACAACCAAATTTATTAGCCCACAATTTGAAAAAATTAGGCAGGTTATACTGCAAAAAACAATATTGTACAGACTTGATGAATTCCATGTGCAAGCATGCATCAGTAGGCCACAATTTAGGAGGGAGAGACCAGACAGGTTTAAACAAGAAATAAAAATTAGAGTGTATTATTTTTACAAACAATAGTGAGCCATATTTTGCAGTTAATGAACAGTACGTAAGCAGATTTGTTAGGTCACAATTTAATAGTGAGATTCCAGGCAGGTTTTATGATGAAATAAAAATGAAAGAGTATTATTTTCACAGACATTAACCAGTAATCTTGTATAGGTAAGTCTACAAAGCTTGTATAATTACTTTTGAAGATGATAGTCCTTACATTGGCAAAGACTGTATAAGAGCTAATCACTTTCAGTTGGTACATGCCCAAATATACTTTATAATTTGATATCTGTATAGGACTGCATTTTTTAAATGCAAGCAGTGTAAGCACCTGAATATGATACTATGCACACTATGTAAGCAGCTTTAGTATTCCACAGTTAAAAAGGGAAAGACGTACTATGACGTGATCCCAGAAAACCGCTCCCGCGCGCCCCCTGGGGCGCGCACACGGGAACATCCATGACCTCTGGACCCCGCGCATCACGGATCACAGTAAACGGCCGCTGATCGCGGCCGTTTACCATGTGATCGCTCCGTCAAATGAGCGATCACATGTAAACAAACCGGCGTCATACCATGACGCCGGTTCCTCTCTCCCCTCTGTGTACTGATCGGTATAGAGGGGGGGATCGGATGGCTGCAGCGCTGTGGGCTGGATGTGTAGTGTCCACAGCGCTGCTCTGTGACATGTGCAGTCACATCCATGGATCCATCCATCCTTGCTCAGCCATCCCTCCATGCTCAGCAATACCCTGCACTACTCTGCAATACCCTGCAATACTCTGAAATGCCCACAATACTCTGCAATACCCTACAATACTCTGCAATACCCTGCAATACCCTGCAATACCCTGCAATACTCTGCAATACCCTGCAATACTCTGCAATACCCCACAATATTCTGCAATACTCTGCAATACCCTGCAATACTCTGCAATACTCTGCAATACCCCACAATATTCTGCAATACTCTGCAATACCCTGCAATACTCTGCAATACTCTGCAATAACCCACAATACTCTGCAATACCCTGCAATACTCCGCAATACTCTGCAATACCCCACAATACTCTGCAATACTCTGCAATACCTCACAATACTCTGCAATACCCTGCAATACTCTGCAATACCCTGCAATACTCTGAAATACCCTGCAATACTCTGAAATACCCTGCAATACTCTGAAATATCCCGCAATACTCTGCAATACCCCACAATACTCTGCAATACCCTGCAATACCCCGCAATACTCTGAAATACCCTGCAATACCCTGCAATACTCTGCAATACCCTGCAATACCCTGCAATACCCTGCAATACTCCGCAATACCTCGCAATACCCCACAATACTCTGTAATACCCCGCAATAATCTGCCATACTCTGCAATACCCAGCCATACTCTGCCATACCCAGCCATACTCTGCCATACCCAGCCATACTTTGCCATACCCAGCCATACCCAGCCATGCTCAGCTATGCTCAGCCATACTCTGCCATGCTCAGCCATACTCGGCTGTACTCAGCCTCTGTATGTGGCCAGGCTGTGGAAGTCTCACACATGTGGTATCGCCGTACTCAGGAGGAGTAGGAGAATCTATGCTATGTGTTAGAAATATTGTATAAATGGACAACTTTATGTTAAAAAAAAATGCGTTTTAACCACTTCCTGCCCGCCGGCCGTCATACGACGTTCTTGACTTTGTGCGGGGATATCTGAATGATGCCTGCAGCTACAGTACAGGCATCGTTCAGATATCAGCTTTTTCAGCCAGTGATTCCCTACACCATAAGAATGATCATAGCGGCTGTTCCACTGCTTTATCATTCTTACAGGTCAGGTGCTTCTACCGACTCACCGCTACGATCGAAGCCAGGATTGTTTTTTTTATTTCAGACTTCCCAGCCTAGAGGTGAGATGTGGGGTCTTATTGACCCCACATCTCACTGTAAAGAGGACCTGTCATGCCATATTCCTATTACAAGGATGTTTACATTCCTTGTAATAGGAATAAAAGTGATCAAAAAATTAATTTTTTGGACAAAAACATCAAACTAAAACAAATAAAGTAAAATGAACAATAAAAAAAAAAAAATTTCCCCGTGTACCCGTGTGCTCGCATGCATAAGCGAATGCATACGTAAGTCCTGCCCAAATATGAAAATGGTGTTCAAACCACACATGTGAGGTATCGCTGCGATCGGTAGAGCGAGAGCAATAATTTTGGCCCTAGACCTCCTCTTTAACTCAAAACATGTAACCAATAAAAAAATTTTAAAGCGTCGCCTAGGGGGATTTTTATGTAGCGAAGTTTGGCACCATTCCACGAGCGTGTGCAATTTTTAAGGGTGACATGTTAGGTATCTATTTACTCGGCATAACTTCATCTTTCACATTATGCAAAAACATTGGGCTAACTTTACTGTTTTGTTTTTTTAAAGCACAAAACTGTTTTTTTTTCCAAAAAAACATGTTTGAAAAATTGCTGCACAAATACCGTGCGAGATAAAAAGTTGCAACAACCGCCATTGTATTCTCTAGGGTCTTTGCTAAAAAAATATATATAATGTTTTGGAGTTCTATGTAATTTTCTAGCAAATAAATGATGATTTTTATGCCTGAAGGTACTTCGTGCATGTTGGGCCTCTGTATGTGGCCACGCTGTGTAAAAGTCTCACACATGTGGTATCGCCGTACTCGGGAGTAATAGCAGAATGTGTTTTAGGGTGTAATTTGTGATATGCATATGCTGTGTGTGAGAAATAACGTGCTTATATGACAATTTTGTGAAAAAAAAAGAAAAAGAAAATCTTGATTTTGCAAACAATTGTGGGAAAAAATGACAACTTCAAAAAACTCATCATGCATCTTTCCAAATACCTTGGAATGTCTTATTTCCAAAAAGGGGTCATTTGGGGGGGGGGGTTATTTGTACTTTTCTGGCATGTTAGGGTCTCAAGAAATTAGATAGGCCGTCAGTACTTCAGGTGTGATCAATTTTCAGGTATCGGCACCATAGCTTTTGGACTCTATAACTTTCACAAAGACCAAATAATTTACACTGATGTGGGTTATTTTTACCAAAGACATGTAGCGGTATAAATTTTGGCCAAAATATATGAAGAAAACTTACTAATTTGCAAAATTTTATATCAGAAACAAAGAAAAATGCATTTTTTTACAGAATTTTCTGTCTTTTTTCTTTTATAGCGCAAAAAATAAAGAACCCAGCGGTTATTAAATACCACCAAAAAAAGCTCAATTTGTGTGAAAAAAAGGACAAAAATTTCATATAGGTACAGGGTTGCATGACTGAGTAATTGTCATTCAAAATGTGAAAGCACCGAAAGCTGAAAATTGGTCTGGTTATTAAGGGGGTTTAAGTGCCCAGTGGTCAAGTGGTTAGAAAGCAATCCTGCCCCTTGTCAGTGCAAATTAATATCAGCTGGTTCAGTCACAACTGATGGCCTATAAAATGGTGTCTCATTACCAAGCTTTCACACAAGAAACATCTCATGATGAGTAAAAGCAAAGAGTTCTCTCAAGACTTTTGCAACTTTATTGTTGCTAAACATACTGATGACATTGGTTACAGAAGGATTTCTAAACTTCTAAATTTGTTCCGGTAAGCATTGTTGGGGCCATAATCAAAAAGTGAAAAGAACATTATCTCACCAGAAACCGGCCATGACCATGTGCTCCTTGCAAGATTTCTGACAGGGGAGTGAAAACACACCATGTTTGGAGGTCAAATGGCATTAGGCATGTGCATTTTGTTTCGTTCCGAATCGAAATTCGGACAAATTTTTCATTATTCGGAAATTCGGATGCATCAGAATTTCCGAATTACAAAAGTAAAGAATTTAAACGAATCCGAAAAAAAACGAACAAATTCGAAAACATATTCGAATCGAATTCGAAAACATATTCGAATCGAATTTGAAGACAAATTCAAAGACAAATTTGAATCGAATTCGAAAAAAATAGAAAACGTTTTTCTAAAAAAAACAATAAGATAGAATATAAAATAATAAAGCAATAGTATATATATATATATATATATATATATATATATATATATATATAATTCAAATTCAAATTCATTCTATACGAAATTCGAATTTCGGAACATGGCTTCTGAAGTTTAAATTTTGTATAGAATGAATTTGAATTTGAATATAAAAGATTAGAACAGAAAATAATAGAAAAGAATAGACTAGAAAAACAATAGAACAGAATAGAAGAAAATATAATATATATATATTATATTTTCTTCTATTCTGTTCTATTGTTTTTCTAGTCTATTCTTTTCTATTATTTTCTATTCTATTCTAATCTTTTATATTCAAATTTGATTTCGGTCTATATGAAATTCGAATTTTGGAAGATGTTTTATATATATATATATATATATATATATATATATATATATATATATATATATAAAGCATAGAAAACCAGCATAGACCAGCATAGAAAAAATAAATAAATAAATAAATATATATATAAAAAAACCATCTTCTGAAATTTGAATTTCTTATAAAATGAATTTGAATTTGAATAGAAAAGATTAGAATAGAGTAGAAGAGAAAAGACTAGAAAAACAATATAGCAGAATAGCATAAAATATATGTATTATATTTTATTCTGTTCTGTTCTATTGTTTGTCTAGTCTATTATTTTCTATTTTAATCTTTTCTATTCAAATTCAAATTCATTCTATACGAAATTCCACTTTCAGAAGCCATCTTCCAAAATTCGAATTTTGTATAGAATGAATACAAATTCAAATAGAAAAGTTTAGAATATAATAAAAAAGAATAGCATAGAAAAACAATGAAACAGAAGAGAAAAAAATATAATATATATATTATATTTTATTCTCTTCTGTTCTATTGTTTTTCTAGTCTATTCTATTTCTATTATTTTCTATTCTAATCTTTTCTATTCAAATTCGAATTCATTCTATACGAAATTCTAATTTTAGAAGCCATCTTCCGAAATTCGAATTTCGCATAGAATTAATTCAAATTCGAATAGAAAAGTTTAGAATAGAATAGAAAAGAATAGCATTGAAAAACAATGGAACAGAATAGAAAAAAATATTTATATCTTCCAAATATTGGAATTTGGTACAGAATGAATTTGAATAGAAAAGATTAGAATACAATATATTTTTTTCTATTCTGTTCTATTGTTTTTCTATGCTATTCTTTTATACTTTCTATTCTATCCTAATCTTTTCTATTGGAATTCGACTTAGGGGTGTACTGACTTGTTGCCAGCGGTTTAGACATTAATGGCTGTGTGTTGAGTTATTTTGAGGGGGCAGCAAATTTACACTGTTATACAAGCTGTACACTCACTACTTTACATTGTAGCAAAGTGTAATTTCTTCAGTGTTGTCACATGAAAAGATAGAATAAAATATTTACAAAAATGTGAGGGGTGTACTCACTTTTGTGAGATATATAATTACATACCTCCCAACCATCTCGGATTACCTGTGAAAGTCCCACTGTTGGAGGTCTGTCCCACGTCCCGGGCACCTTCATTCCGGGACTATACAATGTGCCGGAATTGCACCTTTGGCCAATCTGATGCCCCCTAAAAAATGATGCCGCATTGTCGCTGTCCCTCACTGGCCGCTGTACTAGTTCTGGCTGAGACCCGCTTTATTTCACCCCCAGACACTGCCTGGCTCACTGCCAAAACAACTGGTTGCTAGACACGGCCCGTCTGGCGTCTAACAACCAGTGACATCACGACGAGGAGGAGAGCAGAGCCCCAGCATTCAGAATGAGCTGGAGGAGTAATCCTCCTCCTCGTGCCCAAGCTCCGCCCCCGACTCCGCATCTTCATAGAAGGCTGTTCCTGCCGCTGGAAGAAAGGTAGGAGAAATGCTTCCTGCACTGCCCTAAGGACGCTCATGGTCACTCTGCTCTCTCCCATACACTGCCCCCCTCCAGTCATGCTGTAAAGTCCCCCCATACTGCCCTCCACTACCCCCCATTATACTGCCCCCCTCCCATTATACTGCCCTCCACTGCCACTCTCATAATATACTTCCCTCCACTAACCACCCTCCGATTATACTGCCCTCCACCCCATCATATGCCCTCCCTCCCATCATACTGCCCTGCACTACCTCCTCCCCATCCTACTGCCCTCCACCCCATCATACTGCCCTCCACTGCCTCCCCTCCCATCATACTGCCCTGCACTGACGCCACCTCCCATCACACTGCCCTCCACCCCATCATACTGCCCTCCACTGCCACCCCTCCCATCATACTGCCCTCCACTGCCACCAACTCCAATCAAAAACTGTAAAAAAAAAAGGTAAAAAATTTAATTGTAAAATAAAATATAATGGTAAAAAATAATATAACAAAAATTTAAAACTACTGATCCCGTCCACTGCCCTACTGATTATGTCCCCTGCTCTACTGTCCACGTTCACTGCCCTACTGTCCACGTCCACTGCCCTACTGTCCACTGCTCTACTGACCATGTCCACTGCCCTAATGACCACGTCCACTGCCCTACTGACCACATCCACTGCCCTACTGACCACATCCACTGCCCTACTGACCACATCCACTGCCCTACTGACCATGTCCACTTCCCTACTGACTGACACCATTCACAGTCCACACTGACACCACTGGCGGAACAACCAGCAAAGGTTGCACTTGCGAATGGGCCCTGGCCTTCTGCCACCATGGCGGGGCCCAAGACTGCAGGACTGCACAACATGTGAAATGGATCCGGTGTGGGACCATGAAGGGTGGTGGATCATTGGGAAGGGCTCTGGGCTCGGAGGGAATGGCCCAGTCCAGAGGTTAGGGGCCCTTCATGGTTTCTTGCACCAGGGCCATGAAGGTTCTAATCACGGCTCTGCTGCACCCTGTATATAGCTCATCCCAGAACCCTGCACTCTGTACACAGTTCATCCCAGAACCCTGAGCTCTGTAAGTAATGCACTCCAAACACTGCATGCTTTTATCCTTTTTTTTTAATGAATGTGCTGGGGTTTGTATGTGTCCATGAGACTCTTGGTTGTGGAACAATATTAAGCTCCTCCCACTGTCAGACATTTGACCATGCCCACATTTGCCACAGCGTGCAATGCAAGGTTAATTCCTTCCTCAAGTGTCCCTCATTCTGAAGTTCAAAGGTTGGGAGGTATGTATGTATGTATGTATGATATATATTATTATTATTTTTATTTTTTTTTCAGCAGCACTTTGTCAGCTCTCACTATCTACTCCAGGTCTCTCCAATACACACTAACAAAAAGCAGCTGGAAACAGTGACATTTATAGGGAAGGGCTTGGGGCATAGAAAACCCTCCCATTATTGACCATTGTAAGCAACAAGACCCTAGTTCAGAGGCCAGGAAGTGCAATATTGATAATTTGTTGCTATAGTAGTGAAGGGAGGAATTATTTTTCTTTCTCTTTAACTACAGATGCAGAAAAAGCATTTGATGGAGTAGACTGGACATTCCTGAGAGCCACGTTACAACATATAGGATTGAGAAGTGGGATGCAGAACTGGTATACAAGCTTATACTCATGCCAGAGAGCAAGCGTTAAGATAAACAACACAATGTCGGAGCCCTTTTCTATATGTAATGGAATGCGTCAGGGATGTCCACTCTTGCCTATCATTTTTATCCTCACATTAGAACCCTTTTTAAGAACTATACGAGCCAATCCAGACATCAGGGGCATTGCAATAAAGGGAGAAGAATATAAACTGACTGCATATGCAGACAATCTGCTATTTTTTATAACCTCCCCAGTTATATCTCTCCCATCTATAGAATCTGAATTACTCAAATATGGAGGAATGTCCAACTTTAAGGTAAACTACAGTAAATCAGAAGCGATGGGAATAGAAGTTACATAGTTACATAGTTACATAGTAGGTGAGGTTGAAAAAAGACACAAGTCCATCAAGTCCAACCTATGTGTGTGATTATGTGTCAGTATTGCATTGTATATCCCTGTATGTTGTGGTCATTCAGGTGCTTATCTAATACTGTAGTTTCTTGAAGTTATCAATACTCCCCGCTGAGCCCACCGCCTGTGGAAGGAAATTCCACATCCTTGCCGCTCTTACAGCAAAGAACCCTCTACGTAGTTTAAGGTTAAACCTGTTTTCTTCTAATGTTAATGAGTGGCCGCGAGTCTTGTTAAACTCTTTTCTGTGAAAAAGTTTTATTTCTATTGTAGGGTCACCAGTAGGGATGAGCTTCGTGTTCGAGTCGAACCCATGTTCGACTCGAACATCGGCTGTTCGGTCGTTCGCTGAATTGCGAACGATATGGGCCGTTCGCGCCAAATTTGTGTGGCGCATCACGGCCCATAATTCACTGCGGCATCGCAGTGCAATGCTTGCTGATGAGTGGCCAAGCATGCACTATGACCCGCATGCTTGGCCAATCACAGCGCCGCCTTAACAGAGAGCCGTAATTGGCCAAAGCCAAGGAGGCTTTGGCCAAATATGGCTCAGGGGATTTAGTACACGCCCCACACTATATAAGGCCGCCTGCACGGCGGCCCTGTGCAGTGTGTTCCGGTGTGCTTAGAGAGAGAGAGAGAGAGAGAGACAGTGTCATTTCATTTGAGTTAGCTAGATTAGGCAGGACAGTCAGTTAGCTGCACTTAAAGTGTATTGTGTATATATATGCATCCCAGGTGTTGCATATATATATATATATATATATATACACTGTATTCAGTTTAGCTAGATCCGTTCCTGTTATCTTCTAGACTATTTACATTTAGTGCAGTGCGTCCTGCTCACAGTGTTCAGCTAGATTAGTTCCTGTTATCTTCCTACTGACAGGCAGGCTTGTCTTGTTACAGTATATAAAGCTACCTGAAGAAAATTACTGGTGTTCTTTTGATCCTATTAGTACCACAGTCAGGCAGCTAGACTATTTACATTTAGTGCAGTGCGTCCTGCTCACAGTGTTCAGTTAGATCCGTTCCTGTTATCTTCTTACTGACAGGCAGGCTTGTCTTGTTACAGTATTTTGAAGAAAATTACTGGTGTTCTTTTGATCCTATTAGTACCACAGTCAGGCAGCTAGACTATTTACATTTAGTGCAGTGCGTCCTGCTCACAGTGTTCAGCTAGATCCGTTCCTGTTATCTTCCTACTGACAGGCAGGCTTGTCTTGTTACAGTATATAAAGGTACTTGAAGACAATTACTGGTGTTCTTTTGATCCTATTAGTACCACAGTCAGGCAGCTAGACTATTTACATTTAGTGCAGTGCGTCCTGCTCACAGTGTTCTGCAAAACCTACAAGTTAGTGGGGTGCATCCTGCTCACAGTGTTCAGCTAGATCCGTTTCTGTTATCTTCTTACTGACAGGCAGGCTTGTCTAGTTACAGTAAATACAACTACCTGAAGAAAATTGCTGGTGTTCTTTTGATCCTATTAGTACCACAGTCAGGCAGCTAGACTATTTACAGTTAGTGCAGTGCGTCCTGCTCACAGTGTTCTGCTAAACCTACAAGTTAGTGGGGTGCGTCCTGCTCACAGTGTTCAGCTAAACCTACAAGTTAGTGGGGTGCGTCCACCTCACAGTGTTCAGCTAAACCTACAAGCTAGTGGGGTGCGTCCTGCTCACAGTGTTCAGCTAGATCCGTTTCTGTTATCTTCTTACTGACAGGCAGGCTTGTCTTGTTACAGTATATACAGCTACCTGAAGAAAATTGCTGGTGTTCTTTTGATCCTATTAGTACCACAGTCAGGCAGCTAGACTATTTACATTTAGTGCAGTGCGTCCTGCTCACAGTGTTCAGCTAGATCCGTTCCTGTTATCTTCCTACTGACAGGCAGGCTTGACTTGTTACAGTATATAAAGCTACCTGAAGAAAATTACTGGTGTTCTTTTGATCCTATTAGTACCACAGTCAGGCAGCTAGACTATTTACAGTTAGTGCAGTGCGTCCTGCTCACAGTGTTCTGCTAAACCTACAAGTTAGTGGGTGCGTCCTGCTCACAGTGTTCAGCTAGATCCGTTTCTGTTATCTTCTTACTGACAGGCAGGCTTGTCTTGTTACAGTAAATACAGCTACCTGAAGAAAATTGCTGGTGTTCTTTTGATCCTATTAGTACCACAGTCAGGCAGCTAGACTATTTACATTTAGTGCAGTGCGTCCTGCTCACAGTGTTCAGCTAGATCCGTTCCTGTTATCTTCCTACTGACAGGCAGGCTTGACTTGTTACAGTATATAAAGCTACCTGAAGAAAATTACTGGTGTTCTTTTGATCCTATTAGTACCACAGTCAGGCAGCTAGACTATTTACAGTTAGTGCAGTGCGTCCTGCTCACAGTGTTCTGCTAAACCTACAAGTTAGTGGGTGCGTCCTGCTCACAGTGTTCAGCTAGATCCGTTTCTGTTATCTTCTTACTGACAGGCAGGCTTGTCTTGTTACAGTAAATACAGCTACCTGAAGAAAATTGCTGGTGTTCTTTTGATCCTATTAGTACCACAGTCAGGCAGCTAGACTATTTACATTTAGTGCAGTGCGTCCTGCTCACAGTGTTCAGCTAGATCCGTTCCTGTTATCTTCCTACTGACAGGCAGGCTTGACTTGTTACAGTATATAAAGCTACCTGAAGAAAATTACTGGTGTTCTTTTGATCCTATTAGTACCACAGTCAGGCAGCTAGACTATTTACATTTAGTGCAGTGCGTCCTGCTCACAGTGTTCTGCAAAACCTACAAGTTAGTGGGGTGCGTCCTGCTTACAGTGTTCAGCTAGATCCATTTCTGTTATCTTCTTACTGACAGGCAGGCTTGTCTTGTTACAGTAAATACCGCTACCTGAAGAAAATTGCTGGTGTTCTTTTGATCCTATTAGTACCACAGTCAGGCAGCTAGACTATTTACAGTTAGTGCAGTGCGTCCTGCTCACAGTGTTCTGCTAAACCTACAAGTTAGTGGGGTGCGTCCTGCTCACAGTGTTCAGCTAAACCTACAAGTTAGTGGGGTGCGTCCACCTCACAGTGTTCAGCTAAACCTACAAGCTAGTGGGGTGCGTCCTGCTCACAGTGTTCAGCTAGATCCGTTTCTGTTATCTTCTTACTGACAGGCAGGCTTGTCTTGTTACAGTAAATACAGCTACCTGAAGAAAATTGCTGGTGTTCTTTTGATCCTATTAGTACCACAGTCAGGCAGCTAGACTATTTACAGTTAGTGCAGTGCGTCCTGCTCACAGTGTTCAGCTAAACCTACAAGTTAGTGGGGTGCGTCCTGCTCACAGTGTTCAGCTAAAGCTACCTGTAGAAGGTTGGTGGTGTTCTCATACTACAGGCAGGCAGTTGATTTTGCTAGCTGCAGTATCAGTACATATATATATATATATATATATATATATATATATATATATATATATATATCCCAGCTTAGTGCAGCTACAGGCCATTAGTATGTCTGGAAGGCCAAGAAGGAGAGGCAGACAGTCACAAGCCAATAAGAGAGGGCAAGCAGGCTCTGTGTCTAGTGCTGGTCATGGAGACGGTGCATCCTCATCAGCACGTGGCCATGGGACACGCTTGGCCTTTTTTTCGGCAGCTGGCCATGTTGAGCCGCAACATGCGGAAGACTTGGTCGAGTGGATGACCAAGCCGTCCTCATCCTCCTCATCCTCTCTCACCCATGCCCAGGGTACTTTGTCTGGCAAAGCAGCGGCCTCTTCCCTCGGCTCAATGTCATCAGTGACTCCTTCCCTAGCCCCACCATGTCCTCCTGAGGAGTCCCTCGAACTGTTTGACCACAGTGTTGGGTACATGCTCCAGGAGGATGCCCAGCGTTTGGAAGGCTCTGATGATGATACTGAGCTCGATGAAGGCAGTAACATGAGCACGGACAGAGGGGGTGCCCAAGAAGGACAGCAATCTGGCAGTCATGCTCCCCCTGCTGCAGCATACTGCCAGGTTTGCTCCAGTGATGAGGAGGGAGGGGATGATGAGGTCACTGACTCAACGTGGGTGCCTGATAGGAGAGAGGAGGAGGAGGAGGAGGAGGCGGCACATCACAAACGAGGCAGGATGCCCTCCAGGGGCCAGCCTACGGGCAGCACATTGACTGCATCACACCCCAAAGCTCCACATGTGCAGGGCGCTGCAGTCTCTGCACGTTATTCAACACATCTCCCGCTTGGGTACCACATGCTTGACCAGACATATGTTGACCTGCCATGCAGTTCGTTGGCAAGCGTATCTAAAAGACCCACACCAAAGAACAAAGAGGACCTCTCCTTGCTCCTCATCAGCTGAGATCTCCAACCCCACTAGACCTTCAGTCCTCTCTGAGACCTGCACTGAGAGGAATGAAGGTGTAGAATTAGGTGTGTCACAGCCAAGTACTTGTGGGCAATCTGCTTTTGGTACACCGACGTCAGATTGTACCAGGCAAATTTCCCTGCCCCAGCTGCTGCACCGCCGAAAGAAGTTTGCTCCCAGCCATCCACATGCCCAGCGGTTGAATGCTAGCTTGGCAAAATTGCTAGCACTTCAACTGCTGCCTTTTCAGTTGGTAGACTCTGCCCCCTTCCGTGAGTTTGTGGAATGTGCGGTTCCTCAGTGGCAGGTACCCAAACGCCACTTTTTCTCACGGAAGGCGATTCCGGCTCTCTACCAGCATGTGGAAGGCAATGTCCATGCCTCGCTGGACAGGGCGGTCAGCGGTAAGGTGCGTATTACCGCTGACTCATGGTCCAGCAGGCATGGACAGGGACTTTACCTAAGTTTCACGGCGCATTGGGTGACTCTGCTGGCAGCTGGGAAGGATGCAGGACAAGGTGCAGTAGTGTTGGAGGTTGTTCTGCCACCACGCCTCCAAAATGCTAATGATTGTGACACACCTCTCTCCTCCACCCCCTCCTCTTCTTCTTCCTCCATGGCCTCTTCCTCGGAACCAGCGGTGCTCCGTAGTCGTTCAAGGGGCTACGCAAGTACGCAGGCCAAAAGATGCCATGCGGTGCTTGAGCTGGTGTGCTTGGGGGACAGGAGCCACACTGGGGCAAAGGTTCTGTCAGCTCTGCAGGGGCAGGTTCAGAGGTGGTTGACGCCACGCCAACTTAAGGCAGGAATGGTGGTTTGCGACAATGGCACCAACCTCCTCTCTGCCCTCCGACAGGGACAAATGACCCATGTGCCCTGTTTGGCTCACATCCTTAACTTGGTGGTGTAGCTGTTCTTGGGCAGGTACCCGGGCTTACAGGATGTCCTGTGGCAGGCCAGGAAAGTCTGCGTGCATTTCCACCGGTCATATAATGCCAGTGCTCGGCTGACGGACCTCCAAAAAGGAGTTTAACCTGCCCAAGAACCGCCTAATCTGTGACATGCCCACCAGGTGGAACTCAACGTTGGCCATGCTGCAGCGGCTGCACATGCAGCAGAGGGCCATCAATGAGTACCTGTGCGACTATGGCACCAGGACAGGGTCAGGGGAGCTTGTTTTGTTTCCCCACGCCAGTGGGCCATGATCAGGGATGCATGCACTGTCCTGTCACCATTTGAGGAGGCCACGAGGATGGTGAGCAGTGACAGTGCATGCATCAGTGACACTGTCCCCCTTGTCCACCTGTTGGAGCACACGTGGCGTGGAATAATGGACAGGGCACTTGAGGCAGAACAGAGGCAGGAAGAGGAGGACTTCCTTAGCTCTCAAGGCCCCCTTTATCCAGACAGTGTTCCTGCGTGCCCGCCGATCACACAGGAAGAGGACGAGGAGGAGGAGGAGGAGGAAGATTGTGTCAGTATGGAGGTGGAGCCTGGCACTCAGCATCAGCAGCAGTCTTTAAGGGATCAGTCCCAAGAAACACATGGACTTGTACGTGGCTGGGAGGAGGTGGCTGCGGACCATGTCGTCCTTAGTGACCCAGAGGACTCCGGACCGAATGCCTCAGCAAACCTGCGCTGCATGGCCTCCCTGATCCTGCAAAGCCTGCGTAAGGATCCTCGTATTCGTGGTATCAAGGAGAAGGACCAATACTGGCTGGCAACCCTCCTTGATCCACGTTACAAGGGTAAGGTTGCGGACCTTATCTTGCCATCGCAGAGGGAGCAGAGGATGAAACATCTTCGGCAGGCCTTGCAGAAAGGTCTGTGCAACGCGTTCCCAGAGACTGGGAGGTTACAAACTCCTGTTTCTGGACAACGTGTTGCTGAGGCTTTGGTCAGTCAAAGAAGGAGCGGTGGAGAAGGTGGCCGTCTGACCGATGCGTTCAGACAATTTTTTGGTCCGCAGCCCCAAGGTATGATCGGTTCCAGCAACCATCGCCAGCGTCTGTTTTACATGGTGCAGGAATACCTAGGGGCAAGATCAGACTTGGACACCTTTCCCACCAAAATCCTATGGGTTACTGGGTTTTGAGGATGGATCACTGGCCAGAGCTTGCACAGCATGCAATTGAGCTACTGGCCTGTCCTGCATCCAGCGTTCGTTCGGATTGCACATTCAGTGCTGCTGGAGGCGTGGTAACCGATCACAGGGTGCGTCTGTCCACCGACTCGGTCGATCGACTGACCTTCATAAAAATGAATCAGTCTTGGATCACCACCAGCTACCAAGCACCTGATGCTGATGTAACCGAATAATTTTTTTGAAATCTCAGATCCCTTCAAAGACTGCCTATGCTGATGCTGAGTGACTATCCCTGAGTAATTATCCTCTTCCTCCTCAATCATCACGCTGATAGCTTGTAAGAACATTTTTGGTTCTGGGCGCCACCACCAGTGCCTAAAGTACAATTTTTCAGCCCCTGTTTAACAGGGGCGTGTAATTACAATTTTTGATGTAATACTTTGCAGCAGGGCTCGTTCCTGCATTCCAACTAGAGTGTCTGTGAGGGGTTGCAGTGTTGTGGCACCAGCACCAGTGCCTAAGGCCCATTTTTTCTGCCCCTGTTTAACAGGGGCGTGTAATTACAATTTTTGATGCAATACTTTGCAGCAGGGCTCATTCCTGCGTTCCAACTAGAGTGTCTGTGAGGGGTTGCATTGTTGTGTCACCAGCACCAGTGCCTAAGGCCCATTTTTTCTGCCCCTGTTTAACAGGGGCGTGTAATTACAATTTTTGATGCTATACTTTGCAGCAGGGCTCATTCCTGTGTTCCAAATAGAGTGTCTGTGAGGGGTTGCAGTGTTGTGGCACCAGCACCAGTGCCTAAGGCCTAATTTTTCAGCTCCTGTTCAACAGGGGCATGTAATTACAATTCTTGATCTAATATTTCACAGCAGGGCCCTGTGAGGGCTTACAGTGTTGTGGCAACAGCAACACCTAAGGCCCAAATTTCTGCTGAGTATATAGGGCAGGACCCTACTTTCAAACATCTAACTTACGAACGACTCCTACTTGCAAACGGAAGGAGACAACAGGAAGTGAGATGAAATCTACCCCTAGGAAGGGAAATTCTCTCCTGTAAGAGTTAATATGGGAAAAACATTTCTCCTTTCCACTGATGCTTTCCAATCCTTGTTCCACAAAAAAACCCAAATTTTCAAAAAACATTTTTCATTGGGACAAAAAGTGAGGTGAAATCTTCTGAAGAGGAGGAAAGACAGCAAAACAAATGTCACAGGGGTGATAACCCTTCCCTATGTTTTCCAAAAAGCTTAAAAAAGATTTTTTGGCTGGAGCTAAACACGTTAAAAATGTACCCGTTCAAAATTACAAAGAGATTCTACTTAACAACAAACCTACAGTCCCTGTCTTGTTTGCACCGCCTGTATACTGCTGTTCAGAGTATATAGGGCCTGGTGGCCCCACACCTTTCCTTATTTTAATTTGGGTGCGGGGTTTCCCTTAATATCCATACAAGACCCAAAGGGCCTGGTAATGGACTGGGGGGTACCCATGCCGTTTGTCTCACTGATTTTCATCCATATTGCCAGGACCCGACATTACATTAAACCCGCAAGCAGTTTTAAATTAGATTTTTCCTTTAAAAATGACATTTGGTGCAGGGACTGTTCTAAACACGGGAAACACGCGTCACTTTACAGGCATACTATAGACACCCCTCAGGTATGATATTTAAAGGAATATTTCACTTTTTTTTTCACTTTAACCACTTCAGCCCCGGAAGGATTTACCCCCTTCCTGACCAGAGCACTTTTTACAATTCGGCACTGCGTCGCTTTAACTGCTAATTGCGCGGTCATGCAATGCTGTACCCAAACGAAATTTGCGTCCTTTTCTTCCCACAAATAGAGCTTTCTTTTGATGGTATTTGATCACCTCTGCCGTTTTTATTTTTTGCGCTATACACGGAAAAAGACCGAAAATTTTGAAAAAAAATGATATTTTCTACTTTTTGTTCTAAAAAAAATCCAATAAACTCAATTTTAGTCATACATTTAGGCCAAAATGTATTCGGCCACATGTCTTTGGTAAAAAAAATGTCAATAAGTGTATATTTATTGGTTTGCGCAAAAGTTATAGCGTCTACAAACTAGGGTACATTTTCTGGAATTTACACAGCCTTTAATTTATGACTGCCTATGTCGATTCTTGAGGTGCTAAAATGGCAGGGCAGTACAAAACCCCCACAAATGACCCCATTTTGGAAAGTAGACACCCCAAGGAATTTGCTGAGAGGCATGTTGAGCCCATTGAATATTCATTTTTTTTGTCCCAAGTGATTGAATAATGACAAAAAAAAAAAAAAAAAAAAAAAATTACAAAAAGTTGTCACTAAATGATATATTGCTCACACAGGCCATGGGCATATGTGGAATTGCACCCCAAAATACATTTAGCTGCTTCTCCTGAGTACGGGGATACCACATGTGTGGGACTTTTTGGGAGCCTAGCCGCGTACGGGGCCCCGAAAACCAAGCACCGCCTTCAGGATTTCTAAGGGCGTACATTTTTGATTTTACTCCTCACTACCTATCACGGTTTTGAAGGCCATAAAATGCCCAGATGACATAAACCCCCCCCAAATGACCCCATTTTGGAAAGTAGACACCCCAAGCTATTTGCTTTGAGGCATGTTGAGTCCATGGAATGTTTTATATTTTGACACAAGTTGCGGGAAAGTGACAATTTTTTTTTTTTTTTTTTGCACAAAGTTGTCACTAAATGATATATTGCTCACACAGGCCATGGGCATATGTGGAATTGCACCCCAAAATACATTTAGCTGCTTCTCCTGAGTACGGGGATACCACATGTGTGGGACTTTTTAGGAGCCTAGCCGCGTCCTGGACCCCGAAAACCAAGCACCGCCTTCAGGATTTCTAAGGGCGTACATTTTTGATTTTACTCCTCACTGCCTATCACAGTTTCGGAGGCCATGGAATGCCCAGGTGGCACAAACCCCCCCCAAATGACCCCATTTTGGAAAGTAGACACCCCAAGCTATTTGCTGAGAGGCATGGTGAGTATTTTGCAGCTCTCATTTGTTTTTGAAAATAAAGAAAGACGAGAAAAAAAAATGTTTTTTTTCTTTTTTCAATTTTCAAAACTTTGTGACAAAAAGTGAGGTCTGCAAAATACTCACTATACCTCTCATCAAATAGCTTGGGGTGTCTACTTTCCAAAATGGGGTCATTTGGGGGGTTTTTTTGCCACCTGGGCATTCCATGGCCCCCGAAACTGTGATAGGCGGTGAAGAGTGAAATCAAAAATTTACGGCCTTAGAAAGCCTGAAGGCGGTGCTTGGTTTTCGGGGTCCCGTACGCGGCTAGGCTCCCAAAAAGTCTCACACATGTGGTATCCCCGTACTCAGGAGAAGCAGCAGAATGTATTTTGGGGTGTAATTTCACATATTCCCATGGCATGTTTGAGCAATATATCATTTAGTGACAACTTTGCGCAAAAAAAAATAAAAAAAATAAAAAATTGTCTCTTTCCCGCAACTTGTGTCACAATATAAATTATTCCATGGACTCAACATGACTCTCAGCAAATAGCTTGGGGTGTCTACTTTCCAAAATGGGGTCATTTGGGGGGGGTTTGAACTGTCCTGGCATTTTATGCACAACATCTAGAAGCTTATGTCACACATCACCCACTCTTCTAACCACTTGAAGACAAAGCCCTTTCTGACACTTATTGTTTACATAAAAAAATAATTTTTTTTTGCAAGAAAATTACTTTGAACCCCCAAACATTATATATTTTTTTTAAAGCAAATGCCCTACAGATTAAAATGGTGGGTGTTTCATTTTTTTTTTTCACACAGTATTTGCGCAGCGATTTTTCAAACGCATTTTTTGGGGAAAAAACACACTTTTTTACATTTTAATGCACTAAAACACACTATATTGCCCAAATGTTTGATGAGATAAAAAAGATGATCTTAGGCCGAGTACATAGATACCAAACATGACATGCTTTAAAATTGCGCACAAACGTGCAGTGGCGACAAACTAAATACATTTTTAAAAGCCTTTAAAAGCCTTTACAGGTTACCACTTTAGATTTACAGAGGAGGTCTACTGCTAAAATTACTGCCCTCGATCTGACCTTCGCGGCGATACCTCACATGCATGGTGCAATTGCTGTTTACATTTGACGCCAGACCAACGCTTGCGTTCACCTTAGCGCGAGAGCAGGGGGGACAGGGGTGCTTTTTTTTTTTTTTTTTTTTTTTTCTTTATTATTATTATTTTTTTATCTTATTTTTAAACTGTTCCTTTCATTTTTTTTTTTTTTAAATCATTTTTATTGTTATCTCAGGGAATGTAAATATCCCCTATGATAGCAATAGGTAGTGACAGGTACTCTTTTTTGCAAAAATTGGGGTCTATTAGACCCTAGATTTCTCCTCTGCCCTCAAAGCATCTGATCACACCAAGATCGGTGTGATAAAATGCTTTCCCAATTTCCCAATGGCGCTGTTTACATCCGGCGAAATCTACGTCATAAAATGCTCGTAGCTTCCGGTTTCTTAGGTCATAGAGATGTTTGGAGCCACTCTGGTCTCTGATCAGCTCTATGGTCAGCTGGCTGAATCACCGGCTGCATTTTCAGGTTCCCTGTTGAGACAGGAGAGCCAGAGAAAAACACGGAAGATGTTGGGGGGGGGGGGGCATTCCCTCCCACTGCTTGTAAAAGCAGTCTAGAGGCTAATTAGCCACTAGGATTGCTTTTACATGAAAGCCGACCGCTGGCTGAAAAGAATGATACCAAGATGATACCTAAACCTGCAGGCATCATTCTGGTATAACCACTCAAAGTCGTGAATGGCATACCTGAAGACAAAAAAATGGTTAACAATAAAGCACAGTAAACGGTAAGGTATAAAAAATTGCATACCTGAAAAGCAAACATGATAAAACATAATAACAATAAAACATTGCAGAATAGAATACAGTAAAAAAGAGCAGAACAATAGAGAGAGAATAGAGAGAGAGAGAACAATAAAACGACAACTATTTTTATTTTATATTTTTGTTTGTGTTTTTTTTTTTTTACACTTTTTTTTGTAACTAACTATAATAACTGTAACCGGTTCCAGGTTCGGGTCTCTCAAAATGCGATGGCATCTCGGGAGACCCTGTGAAAGTGTGTCCTAGTCTGTGCAATGCTGTACCCTACGCTAATACTCAACTAGTGCATGGTAGCGTTCAAAACATTCACCAATGCAAAGACCAGGATTGTCAGGACAGGAGGGACAATAATAGCGGGTGTCACGGCTATATCCGCGCTTGCTGCAGACACAACATATTTTTTGGGGGGTTCGCTGGGTAGGGGTACTCGGGAGGACATAAAGAAAATGCCTCTCATGCAGCCGACTGCATTTGGTTGGGGATGTGAATGGGGGAAGTACGGGCGCTGCAGAAGCGGTGGGTTCCCAATTAGGATTGGCGAATGCAGCAGGAAGGGCACTATGGGCACGACGGGCCTGTGTTTGTCTTTTTGGTGGCAGCGGGACACTACTTGTGCTTGCCACCTCACCAGCTTCAACTGCACTTATGGGACTCGCCACGTCACCAAGTGTTACTGCAGTGCTGGTTTGACTACGACCGGGGTGTACTACGCTGCTGGTGCTTGCCAGTTCCCCAAAACGCTACCAAAAAAACTGTTAGCGATCGCAGGGATCAGGCCTGACTCTGCGAACGCTGCAGTTATGCGTTTAGAGTTTTGTAAGTGTCAGTGATCGATCGATACTGCACTTGGGTGGGCTGGGCCGGGCCGGGCGGAGGGGCAAAACGCAGGTGCTAGCAGGTATCTGGGCTGATCCCGCTAACACTGCGTTTTTGGGAACCCTAAACTGCTGGGGACGCTAGTATAGATCTGATCGGATCAGATATTGATCTGTTCAGATACTATACCACTAAGGGAGGCGTATGCTGCGTGCGTGGGTGTTAGCGGTACTGGCGCTAATCTGACACTGCCTGGGGCTGGTGCTTGCCAGTTCACCAAAATGCTACCAAAAAAACTGTTAGCGATCGCAGGGATCAGGCCTGACTCTGCGAACGCTGCAGTTATGCGTTTAGTGTTTTGTAAGTGACAGTGATCGATCGATACTGCACTTGGGTGGGCTGGGCTCGCCTGGGCGGAGGGGCAAAACGCAGGTGCTAGCAGGTATGTGGGCTGATCCCGCTAACACTGCATTTTTGGGAACCCTAAACTGCTGGGGACGCTAGTATAGATCTGATCGGATCAGATATTGATCCGATCAGATACTATACCACTAAGGGAGGTGTATGGTGCGTGTACGGTGCGTGCGTGGGTGTTCGCGGTACTGGCGCTAATCTGACGCTGCCTGGGGCAACGCATATCACCGCCGGGCGATCAGGGGGCTAAACCTTTATTCGGTAATAAACGGCGGGTGCCCTGACACTATAAAAAATAAACTAACTAACCAGCGTCACCCGTAACAGTTATACGGCGATCAGTGGTGAAAGGGTTAACTAGGGGGCAATCAAGGGGTTAAAACATTTATTAGATAGTATATGGGGGTCCCTGTCGCTATAAAACACTGACGGCGAACCTAAATATTTACGTCCCTAACTAGCGTCACCAGTGACACTAATACAGCGATCAGAAAAATGATCGCTTAGCGACACTGGCGACAGGGGGTGATCAAGGGGTTAAAACTTTATTAGGGGGGGTACTGGCGCTAATCTGACGCTGCCTGGGGCGACGCATATCACCGCCGGGCGATTAGGGGGCTAAACCTTTATTCGGTAATAAACGGCGGGTGCCCTGACACTATAAAAAATAAACTAACTAACCAGCGTCACCCGTAACAGTTATACGGTGATCAGTGGTGAAAGGGTTAACTAGGGGGCAATCAAGGGGTTAAAACATTTATTAGGTAGTATATGGGGGTCCCTGTCGCTATAAAACACTGACGGCGAACCTAAATATTTACGTCCCTAACTACCGTCACCAGCGACACTAATACAGCGATCAGAAAAATGATCGCTTAGCGACACTGGTGAGGGGGGGTGATCAAGGGGTTAAAACTTTATTAGGGGGGGTAAGGGGGGTACCCTAGACCTACAGGGGGGTTACAGTAACTGTCCTAACACTGCTAACTGTCACAAACTGACACTATGCAGTAATCAGGAAAAAAAAAAAAAAAAAAAAAAAAAACCTGCTTGGTGTCAGTTTGTGACAGGGGGGGGGGGGGGTGATTGGGGGGGGATCGGGGGGCGATCGGGGGGGGATCGGGGGTGTAATGTATGCCTGGCATGTTCTACTGTGTGTGTTTGTGTTGTGCACTTACTTACATGTCATCTCTCCTCGGCGCTGGAACGGAAACTGACAGCCGAGGAGAGATGACATCACATCCTCTGCCTCTGTGTACTATACAGAGGCAGGGGATGTTCGTCAGTGGCTGGGAGCGATCGCGAGGGGGGGGCCACGATCGGATGGTCTCCCCCTCGTCTGTCATCGCTCCCAACCAAATGCCGACCGCAGCTGGCACCGGGGGGGGGTCCGATCGGACCCCCCACCCGCGGGAAGGCAATCACGTACTAGGTACGTGATTTTGCCTGCCCGTGCCGCTCTGCTCACGTATATAGGCGTGAGGCGGTCGGCAAGTGGTTAAGCATTATTAAAATCACTGCTCCCGAAAAAACGGCCGTTTTTAAAAGTTTTTTTTGCATTAATACATGTCCCCTGGGGTAGGACCCGGGTCCCCAAACCCTTTTTAGGACAATACCATGCAAATTAGCCTTTAAAATGAGCACTTTTGATTTCGAACGTTCGAGTCCCATAGACGTCAATGGGGTTCTAACGTTCGTGCGAACTTTCGGTCCGTTCGCAGGTTCTGGTGCGAACCGAACCGGGGGGTGTTCGGCTCATCCCTAGTCACCAGTACCGTATTTGTATATCGATATCATATCCCCTCTCAAGCGTCTCTTCTCCAGAGAGAATAAGTTCAGTGCTCGCAACCTTTCCTCATAACTAATATCCTCCAGACCCTTTATTAGCTTTGTTGCCCCTCTTTGTACTCACTCCATTTCCAGTACATCCTTCCTGAGGACTGGTGCCCAGAACTGGACAGCATACTCCAGGTGCGGCCGGACCGGAGTCTTGTAGAGTGGGAGAATTATTGTTTTATCTCTGGAGTTGATCCCCTTTTTAATGCATGCCAATTAGGGATGAGCTTCAAGTTTGAGTCGAACTCATGTTCGACTCGAACATTGGCTGTTCGCAAGTTCGCCGAACAGCGAACAATTTGGGGTGTTCGCGGCAAATTCGAATGCCGCGGAACACCCTTTAAAAGTCTATGGGAGAAATCAAAAGTGCTAATTTTAAAGGCTTATATGCAAGTTATTGTCATAAAAAGTGTTTGGGGACCTGGGTCCTGCCCCAGGGGACATGTATCAATGCAAAAAAAAGTTTTAAAAACGGCCGTTTTTTCAGGAGCAGTGATTTTAATAATGCTTAAAGTCAAACAATAAAAGTGTAATATCCCTTTAAATTTCATAGCTGGGGGGTGTCTATAGTATGCCTGTAAAGGGGCGCATGTTTCCCGTGTTTAGAACAGTCTGACAGCAAAATGACATTTCGAAGGAAAAAACCCATTTAAAACTACCCGCGAGTATTGCATTGCCGACAATACACATAGAAGTTCATTGATAAAAACGGCATGGGAATTCCCCACAGGGAAACTCGGAACCAAAATAAAAAAAAAAAATGACGTGGGGTTCCCCCTAAATTCCATACCAGACCCTTCAGGTCTGGTATGGATTTTAAGGGGAACCCCGCGCCCAAAAAAAAAAAAACGACGTGGTGTCCCCCCAAAAATCGATACCAGACCCTTATCCACGCAACCTGGCAGGCCACAGGAAAAGAGGGGGGACGAGAGTGCGGCCCCCCCTCCTGAACCGTACCAGGCCACATGTCTTCAACATTGGGAGGGTGCTTTGGGGTAGCCCCCCAAAACACCTTGTCCCAATGTTGATGAGGACAAGGGCCTCATCCCCACAACCCTGGCCGGTGGTTGTGGGGGTCTGCGGACGGCGGGGGCCTTATCGGAATCTGGAAGCCCCCTTTAACAAGGGGACCCCCAGATCCCGGCCCCCCCTCCTGTGTGAAATGGTAAGGTTGTACTTACCCCTACCATTTCACTAAAAAACTGTCAAAAATGTTAAAAATTACAAAGACAGTTTTTGACAATTCCTTTATTTAAATGCTTCTTCTTTTTTCTATCTTCCTTCCTCTTCTGGTTCTTCTGGTTCTTCCTCCGGCGTTCTCGTCCAGCATCTCCTCCGCGGCGTCTTCTATCTTCTTCTCCTCGGGCCGCTCCCCACCCATGGCATGGGGGGAGGCTCCCGCTCTTCTCTTCATCTTCTTCTTCTTCTCCTCTTCCTTCTTCTCTTTTTCTCTTCTTCTCTTCTTCATTTTCTTCTCCGGGCTGCTCCGCATCCATGCTGGCATGGAGGGATGCTCCCGCTGTGTGATGGCGTGTCCTCGTCTGACGGTTCTTAAATAACAGGGGGCGGGGCCACCCGGTGACCCCTCCCCCCTCTGACGCACGGGACATGACGGGACTTCCCTGTGGCATTCCCCGTGACGGGAAGTCCCGTCAAGTCACAGTGCGTCAGAGGGGCGAGGTCACCGGGAGGCCCCGCCCCCCGATATTTAAGAACCGTCAGACGAGGAGACGCCGTCACACAGCGGGAGCCTCCTTCCATGCCAGCATGGGTGCGGAGCGGAACGGAGAAGAAAATGAAGAAGAGAAGAAAAGAAGAAGAGAAGAGCGGGAGCCTCCCCCCATGCCATGGGTGCGGAGCGGCCCGAGGAGAAGAAGATAGAAGACGCCGCGGAGGGGATGCTGGACGAGAACGCCGGAGGAAGAACCAGAAGAACCAGAAGAGGAAGGAAGATAGAAGAAAGAAGAAGCATTTAAATAAAGGAAATGTCAAAAACTGTCTCTTGTAATTTTTGACAGTTTTTTAGTGAAATGGTAGGGGTAAGTACCCCCTTACCATTTCACAAAGGGGGGGCGGGATCTGGGGGTCCCCTTGTTAAAGGGGGCTTCCAGATTCCGATAAGCCCCCCGCCCGCAGACCCCCACAACCACCGGCCAGGGTTGTGGGGATGAGGCCCTTGTCCTCATCAACATGGGGGCAAGGTGTTTTGGGGGGCTACCCCAAAGCACCCTCCCAATGTTGAGGGCATGTGGCCTGGTATGGTTCAGGAGGGGGGGCGCACTCTCGTCCCCCCTCTTTTCCTACGGCCTGCCAGGTTGGTCTGGTGTGGATTTTTGGGGGGACCCCACGCCGTTTTTTTGTGTTTTTTTTGGCGCGGGGTTCCCCTTAAAATCCATACCAGACCCTTCAGGTCTGGTTATGGAATTTAGGGGGAACCCCACGCCATTTTTTTAAAAAAATTTGGCCGGGGTTCCCCTTAATATCCATACCAGACCTGAAGGGCCTGGTATGGAATTTAGGGGGACTCCTACGTCATTTTTTTTTTAAATTTTGGTTCGAAGTTTCCCTGTGGGGAATTCCCATGCCGTTTTTATCAATGAACTTCTATGTGTATTGTCGGCAATGCAATAGACGTGGGTAGTTTTAAATGGGTTTTTTCCTTCGAAATGTCATTTTGCTGTCAGACTGTTCTAAACACGGAAACATGCGCCCCTTTACAGGCATACTATAGACACCCCCAGCTATGAAATTTAAATGGATATTACACTTTTATTGTTTGACTTTAACCACTTGAGCCCCGGACCATTATGCTGCCTAAGGACCAGAGGTCTTTTTCCAATTTGGCACTGTGTCGCTTTAACTGCTAATTGCGCGGTCATGCAATGCTGTACCCAAACGAAATTTGCATCCTTTTCTTCCCACAAATAGAGTTTTCTTTTGATGGTATTTGATCACCTCTGCGGTTTTTATTTTTTGCGCTATAAACGGAAAAAGACCGAAAATTTTGAAAAAAAATGATATTTTCTACTTTTTGTTATAAAAAAAACCCAATAAACTCAATTTTAGTCATACATTTAGGCCAAAATTTATTTGGCCACATGTCTTTGGTAAAAAAAATGTCAATAAGCGTATATTTATTGGTTTGCGCAAAAGTTATAGCGTCTACAAATTAGGGTACATTTTCTGGAATTTACACAGCTTTTAGTTTATGACTTCCTATGTCATTTCTTGAGGTGCTAAAATGGCAGGGCAGTACAAACCCCCCCCAAATGACCCCATTTTGGAAAGTAGACACCCCAAGGAAATTGCTAAGAGGCATGTTGAGCCCATTGAATATTTATTTTTTTTGTCCCAAGTGATTGAATAATGACAAAAAAAAAAAAATTTACAAAAAGTTGTCACTAAATGATATATTGCTCACACTGGCCAAGAGCCTATGTGGAATTGCACCCCAAAATACATTCAGCTGCTTCTCCTGAGTATGGGGATACCACATGTGTGGGACTTTTTGGGAGCCTAGCCACGTACGGGGCCCCGAAAACCAATCACCGCCTTCAGGATTTCTAAGGGCATAAATTTTTGATTTCACTCCTCACTACCTATCACAGTTTTGAAGGCCATAAAATGCCCAGATGGCACAGAACCCCCCCAAATGACCCCATTTTGGAAAGTAGACACCCCAAGCTATTTGCTGAGAGGCATGTTGAGTCCATGGAATATTTTATATTTTGACACAAGTTGCGGGAAAGTAACACTTTTTTTTTTTTGGCACAAAGTTGTCACTAAATGATATACTGCTCAAACATGCCATAGGCATATGTGGAATTACACCCCAATATACATTCTGCTGCTTCTCCTGAGTACGGGGATACCACATGTTTAGGACTTTTTGGGAGCCTAGCCGCGTACGGGGCCTCGAAAACCAAGCACCGCCTTCAGGATTTCTAAGGGCATAAATTTTTGATTTCACTCCTCACTGCCTATCACAGTTTTGAAGGCCATAAAATGCCCAGATGGCACAACCCCCTCCAAATGACCCCATTTTGGAAAGTAGACACCCCAAGCTATTTGCTGAGAGGCATGTTGAGTCCATGGAATATTTAATATTTTGACACAAGTTGCGGGAAAGTGACAATTTTTTTTTTTTGCACAAAGTTGTCACTAAATGATATATTGCTCAAACATGCCATGGGCATATGTGGAATTACACCCCAAAATATATTCTGCTGCTTCTCCTGAGTATGGGGATACCACATGTGTGGGACTTTTTGGGAGCCTAGCCGCTTACGGGGCCCCGAAATCCAAGCACCGGCTTCAGGATTTCTAAGGGCGTTAAGTTGTGATTTCACTCCTCACTACCTATCACAGTTTTGAAGGCCATAAAATGCCAAGATGGCACAAAACCCCCCAAATGACCCCATTTTGGAAAGTAGACACCCAAAGCTATTTGCTGAGAGGCATGGTGAGTATTTTGCAGCTCTCATTTGTTTTTGAAAATAAAGAAAAACAAGAAAAATGTATTTTTTTTTTCTTTTTTCAATTTTCAAAAGTTTGTGGCAAAAAGTGAGGTCTGCAAAATACTCACTATACCTCTCAGCAAATAGCTTGGGGTGTCTCTTTTCCAAAATGGGGTCATTTGGGGGAGGGGGTTGTGCCATCTGGGCATTCCATGGTCTCCAAAACTGTGCTAGGTAGTGAAGAGTGAAATCAAAAATTTACGCCCTTAGAAAGCCTGAAGGCGGTGCTTGGTTTTCGGGGTCCCGTGCGCGGCTAGGCTCCCAAAAAGTCCCACACATGTGGTATCCCCATACTCAGGAGAAGCAACAGAATGTATTTTGGGGTGTAATTTCACATATTCCCATGGCATGTTTGAGCAATATATCATTTAGTGACAACTTTGTGCAAAAAAAAAATGTGTCTCTTTCCCGCAACTTGTGTCACAATATAAAATATTCCATGGACTCGACATGCCTCTCAGCAAATAGCTTGGGGTGTCTACTTTCCAAAATGGGGTCATTTGGGGGGGGTTTAACTGTTCTGGCATTTTATGCACAACATTTAGAAGCTTATGTCACACATCACCCACTCTTCTAACCACTTGAAGACAAAGCCCTTTCTGACACTTTTTGATTACATGAAAAAATTATTTTTTTTTTGCAAGAAAATTACTTTGAACCCCAAACATTATATATTTTTTAAAGCAAATGCCCTACAGATTGAAATGGTGGGTGTTTCATATTTTTTTTTCACACAGTATTTGCGCAGCAATTTTTCAAACGCATTTTTTGGGGAAAAAACACACTTTTTTAAATTTTAATGCACTAAAATACACTGTATTGCCCAAATGTTTGATGAAATAAAAAAGATAATCTTAGGCCGAGTATATGGATACCAAACATGACATGCTTTAAAATTGCGCACAAACGTGCAGCGGCGACAAAATAAATACATTTTTAAAAGCCTTTAAAAGCCTTTACAGGTTACCACTTTAGATTTACAGAGGAGGTCTACTGCTAAAATTACTGCCCTCGTTCTGTCCTTCGCGGTGATACCTCACATGCATGGTACAATTGTTGTTTACATTTGACGCCAGACCGACGCTTGCGTCCGCCTTTGCGCGAGAGCAGGGGGGGACAGGGGTGCTTTTTTTTTTTTTTTTTTCTTTATTATTTTTTTTTTTTATCTTATTTTTAAACTGTTCCTTTCATTTTTATTTTTTTTTATTAATTTTATTGTTATCTCAGGGAATGTAAATATCCCCTATGATAGCAATAGGTAGTGACAGGTACTCTTTTTTTTTTTAAATTGGGCTCTATTAGACCCTAGATCTCTCCTCTGCCCTCAAAGCATCTGACCACACCAAGATCGGTGTAATAAAATGCTTTCCCAGTTTCCCAATGGCGCTGTTTACATTCGGTGAAATCTAAGTCATGAAATGCTCGTAGCTTCCGGTTTCTTAGGCCACAGAGATGTTTGGAGCCATTCTGGTCTCTGATCAGCTCTATGGTCAGCTGGCTGAATCACCGGCTGCATTTTCAGGTTCCCTGTTGGGACAGGAGAGCCAGAGAAAAACATGGAAGACGTGGGGGGGGCATTCCTTCCCACTGCTTGCAAAAGCAGTCTAGAGGCTAATTAGCCACTAGGATTGCTTTTACATGAAAGCTGACCACTGGCTGAAAAGAATGATACCAAGATGATACCTAAACCTGCAGGCATCATTCTGGTATAACCACTCAAAGTCCAGCAACATACCAGTAGGTTGCTGGTCCTTGTTGGGCATATATTGTAAATTTTTTTTTCATGCAGCCTGTGGGCTGAACGAAAAAAAGATATTGATCGGTGGGTATGCCCACCATTAGAATACCTCCCTTCATCCACCCACTTCTAATGATGGGCATACATGCACCATTTATATATGCTGAAGCATGGGGGCATCCTCCCGCAAAAGGAAGGAGCAAATTGCTCCTCCACCCACTTCTGCCCCCACGCTTCGGCATATATGCTGAAGTATGTAACTGTGGTGGTGAAATCACCTCCGACAGCGCTGGAGTCACGGCTTTATATATCGTGGGAACAAACGCTGTTGCTGTCAAGATAAATAAATCCGCGCTGCAACTGAATGGCGTACCTGCTAAGCAATACAAAAAAAAACATAGTAAAAAATAAAACATTTAACGCAACCTGTGCCTAAAATATATATATGCCGAAGCATGGGGGCATCCTCCCGCAAAAGGCAGGAGCAAATTGCTCCTCCACCCACTGCTGCCCCCACGCTTCGGCATATATGCTGAAGTATGTAACTGTGGTGGTGAAATCACCTCCGACAGCGCTGGAGTCACGGCTTTATATATCGTGGGAGCAAACGCTGTTGCTGTCAAGATAAATAAATCCGCGCTGCAACTGAATGGCGTACCTGCTAAGCAAATGATGGTTAACAATAAAACAAAGTAACATTACAGTATAAGAGTAAGACTTACCATACCTGCAAAGCAAATACAAAAAAAAAACATAGTAAAAAATAAAACATTTAACGCAACCTGTGCCTAAAATATATATATGCCAAAGCATGGGGGCATCCTCCCGCAAAAGGCAGGAGCAAATTGCTCCTCCACCCACTGCTGCCCCCATGCTTCGGCATATATGCTGAAGTATGTAACTGTGGTGGTGAAATCACCTCTGACAGCGCTGGAGTCACGGCTTTATATATCGTGGTAGCAAACGCTGTTGCTGTCAAGATAAATAAATCCGCGCTGCAACTGAATGGCGTACCTGAAAACAATAAAATGGTTACCAACAAAAAACAGTAAACAGTAAAGTATAAAAAATCTGAAAAGCAAACATGGTAAAACATAATAACAATAAAACACTGCAGAATAGAATAGAGTAAAAAAGAGCAGAACAAAAGAGAGAGAATAGAGAGAGAGAGAACAATAAAACAACAACTATTTTTGGTTTTTTTATTTTATATTTTTTTTGTGTTTTTATTTTTTTATTTTTTACACTTTTTTAGTAACTTTTAACTTTTGTAACTGGTTCCAGGTTTGGGTCTCTCAAAATGCAATGACATCTTGGGAGACCCTGTGTTAGTGTGCCTAGTCTGTGCAGTGCTGAACCCTGCGCTAATACTCAACTATTGTATAGTAACGTTCAAAGCATTCACCCATGCAAAGACCAGGATTGCCAGGACAGGAGGGACAATAAGACCGGGTGTCACGCCTAAATCCGCGCTTGCTGCAGACACGACATCTTTTTTGGGGGGCTCGTTGGGTAGGGGTACTCGGGATGGCATAAAGAAAATGCCTCTCATGCAGCCGGCTTACTGCATTTGGTTGGGGAAGGTGAGGTAGAGCACCGTCTGGAAACAGAAGGGCTCTGACGATCTCTTCCTGGAATTTAAGGAAGGATCCAGTCCGTCCTGAAGCTCTGTATAGCACATGAGCGTTCAGCAAAGCCAATTGAAATAAATAAACAGACACTTTTTTGTTCCAGCGTCTGGCCTTATGGGCAACTAGGTACGGCGCCAACAACTGGTCGTTGAGGTCCACCCCTCCCATATTAAGGTTGTATTCGTGGACACAGAGGGGTTTCTCCACAACACCAGTCGCCGTAGTAATTTGGGTCGTCGTGTCTGCATGAAGGGAGGTGAGAACGAAAACATTCTTCTTATCCCTCCACTTCATAGCGAGCAAATTATTATACTTCAAGCAGGCTCTCTCCCCCAGCCTAAGATGGGAATCTACAAGCCGCTGGGGAAAGCCCCGGCGATTAGGTCGCACGATGCCACATGCTCCAATCTGCTGATCAAACAAGTGACTAAAAAGTGGCACGCTTGTATAATAATTGTCTACGTACAAGTGGTACCCCTTTCCAAATAAGGGTGACACCAAGTCCCACACTATCTTGCCAGCGCTTCCTATGTAGTCAGGGCAGTTTGTCGGCTCTACGTGACTATCTTTGCCCTCGTAAACCATAAAACTATATGTATAGCCTGTGGCCCTGTCACAGAGCTTATACATCTTGACCCCGTATCTGGCACGCTTGCTGGGAAGGTACTGTTTGAATGACAAGCGGCCAGAAAATTTAATCAGGGACTCATCCACGCAGACAACTTGATGGGGGGTAAACAAGTCTGCAAAACGTTTGTTGAAGTGGTTTGCGAGGGGCCGAATTTTGTAGAGCCGATCGTATGCAGGGTCTCCACGAGGACGACAGAGTTTATTGTCGTTGAAGTGCATGAACCGCAAAATCTGCTTGTATCGTGCCCTGGCCATGGAAGCAGAGAACAACGGCGAATGGTAAATTGGGTCAGTGGACCAATATGACCTCAACTTACTCTTTTTATTCAACCCCATGAGGAGGGAAAGGCCCAGAAAGGTCTTAAATTTGGAGACCGTAATTGGTCTCCAATCTCTGGCAAGGGAGGACTGGGGATTAGCGGCGATGTGTTGACCAGCGTATAAATTGCTTTGGTCCACAATAGATCTATAGAGATCTTCAATGAAAAACAGTGAATAAAAATCCAGTGGCGTAAAGTCAACTGTTTCCACCTGAATTCCGGGTTGGCCAGTGAAAGGGGGAAGTAAGGGTGCTGCAGAAGTGGTGGGTTCCCAATTCGGATTGACCAATGCAGCAGGAAGGGCACTATGGGCACGACGGGCCTGTCTTTGTCTTCTTGGTGGCAGCGGGACACTACTAGTGCTTGCCACCTCACCAGCTTGAACTGCACTTATGGGACTCGCCACATCACCACGTGATACTGCAGTGCTGGATGTACGACCAGGGTGTACTAGGCCGCTGGTGCTTGCCAGTTCACCAGAAGGAATAGCGGCGCTAGTACTTCTCTGCTCCATACGAGAGCCCTGCGGTTCTTGCACTTCAAGGACAGAAGAAGATTGTGGTCTGGTACGCCTGACCTTGGCAGGGACCACAACTCTGTCATCAGAGCTATCTGTCATGGAGCCGCTGTCCTCTACAGGTTCGTATTCTGAGCCTGAACTTGACAGATGAGTGACTTCCTCTTCACTATCTGTCATGCTCAGAAACGTGTAGGCCTCTTCACTAGTGTACGTTCGATTTGCCATTTTGGGCTCTAAATTTAGGGGTACACTAGTGAGACTCACAGGCAAAATAGCTCCTGACTGTCAGCGACTGCATCAAAACGCTACCAAAAAACTGTTAGCGATCGCAGGGATCAGGCCTGACTCTGCGAACGCTGCAGTTATGTGTGCTTAGTGTTTTGTAAGTGTCAGTTATCGATCGATACTGCACTTGGGTGGGCTGGGCAGGGCTGGGCCGAGGGGCAAAACGCAGGTGCTAGAAGGTATCTGGGCTGATCCCGCTAACACTGCATTTCAGGGAACCCTAAACTGCTGGGGAGTATAGATCTGATCGGATCAGATATCGATCCGCTCAGATACTATAGCACTAAGGGAGGTGTATGCTGCGTGCGTGGGTTTTAGCGGTACTGGCGCTAACCTGACGCTGCCTGGGGCGACGCAGACCTTAGCTGACCCTAAAAATGTAATTTATATCACCGCCGGGCAATTAGGGGGTTAAACCTTTATAAGGTAATAAACGGCGGGTGCCCTAAAACTATAATAAACTATAATAAACTACAAAAAACAAACTAGCTAACCAGCGTCACCCGTAACACTTGGGGGTCCCTGTCGCTATAAAACACTGACAATGAACCTATAAACTTACCTCCCTAACTAGCGTCACCTGTGTCACTAATACAGCGATCAGAAAAACGATCGCTTAGCGACACTGGTGACGGGGGGTAATCAAGGGGTTAACCTTTATTAGGGGGGTTAGGGGGGTACCCTGGACCTAAGGGGGGGTACCCTAGGCCTAAAGGGGGCTAACCTAACTGCCCTAACACTTGTAACTGACACAAACTGACACCAATGCAAAAAAAAAATGCTATTGGTGTCAGAGTGACAGGGGGTACAGGGGGGTGATCGGGGGGTGATGGGGGGTGACAAGTGTGCCTGGCGTGTTCTACTGCTAGTGTAGTGTTGTGCAGACTTACTTGATGTCTTCTCTCCTCGGCGCCGTGACGAAAAGACCGGCTCGAGGAGGGATGACATCACTTCCTTTCCCTCTGTTTACATTAAAGAGGGAAAGGAAGCATTTTCATTCGCCGGGAGCGATCGGGAGGGGGTGGCCAACAATGGATGGCCTCCCCCTGACCTCTCATCACCCGGGAAGAAATGGCGACCACCTCGGGCACCGGGGGGGGGGGCGATCGGACCCCCCACCCGTGGAAGGCAAATCACGTACATGTACGTGATTTTGCCTGTCCGTGCCACCTTGCCAACGTACATCGACGTGAGGCGGTCGTCAAGTGGTTAAGCATTATTAAAATCACTGCTCCTGAAAAAACGGCCGTTTTTAAAACTTTTTTTTGCATTGATACATGTCCCCTGGGGCAGGACCCAGGTCCCCAAACACTTTTTATGACAATAACTTGCCTTTAAGCCTTTAAAATTAGCACTTTTGATTATTCATGTTCGTGTCCCATAGACTTTAACGGTGTTCGCCTGTTTGAACAAACTTTTTTCCTGTTCGCATGTTCTGGTGCGAACCGAACAGGGGGGTGTTCAGCTCATCCCTAATGCCAATATTCTGTTTGCTTTGTTAGCAGCAGCTTGGCATTGCATTGCATTGCTGAGCTTATCATCTAGTAGGACCCCCAGGTCGTTTTCCATCCTAGATTCCCCCAGAGGTTCTCCCCCCAGTGTATAGCTTGCATTCATATTTTTGCCACCCAAATGCATTATTTTACATTTTTCTACATTGAACCTCATTTGCATAGTAGTTACCCACCCCATTAATTTGTTCAGATCTTTTTGTAAGGTTTCCACATCCTGCGGATAAGTTATTGCCCTGCTTAGCTTAGTATCATCTGCAAATACAGAGATTGAACTGTTTATCCCATACTCCAGATAGTTTATGAACAAATTAAATAGGATTGGTCCCAGCACAGAACCCTTAGGAACCCCACTACCCACCCCTGACCATTCCGAGTACTCCCCATTAATCACCACCCTCTGAACTCGCCCTTGTAGCCAGTTTTCAATCCATGTACTCACCCTATGGTCCATGCCAACGGACCTTATCTTGTACAGTAAACGTTTATGGGGAACTGTGTCAAATGCTTTTGCAAAATCCAGATACACCACGACTACGGGCCTTCCTTTATCTAGATGGCAACTCACCTCCTCATAGAAGGTTAATAGATTGGTTTGGCAAGAACGATTCTTCATGAATCCATGCTGATTACTGCTAATGATACCGTTCTTATTACTAAAATCTTGTATATAGTCCCTTATCATCCCCTCCAAGAGTTTACATACTATTGATGTTAGGCTTACTCGTCTGTAATTCCCAGGGATGTATTTTGGGCCCTTTTTAAATATTGGTGCTACATTGGCTTTTCTCCAATCAGCTGGTACCATTCCAGTCAGTAGACTATCTGTAAAAATTAGGAACAACGGTCTGGCAATCACTTGACTGAGTTCCCTAAGTACCCTCAGATGCAAGCCATCTGGTCCCGGTGATTTATTAATGTTAAGTTTCTCAAATCTAATTTTAATTCCATCCTCTGTTAACCATGGAGGTGCTTCCTGTGTTGTGTCATGAGGATAAACACTGCAGTTTTGGTTACTGAAGCCCCCCGATTCACTTGTGAAGACTGAGGAGAAGAATAAATTCAATACCTTCGCCATCTCCCCATCCTTTGTAACCAGATGTCCTTACTCATTCTTTATGGGGCCAATATGGTCTGTCCTCCCTTTTTTACTGTTTACATACTTAAAGAATTTCTTTTTTTTTTTGTCTTTCATGTTCTATCTTAGCTGTCCTAATTGCACCCTTACATTTCCTGTTGCATTCTTTATAAAGTCTGAATGCTGAGGATGATCCCTCAACCTTGTATTTTTTGAAGGCCTTCTCCTTTGCTTTTATATGCATTTTTACATTGGAGTTAAGCCATCCAGGACTTTTGTACGCTCTTTCAAATTTATTACCCAATGGGATACATTGGCTAATGCCCTTATTTAATATGCTCTTAAAGCAAACCCATCTCTCCTCCGTGTTCTTTGTTCCTAATAGTTTATCCCAATTTATTCCTTTTAGCAAGGTTAGTAGTTAAGGGAAGTTGGCTCTTTTGAAATTCAGTGTCTTTGTATTCCTTTTATGTTTCCTATTTGTGTGATTTATACTGAAACTAATTTACCTGTGATCGCTGTTACCTAAATTGCCCCGTATTTCCACATCCGTGATCAGGTCTGTATTGTTGGTAATCAGTAGATCCAGTAATGTTTTATTTCTAGTTGGTGCGTCTACCATCTGACCCATAAAATTGTCCTGCAAGACATTAAGGACCTGGCGAGCCTTAAATGAATGCGTGGTTCCCTCCGCCCAGTCTGTATCTGGATAATTAAAATCCCCCATTATGATAACACTTTCCATCCTTGCTGCTAATCCAATTTGTGATAGGAGATCAGTCTCCACTTCCTCCCTCAGGTTAGGGGGCCTATAGCATACTCCCAGTATTATTTTCCCCTTAGTCTCATCCCTACGTGCACTCACAATACTCAAGTTCTCAAGTGAATACTGTTTTACAAAGTCAGCTAACTGCTCACTTCGCTTTCAGATGGACAGACTCCCATATATGCTACTTAGGGACTAAAATACCAAACAAGTTAAGTAGAGTGTTTGAACTCAATTTTGCTCCATTAGCACGACAGATTAAATCAGAATTTCAAGGGTGGGATAGGAAAATCTTTACGTGGTTTGGTAGAATTAATATCATAAAAATGAACGTAATGCCAAGATTGATATACCTGTTTCAGACTTTACCAATCAAGATTTCCCCAGGGTTCCTGGAGTATCTGAGAGCAAGGTTTGCGAGGTTTATCTGGGCGGGGAAACCAGCGAGAGTTCGTAGAGATATTTTAACCCTACCAAAAGAAAAAGGAGGGGTCGGATTCCCGGATCCAGTTGGCTATTATGAAGCATCACATCTAGCTAGAGTAATAGATTAGTGTGTAGTCCAAAAGGATAAACCATGGATACATATGGAACAAGCAACGACTACTTTACCCCTTGAGGGAATAGCATCGCTCTTGGATGAAGAGATTCCACAGATTGTGATGAGACACCCTATCATAGGTGCTACTCTTCGATCCATTAAAAAGATGTTTAAGAAAATGGGGATGTCGACACATCCAAGTCCCATGATCCCAATATTGGGTAATCCGAGCTTTGAGCCAGGCTTAACAGATCAGGGTTTTAAGGATCTAAGGCGATGGGGGATCAGCAGGCTTCTGCATTTCTCGATAGACAATCATGTGATGACTAGTGGGGAGATTGAACGGGTGTTTGAAGGGGATCTAGACCCATTTAGGAGAATACAGCTTAACACCTTCCTTCGATCAAAAATATTGTGATTGTCAGTGGTATGTACACCATCGAAGTTTTAACAGATATGCTTAAAAGGGGAACCAGTGAGACACTCATTATCACTAATGTACTCCTTACTAATTGAGCTGAAAGCCCCCCAAGAATTGGCTTTTATGCAAGCTTGGGAAAGGGATTTGGGGGTAACATTCTCCAAAGTACAGGAAAATAAGATTCTTTTGTCTACACATAAGGCCTCAATGGCAACTAGATATCAAGAAGGGGGTATAAAATTCTGACTAGGTGGTACAGAACCCCGACAGTACTGAATCGAATATTCCCACAAGTATCGAACCTTTGTTGGCAATGTCAGGGGGCAGAGGGCACTATGGTACACATATTTTGGGAGTGTCCGGGACTGAAAGAATTTTGGAAGATGGTCTCTGAAACAATCAATGAAATTACAGAAGTGTCTCTTGGAGAAAATCCAGCAGCTTTTTTACTGCATGATATCCCGATACCCATTGAAAAATACAAAAATTCCCTCTTAAGGCATCTGCTTACAGCAGCAAAAGCCTGTATTCCGGCTCTTTGGAAAAGCACTGCATCCTCAACTAGATCACAATGGTATGGCAGAGTAACAGAAATCCAGCAAATGGAAAATCTTACTATGACGTTGAGAGAGCAAGAGGACAAGTATCGAAAAGTCTGGACTTCCTATATTACATATAGGGAAGAAAATCCCTAAATAAAATCTTTAAAGTTGGGTAGTATTAAAGTAGTATTAAATAACCTTTGGTTGTTCGTTCAGGGGAGGGGTTAGTGGTTGTGGGGGAGGAGGGTGGACGGTATGGAGGGGCAGAGTATATTTGGCTTTTTTTTTTTTCTTCTCTCTCTTTCATCTCACCTTTTTTCTCTATTTTTTTTATTTTATCTTCTTAATTTTGGTTGTTTTTTTTTTTCTTATGTGTAGGATAATCAGGGTTCTCCCTGATGAAGGAAAATGTAACAAGAGTAGAAATTAAGCGGTTATGTTTTAGAATAGTTGGAAATGTGAATAAACAACAAATTAGGCTAAAAATATATATATATATATACATACATACATACATACATACACATACACACATATATATATATATATATATATATAACCTCCCTATAGGAATTAGCGTGTGTTGAGAGGATGATAATTGTAAAATAGAGGGAACGTTGTATTGATGTATTGTATTTCTATTTTTGTAAATAGAATAAAGAATTTATAAAAAAAAAAAAAAAAGTCCCCTTGGCAATTCTCAGCTTCCTGTGCCTTTTTTGACAATAGTTTGCCTATTAGACTTGAATATGGCCACAATTCAGTATCAAGATGTGCTTTAATCTCCTTTAGACTTTAATATAATTCTCTGCTGTTGAAGTTTCAAACTGAATTCAACAACCCCCCCTGCAAACCTAACCCTGACAGAATCACCCATCTCTAAATAACAGGATGTATTGAGTGTGAGTGACAGGTCTGGCTTCTTAGTGTGGAAAATAAGTGATATGGGTTTGTCTTATCATTTCATGGACTCACCTCCATAAGATGTTGTACCCCAGCCGGTCACCCAGCACTCCGTACCACAGGGGAAGGTGGTGTTGGAAGATGGCAGACAGATTGGCACGATGTACTGAGTATAGGTGACAGGTGTGGCCAGCTGTATCAGGGCGATGTCTCCAGGGCCTTCATCACTTGTATATTGACTATTGACAATGATATTCCTTACATTGGCAACAACTGTATGAGAGCTGATCACACCCAGCTGGTACATGCCCAAATATACTTTATAATTCGATACCTGGATAGGACTGCAGAAAGAAAACAGAACAGAACATGTATAAATGAGGACCCATCTGCTGTAGAAGGCAGTGAAATATCATTACTATCAATGAACTACAGACTCTAATGAATGAAATACAACTTGTTCATAATGTGTTCTCTGTGATTGTATGTACAAAAGCCCAATGGTATGAACAGGGTCATCAGAGTTTACTGAGATGCTAAGTCACTGTAATCTCTATTGAAAGCTCAGAAGTGGAATGCAATGTAAACAAGTGAGACCTAAAATGGTAAAAAAGTTAAAAAAAAAAGTTAAAAAAAGCAGATATAAAGGATACAAATTAATGCAGCTCTGTCTTGACTAACACATCATTGCATGCATTTTTTTTTTAATTTGCAAGCGGTATAAGCACCTGAATCTGACTTGGTATTAGGCTCTTACAGTCATTGTAGAGCAGAGCTCAGGCTAGGGGAGGAAGAAGCAGCACAAGGAGCCAACCATTCAGTTCATATGCTGGCATTGGGTATACAGATGGGGGGAGAGAGAAGAGTGACAGAGAGTACTCAGACAACACTCAGATACTCACACTACACAGGTACTATGACCCCTGTTATAACCTCCTGTTTTAAACTCTTGTTTTTAACTCCCACTTAATCCAGCTCCACTTACACCAAGCTCCACAGCTTCAAACTGAGCACGCTCAGACTGAGTCCTACAACAAGTTAAATAGGCACCTGTGAGCAATTAACCACACCCCTTAATTGATAGACTGATGAAACAAGAAGAAAAAAAAAAAGCTATTTAAAAAGTGACAGCAAAAGGCAAATTAAAAACTAAAAGGAAAAGTCCCCAAAATGCAACCCAGCAAACACCAACAGACAGCAAACACACACCAACAGACAGCAGCAAACACACACCAACAGACAGCAGCAAACACACACCAACAGACAGCAGCAAACACCGACAGCAAACACCAACAGACAGCAAACACCAACAGACAGCAAACACCAACAGACAGCAAACACCAACAGACAGCAAACACCAACAGACAGCAAGACTTGTATACTCTAACTCTTGTTTTTAACTCCCACTTAATCCAGCTCCACTTACACCAAGCTCCACAGCTTCAAACTGAGCACGCTCAGACTGAGTCCTACAACAAGTTAAATAGGCACCTGTGAGCAATTAACCACACCCCTTAATTGATAGACTGATGAAACAAGAAGAAAAAAAAAAGCTATTTAAAAAGTGACAGCAAAAGGCAAATTAAAAACTAAAAGGAAAAGTCCCCAAAATGCAACCCAGCAAACACCAACAGACAGCAAACACACACCAACAGACAGCAGCAAACACACACCAACAGACAGCAGCAAACACACACCAACAGACAGCAGCAAACACACACCAACAGACAGCAGCAAACACCGACAGCAAACACCAACAGACAGCAAACACCAACAGACAGCAAACACCAACAGACAGCAAACACCAACAGACAGCAAACACCAACAGACAGCAAGACTTGTATACTCTAACTCTTGTTTTTAACTCCCACTTAATCCAGCTCCACTTACACCAAGCTCCACAGCTTCAAACTGAGCACGCTCAGACTGAGTCCTACAACAAGTTAAATAGGCACCTGTGAGCAATTAACCACACCCCTTAATTGATAGACTGATGAAACAAGAAGAAAAAAAAAAAAGCTATTTAAAAAGTGACAGCAAAAGGCAAATTAAAAACTAAAAGGAAAAGTCCCCAAAATGCAACCCAGCAAACACCAACAGACAGCAAACACACACCAACAGACAGCAGCAAACACACACCAACAGACAGCAGCAAACACCGACAGCAAACACCAACAGACAGCAAACACCAACAGACAGCAAACACCAACAGACAGCAAGACTTGTATACTCTAACTCTTGTTTTTAACTCCCACTTAATCCAGCTCCACTTACACCAAGCTCCACTGCTTCAAACTGAGCACGCTCAGACTGAGTCCTACAACAAGTTAAATAGGCACCTGTGAGCAATTAACCACACCCCTTAATTGATAGACTGATGAAACAAGAAAAAAAAAAAAGCTATTTAAAAAGTGACAGCAAAAGGCAAATTAAAAACTAAAAGGAAAAGTCCCCAAAATGCAACCCAGCAAACACCAACAGACAGCAAACACACACCAACAGACAGCAGCAAACACACACCAACAGACAGCAGCAAACACACACCAACAGACAGCAGCAAACACCGACAGCAAACACCAACAGACAGCAAACACCAACAGACAGCAAACACCAACAGACAGCAAACACCAACAGACAGCAAACACCAACAGACAGCAAGACTTGTATACTCTAACTCTTGTTTTTAACTCCCACTTAATCCAGCTCCACTTACACCAAGCTCCACTGCTTCAAACTGAGCACGCTCAGACTGAGTCCTACAACAAGTTAAATAGGCACCTGTGAGCAATTAACCACACCCCTTAATTGATAGACTGATGAAACAAGAAAAAAAAAAAGCTATTTAAAAAGTGACAGCAAAAGGCAAATTAAAAACTAAAAGGAAAAGTCCCCAAAATGCAACCCAGCAAACACCAACAGACAGCAAACACACACCAACAGACAGCAGCAAACACACACCAACAGACAGCAGCAAACACACACCAACAGACAGCAGCAAACACCCACCAACAGACAGCAGCAAACACACACCAACAGACAGCAGCAAACACACACCAACTGACAGCAGCAAACACCCACCAACAGACAGCAGCAAACACCGACAGCAAACACCAACAGACAGCAAACACCAACAGACAGCAAACACCAACAGACAGCAAGACTTGTATACTCTAACACTTGTTTTTAACTCCCACTTAATCCAGCTCCACTTACACCAAGCTCCACCGCTTCAAACTGAGCACCATTCCCTGAGATAACAATAAAAATGATTAAAAAAAAAAAAAAATGAAAGGAACAGTTTAAAAATAAGATAAAAAAGCAAAAAAAAAAAATAAAAAAAAAAAAAAAAGCACCCCTGTCCCCTCTGCTCTCGCGCTAAGGCGAACGCAAGCGTCGGTCTGGCGTCAAATGTAAACAGCAATTGCACCATGCATGTGAGGTGTCACCGCGACGGTCAGATCGAGGGCAGTAATTTTAGCAGTAGACCTCCTCTGTAAATCTAAAGTGGTAACCTGTAAAGGCTTTTAAAGGCTTTTAAAAATGTATTTATTTTGTTGCCACTGCACGTTTGTGCGCAATTGTAAAGCATGTCATGTTTGGTATCCATGTACTCGTCCTAAGATCATCTTTTTTATTTCATCAAACATTTGGGCAATATAGTGTGTTTTAAAAAAGTGTGTTTTTTCCCCAAAAAATGCGTTCGAAAAATCGCTGCGCAAATACTGTGTGAAAAAAAAAATGAAACACCCACTATTTTAATCTGTAGGGCATTTGCTTTAAAAAAATATATAATGTTTGGGGGTTCAAAGTAATTTTCTTGCAAAAAAAAATAATTTTTTCATGTAATCAAAAAGTGTCAGAAAGGGCTTTGTCTTCAAGTGGTTAGAAGAGTGGGTGATGTGTGACATAAGCTTCTAAATGTTGTGCATAAAATGCCAGGACAGTTCAACCCCCCCCCCAAATGACCCCATTTTGGAAAGTAGACACCCCAAGCTATTTGCTGAGAGGCATGTCGAGTCCATGGAATATTTTATATTGTGACACAAGTTGCGGGAAAGAGACACATTTTTTTTTTTTTTGCACAAAGTTGTCACTAAATGATATATTGCTCAAACATGCCATAGGAATATGTGAAATTACACCCCAAAATACATTCTGTTGCTTCTCCTGAGTACGGGGATACCACATGTGTGAGACTTTTTGGGAGTCTAGCCGCGTACGGGACCCCGAAAACCAAGCACCGCCTTCAGGCTTTCTAAGGGCGTAAATTTTTGATTTCACTCTTCACTGCCTATCACAGTCTCGGAGGCCATGGAATGCCCAGGTGGCACAAAACCCCCCCAAATTACCCCATTTTGGAAAGTAGACACCCCAAGCTATTTGATGAGAGGTATAGTGAGTATTTTTCAGACCTCACTTTTTGTCACAAAGTTTTGAAAATTAAAAAAAGAAGAAAAAAATTTTTTTTTTGTCTTTCTTCATTTTCAAAAACAAATGAGAGCTGCAAAATACTCACCATGCCTCTCAGCAAATAGCTTGGGGTGTCTACTTTCCAAAATGGGGTCATTTGGGGGGGTTTGTGCCACCTGGGCATTCCATGACCTCCGAAACTGTGATAGGCAGTGAAGAGTGAAATCAAAAATGTACACCCTTAGAAATCCTGAAGGCGGTGATTGGTTTTCGGGGCCCCGTACGCGGCTAGGCTCCTAAAAAGTCCCACACATGTGGTATCCCCGTACTCAAGAGAAGCAGCAAAATGTATTTTGGGGTGCAATTCCACATATGCCCATGGCCTGTGTGAGCAATATATCATTTAGTGACAACTTTGTGCAAAAAAATAAAAAAAAATAAATAAATTGTCACTTTCCCGCAACTTGTGTCAAAATATAAAATATTCCATGGACTCAACATGCCTCTCAGCAAATAGCTTGGGGTGTCTACTTTCCAAAATGGGGTCATTTGGGGGGGGGGTTTGTGCCATCTGGGCATTTTATGGCCTTCAAAACTGTGATAGGTAGTGAGGAGTAAAATCAAAAATGTACGCCCTTAGAAATCCTGAAGGCAGTGATTGGTTTTCGGGGCTCCTAAAAAGTCCCACACATGTGGTATACCCATACTCAGGAGAAGCAGCTAAATGTATTTTGGGGTGCAATTCCACATAAGCCCATGGCCTGTGTGAGCAATATATCATTTAGTGACAACTTTTTGTAATTTTTTTTTTTGTCATTATTCAATCACTTGGGACAAAAAAAATGAATATTCAATGGGCTCAACATGCCTCTCAGCAATTTCCTTGGGGTGTCTACTTTCCAAAATGGGGTCATTTGTGGAGGTTTGTACTGCCCTGCCATTTTAGCACCTCAAGAAATGACATAGGCAGTCATAAATTAAAGGCTGTGTAAATTCCAGAAAATGTACCCTAGTTTGTAGGCACTATAACTTTTGCGCAAACCAATAAATATACACTTATTGACATTTTTTTTACCAAAGACATGTGGCCGAATACATTTTGGCCTAAATGTATGACTAAAATTGAGTTTATTGGATTTTTTTTAGAACAAAAAGTAGAAAATATCATTTTTTTTCCAAATTTTCGGTCTTTTTCTGTGTATAGCGCAAAAAATAAAAATGGCAGAGGTAATCAAATACCATCAAAAGAGAGCTCTATTTGTGGGAAGAAAAGGACGCAAATTTCGTTTGGGTACAGCATTGCATGACCACGCAATTAGCAGTTAAAGCGACGCAGTGTCAAATTGTAAAAAGTGCTCTGGTCAGGAAGGGGGTAAATCCTCCTGGGGCTGAAGTGGTTAAGGTATCTTGGTATAGAATGTCATGAGAAGACAAAAATAGACACGTGTCCACGTAGCTAAAGGAATATACATTGTGGATTATATCCTGTTAAGTTAAGTTAGTTTGTAGTTCCAGTCATAGTAATAAGTACTAGTATATAGTTACTTAATGTAAAGTTGGTAATATGAGTTCCTATTATGTAGATGTTTGGTTATATGACATTACATGATCAGCCCATTACTTCAAGTATGGAGTGCTACATGCGGGCTTGTCAATCCTATGCCATATATGACTCTGAGTTAGAATCTTTTCTTGGATAGCATATTGCTGAAGTTAGCAGAAATGAATATGTGCCATACAAGGTTCTAAGTTGGTGTGAGGTTATGACGTTCACACGTTCACATGTAACATATAAAGCCAATGCTTCCATATTGAAGGTGACACAGACAGACACACACTCACAGACACACACACACCCTCTAAGATAGATGACACTGACATGATCACAAGACACTTTGACAAGTTGGCACAGCTGAATACTGCCAGAAGTCTAATGCCCCGTACACACGATCAGACTTTGTTCGGACATTCCGACAGCAAAATCCTAGGATTTTTTACGACGGATGTTGGCTCAAACTTGTTTTGCCTACACACGGTCGCACAAAGTTGTCGGAATTTCCGATCGACAACCACGCGGTCACGTACACCACGTACGACGAGACTAGAAAAGGCCGGTTCAGAACCAAGCGCGGCACCCTTTGGGTTCCTTTTGCTAATCTCGTGTTAGTAAAAGTTTGGTGAGAGACGATTCGTGCTTTTTCAGACTCGTGGCTTTCAGATTGTTTTCTGCCGTTCAGTTTGTGCTTGTGGGTTTGTATCTGCTCTTCAGTGCGTGCAAGCAAGTTCCGCGTGACTTTAAGTAGTCATTGTATTCTTGTTCGTTCGTTACTGGTTTTCACAGGCCTTGCTGTTCTTCAGTGCATTCTGTTACTTCGTTCTGAGCAGCCGACCGTTTTCTAGCCATGTTTCGTATGCATACTCCTCGTAGAGTTCGTGCTGTGCGGGGGCTTGGTGTTGGGGTCCTGACTTTGACACAAGTCCAGTCCATGAACAGGGTGGGGAGGAGTTCATGGACCAAGAATTGGTTGCTTCAGCGTGACCAGTTCTGTCATATGCCTTTGCTCCGTGAGATCCGTGAGAATAATCCTGATGATTTCAGGATCTTTCTCAGGATGACGGACCCCGTATTTCACCGTTTGTTGGCTTCGCTGACCCCTTATATCAGCAGTCAGGATACCTGCATGAGGCAAGCCATCACTGCGGAGCAGAGGCTCGTCGCTACCCTGCGGTATTTGACCACAGGGAGAAGCCTGCAGGACCTCAAGTTCTTGACAGGCATCTCCCCCCAGGCTCTTCTTTGTGGACATTTACTGCTTGTGTTTGTTTTAGCTGACCCTGACAAAAATGTGTGGAGTGCAGAAAATGTCATGATTGTGTAACCTTATACAAAGCACTGTTGGCTGTTATTTACTAAATGCGAAGACACTTTTCACTACAAGTGCTCTTGCAACTGCACTGAAACTGCACTTGTAGTGCAAAGAGGATTTGCCCTTAGGAAATAACCCCCATTTTCTCATAAAACAACAATTACATCACCCCAAAAGTGTTGTAGCGTTGAGACAATAATCCACACATTCTTGATGAGCAATCTTTTTAATACCTGCACAATCACATGTGCATTTACTAAAGGTTTTTCTGACAAACCAACATGTTTGTTGTATAACAATTTTTGTGGTGTCATTATCCAAAATCAAAATGTGCATTTTATAGAAAACAGGCCTGTGTAAAACCCACAAGAAAGACACAAATCTTGATCTTACAAAGTTCACATTTGGTAGAACTTGAAGGCAATATCAGACATGAGTATTTAGGAACTGTGTTTGATATAGCGTTCAGATGGGGGGAAATCACCCCAGGAAAAGCCAAATTTGGAAGATGCACACAAATTTCACAATGTCAACATGTGCTAACTGCCATCACGGGGGATCAAGGGACGTGTTTTGGGGGAGAAAGCCCTTCCTCACTGCTACTTTATTATTGAGGAAGGGGTTGCACCCCCAAAACGCGTCCATTGATCTCCCGTGATGGCAGATAGCACATGTTGACACACTGTGTGCATCCTCCAAATTTGGTTTTGGGAAAAATCACAAAAACATTTCGCACATTGTAGCACACAAAAGAAGAATGTGATTTGGAGGGGCTTTAAACTCGCCCCAAAACATCAATGATGTTTTTATATTTTGGAATAACATCATTGATGTTTTGCTTGATGTTTTCCAATTGTAAATTACACCCCATGATCTCCCTGATCAGGATCTGGGCACTTTCGGATGTGAAAGGATCTTCATCCACAACCTCACGATCACCTAAAAAGAGAGGAGCCCCAAAATAAATTAGGTCTAAAAAATATGCCGCCATCCATCTCTTATCTGAGCCTGTGGTTGCAGACACTCACCTGTTGTGGTGACTAGTTCCACCACGTCTTCATCCTCCTGCTCTTCTTGTGTTGGGGGGATTTCCCCTTCTTCCAGAGGGGGGGGGGGCTCTGGTCTCCTCGGATGAGGGGTGTCCTCCGAGTCTTTTCTCCCCTATGTAAAACAAAAATGGTATACTTAGCACATAGATATTTGATGGCAGAACTATAAAGATGAAACATTGCTTGGAAGTGGGGTACAATTCTCTCTTTTAGCCGAGTTCCAAGATGTAGCTTTTTTAGTGTCCTTTGTCAAGCAGCAAAACTTTACCTGTTTGGTACAAGCTTCACAGATGTAGCCCCCCCTATAGTATACACTGGAGCACCTGTGTGGCCCCCTAATAAAAATGGCGTTTTTGTGTCCCACACTAGTGCTCCAGTGTCCAGATGTGTAAACAGCTGCTCAGTGTCCTCTCCTTACACACAATCTAGTTTGCATTTCATTTTAGTAACAAAGCCATCTACACAACCAAATTCTTTGAAGACAAGTATAGGGCCTCAAAATGGTGGCCAAATGCATATGGCCTAAACAATGGTATTTTATCGTCCGAAATAAAAATGTGTGATCCGAACGAATAATGTGCCCATGAACATGAAAGTTGCCATTTTAAACTGTACAACAGTTCCTAAAAGCACATGGAGCAGCACGAACACAAGAACAATAGGAACACAGCACAACTACTTACTTTTTTGCAGCACTCTCTGGATCTTTCTGTACTGCTCATGTTCTCGTAATTTCAGGTCCGACCACCGCTTCCTGAGCTGATCTTCGTACCCCGAATTTCCGGTGCAGACTCCTGACCACTTTCGCCATGATCTTGGCCTTTCGGACATTGTGGTTGGGGTAAGGCCCATACTTTCCATCATAGTCGGCCTTCTTCAGGATGTCCACCATCTCCAACATCTCCCCAAAGGACATATTTGAGTCCTTTAATCTCTTTCTGGATCGGGACGTTTCAGGCTCCGGCCTTTCCTCCTCCTCCTCCTCCTCGTTGCTGTAATTAGCACGATCCTGCTGTCTATCCTCCATGTGCTCTTCCTCCACTGCGCCGAACGAAAAGGGGTGGGGAATAGAATAGAAAGAACGTCAGGGGCGGGCGGAGTTATACGCATGCGCAGTGTGTATAAATCGTAACACGTGCGTCTTACGTACGATCTGTGAGCGTAGGAAGGAGCATCGGAGACGCCGATCGTGCTAACGAAGGTAGGATCTTCACTTGGGCCTATACTGCTTCGAAATGGAAGCCTATATTGTAACAAGATTAGGGGAGTTTGGCCTGACATTAGGGTTTGTCTTGTGTTGTGTCTTGCAGAGAAAATGGATGGGTTCAAGGACCACAATTTCCTGCCCCTGTTTATTGACAAGTACAGGGAGCTGCCCTGTCTGTGGCAAGTGAGACACCCCCACTATAACCATAAACAAAAGAGGCAGGCAGCGCTGGAGAAACTGCTGGAGTTGGTGAAGCCGGTGGTCCCCACAGCAACCATCCCTTATTTAAAAGCTAAAATTGGTGGCCTGAGGAGCACTTATCTTAGGGAGTGCAAGAAGGTCACAGATTCCCAGAGGTCCAGGGTTGCAGCAGATGACGTTTATGTCCCCAGGCTGTGGTACTACGAGAGACTGCGATTTCTGTCAGACCACACTGAAGTCAGGGAATCCCTCCCCACTCTTCCTGCCACTCTTCCTTCCACCCCAGCTGAGGCTTCCGATGTCCAACCTGGGCCTTCCAGCCAGGAAGAAGTGGAGGAGCCCAGCTGGAGCCAGGTATAGCATTCTTCGACAGATTTCTGGGCAATAAATAAATGATGTTTACTAGATGTTATTATTGATCACTAATTGATGATTGAAAAAAGTGTTTTACATATCAATAGACAGTAGTGGTCACCCAAAATTGGGACAAGAATGCAAAATGCTGGGCTCAGAAGGATAGTCTGTTATATTTGTTAACATTGAATTTGCAGTAGTCAGGAGGTTAAAATTGTGTGTGATTGATGTAAAAAAAACTAAAACTATGTCCCTTTTTCATACTCAGGAAGACCTCAGCCAGGAGGAGGCTGTGGAATGTGGCAGTCAGGAGGAGGCGGGGATTATTAGTGTCAGCCAGGAGGAGGCGGGGATTAGTGTCAGCCAGGAGGAGGCGGGGCTAAGTGTCAGCCAAGAGAAGCCTGGGACAAGTCGCAGCCTGACTGAGTCTCAGGTTCCTCCCCTCCGCCTGCCACATAAACGAGCCAGGAAGGCCACTCCCAGTCCTGTGCAGGATTCAGCATACAGGCTGATCCAGGAGGCTTCGGCGTCCCTCAGAGCCTTCCCCAGTCCTGAAGAGGCCTTTGCCTGCATGGCTGCCACCAAATTGCTGGGCATGCAGGAGGGCCAACGCAAGATCTCTGAGGACCTGATTTATAAAGTCCTTCGTAAGGGGGAGAGTGGGGAACTGACACACAAGACGGATGTCATTGAGATTGACGATCCTCCTCCTCCTCCTCCTCCTGCTGCCACAACTCCACCACCACAGCCAAAGCCTGGAAGGAAGCGTGGAAGGAAGACCAAAAAGTGATGACCGTGTGTTCAGTCTGGTCTGACAGAAGATGCAGTCTCTCGTATGACCACAGCCTGGGGACACAGATGTCATCTGCTGCTTTCCGGATCTCTGGGACTTCTGGACCAGACTGCCCTCCCTTAGATATGGACTCCTCAGGCCACCAATTTTGCTTTTAAATAATTGATGTCTGCCCTGGGGGTCCAAGGCTTCGCCCACTTCTGCAGTTTCTACAGCATTGCCTCCCTCTTTGTTTATAGTTGTGACCCCTTAATAAAATATTTTTAGGTAAATTCTACTCTCCTGTGTGTGTTTTCATCCAAAAAGGACAGTTTGTTGGTGACGATTCAGGTACATTTCTAACATAAAATGTGAAATTAACAAGGGACAACAACACCAAAAAATCTCATACAGATTAAATAGAACAACATATCAATGGTGTTGTGGGAACTTGTCACAAAAAACACACAAACATTTTCGGGAGTACAAATCAAAATCACCAAAAAAAAAATTAAAAAAGAGAAACACAAAAAAAGATTCTACATTAAAGTAAAAAAAAAAAAAAAAATATGTTGTCAGATGTGAGAAATCAAAATATATTGAGGGAATCCCAATAAATAGTAACAAAAGAAGTTTGTGAGAAGTGTGTGTGAATATGAGCAGCAAAACTACTTAATTCTTGTCACATTATAAAGAAGAAGAGAGTGCGCTGTATTAAACCATTTTGAACATTGCAGCGTGACGAAAGTGCTGTATCCATTGCGAACGCTAAGTTTACCAGAACGAGCTGTCCCGTGTCGGAATTTCTTCTGAGAATGCTTGGCACTTTGTGCATCGGAACAGGCCACACACGGTCGGAATTGACGCGATCGGATTTTGTTGTCGGAAAATTTTATCTCTTGCTGTCCAACTTTGTATGTCGGAAAATCCGATGGAAAATGTCCCATGGAGCCCACACACGGTCGGAATTTTCGACAACACGCTCCGATCGGACAATGTCCATCGGAAAATCCAACCGTGTGTACGGGGCATTAGAACGTCATTTCCTGCTTCTTCATGAAGGACACACAAGACAGCATGGAGACAGGAGGGCAGCATCCTTGAAGCACACATGCTTTCATAAGCTTATTACAGCTTTATAACTTTTTATACTATTTCATATATTTTTACCTACACTGAACTGAACTATTATATTTTTTACATTGTATTTATGATGCCAATTGTGTGACAATAAACTCACACTTTGTTTTAAGTCAGTTTGACTATCAATGCTATTCATCCGGAAGCGCCTCTGAGATACAAGAATATTAGATATTAATAATATTCTTCAATGGCGAGCCAGAATCTTCCGTCATTTCTCAATTTTTACGGAAATCTCAATCCTTGCTGAGAGGGGAGAGATTAGCACAGTTTTGCGAATATTCAAGTCTCAAGAAAAAAGACGGGTCAGAACCTATCAACCCAGAGGCGTTTGTGTTACGTCAGATATGGACAACAGTCCAGTAACAAACGATTGAAGACGAGAAATTCTTCTAAATACGGTAAGTAAAAGTTATGGAATTTATTGATGAAATAGCGAGAGAAAGCAAACTAGAGTTTAAAGATGTGTCTTTTTATCCAAATGACAGTCACTTATGGGCATATATGTACAATGAATGTTTTCAAGCCAATGTGCAGATAGACAAAAATAGATTTACTGTTAACAAACAGCATAAAAAGATATCTAATATCTTAAGCTTAGTGAGAATATTTAACAAAATGATTATTAATGTTGATTTACCTGCTAAAAATGTGTGTACATTACAGCAGACAGAATGTAACACTGTACAGAACACAGGGAAACATGAAAATTTGTCTCCAGATTCTCTAGTTCTAGTTTAGTTGTCCAAACTGTGAGATTTTTTGTAACTACATAGAGAATCTTGAAAAGCAATTAGAATCTAAAAAAATGATTTTGCCAGAGTTACAAAATAACAGACAGATTGCTGTAATAACTACAGATGACAAAAAGACTGAATCTAAATGTAAGCAACAATCCTCTTATATTCCGGAAAGTTCGGATATGGAGAATGTTGATGCTACTGATGAAAAAGAAATGAAACATAAAAAACTGATTATGTAGAACTGCAAAACTAAAGTTGCAAATACATGACCAACTTATGAAAGTTTTAAAAGACTTTCCTTTTTATGACACTGAGGCAACTGTATTTTCCAATTGGTATTTATTTGAAATGTTTGTGGATCGTTTTAATCTGTCAAATGATCAACGCGATTACATATTTTAGTTGTGGGTTCCTGTTAATTTCGCTAAACGAATTAACACACCTATTATTGATGACGAAGGTCAGGAAAAACAAAATGACGTGACAGATAGACTGCGACAATTATTGCTATGTATGACCGGTGAGCAAATACCGACCATAGAAATGTTAGATCTTTTACAGACTACTGCAGAAGAAAATCCAATTGATTTTAAAATAAAATTTTGCAAGGTTTATGAAATGATATTTGGAGTAGATGATGACAATGACCCAGGTTTAACCACTTGCCGACCGCCTCACGCCTATATACGTGAACAGAGCGGCACGGGCAGGCAAAATCACGTTTTTAGCGCTACATTTATTTAATTTAAGGCAAAATCACGTACCTGGTACGTGATTGCCTTCCCGCGGGCGGGGGGTCCTATCGGACCCCCCCCGGTGCCAGCGGCGGTCGGCATTTGGCTGGGAGCGTTGAGAGATGAGGGGGAGGCCATCCGATTGTGGCCCCCCCCTCGCGATCGCTCCCAGCCAGTGAGAAACATCCCCTGCCCCTGTATAGTACACAGAGGCAGAGGATGTGATGTCATCTCTCCTCGGTTCGGCAGTTTCCGTTCCGTCGTCGAGGAGAGAAGACATGTGAGTGAGTGCACAACACTACACAACACAGTAGAACATGCCAGGCACACTAAACACCCCCAATCCCCCCCCGATCGGCCCCCCGATCCCCCCCAATCACCCCTCCCCCCCTGTCACAAACTGACACCAAGCAGTTTTTTTTTTCCTGATTACTGCATTGGTGTCAGTTTGTGACAGTTAGAAGTGTTAGGGCAGTTAGGGTTAGCCCCCTGTAGGTCTAGGGTACCCCCCTAACCCCCCCAATAAAGTTTTAACCCCTTGATCACCCCATCGTCATCAGTGTCACTAAGCGATCATTTTTCTGATCGCTGTATTAGTGTCACTGGTTCCGCTAGTTAGGGACGTAAACATTTAGGTTCGCCGTCAGCGTTTTATAGCGACAGGGACCCCCATATACTACCTAATGTTTTAACCCCTTGATTGCCCCTAGTTAACCCTTTCACCACTGATCACCGTATAACCGTTACGGGTGACGCTGGTTAGTTTGTATATTTTTTATAGTGTCAGGGCACCCGCCGTTTATTACCGAATAAAGGTTTAGCCCCCTGATCGCCCGGCGGTGATATGCGTCGCCCCAGGCAGTGTCAGATTAGCGCCAGTACCGCTAACACCCACGCACGCACCATACACCTCCCTTAGTGGTATAGTATCTGAACGCATCAATATCTGATCCGATCAGATCTATACTAGCGTCCCCAGCAGTTTAGAGTTCCCAAAAACGCAGTGTTAGTGGGATCAGCCCAGATACCTGCTAGCACCTGCGTTTTGCCCCTCCGCCCGGCCCAGCCCAGCCCACCCAAGTGCAGTATCAATCGATCACTGACACTTACAAAACACTAAACACATAACTGCAGTGTTCATATGCAAACGAGAAGATCTGGACAGCCGCACTCCAGGAAGTAATAATCCAAGTTTCTTTATTTTAAAATCAGGAACACATCAGATACAGGACATCATAGCTGAGTAAGCACTTGAACAAGTGTGAAACGCGTTAGCCTATGATCTGTACACTCTGTCTATGATGTCCTGTATCTGATGTGTTCCTGATTTTAAAATAAAGAAACTTGGATTATTACTTCCTGGAGTGCGGCTGTCCAGATCTTCTCGTTTGCATATAGTCTCTACTAGCACGAGCCAGCACCTGGAACCTCTCATCTCTGGAGAGCAAGATCAGCTTTACACCTGGTGAGACCTAAACTAGTGCTGGGATAACTTTTGTATTGCAACTGCATAACTGCAGCGTTTGCAGAGTCAGGCCTGATCCCTGTGATCGCTAACAGTTTTCTTGGTAGCGTTTTGGTGAACTGGCAAGCACCTGCCCCAGGCAGCGTCAGATTAGCGCCAGTACCGCTAACACCCACGCACCCACCGTACACCTCCCTTAGTGGTATAGTATCTGAACGCATCAATATCTGATCCGATCAGATCTATACTAGCGTCCCCAGCAGTTTAGGGTTCCCAAAAACGCAGTGTTAGCGGGATCAGCCCAGATACCTGCTAGCACCTGCGTTTTGCCCCTCCGCCCGGCCCAGCCCACCCAAGTGCAGTATCGATCGATCACTGTCACTTACAAAACACTAAACGCATAACTGCAGCGTTCGCAGAGTCAGGCCTGATCCCTGCGATCGCTAACAGTTTTTTTGGTAGCGTTTTGGTGAACTGGCAAGCACCAGCGGCCTAGTACACCCCGGTCGTAGTCAAACCAGCACTGCAGTAACACTTGGTGACGTGGCGAGTCCCATAAGTGCAGTTCAAGCTGGTGAGGTGGCAAGCACAAGTAGTGTCCCGCTGCCACCAAGAAGACAAACACAGGCCCGTTGTGCCCATAGTGCCCTTCCTGCTGCATTCGCCAATCCTAATTGGGAACCCACCGCTTCTGCAGCGCCCGTACTTCCCCCATTCACATCCCCAACCAAATGCAGTCGGCTGCATGAGAGGCATTTTCTTTATGTCCTCCCGAGTACCCCTACCCAACGAACCCCCCCAAAAAAGATGTCGTGTCTGCAGCAAGCGCGGATATAGGCGTGACACCCGCTATTATTGTCCCTCCTGTCCTGACAATCCTGGTCTTTGCATTGGTGAATGTTTTGAATGCTACCATTCACTAGTTGAGTATTAGCGTAGGGTACAGCATTCCACAGACTAGGCACACTTTCACAGGGTCTCCCAAGATGCCATCGCATTTTGAGAGACCCGAACCTGGAACCGATTACAGTTACAAAAAAAGTGTAAAAAAAAAAAAAAACACAAACAAAAATTTAAAAAAATAGTTGTCGTTTTATTGTTCTCTCTCTCTATATTCTCTCTCTATTGTTCTGCTCTTTTTACTGTGTTCTATTCTGCAATGTTTTATTGTTATTATGTTTTATCATGTTTGCTTTTCAGGTATGCAATTTTTTATACTTTACTGTTTACTGTGCTTTATTGTTAACCATTTTTTTGTCTTCAGGTATGCCATTCACGACTTTGAGTGGTTATACCAGAATGATGCCTGCAGGTTTAGGTATCATCTTGGTATCATTCTTTTCAGCCAGCGGTCGGCTTTCATGTAAAAGCAATCCTAGTGGCTAATTAGCCTCTAGACTGCTTTTACAAGCAGTGGGAGAGAATGCCCCCCACCGTCTTCCGTGTTTTTCTCTGGCTCTCCTGTCTCAACAGGGAACCTGAGAATGCAGCCGGTGATTCAGCCAGCTGACCATAGAGCTGATCAGAGACCAGAGTGGCTCCAAACATCTCTATGGCCTAAGAAACCGGAAGCTACGAGCATTTTATGACTTAGATTTCGCCGGATGTAAATTGCGCCATTGGGAAATTGGGGAAGCATTTTATCACACCGATCTTGATGTGATCAGATGCTTTGAGGGCAGAGGAGAGATCTAGGGTCTAATAGACCCCAATTTTTTAAAAAAAGAGTACCTGTCACTACCTATTGCTATCATAGGGGATATTTACATTCCCTGAGATAACAATAAAAATGATTAAAAAAAAAAGAAAGGAACAGTTTATAAATAAGATAAAAAAGCAAAAAAAAAAAAGCAAAAAAAAAAAAGCACCCCTGTCCCCCCTGCTCTCACGCTAAGGCGAACGCATGCGTCGGTCTGGCGTCAAATGTTAACAGCAATTGCACCATGCATGTGAGGTATCACCGCGAAGGTCAGATCGAGGGCAGTAATTTTAGCAGTAGACCTCCTCTGTAAATCTAAAGTGGTAACCTGTAAAGGCTTTTAAAGCGGGGGTCCACCTATCTATCGTTTTTTTTTTTTTGAGTTCATTCACAAACTTTTCTTCTCAGCATTACATACTCACATATTGTGTGTGATATGTCCACCTGTGTCAGATTTCGTCGGAAAGAATAACTTATATTATTCACTGCAGGCAGTTTCCATCTTCATTGTGGGCATTTGAAGCCCACCAGCATTTATTTGCTGGATGTGGTGAATGCTGTGCTCCCATCATTCACCGCTCATTCCCGCACATGCTCAGTGGCATCCTGGGAAGCCTGAGACTAGCTCCCAGGAGTCTGGGAGAGGCTAGAAACACGCCTACTCCCATGGGAGGAGAACCAGGAAGTGCAAAGAAGAATAGAAAAATAAAAGGTAATTACAGCGATTTAAATTTTTTTAAACGGCATGTCAGCATCTGGCAAGGAAGAGAATACATACAGATATTGTTAAAAATTTGGGTGAAACCCCGCTTTAAAGACTTTTAAAAATGTATTTATTTTGTTGCCACTGCACGTTTGTGCGCAATTTTAAAGCATTTCATGTTTGGTATCCATGTACTCGGCCTAAGATCATCTTTTTTTTTTCATCAAACATTTGGGCAATATAGTGTGTTTTAGTGCATTAAAAATTAAAAAAAGTGTGTTTTTCCCCCAAAAAATGCTTTTGAAAAATCGATGAGCAAATACTGTGTAAAAAAAAAAAATGAAACACCCACCATTTTAATCTGTAGGGCATTTGGTTTAAAAATATATATAATGTTTGGGCTTTCAAAGTAATTTTCTTGCAAAAAAAATAATTTTTTCATGTAAACAAAAAGTGTCAGAAAGGGCTTTGTCTTCAAGTGGTTAGAAGAGTGGGTGATGTGTGACATAAGCTTCTAAATGTTGTGCATAAAATGCCAGGACAGTTCAAACCCCCCAAATGACCCCATTTTGGAAAGTAGACACCCCAAGCTATTTGCTTAGAGGCATGTCGAGTCCATGGAATATTTTATATTGTGACATAAGTTGCGGGAAAAAGACATTTTTTTTTTTTTTTGCACAAAGTTGTCACTAAATGATATATTGCTCAAACATGCCATGGGAATATGTGAAATTACACCCCAAAATACATTCTGTTGCTTCTCCTGAGTATGGGGATACCACATGTGTGAGACTTTTTGGGAGCCTAGCCGTGCACGGGACCCCGAAAACAAAGCACCGCCTTCAGACTTTCTAAGGGCGTAAATTTTTGATTTCACTCTTCACTACCTAGCACAGTTTTGGAGACCATGGAATGCCCAGATGGCACAACCCCCTCCCCCAAATGACCCCATTTTGGAAAAGAGACACCCCAAGCTATTTGCTGAGAGGTATAGTGAGTATTTTGCAGACCTCACTTTTTGTCACAAACTTTTGAAAATTGAAAAAAGAAAAAAAAAATACATTTTTCTTGTTTTTCTTTATTTTCAAAAACAAATGAGAGTTGCAAAATACTCACCATGCCTCTCAGCAAATAGCTTGGTGTTTCTACTTTCCAAAATTGAGAAATTTGGGGGGGGGGGGGGGTTTGTGCCACCTGGGCATTCCATGGCCTCCGAAACTGTGATAGGCAGTGAAGAGTGAAATCAAAAATTTACACCCTTAGAAATCCTGAAGGCGGTGATTGGGTTTCAGGGCCCCGTATGTGGCTAGGTTCCCAAAAAGTCCCACACATGTGGTATCCCCATACTCAGGAGAAGCAGTTAATGTATTTTGGAGTGCAATTCCGCATATGCCCATGGCCTGTGTGAGCAATATATCATTTAGTGACAACTTTGTGCAAAAAAAAAAAAAAAATTGTCACTTTCCCGCAACTTGTGTCAAAATATAAAATATTCCATGGACTCAACATGCCTCTCAGCAAATAGCTTGGGGTGTCTACTTTCCAAAATGGGGTCATTTGGGGGGGTTTGTCCCATCTGGGCATTTTATGGCCTTCAAAACTGTGATAGGTAGTGAGGAGTGAAATCAAAAATTTACGCCCTTAGAAATCCTGAAGGCGGTGATTGGTTTTCGGGGCCCCGTATGCGGCTAGGTTCACAAAAAGTCCCACGCATGTATTATCCCCATACTCAGGAGAAGCAGCTGAATGTATTTTGGGGTGCAATTCCACATATGCCCATGGCCTGTGTGAGCAATATATCATTTAGTGACAACTTTTTGTAGTTTTTTTTTTTTTTTTTTTGTCATTATTCAATCACTTGGGACAAAAAAAAATAATATTCAATAGGCTCAACATGCCTCTCAGCAATTGACATTTTTTTTACCAAAGACATGTGGCCGAATACATTTTGGCCTAAATATATGACTAAAATTTAGTTTATTGGATTTTTTTTTTTATAACAAAAAGTAGAAAATATCATTTTTTTTCAAAATTTTCGTTCTTTTTCCGTTTATAGAGCAAAAAATAAAAATGGCAGAGGTGATCAAATACCATCAAAAGAAAGCTCTATTTATGGGAAGAAAAGGACGCAAATTTCATTTGGGTACAGCATTGCATGACCGCGCAATTAGCAGTTAAAGTGACGCAGGGCCAAATTGTAATAAGTGCTCTGTCAGGAAGGGGCTAAATCCTTCCGGGGCTGAAGTGGTTAATAACAAATGCTATAACAAATAATTGTAAATCCACAAACGTGATCAAAAAATAAATAAACCAAGTGTCCATAGAACATCACATGAAGCGGTGATTGCAACGCACTCAAAGAGTGATGAAAATATATGTTTAAGGCTTCTTTAAAGTACCATTATATCAAAGGCATCCATACGGGTGTAAATTGTGGCTAAGAATGAGACGATTAAAATTGTGGGTGAAATGGATAGAAATAATATGTTAAATGGTCCAGAGAGAGTCGATCCTATGCTGGATAGTAAATGTAATTTTTCTATGATCACAAGATATTCTAATTAACATTTTTCAGTTAAAACATTTTTTAACAAATATTGGAATATTTTAAAGAATGATAATATCCTTGGTTCGGTTATTCCTGACCGACCAGTGGTCATTTATAGAGGTGCTCCCTCTTTGCGGCATAACATTGCTCCTAATGTTATAGACCCTACAAAAACAATATCTTCTTTCCAAACTATGACAGTTTTTTTTCCTTGTAGGAGGTGTAATATCTGCCAAATTAACTCTTTCAGAGGCCGAAAATGTGAAAATTTCCAAACCACTCAAACGAATAGATCCTATAATATAGAATATTTCATTACATGTTCCATTGAATGTGTAGTGTATCTCATTCAATGTCCTTGCTCTAAACAATATATCGGACATACAAAAAGAGCATTACATGTCCGCCTGGATGAACATGTGGGTAATATCAAACGTGGTTTCACCAAACACAGTTTATCCAGACATTATGCTAAACATCATGATAAAAAACTCAAGGGAACACTTTTTCTGGCCATTGATAAAATCAAACCTAATTGAAGAGGTGTCAATAAAATTAGATCAATTTCCAGGCTTGAGACGAAATGGATTTTCAACATGAAGAGTTATGTGCCCTTCGGCTTAAATGTCAAATGGGACATCAATTGTTTCAGTAATAATGCATAATTTATTTTATTCCTGTTCTTTTTTAAATAATTATTTATTCATTTATTTTTATTTTTATTTTTTATGGATAATTAACGTGTGTCATTTAGACTGTAAAACCATAATAGATATATATTGTAGATGTGCATTTACAGTTGATTAATTACCGTATTTATCTGCATATAACACGCACTTTTTTCCCCTGAAAATCAGGGGAAAATCGTGGGTGCATGTTATAGGCCAATCCCCGCCAATTTTATGTGATCGGAGCGATTGCGGCGATTGCTGCGATGCCGACGACATACACAGCCGTTTGTAAATTCAAATATGGCGCTGAGACTGCAGGGACTCGGCGGAGCTGAGATACACATACCCGAGAGTCCTCGGCTTTTCTCGGCGCTGCTTACAGTCCCGCCCAGTCCCGCCATTGGACCCGTGTAATGTCCATCATAGGGCAGGACTGGGCAGGACTGTAAGCGGCGCCGAAAAAAGCCGAGGACACTCGGGTATGTGTATCTCGGCTCCGCATTCCTGCAGTCTCGGCGCCATGTTTGAATATACACACAGCTGTGTATGTCGACAGGGATCGCAGCGATCCCACAAGGCTGCACTGGGGCAAGACTGCACTGGGGCAAAGCTGCACTGGGGCAAAGCTGCACTGGGGCAAGGCTGCACTGGGGCAAAGCTGCACTGGGGCAAGGCTGCACTGGGGCAAAGCTGCACTGGGGCAAAGCTGCACTGACATGGCTGCACTGACAAGGCTGCACTGACATGGCTGCACTGACAAGGCTGCACTGACATGACTGCAGTGGGGCAAAGCTGCACTGACAAGGCTGCAATAGAAACTGGAGCAAGGCTGCACTGACAAGGCTGCAGATGGACACCGATAACGCTGCATTGATGGACATTTTAATGTAAGTTTTTCTTCCTTAAACTTTACTCCTAAAAGTTTTTTCCCTAAAATTCCCTCCTAAACTTGGGGTGCGTGTTATACGCCGGTGCGTGTTATACGCCGATAAATACGGTATATGCCACCTTATATCTCCCTTGGCTTCCAACTCCTGCTTCTTGCTATGATTTTTTCTGTCAACATTAGTGTAACATTCTTATTTCAACACTAGATGGCCATGGTTGTTTTTATTCTTTTGCAATTTATGTGCAACATTTTAACTTACCACTAGATGGCCACCATAACTTCCGCTTCCCCGGTTTCCTCAATTTATGGCCAATTCGCCATTAGTCAATATGGCACTGACCTATATGCTCCATCGTTCTACACACGGCGGCCCTTAGTTAAAATGGCGCCGCGCTAGTTTTTAAATGATGTACGTGATGACTAGTTCACAGCAGCCAATCCCCTGAAGACGTCCTGTTGTGAAGAAATGCGTAGGTCGGGCCTGTGTTTCTGACGTCATCACGTTGTTCCTCTACGGAGACCGATGGTTTAAGTGAGCAGCAGGCAGAGGAAGACCGAGGAGACGCCGCCATATTTTATATTGACATACCGCATGTTATTCAGCATCATGTCGTAAGTGCATTTTAATCTAGTTAAACAAATAAAACTTTAATATACTGCACTATGGGCGCATTTCTTGTTTGTGTTTCCGAGCATTAAAGATCCAGGAGCTGGAGATATCCACTGTTGGGTTTTGGGAGACCTAAATCCCTGTGCTTGGTGTGACCGCCGTTGTGGTCATTATATCTGGTAAGGAGATTACATACTCACATTGGGTGAATACATCTTCTTGGAGATTGGGATCTTCTTTGCAACTTCTTAGCCACAATTTACACCCGTATGGATGCCTTTGATATAATGGGTCTTTAAAGAAGCCTTAAACATATATTTTCATCATTCTTTGAGTGCGTTGCAATCACCGCTTCATGTGATGTTCTATGGACACTTGGTTTATTTATTTTTTGATCACATTTATGGATTTACAATTATTTGTTATAGCATTTGTTATTGATTTAATCATTTGCTACTCACTAATTACGAATTGTCTATCCAAGATCACCATTTATGTAATATCACATATTCACATAGAGGACTCTGCTTTAGTTTCCTTTTTTCACACATTCAATTTTTCGCCACTTCTGAATATCAGACACAAATTTAATTTTTTTTTTTTTGTCACAGTACCTTTAGTGCTGCATCCACCTATATGCTTGACAGTATACATATAACTTGCAATAACGTCACACATTTCCTGTAACTTTTGTGGTTTTCCTTCATTTATATATTTATCTGCTTTATGCATTGGCTAGCGAGGTGTTGGCTGCTTTGCAGAGCGGTGCATCCTGTCTTAAACTTCCTATACTGTGTGGGTGGCTGTCTAGAGACAAGTATTAGCATACCTCCCAACTTTTTGAGACGGGAATTGTTAGGGATGATAAGGGTACTCCTTGTACCTGACAAAGACCAGCCTAGGTATAATACCTCAATTACCACACTCAAGAGAGACCCTTCGGTACCGATGCCACAACTTTATAATGAACAGAGAGATGCAGAGAGTAATGTTCACAAATTGTCTGGTCTTTATTGGGCGGATATACAGTTTATATAGGGTTCAACCTCACCAATAACAATCAATCAAAATATGGGAGGGGGGAGTGGTTAGTAAAGGAATATATTGCATATCATTATTAATGAATTGAATCAACCTCCAGGAACAATGGCTGACATGAGGGTACTGAAGAGGATACACCATCCGGTCATGACTAATAATTCATGTTGTCCAGCTTCCTGTTTTATGTCTCATTACACAGGAAGGTGGGCCAGACATCCTGAGCCACAATTCTTTATTTAGAAGGTACAGAGTAAAACTGCTTATGCAAGCTATATTTCTTATATGTGTGCCTTGCAAAAAAATGTTACAAGCTGAAAAAATAGAACCAAGCTAACTAGCTAACTTAGCCCAAGCCTGAAGCTCATAAGCTGAAAAATCTTAGATGGAAATCCAATCCAAGATGGAGTCACTGTTGTTCAGTCATATTACTACAGGAATGAGGGACACCTATCAGCAAAAGTATGCAGGCATAGGACACACCCTTGTCACTCCCCCTTGAAGGAGAATTGTACAAAAAAAAAAGATTGGTAAACCCACAAGTGCTTTTTTTACCACTATTATTCCTTTATATTGGTTTTTGGAATTTACAAATGCAACAATTTAGAAATCAGCTGAAAGGTTTAGCTCTGGGAAACACTTTTTGATAGATAAAAAGTGCATTTAATATACATCTATATAGATCATACCAAAATGAGGGACAAATGAGGAGGAATGAGGGACAGATGGGCATTGCTTCAAATCAGGGACAGTCCCTCGAAATCATGGACAGTTAGGGAGCTATGGTATTAGTGTTCTCTACGTGACCTTACGGATATACATAACGTGTCTGTAAAAAATTTCCACTTTGTTGCAATGTCCGTCCTGTCCAAGCCCAGCCATCTTGACCCCACTGGGCCTACCACAACAGCTCAGAAGTGAAATGCAATGTAAACAAGTGAGACCTAAAAGGTTAAAAACAATTTTTTTTTAAATTTCAAAAAAGAAGATATAAGGGATACAAAGTAATGCAGCTCTGTATTGACTAATACATCACTTCATGCATTGTTTTAAATGCAAGTAGTGTAAAGCATCTGAATGTGGTTGGTATCAGGCTCTTACCGTCCCTGTAGAGCAGAGCTCAGACTAAAGGCCCATACAAGACATATGAAAATCAGGAGTAAACTTTCGTCCAATGGTCTGTCGATTTTCGGATCGTTAGTATGGTGCTTTCAACAGCCGATTATGAATTTTCGGTTGCTAAAAACTGAATGTGCAGGCTATAAAAATTTTTATCGTATGTGAACACAACGTCCGATTTTCGCTTAACCACTTCAGCCCCGGAAGGTTTTACCCCTCTTAATGACCAGGCCATTTTTTTGCGATTCGGCGCTGCGTCGTTTTAACTGACAATTGCGCGGACGTGCGACGTTGTACCCAAATAAAATCAATTAACTTTTTTTCCCCACAAATAGACCTTTCTTTTGGTTATATTTGATCACCTCTGCAATTTTTTTATTTTTGTGCTATTAACTAAAAAAAAAAGACCGCCAATTTTGAAAAAAAAAACACAATATTTTGTACTTTTTGCTATAATAAATATCCCCAATTTCTCTATTTAGGCCGATATGTATTCTTCTACATGTTTTTGGTAATAAAAGTCTGCGGTTTTTATTTTTTTGCGCTATAAACAAAATAAACACAGACAACTTTGAAAACATTTATTTTTTACTTTTTGCTATAAAACATCCAAAAAAATGTAAAAGAACATATTTCTTCATCAATTTAGGCCAATATGTATTCTGCTACATATTTTTGGCAAAAAGAATCCCAATAAGTGTATATTGATTAGTTTGTGCAAAAGTTATTGCGTCTGCAAACTATGGGATATTTTTATAGACTTTTATTTTTATGTATTGTTTTTACTGGTAATCAGTGATTTTTAGCGGGACTGCGACATTGCTGCGGACAAATCTGACCCTAAGTGACACTTTTTGGGAACTAGTGACACCAATACAGTCATCGGTGCTAAAAAAAACAATAATCACTGTATAAAAAGTCGATGGTTGCTGCACTTATATCAGCAACTATAACTCCTTCGCGCTAAACGTACGCACATATGCGGCCTCGGCTTCAGGGGGTTATACCGGGGTGATATGCAGCTGCAGGCATCATCCCAGTACCGTTTTTTAGAGCGGGTGGTCAGCTTTTCAAGGATAACAATTGATGCGGCTAAAAGCCTTGGTTTTTATCCTGGAGGAGCAAGAGGGGACATTCCCCCTCCCGCTGCCTTCCGCCGCTCTTTCTGGGCCTTCCATCCCACCACGAGACCCAATCTGAGATCCGGCACTTCCGCCAGCTAGAGTGAGACTGGAAGGAAGCCGGAAGTGGCTTGGATCCAGTCTCCTTTGTGTAAACGTGCAAGCGACTTCACAACGTCACTTCCGGTTTACTTAGCTGCCGATGGCGCCGTTTTTAAAAAATAAATACAGTATTCAGAATCGCCGTTTTTGGGGATCTGAATACTTTTAAGTGCAAAGGAGGGATTGGGGGTCTTTTAGACCCCCAATCCCTCCATAAAGAGTACCTGTCACCACCTATTACTGTCACAAGGGATGTTTACAATCCTTGTGACAGCAATAAAAGTGATCTTTTTTTATTTTTTTGTAAAGTGACAATGAACAAAAAAAAAAAAAAATAAGAAACATTTTTTTTTAAAGCGCTCCCGTCCCTGCAAGCTCACGCAGCTAAGAAAACACACATGTAAGTCGTGCCCACATATGTAAACTGTGTTTATCGTCAATCACGCCGCCCAGTGGACCCAAAAAATAGAAAAAAAAATTGAAAAAACTCCCGGCGACTGCTGTCTCTTGGTTGTGACAGCTGTTATATAGGCAAAGGCGGGGCGCCCCGGTGACGTAAACGAGGGACCCGCCCCCTTTTGATGCCATGTGACCTCAGAGGGGGCAGAGTCAACCGGATATGTCAGTAGGTGGCCCCGCCCTTGCCTATATAACAGCTGTCACAGCCAAAACACAGCAGGCGCCGGGATGGAGGCGGAGTTTTTTGGTTTTTTTTTTTATCTTATTTTTCGGGTCCCTGGGGCGGCATGATTAACGATGCATGGACAACGCGGAATACTTTTTTTTTTATTAAAGGAATTGTCAAAAATATTTGTCTTTTGTGGTTTTTACTTTTTGCTACTTTTTTGGTGAATGGGTAAAGGGTACAACATACCCCTTACCCATTCACATGGGGGGGCGGGATCTGGGTGCCCCCTTGTTAAAGGGGGCTTCCAGATTCTGATAAGCCCCCCACAGACCCCCACAACCACTGGGCCAGGGTTGTGGGGAAGAGGCAGGGGCGGACTGAGAACTCATGGGGCCCCCGGGCAATAGGAGATTATGGGGCCCCCGGGCAATAGGAGATTATGGGGCCCCCAGGCAATAGATTATGGGGCCACACAGTATACACACACACACACATACAGTATACACACACAGACACACAATATATACACACAGTATACACACACAGTATACACACACACATATACAGTATACACACACAGACACACAATATACACACACAGTATACACACACAGAATACACATACACACACTGAAAAGGTACTGGAGAGGCGGGTCAGCTATAATCTTTGGGATTTTTAAAAAAACACAGATTTTTACATACTGTCCCTGGTTTTATTGAGGCTGGCAACCCTGATGGGGCCCCTTAGTGGCATGGGGCCCTCGGGCAGTGCCCGAGTGCCCGAATGGTCAGTCCGCCCCTGGGAAGAGGCCACTATCCCCATCAACATGGGGACAAGGTGCTTTGGGGGGGACCCAAAAGCACCCTCCCCAAGTTGAGGGCATGCGGCCTGGTATGGTTCAGGATTTGGATGTGCTCACTCGTCCCCCCCTTTCCTGGCCTGCCAGGCTGCTTGCTCAGATAAGGGTCTGGTATGGATTTTAGGGGGGCCCCACGCCAATTTTTTTAAAAATTTTGGTGTGGAATTGCCCTTAAAATCCATGCCAGACCCAATGGGCCTGGTATGGATTTTGGGGGGGACCCCACTCTGTTTTATTTTTTAATTTCGGCATAGAGTTCCCCTTTAAAATCCATACCAGACTCAAAGGGCCTGGCATGGACTGGGGGAGTATCTATACCAATTTTTTACCTTGAATTTTTTATCTATATTGCTGGGATCCGGCAATACATTACAGTCGCGAGTAAGTTTGAATTACATGTTTTCCTTTAGAAATGTCATTTTGCTGTGTCACTGTTCTATACATCGCACAGATGCGCCGCTTTACAGGCAGACTAAGGGGACCCCAGGCATGATATTTAAAGGAATATTTCATTTTTATTGTTTCACTTTAAGCATTATTAAAATCACTGCTCCTGAAAAAATGGTTGTTTTAAAAAAATTTTTTTACATTGATACAGGTCCCCTGGGGTAGGACCCAGGACCCCAAACACTTTTTATGACAATAACTTGCATATAAGCCTTTAAAATTAGCACTTTTGATTTTTCATATTCGTGTCCCATAGACTTTAATAGAGTTTGAATGTTCGCTCAAACTTTATGCCTGTTCGCATGTTCTGGTGTGAACCAAACCGGGGTGTGTTCGGGTCATCCCTAACGGTTACCCTAAAAATCCCAACTTTGAAGTAAAGATGTGTGGACTTGCTTCATGTTTTCTGGACTTGTCCCTACCTTCACAATTTTTTGGACTCTCCTCTCAAAGCATATAAATATTCCATCATTATTGATTTGGTTAATGCAGCCCGAGCCTGCATCCCAGCTCTTTTGAAATCCTCTTTGCCTCCCACTATACAGCAGAGGTTCCGTTGAGTTCAAGATATAGAACATATGGAAAATCTCACCAGTTTTCTCAAAGGTACAACTATTAAATATTGCAAGCAATGGGGGGGAAAAGCGAACTTAGGACTTTAAATGGGACGCAAGGGAAAGTTTGCGCCCCCATCCTTAATGACATGAAAAAGAGGGGGGAAGGTTGGGACTTTGAATGAGGTGCGCATGATGCAGCCCAATCACACTCACAGAGGTGCAAACATATGTATGTTTATTAAGGACCAATGATCAACATGGCATAAAAACGCATTGCATACATTAAACATAAAATCGCATATAGACAATAAATCTATGTATATACAATCATAGGACATGGGTAGGTACAATTATGCATCTTAATCCCCCAAGCAAGATAAAAGTCATGTGAAGTAAAAAACATCTGAAAATTGATCAATGTGTGTTTGATGCATCAAAGGTAGGCCCGACGCTGCGTTTCATGGACTTCAATCCACTCTTCAGGAGCCGGATGCATCTAAATTCTATAAAAAATGTATGAAAAGCAATATAGTTTCAGGGTCTGACAAGATCAGCAGAAAAGGGGGAAATTTGGACATAATGGGCCATGCCAAAAAGGTTACTCACATGATAGCCAAAACTGGGACCGTGCGACAAAAAGCCAGGGGTGAGCCATGGAGCCTGGCCCAGGAGCTGAGAGGGGGACCTTAACAAGGAACACCGGACCGTACACACCAACACCCCGCAATGGAGGGGACTTCTATAATGTAGGAAATATATAAAATGTATCTATGATGATACAAGTAACAAAAAACCTACCCATGTCCTATGATTGTATATACATAGATTTATTGTCTATATGCGATTTTATGTTTAATGTATGCAATGCGTTTTTATGCCATGTTGATCATTGGTCCTTAATAAACATACATATGTTTGCACCTCTGTGAGTGTGATTGGGCTGCATCATGCGCACCTCATTCAAAGTCCCAACCTTCCCCCCTCTTTTTCAACTATTAAATATTATGCTATATGGTTCCACTGGAAGGACTTCTCCTGTTCTGAAGAATCTTGACAGACTCTTCCCCCTGCTATTTGGAAAACCCTTAGCAAAGATTTTGTTACATCATTAGTCACCTACATAATGTCTTTATATGTAAGGACCAATTATTTTTTCTGGTTGGATGAGGGGTTCTAATTTCCCTCCCCTTTTTTTTACACCAAATTTTTATACATAAATATTATTTTATATTGTTCTTTTCCTCAATTATACAATATTTTACCTCATCATTCCTTGTATAATGTCATGCTGTGTTTATTATACCATTACATATATTACTACAGTGATACCTCGGTTCACAAACAAAATTTGTTCCACCACTCTGGTCGCGAAAACGAGGCAAATTTTCCCATAGGGTTTAATGTAAATCAGGTTAATCCGTTCTTTTTTTTTTGTTTTTGAAACACAAAATTAACAAAAAACAATCGTCTGTATGTAATTCAGACGCGCAAAAAATCACGCATACTCGGAAACAATTTGATGCATGCTCGGAAGCATTGAACTTCATTTTCTCGGCTTGTCGTAGTGTTGTACGTCACCGCGTTCTTGATGGTCGAAAGTTCAGAGAACTTTTGTGTGACCGTGTGTATGCAAGACAAGCTTGAGCAGAATCCCTTCGGAAAAGCCATCATATCTTTTTCTGACCAAAATCCCGATCGTGTGTACGCGGCATAAGTCGCAGGCTCAGTTTTGGTGAAAAATCCGTTCAATGTCACATGTCTTTTCCTGCGCTGCATAACCCTCCGGAAATGAGAGACCATGTTATCGTTCATCAAATTTAACACTCTGTTTGTTATAGTTATGTTAGGGTGGTGCTTCTCAAAAAAATCATGGAACTTTATAGCATCACTGCTAACCTCCTCCCTGTCTTCCTCTTCCTCAGTGGAATGCTCCTCAATAAGCGCCTTCTGCTGCTCACTGTGGAATTCAGAAAGTTCTTCCGTGGTCAGCTTTTCCTTATGTTCCTCAACAAGCTCTTCTAGGTCTGCACCATTGACGTCCAGACCCATACTCTTGCCCATGGACACAATCTCCTCCACTACCTATGCATTAAACCCTTCAAAGTCACGTTCAGTGATATATTGAGGCCAGAGTTTCCTGCAGGCTGAGTTTAAGGTTTGGTGAGTGACATCTTCCCAGGCTTTGTCAATGAGGTTAATGCAGTGGAAAACATTGAAATGTTTCTTCCTGAATTCTTTCAGACTCAAGGACGTCTCTTTAGTGACAATAAAACACCTAGTAAAGAGCTAGTTTGTGTACAGCTTTAATTTTCAGATCACTTGCTGGTCCATGGGCTGCAGAAGAGGTGTCGTGTTGGGGGGGGGGGGGGAATCTTGACCGTTATGAAGTCATACTCAGCGTCCATATCATCCACCAAGGCTGGAGGGTGTCCATCAGAAGAAAGCACCTTTCAGGCAGTTGGTTGTCAGAAAGATATTTTCTTACGGTGGGTGCGAACACCTCATGCAGCCATTCCATGAACAATTGCCTTATTACCAAAGCTTTCGCATTGGCTCTCCACATGACAGGCAGTCTGGCCGTGTTCACATTCTGTTCCCTGAATGCATGAGGGATCTGGGAATGGTACACCAGTAGTGGCTTAATCTTCAGAATGGTGCTTGTGTTCGCACACAGGAAAAGGTTCAATCTGTCCACCATGGGCATGTGCCCCGTCATTGCCTTTTCCACCTGCGTGATATAGGTTCTGTTCGACATCTTTTTTCAGAAGAGCCCTGTTTCATCACAGTTGAACACTTTTTGAGTGATGTATCCTTCTATCTCAATGAATTTCAGAATTTTTTTCTTGTAGGCTTCTGCAGCGACCTTGTCAGAACTGATGGGTTTTACTTCCTCTTTGTTTCCCTGCAAAGGTAAAGCATAATGGACAACTATGCATCGCATAGTTGCCTATTATGTGTCACTTACCTGAAACCGAATCCTGTGAGATTTCCTCGCTGGCTGGAAGAGTCCATTCTTCACCCCTCTTCCTTCCGGGACCGCAAACCCTGGCTCTGTGACTGGCCGGAGTCCCGTGACGTCACTCCCGCGTGAGCCGCCAGTCACGGCATGACCCCAGCTGGAAACGACACAGCATGCCCTTTCTAAAGTGCGCATGCGCCGAATACATCGGCACATGCATGGAAGACATCGCTGTACCGGAAATTGTAAATATTTCCTAAACTGTGTAGGTTTAGGAGCTATTTCCAGCACCTACAGGTAAGCCTTAATCTAGGCTTACCTATAGGTGAAAGTGGTCTGTAAGGGTTTACAACCACTTTAAAGGAATCCATAACCAATCAGTATAGACTACGTCAAAGTATGATTTAGGGGCCATCTTGTGGTGACAAGTCATATTACAAGTGGTTTAAAACAAACAAAGAACAAACTATTTGTGTACGGTGAGGTTTGGTAGTTGTAGTAAAATTTGACACATACATTTAATCATTAATTCACAGCAGATATATACATAAAGCTTATACTAATAACGCAGGTTCACACAAGGCTTAAACCTAGACGTAAAAGCAACAGTATGCTGCATGTTCTTTGGTTATAAAATTTAATATTTGCAAATGTAAGGGGGGGGGAGATAGATTCAATATGCCACTCAGATGGAGCCGGCCAGTTCTGTTTCCTTTTTCAACAGAACACGATCAAAGTCACCTCTACGTGCTGGTAGGTCCAAATTGAAAAACCCTTTGACGCGTAAGCCTGAGTTAGGGCGGCACAGTGGTGTAGTGGGTAGCACTCTTACCTAGCAGTAAAAAAGGGTCGCTGGTTCAAATCCCAACCACGACACTACCTGCCTGGAGTTTGCATGTTCTCCCTGTGCCTGCGTGGGTTTTCTCCGGGTACTCCGGTTTCATCCCACACTCTAAAGACGTGCTGGTAGGTTAATTGGCTTCTGTCCAAAATTGGCCCTAGTATATGAATGCGAGTTGGGGACCTTGGATTGTGGACTCCTTGAGGGTAGGGACCGATGTGAGTGTGCAAAGTATGTGTGGAGCACTGAGTAAATTGACGGCGCTATATGGGTACCTTAAATAAATAATAATATAATAGATGAGCATCTTAATGAGACACAATGTACAGGAATAGGGACAATTGTAGACACTCACTAAGGTTGGACTGGTGTCTTTATTCAACCCTACTAACTATGTAACTATGAATTTCCACCATGACACGTTAGAAAATGCTGCGCCACGGGGGCTCCTTCTTCATGCTCTTGAGGTGTTCACTGATCCTTATTCGGAGTTGATGTTTAGTCTTGTCAATATATAATTTCTTACACAGGCACTCGAGAATATAAAGTACCTGTGTAGTGGCACAGTTAATGAATAGTTGAATCTTAAATTCATTTTTCCTTCCCAAGTGTCAGTGAACACCTCAGAGCGATCAACATAAAGGCCACTTATGTTGATCGCACTTATCTTGTGGAATTTTTCAAACCACCCTCTACTGGCTTTAAATTCTTCACTTGTAGAGATTTTTTTTTTTTTTTACAGTAAATCACTATGCAATTTCCTGGCTTTTTCAAGGATCATAGCTTTCACTAACGCTATCACCTGTCAGCTGTTTCGCATTCAATCACACTAACAAGAGTTTTTCCACTTCTTCCAGCACTTGTGTCCTCTGCATGGTTAACATCATTACTCCTTTTGCCACATCAGCTCTTTTGATGGCAGCTTTCTTCTTCAAAATAGTCAAGATTGACGACTTTGCCATCTTGTACTCTGAGGCCAGATCAGTCACACAAACACCACGGTCAAGTTTTTCTACAATTTCCTTTTTCAGCTCAATGGTTTTTTTCTTTATAACCTTATTCTTACACTTCCTGCTCTGCACATTCTTGTCACCTTCATTACCGCTCTGCACATTCTTGTCACCTTCATTACAGCTCTGCACATTCTTGTCACCTTCATTACCGCTCTGCACATTCTTGTCACCTATAGGGATGAGCTTCATGTTCGAGTCGAATCCATGTTCGACTCAAACATCGTCTGTTCGACCGTTCATCGAATTGCGAATGATATGGGCTGTTCGCGCCAAATTCGTGTGGCGCGTCACGGCCCATAATTCACTGCGGCATCACAGTGCATTGCTGGCTAATGATTGGCCAAGCATGCACTATGACCCGCATGCTTGGCCAATCACAGCGCCATCGGTAGAGAGAGCTGTAATTGGCCAAAGCCAGCGTAGCTTTAGCCAATTATGGCTCAGGGGGTTTAGAACATGCCCCATACTATATAGGGCCGCCTGCACGGCGGCCCTGTGTAGTGTGTTCTGGCATGCTGAGAGATAGAGAGAGAGAGAGAGAGAGAGTGTCATTTCATTTGAGTTAGATAGATTAGGCAGGACAGTCATTGAGTTAGCTGCACTTACAGTGTATTGTGTATATATATGCATCCCAGGTGTTGTATATATATACTGTATTCAGTTTAGCTAGATCCGTTCCTGTTATCTTCTTACTGACAGGCAGGCTTGTCTTGTTACAGCATTTACAGCTATCTGAAGAAAATTGCTGGTGTTCTTTTGATTCTATTAGTACCACAGTCAGGCAGCTAGACTATTTACAGTTGGTGCAGTGCGTCCTCCTCATAGTGTTCAGCTAAAGCTACAAGTTAGTTTAATGTGACCTCTGCACAGTGTTCAGCTAAAGCTACAAGTTAGTGTAGTGCGTGCTCTGAATAGTGTTCAGCTAAAGCTACAAGTTAGTGTAGTGCAACCTCTGCACAGTGTTCAGCTAAAGCTACAAGTTAGTGTAGTGCTTCCTCCTCACAGTGTTCAGCTAAAGCTACAGGTTAGTTTAGTGTGACCTCTGCACAGTGTTCAGCTAAAGCTACAAGTTAGTGTAGTGCGTCCTCCTCACAGTGTTCAGCTAAAACTACAAGTTAGTGTAGTGCAACCTCTGCACAGTGTTCAGCTAAAGCTACAAGTTAGTGTAGTGTGTCCTCTGAACAGTGTTCATCTAAAGCTACAAGTTAGTGTAGTGCGTCCTCCTCACAGTGTTCAGCTAAAGCTACAAGTTAGTGTAGTGCGACCTCTGCACAGTGTTCAGCTAAAGCTACAAGTTAGTGTAGTGCGTGCTCTGAACAGTGTTCATCTAAAGCTACAAGTTAGTGTAGTGCGTCCTCCTCACAGTGTTCAGCTAAAGCTATAGATTAGTTTAGTGTGACCTCTGCACAGTGTTCAGCTAAAGCTACAAGTTAGTGTAGTGCGACCTCTGCACAGTGTTCAGCTAAAGCTACAAGTTAGTGTAGTGCATCCTCCTCACAGTGTTCAGCTAAAACTACAAGTTAGTGTAGTGCGACCTCTGCACAGTGTTCAGCTAAAGCTACAAGTTAGTGTAGTGCGACCTCTGAACAGTATTCATCTAAAGCTACAAGTTAGTGTAGTGCGTCCTTCTCACAGTGTTCAACTAAAGCTACAAGTTAGTGTAGTGCGACCTCTGCACAGTGTTCAGCTAAAGCTACAAGTTAGTGTAGTGCGACCTCTGCACAGTGTTCATCTAAAACTACAATGTAGTGTAGTGCGACCTCTGCACAGTGTTCAGCTAAAGCTACCTGTAGAAGGCTGGTGGTGTTTTCCTGATCCTATCACTACCGCACGCAGCTAAAGTATTTACACGTTAGTGTAGTGCGACCTCTGCACTGGTCAGCTAAAGCTACCTGTAGAAGGTTGGTGGTGTTTCCCTGATCCTATCACTACCGCAGGCAGCTACATTATTTGCATGTTAGTTTAGTGCGACCTCTGCACAGTGTTCAGCTAAAGCTACCTGTAGAAGGTTGGTGGTGTTTTCCTGATCCTATCACTACCGCAGGCAGTTAAAGTATTTACATGTTAGTGTAGTGTGACCTCTGCACAGTGTTCAGCTAAAGCTACAAGTTAGTTTAGTGCGACCTCTGCACAGTGTTCAGCTAAAGCTACAAGTTAGTGTAGTGCGACCTCTGCACAGTGTTCAGCTAAAGCTACAAGTTAGTGTAGTGCAACCTCTGCACAGGGTTCAGCTAAAGCTACAAGTTAGTGTAGTGCGACCTCTGCACAGTGTTCAGCTAAAGCTACAAGTTAGTGTAGTGCGTCCTCTGAACAGTGTTCAGCTAAAGCTACAAGTTAGTGTAGTGCGACCTCTGCATAGTGTTCAGCTAAAGCTACCTGTAGAAGGTTGGTGGTGTTTTCCTGATCCTATCACTACCGCAGGCAGCTAAAGTATTTACACGTTAGTGTAGTGCGACCTCTGCACAGTGTTCAGCTAAAGCTACCTGTAGAAGGTTCGTGTTTTTTTCCTGAACCTATCACTACCGCAGGCAGCTAAATTATTTACACGTTAGTGTAGTGCAACCTCTGCACTGTTCAGCTAAAGCTACCTGTAGAAGGTTGGTGGTGTTCTCATACTGTAGGCAGGCAGTTGATTTTGCTAGCTGCAGTATCAGTATATATATATATATATATATATATATATATATATATATATCCCAGCTTAGTGCAGCTACAGGCCATTAGTATGTCTGGAAGGCCAACAAGGAGAGGCAGACAGTCACAAGCCAATAAAATAGGGCAAGCAGGCTCTGTGTCTAGTGGCAATGGTGCTGGTCATGGAGACGGTGCATCCTCACCAGCACGTGGCCGTGGGACATGCTTGGCCTTTTTTTAAGCAGCTGGCCGTGTTGATCCGCAACATGCGGAAGACTTGGTCGAGTGGATGACCAAGGCATCCTCATCCTCCTCATCCTCCCTCACCCATGCACAGGGTACTTTGTCTGGCAAAGCAGCTGCCAATGCGGCCTCTTCCCTCGGCTCAATGGCATCAGTGACTCCTTCCCTAGCCCCACCATGTCCTCCTGAGGAGTCCCTCGAACTGTTTGACCACAGTGTTGGGTACATGCTCCAGGAGGATGCCCAGCATTTAGATAGCTCTGATGATGATACTGAGCTAGATGAAGGCAGTAACGTGAGCACAGACAGAGGGGGTGCCCAAGAAGGACAGCAATCTGGCAGTCATGCTCCCCCTGCTGCAGCATACTGCCAGGTTTGCTCCAGTGATGAGGAGGGAGGGGATGATGAGGTCACTGACTCAACGTGGGTGTCTGATAGGAGAGAGGAGGAGGAGGAGGCACATCACCAACGAGGCAGGATGCCCTCCAGGGGCCAGCCTAAGGGCAGCACACTGACTGCATCACACCGCAAAGCTCCGCATGTGCAGGCGCTGCTATCTCTGCGCGTTATTCCAAAAGTTTTTTGGTGTGGGCCCTTTTTGAGACGAGTGCATCAGATCGCACCGCTGCTATTTGCAACATATGTCTCAAGCGTATCTCGCGTGGCCAAAACATCTCCCGTGCTTGATCAGACATATGTTGACCTGCCATGCAGTTCGTTGGCAAGCGTATCTAAAAGACCCACACCAAAGAACAAAGAGGACCTCTCCTTGCTCCTCATCAGCTGAGATCTCCAACCCCACTATACCTTCAGTCCTCTCTGACACCTGCACTGAGAGGAATGAAGGTGTAGAATTAGGTGTGTCACAGCTAAGTACTTGTGGGCAATGTGCTTTCGGTACACCGACGTCAGATTGTACCAGGCAAATTTCCCTGCCCCAGCTGCTGCACTGCTGAAAAAAGTTCGCTCCCAGCCATCCACATGCCCATCGGTTGAATGCTAGCTTGGCAAAATTGCTAGCACTTCAACTGCTACCTTTTCAGTTGGTAGACTCTGCCCCCTTCCGTGAGTTTGTGGAATGTGCAGTTCCTCAGTGGCAGGTACCCAGACGCCACTTTCTCTCATGGAAGGCGATTCCGGCTCTCTACCGGCATGTGGAAGGCAATGTCTTGGCCTCGCTGGACAGGGCAGTCAGCGGTAAGGTGCATATTACCACTGACTCATGGTCCAGCAGGCATGGACAGGGACGTTACCTAAGTTTCACGGCGCATTGGGTCACTCTACTGGCAGCTGTGAAGGATGCAGGACAAGGTGCAGTAGTGTTGGAGGTTGTTCCGCCACCATGTCTCCAAAATGGCACTACTAATGATTGTGACACACCTCCACCCCCTCCTCTTCTTCTTCCTCCATGGCCTCTTCCTGTGCTTTGTCCTCGGAACCAGCAGTGCTCCGTAGCCGTTCAAGGGGCTACGCAAGTAAGCAGGCCAAAAGATGCCATGCGGTGCTTGAGCTGGTGTGCTTGGGGGACAGGAGCCACACTGGGGCAGAGGTTCTGTCAGCTCTGCAGGGGCAGGTTCAGAGGTGGTTGACACCACGCCAGCTAAGGCAGGTATGGTGGTTTGTGACAATGGCACCAACCTCCTCTCCGCCCTCCGACAGGGACGACTGACCCATGTGCCCTGTTTGGCTCACCTCCTTAACTTGGTGGTGCAGTGGTTCTTGGACAGGTACCCAGGCTTACAGGATGTCCTGAGGTCTGTGTGCATTTCTGTGTGCATTTCCGCCGGTCATATAATGCCAGTGCTCAGCTGGCAGACCTCCAAAAGGAATTTAACCTGCCCAAGAACTGCCTAATCTGTGACATGCCCACCAGGTGGAACTCAACATTGGCCACGCACATTCAGTGCTGCTGGAGGCTTTGTAACCGATCACAGGGTGCATCTGTCCACCAACTCGGTCGATCGACTGACCTTCATAAAAATGAATCAGTCTTGGATCACCACCAGATATCAAGCACCTGATGCTGATGTAACCGAATAATTTTTTTTGGAAATGTCAGATCCCTTCAAAGACTTCCTCCTCAATCATCATGCTGATAGCTTGTAAGGACAATTTTGGTTCTGGGCACCGCCACCAGTGCCTAAGGCCCAATTTTTCAGCCCCTGTTTAACAGGGGCATGTAATTACAATTTTTGATGCAATTCTTTGCAGCAGGGCTCGTTCCTGCGCTCCAACTAGAGTATCTGTGAGGGGTTGCAGTGTTGTGGCAACAGCACCAGTGCCTAAGGCCCAATTTTTCAGCCCCTGTTCAACAGGGACATGTAATTAGAATTATTGATCTAATATTTCACAGCAGGGCCCGTTTCTGCGCCCACCAAGAGTAACTGTGAGGACTTACAGTGTTGTGCCACCAGCACCACCACCACCACCAAAGGCCCAATTTTTCTGGTCCTGTTCAACAGGGGCATGTAATTACAATTCTTGATCTAATATTTCACAGCAGGGCCCGTTTCTGCGCCCACCAAGAGTAACTGTGAGGACTTACAGTGTTGTGCCACCACCACCAAAGGCCCAATTTTTCTGACCCTGTTCAACAGGGGCATGTAATTACAATTCTTGATTTAATATTTGACAGCAGGGCCTGTTTCTGCGCCCACCAAGAGTAACTGTTAGGACTTACAGTGTTGTGCCACCAGCATCACCACCACCACCAAAGGCCCAATTTTTCTGGCCCTGTTCAACAGGGGCATGTAATTACAATTCTTGATCTAATATTTCACAGCAGGGCCCGTTTCTGCGCCCACCAAGTGTAACTGTGAGGATTTACAGTGTTGTGGCACCAGCACCACCACCACCATCACCAAAGGCCCAATTTTTCTGACCCCATTCAACAGGGGCATGTAATTACAATTCTTGATCTAATATTTTCACAGCAGGGCCCTGAGAGAGCTTACAGTGTTGTGGCCACAACAACACCTAAGGCCCAAATTTCTGCTGAGTATATAGGGCAGGCCCTTACTTTCAAGCATCCAACTTACAAACGACTCCTACTTGCAAACAGAAGGAGACAACAGAAAGTGTGATGAAATCGACCCCATAGGAAGGGGAATTCTCTTCTGTAAGAGTTAATATGGGAAAAACTTTTCTCCTTTCCACTGATGCTTTATCATCAATCCTTGTTTCACTAAAAACCCCAAATTTTCAAAAAACATTTGTCATTGGGACAAAAAGTGAGGTGAAATCTTATGAAGAGGAGCACAGACAGCAAATCAAATGTCACAGGGGTGATAACCCTTCCCTATGTTTTCCAAAAAGCTTAAAAACAGATTTTTGGGCTGGAGCTACACTTTGAAAATGTACCAGTTCAAAATTACAAACAGATTCTACTTAACAACAAACCTACAGTCCCTGTCTTGTTTGCACTGCCTGTATACTGCTGTTCAGAGTATATAGGGCCTGTGGGCCCCACACCTTTCCTTTTTTAATTTGAGTGCCGGGTTTCCCTAATATCCATACAAGACCCAAAGGGCCTGGTAATGGACTTGGGGGTACCCATGCCGTTTGTCTCACTGATTTTCATCCATATTGCCAGGACACAACATTACATTAAAGCCGCAAGCAGTTTTAAATGACTTTTTTTCCTTTAAAAATGTCACTTTGTGGGGGCGTGGCCTGGACGACAATGAGATAGGACGCGTGTGACTGAAGCTCCGCTCGTGGTAGATCCTGATATTGATATCCTGCAATCTAAAAACTGACTTTTTACTTCAAAAGTTGCGAGAACTAGTACAGTATACTTACCGCACAATACAGCCTCCTCATCTCTGGATAGATACTGGAGGATAGAGCGGGACTCCGAGGAGCAAGATGACGCCTTGGCAGCAGCTCATGCTTCCCACACAGAGCACGAGACAGCCGACACGGCAAAGGTCCTGGAAGCTATATCCCTGTGCCAATCCACCCTAATGACAAAGATAGAGGAGGTGAAGTGGGATATTTCGTTGATAAAGCAAGATATGACCAAACCCTGGGAGCGGGTCACCGAGGCGGAGACTAGGCTCGGGCGGGCGGAGGACACGCTGTACCCCCTGCAACACTCCCAAGAGGATCTACAACGCCAAGTACAACAATTGGCACAGAAACAAGATGACCTTGAAAACCGGACCCGCAGGTCCAATCTTCAATTTATTGGGCTACCGGACGGCTCCGAGGGCCCAGATCCTGCCACTTTCCTTGAAAAACTCCTGATCGCAACATATGGTAGGGATGCCTTCTCTGCTACATTCTCTGCTGGGGCGATACAGCAGGAAAACTGCCAGGACCTCTATTTATGGAGCTAGATGCTCCACAATAAATACCCTTCCAAGAATTGTACAGTGTTCTCTTGAACTTCCTATACAAGACTTACCATGTGGGTTCCAACATACGGATCGAATAAGCCAGCTAAAGGATGTCCCTATGACATGCTCATTCGACTGGAGGATCTGTTTACCTGGGAGCGGTGCATCACTCTTCCTTTCCCTTCCCTTAATTTTATTTTACCATGCTTATGGACACGATCCGGGGGGAGCGAAGGGAGGCATTTCCTTTATAGATATCGTATGATATTAATTCTCATTATTTTCATATATCAATTTTCAATACCACTTACCACAGCGGGGCGAATGGTCAGGTTTATGTGGCTTGCTAACGTTGGTAAGCCGCAGGGACGGTATATATTTCACTGCTGGACTCACAACCAGAGGTTGTTCACCCCCACCAGGAGATTGTTAAGCTGACACCGGCGCTGCCCAATAGGCTTCTGCCGGTGACAGCATGATTAATGTGCACTACTTATATTTGTTTGAATGATATGTTACTGTGTTGTAGTAGCACAAGTTTTGGGATTTATGCCCCAGCCAAGTTTGGGAGGCTGAGGGCAGGGAGGGGGGGAAGGGGAAATTTCAAGTTTAGGTTACAGAACATGAATAGCAACTTACTAAGAAGCATGGTGAAATTTTGTTTGGTGCCACACGGGGGTGCGTTGTAAAACTACTCTGCCCTAGGACACATCCTGTATTCGCTTCCACAACATTCGTCAGTAGATATGTATGGCTAACATAAAATTCCTTACCTGGAACGTCCAGGGGCTCCGAGACAAACTCAAGCGTGCAGCAGTTTTCAGTTGTCTTTAATCATACTGTGCAGATATAACCGTTTTGGTTGAGACACACGTGACAGGTAAACTTCAACTTGCGTTGAAGCGCCCCTGGATAGGATGGGCATACCGTGCCACACACACTCCATATTCCCGGGGGGTGTCCGTTTTAATAGCCAGGGTAGATTCATTTTTTTGCACTGTACCCTATGTGGCACGCAATATCTAATTATGGCATTTTACATTCCCCCTCCGTACAAATCTAATCTGATTACTGAGGGATTTTTATACATGGTGCAATATCCCACAATCCCTGCTATTTGGTTAGGGGACTTTAATGTGGTTCTAAATCCCTAATTGGACAGACTACAGCTGAGTCAGAGCACCCACCTCCCTAAAACTACTCGTTTTGGGCGTACACTGAAAGAATTCTCACTAACTGATACCTGGCGCTACATACATCCAAATACTCAGGCTTATGCCCCGTACACACGGTCGGATTTTCCAATGGAAAATGTGTGATAGGACCTTGTTGTCGGAAATTCCGACCGTGTGTGGGCTCCAGCACACATTTTCCATCGGGATTTCCAACACACAAAGTTTGAGAGCAGGATATAAAATTTTCCGACAACAAAATCCGTTGTCGGAAATTCCGATCGTGTGTACACAAATCCGACCAACAAAGTGCCATGCATGCTCAGAATAAATAAAGAGATGAAAGCTATTGGCCACTGCCCCGTTTATAGTCCCGACGTACGTGTTTTACGTCACCACGTTCAGAACGATCAGATTTTCCGACAACTTTGTGTGACCGTGTGTATGCAAGACAAGTTTGAGCCAACATCCGTCGCAAAAAATCCTAGGATTTTGTTGTCGGAATGTCCGAACAAAGTCCGACCGTGTGTACGGGGCAATACTTTTGCTTTTCGGCAACACACTCCACCATGTCCCGAATAGACTTCTTTTTAATCTCAGATGTCTTACTTCCCTTGCTATCAGACTCCAGATACCACACTAGGTCCCTCTCTGACCACGCTCTGTGTTGGGCCACTTTGCACCTGGCCCCGAACACAGGACCACACACATGGCGTCTCCACCCCTTTTGGTTGTCTGCTTTGAAAGATCAAGATGACATACTGTACACAGGGAATGGCAATTCTTTTTTAATGTTAACAGAGATACAGCCTCGGTGGACATGATATGGGAGGTGTTTAAACTGCATGTCCGTACCATCCTGTCATTGCGAATAATTAAAAGCTTCCTCCAAATTAGTAATTCAACAAGCCTCTGAAAAACTGGACTTAGTAACAAGTGAGTTCAAACTAGACCCTACGCTGGCCAAAGCATCTGAACTTAAGCTTCAAACTCGTATTTTAGACCAGTTACAATTTGAAAAGGCTAAACAGAAACTTTTCTTTTCGAGACAATGGATGTTTGAACAGGGAGAGCGTGCGGGTAAATTATTAGCGTACCTGGCCCGTCAAGACACTAGTCCTCCAGTAGTGGTTACCCTGGTAAATTCACAAAACGAAATACTTTCGGATCCACCATCGATCGCAGAGGCATTTCAGAGATACTATTGCGACCTGTACTCCTCCAAGGTAAAGGTTGCTGCACAAGAAACTCAGGCCTTTCTCCAGAATATCCCCTTCCCTCAAATTTCCGAATCCCAGATGAATGATCTAGAGGCCCCACTCACTGCAGATGAGATTGCGGCGGCAATAGCGTCCCTTGCACCAGAAAAGGCTCCTGGTGGTGACGGTATACCATTGGACTTTTACGCAGCCTACTCGGAGATACTAGTCCCTGAATTATTAAAACTATATAACCATATCTTTGAATCCGAATCCCTTCCTGAATCTCTCTGTCAAGCAGTAATTATAGTACTCCCTAAGCCAGGTAAAAACCCTCAACTTCCTGAATCCTACCGCCCGATTTCGCTTCTTCAAGCGGACATAAAAATATTGGCCAAAGTATTAGCCATCCGTCTTAACCACATTATTCTCTCCCTCATCCACCCTGATCAGACTGGGGGTTCATGCCTGGGAAAAATACAGCCATGAACCTACGCTGCTTATATATGAACATCCAAGCAGGCCATGAGAATATGGGGAGCAGAGCGGTAGTGGCACTCGACGCCGCTAAGGCATTCGATTCGGTAGAATGGGGATACTTATGGGAATGTCTAAAAGGGTTCGGGTTCGGTCCCTGTTTTATAAAATGGGTACAATTACTACATTTTTCCCCAGTGGCTAGGGTGGTGGTAAACGGTTGGACGTCCGACTCCTTCCCACTGGGTGACATGTGGATCTTGCCAAGGGTGCCCGTTGTCCCCTCTCCTATATGCCCTGGCGGCAGAGCCCCTTGCTATCTCCCTTAGGATGAACCCGAATATACGTGGACTGCGTATAGGGTCTCTGGTAGAGACGCTGAGCCTTTATGCTGATGACATGCTCCTCTACTTAGAGGACACTGGACTGTCTCTCCAGGCAGCCCTTCTGACCATTGAAGAATTTGGAAAACATTCGGGACTGAGCATGAACTGGTCCAAATTGCAAATTTTGCCCCTTGATTTATCACCTACCTCATGCAGCTCGGCCTCCCTCCCCCTGCAAAGGGTTGCATCCATTAAGTATTTAGGTGTGGAATTTACAAGAGAGCCCTCAGAATACATTACCAACAATATTGAACCACTTTTCACATACTTAAAATCCTGCACACAATCCTGGGCAAGACTTCCTCTGGGAATAATGGGGAGAATCAACATTTTTAAAATGATCCTACTTCCAAAGTTCCTTTATATGCTCTTGAACTCACCGGTACTTATTCCTCTAAAAATCTTTAAAACAATTGACAAAATTATCAACTCTTTCATCTGGGGGCCTAATAGACACAAGCTGGCTTGTTTACCTCCTAAAACCCCACCTCCTCAGGGGAGGCAGCTCTCCCAGACCTTTATACATATTACATAGCTGCGCAGCTTTCATACTTTTATTACATACATAAAACAGATGAAACCAGATACCAAACTCTAATATGTAGAAAGCCGAACAATGACACTCAATCCCCTTTACAAGTATTATTTAGGGGCGGGAGAGGTAGGAGGGGAGGTGACGGTCGGAACCTGTTGCTATTTCAACACAAATGCGTCTGGGAGATTGCACTCAAAATGACTGGCGCCGATTTCTTTCACTCGCACACACCCTTATGGCATAACCCCCAATTGGGGGAGTTGGTATCTCTACCGGGAGCTACCATTTGGGCCACCAAGGGAATACTGTTCCTCTTTCAGGTAATTACCCAGTTCTATGTAAGAAATTTTCAAACACTTAGAGATGAATTTGACCTTCCCTCCCATATGTTATTTAGCTATATGCAATTGAGACATACGCTCCGAACTCAATTTGCAAATGGATTCCCTAACCCGCAAATGATACCACTGGTAGATGTGATTACAGGTGCAAACCCAGATAAACTAATATCCACTTTTTATACTATACTGTGTACAAGATCGGTGGCAAAAATCATAGATACAGCTAGAATTAGATGGGAGGAGGATGTAGGCCCAATAGATGACTCTGACTGGGATGAAATACTAGAAAACGTCAAAAAAGCATCACCTAGAATATCTGAACGCCTGACTCAGCTGTATGTAATACATAAATCCTACCTAACACCATCAATAGCTAAATTTTCTCTGAACCAGAACCCAAACTGCCCAAGATGCTCGAGCAGCCCATGTTCATTTTTTCACCTACTCTGGTCATGCCCAGATATTCAAAACTATTGGGCACAAATTATAAAATTTTTACATGACCCCATGGGATTGCCAATTCAGCTTGATCCCAGACCGTGTCTGCTGGGGTTGCTCCCAGATGTCACCATGGACAAATTTCTAGCTACCTTCCTTGGAGAAACGTTATTCTGCGCCAGAAAGGTAGTCTCTAAACATTGGATGAGGACCATCTCTCCCACCATCCAGGCCTGGATTGGAGAAATAAATGCGTCATTACCATACAAGAAGGTGATGTATAGACATAGGGGATGCCCAGCCAAGTACAACAAGATTTGGGATAGGTGGCTTGACAACATTAATACTTGTACGGAATGATTAGATGTGGATGTTCATATATATATAGGGGGGGGGGGGAATGAGTCACCTCACGTTGTATAATTCCAACAAACCATGCTAATTGGTGAGATTGGTGCTGACAATCCAGATATTGGGGTAAGGTAGCCTAAGATGGCAATTGTTATTTCACATTATTTGAAGATGTACTTGATTCTATACTTTGTTATATAATATTTAAGATTTATCTGTTTACGGGAAGTGTATATCATCTTTCTTTTTGTACGCTATGCACCATACATGTATGATTTACTCGAGAATAAACATGTTCTTTTCAAAAAATTGAAAACATTTTGTGCAGGGACTGTTCTAAGCACGGGAAACATGCGCTACTTTACAGGCATACTATAGACACCCCCCAGGTAGATATTTAAAGGAATATTTCACTTTTTTTTTTTTTACTTTAAGCATCATTAAAATCACTGCTCCCGAAAAAACGGCCGTTTTTAAAAGTTTTTTTGCATTGATACATGTCCCCTGGGGCAGGACCCGGGTCCCCAAACCCTTTTTAGGACAATACCATGACAATTAGCCTTTAAAATGAGCACTTTTGATTTTGAACGTTCGAGTCCCATAGATGTCAATGGGGTTCTAACGTTTGTGCAAATTTTCGGTCCGTTCGCAGGTTCTGGTGCGAACCGAACTGGGGGGTGTTCGGCTCATCCCTAGTCACCTATATTACGGCTCTACACATTCTTGTCACCTTCATTACAGCTCTGCACATTCTTCTCACCTTCATTACAGCTCTGCACATTCTTCTCACCTTCATTACAGCTCTGCACATTCATGTCACCTGCATTACCGCCCGTCACATTCTTGTCACTTGCATTACCGCTCTGTACTTTCTTTTCAGAAACTTGCTTGGTATGAACAGTCTTGTCACCTTCATTACTGCTCTGCACATTCTTCTTACCATCATTCTTGCTCTGAATTTTCTTTGGAGCCATAGTGGATGTCCGGTACAGTACAGTATGTGCTAAAAAGCACACCAAAAAGTTTCTCAATACTGTAAGTGTCTTCACTGTACACTTTCAGTATCTCTCTCTCTGTGACCATGATCTCACCTACATGAAGCCGTGACCACGTGTCAGAGCAGGGAAGATGGCTGCGGCTCTTGTTTGTGAAATGAAGTGGAGTTTGCGTACCAAAGCAAATTTTTGTGAACTTTTCTGTTTGTGAACCGAGGTATCACTGTATTGTTTGTTGTAAGTGCCTCTTATGTGTTTTCTTTGCATTGTAATACAGTACTTCATATCTCTTTAACAAAAGAATGCAGAAAAAAATAATAAAGTAAAATGTAAATGGCCAACAAAGTGTTTTTGTTCTATTTATTTATTTACTTTGCTTGCTGTGTGTGTGTGTATGTGTGTGTGTGTTTGTGTGTGTGTGTAATTTGATGAGGGGCAGGTGTAAAAATACAATAGGTAAAGCACATGGGTCAGTACTTTTTAGCAGAGGCATGGTGTTGCTTTCAGACCCACATTGTTATAAATAAGTCCATGGCTCAAGCTGAAGGTTCAGCTCCCAAGAGACTTCAAATCTAGGTAGTGTTGGGACAATGGCCCATTTGCACTGCTGCTGGAACCCCCTCCTGCTATCCTCAGTGGTGGCGCCAGGTGGGTGCTTGGGTGTGCTGAACCTCCCCCAAAAAGTCTTCAAGCACCCTCATAGCACCCCCAAAATTTCCACAGCGGTATTGCAGTACAGTTACACTTTTTTTTTTAAATAACCCGGTACCTACTGTGAATCTTTTCTGCAAATGGATAGGGACTTTTTCTGAAGTGGAGGGATACAGCCGAATAAGCCACTAATGATCGGGTAGACCCGGCAGGGGCTGGGTGTTGAGGCCGCATCACTGGTGGATTGATCCAGTGCTGGTGCTACCTTATAAAAGCACTGGCGGTGATACGTGATGCCTCCTGCATTTGCCACAAAAAGACGAATGGGATTGAAGCAGCTGAGAAAGCTCAGCCCTGTGCACTGCCCTAGGAGCCTGGAGGAAGCAGGTAAGCTAAGAAGAGAGAGGAGGAGAGCAGCTGTGTGTCCTTATATGGTGGAGGAGGGAGCGGGAGGAAGTGGCTGCACTCAGCATTGCAGTCTGCAGGGCTGACTGAGTGTGTCAATCTCAGAGGACAAGAACAGTGTACGTGTGGGATTTCCTGTTGTGCTGGTGCTGTGGTCACATGGTGTGGTCTGAGGAGGAAGGCTGAGGAGGAGCCAGGATGGTTCATCATTGCGACAGGCATTGTTCTGTTCTTAAAGGAGCTGCTGAGCCTGGGGAGGGGGGAGCTTTACAGTCCTCTAATCTGATCTATGGCAGCATGCTGTTGCACACAGGCACTGACTGAAGGGACATGCCTGATCTGCTCTGGGCACCTTGTATGGGGTCACTGGCCTGCTCTAGGCACCGTTTATGGGGTCACTGGCCTGCTCTGGGCACCGTGTATGGGGTCACTGGACTGCTCTGGGCACTGTGTATGGGGTCACTGGCCTGCTCTTGGCCCCGTGTATGGGGTCACTAGCCTGCTCTGGGCACCGTGTATGGGGTCACTGGACTGCTCTGGGCACCGTGTATGGGGTCACTGGCCTGCTCTGGGCACCGTGTATGAGGTCACTGGCCTGCTCTGGGCACTGTGTATGGGGTCACTGGCCTACTCTGGGCACTGTGTATGGGGTCACTCTTTTTCTTTGGACACGCTAAGGGGTCACTCCTCTGCACTGTGTACTGCTCACTGTCCCTCACTGTTATGCTGTGCAGGGTGTTCTGGCTGGCCCTAACATGTACTAGGGGTCATCATTGCTGGCCTTTATACATGTTGGGGTTTATCATTGTTGGTTCCATTTGGGCTTGTTTTACTCCAACAATCAATTCTGTGTGCCTGAAGGCCACATTGTCTATACAATTGGAAAGACCATGAAAAAAACACCCACTTATTTGACCACACCCCATTTTTTGGTCATGCCCACACGAAGGGTGGCACGCTATGCGCCGCCTTAGCACCACCACTAATGCTTTCAGCACCCACACAGCACCCCCAAAGAAAATTGTCTGGAGCCGCCCCTGGCTGTCCTTTAGACCTGGATCTTGCTTAGTTCTAGGCAGAGAGAAGTTCAAAGTACCCTTCATGATGCCCTGCGTTTGTTCCTAATATCCAGGCAGTGAATTATGAGTTCAGGGTATTGTATAGGCTACTCTATCTATCTATCTATCTATCTATCTATCTATCTATCTATCTATCTATCTATCTATCTATCTATCTATCCACAGGGAATAAGAATGTGAACTCAGTAGCTGAATGAGGGGCTTAGTAATTGCACTCACACAGGGGCGCATAAACCAATCAATGATGAACAATGAGGCATACCTGACAGTTTTAAAGGGGCCACTTTACAAAAGATGAATACTGGATCAATAAATATATACAGGACATGACTAATTTTTAGAAACATTTTTCCAAAAGCAGAATGATTGGTGTCTAATGGAAAAATCTGTTTATAAAGGTCACATGTTATACTCACTTCTGGATGCAATGTGCTGCCGTCATAACCCACTCCGGTGAGATCAGGGAGCCTCCACATAAAGATGTTCTATTATATATAACAGCGACCTGCCACGGCCATTCCCCATCCAATGAATCTGCACCACCAACTATCCGACTGGACACCGACGGAGAACCACACACTGAATCTGCAGCACCAAAAGCATTGCCGGCTGATATAAGCAAAAAAGAAAAAAATTGAGTTTGAACTTTTTTTTTTTATCTTACACAATAAAATAATCATATAAATAATACACAAAAACAATGAAACCATATTTACTGGTATGTTACCTTTCAGGGTATAAAAATTCTCAGGACTGATTCTAGCACAAAAGATTTTGATGACACAAATTTCAGCCATGTATGTTCAACATCAAGCCCATATATATATATATATATATATATAAATAATATATATTTGAAATGTCCACCCGGTCATTCTATCTGGTAGACTGAGACGACCTTGAGAATCACCACAGTACTCTTCATTGACAATGTAAAATGCAGGCAGACATTACCATATTAGTCATGCTAGAAAAAAAAATAATAATAAACATTTTAAACGTACCTGCTCTGTGCAATGGTTTTGCAAAGAGCAGCCCAGAGATTATTTTTGGGTCCTCTGGTCCTGGCTCCTCCCCTCTGCTGAGCACCCCCAACAGCAAGCCTCCTTCTATGGGGCACTCGAGCAGGCTTGCTCCCTTGCTCTGAGTGTCCATTCACACACATAGCGTGGCTGAGCCCCACCCCCAGTCTTCTCATTGGCTCACTGGTTGTAACTGGCTTGCGCTGCTGTGTCAGCCAGTGAAGAGAGAGAGACCCGGCAGAGACGCTTGCTGGATCGAGATGAGGCTCAGGTAAGTATGAGGGGGCTGTGGGGGGGGGGACTGAACCCAGAATGTTTTTTTACTTTAATGCATACATGCATTAAGGTAAAAATCCTTGAGCCCTTAGAACCACTTTAAGAACCTGGAGAATATCTGAAGAGGACGAGGATCCTGTGCATTATGTGAATGAGCTAAAGAAGAAAAAATGTATAAAAAAAGGAAACATAAAATACTGCTGGAGGAGACCTCCCAGAAAAAGGAGGGTCAGTTGAAGAGGGAACCTGGAGCACTGAGTTGGACTTCAATTAGCATCATCAAAGATGATTATCATCAACTATTTATACAAAAATTGAGTCAAAAATATCCACCAACTAAAGGATATAATCAGAAGTATATATCATCTTTTTGAAACTAGATGGATGTGATCAGCAATGTGAAAGCAAATAATCCTGAAGCATTATGTAACTGTTTTGACCTGGATCACCTGCTGGTGGCACTGTGCTTCCCAAAACAGAAGGTTGTAGTTCTGGAGTCCACCAGCAGGTGTCTCCCAGCAGCCAGTACATCCAAGTAATCAGCTTCAACCTGATGTTAGCTGATGGGAGGGTATTTAGTTCCTCCTGTACATGTTCCTCTTGCTCCAGTGTTTTGTTTTGCGGCCAGATACTGCGTGCCATTTATCCTGTTTGTTCTGTGGCCTTGTACCTGTACCCTGCTGCCTTGTACCTACTCCCATTTGTTCCTGATCCCAGTTTTGGTTCCCTCTTTCTATCTACTCCAAAAATTAGTTTGAACACGCGAACACCGTTAAAGTCTATGAGACACGAACATGAAAAATCAAAAGTGCTAATTTTAAATGTTAATATGCAAGTTATTGTCATAAAAAGTGTTTGGGGACCTGGGTCCTCCCCCAGGGGACATGTATCAATGCAAAAAAAGTTTTAAAAACTGATTTTTTTTGGGAGCAGTGATTTTAATAATGCTTAACCACTTGACGACCACCTCACGCTGATATACATCAGCAGAATGGCGCGGGCAGGCAAAATCACGTACCTGGTACGTGATTGCCTTCCCGCGGGCCGGGGGTCCGATCGGAGCCCCCCCCGGTGCCAGAGGTGGTCACCATTTGTTCACGGGCGATGAGAGGTGAGGGGGAGGCCATCCATTCGTGGTCACCCCCTTCCGATCGCTCCCGGCGAATGAAAATCCTTCCTCTGCCTCTGTAATGTAAACAGAGGGATAGAAAGTGATGTCATCTCTCCTCGTGTCGGTCTTTTCGATCCGGTGCCGAGGAGAGAAGACATCAAGTAAGTGCACCAACACTACACTTTCAGTACAACACGCAGGCACACTTTTCACCCCGAAGTCACCCCCCAATCACCCCCCGATCACCCCCCTGTACCCCCTGTCACAGTGACACCAATAGCAGTTTTTTTTTTTTTTGCATTGGTGTCAGTTTTTGACAGTTATAAGTGTTAGGGCAGTTAGGGTTAGCCCCCTTTAGGTCTAGCGTACCCCCCTTTAGGTCCAGGGTACCCCCCTACCCCCCCCTAATAAAGGTTAACCCCTTGATCACCCCCCGTCGCCAGTGTCGTTAAGCAATCGTTTTTCTGATCGCTGTATTAGTGACACAGGTGACGCTAGTTAGGGAGGTAAGTATATAGGTTCACTGTCAGTGTTTTATAGCGACAGGGACCCCCATATACTACCTACTAAAGGTTTTAACCCCCTGATTGCCCCCTAGTTAACCCTTTCACCAGCAATCACCGTATAAGTGTTACGGGTGAGGCTGGTTAGTTAGGTTTTTTTTTTATAGTTTATTATAGTTTTAGGGCACCCGCCGTTTATTACCTAACCCCCTAATTGCCCGGCGGTGATATAAGTTATGTTTTTAGGATCAGATAAGGTCTGCGTTGTCCTAGGCAGCGTCAGGTTAGCGCCAGTACCGCTAACACCCACGCACGCAGCATACACCTCCCTTAGTGCTATGGTATCGGATCCGATCAGATCTATACTAGCATCCCCAGCAGTTTAGGGTTCCCAAAAATGCAGTGTTAGTGGGATCAGCCCAGATACCTGCTAGCACCTGCGTTTTGACCCTCGGCCCAGCCCAGCCCATCCTAGTGCAGTATCGATCGATAACTGTCACTTACAAAACACTAAGCACACATAACTGCAGCGTTTGCAGAGTCAGGCCTGATCCCTGCGATCGCTAACAGTTTTTTGGTAGAGTTTTGATACAGTCGCTAACAGTCAGGAGCTTTTTTGCCTGTGAGTCTCACTAGTGTACCCCTACATTTAGAGCCCAAAATGGCAAATCGAAGGTACACTAGTGAAGAGGCTTACACGTTTCTGAGCATGAGAGATAGTGAAGAGGAAGTCACTCATCTGTCAGATTCAGGCTCAGAATACGATCCTGTAGAGGATAGCGGCTCCATGACAGATAGCTCTGACGACGGAGTTGTGGTCCCTGCTAAGGTCAGGCGTACCAGACCCCAAACTTCTTCTTCTGTCCTTGAAGTGCAAGAACCGCAGGTCCCTCGTATGGAGCAGAGAAATACTAGCGCCGCTATTCCTTCTTGTGAACTGGCAAGCACCAGCGGCCTAGTACACCCTGGTCGTATATCCAGTACTGCAGTATCACGTGGTGACGTGGCGAGTCCCATAAGTGCAGTTCAAGCTGGTGAGGTGGCAAGCACTAATAGTGTCCCGCTGCCACCAAGAAGACAAAGATAGGCCCGTCGTGCCCATAGTGCTCTTCCTGCTGCATTCGCCAATCCGAATTGGGAACCCACCACTTCTGCAGCACCCGTACTTCCCCCATTCACTGGCCAACCTGGAATTCAGGTGGAAACAGTTGATTTTACGCCACTGGATTTTTTCACCGAAGATCTCTATAGATCTATTGTGGACCAAAGCAATTTGTACGCTGGTCAACACATCGCCACTATTCCCCAGTCCTCCCTTGCCAGAGATTGGAAACCAATTACTGTTTCCGAATTTAAGCTCTTTCTGGGCCTTTCCCTCAACATGGGCATAAATAAAAAGAGTAAGTTGTGGTCACCCAATTTACCATATGCCCGTGTTCTCTGCCTCCATGACCAGGGCACGATACAAGCAGATTTTGCGGTTCATGCACTTCAACGACAATGAACTCTGTCGTCTTCGTGGAGACCCTGAATACGATCGGCTCTACAAAATTTGGCCCCTCGTAAACCACTTCAACCAACGTTTTGCAGACTTGTTTACATCAAGTTGTCTGCGTTGATGAGTCCCTGATTAAATTTTCTGGCTGCTTGTCATTCAAACAGTACCTTCCCAGCAAGCGTGCCAGATACGGGGTCAAGATGTATAATCTCTGTGACAGGGCCACAGGCTATACATGTAGTTTTATGGTTTACGAGGGCAAAGATAGTCACGTAGAGCCAACAAACTGCCCTGACTACATAGGAAGCGCTGGCAAGATAGTGTGGGACTTGGGGTCACCCTTATTTGGAAAGGGGTACCACTTGTACGTGGACAATTATTACACGAGCGTGCCACTTTTTAGCCACCTTTTTGATCATCAGATTGAAGCATGTGGCACCGTGCAACCTAATCGCCGGGGCTTTCTCCAGCGGCTTGTAGATTCCCGTCTTAGGCTGGGAGAGAGAGCCTGCTTGAAGTGTAATAACTTGCTCGCTATGAAGTGGAGGGACAATAAGAATGTTTTCGTTCTTACCTCCCTTCATGCAAACACGACGGTCCAAATTACTACGGCGACTGGTGTTGTGGGGAATACCCTCTGTGTCCACGAATATAACCATATATATTTTAGGTAGGCACAGGTTGCGTTAAATGTTTTATTTTTTACTATGGTTTTTTTTTGTATTTGCTTTGCAGGTATGGTAAGTATTACTGTTATACTGTAATGTTACTTTGTTTTTTTGGTAACCATCATTTGATTAGCAGGTACGCCATTCAGTTGCAGCGCAGATTTATTTATCTTGACAGCAACAGCGTTTGCTCCCACGATACATAAAGCCGTGACTCCAGCGCTGTCGGGGCAAGGGCAAGGGCCTCATCCCCACAACCCTTGCCCGGTGGTTGTGGGGGTCTGCAGGTGGGGGGCTTATCGGAATCTGGAAGCCCCCTTTAACAAAGGAGACCCCCAGATCCCGGCCCCCCCATGTGAATTGGTAAGGGGTACATTGTACCTCTACCATTTGACAAAAAGAAAGTGTCAAAATGTTAAAAAACCTCAGGAGACGGCTTGGAACAAGTCCTTTATTAAAAATAAAAAATAAAAGAGATTCCAGCGATGTAATCCAATAAATCCATGCTCCTACTCCAGCGATGTAATCCAATTCTCGATCTCCAATGATGGATGAACTCCAGTGAGGAACACGCACAGGATCCTGCCTCCACAGGAGGCATCCTGCCATTGACGCGGCACTAGCTTGACAGCTCTTATGTAGCTGAGGGCGGGGCCACCCGCCACGTTACCCCGCCCCCTCTGACAAGGGGAAACGCCAGGGTTTCCCAGTGACAGCTACAGGTGACCCCCCCCCCTCTGATGCAACGCAGGATTCCGGTTGCAGCAGAGGGGGGCGGGGTCACCCATACACGTCACTGGGTTTTGGGGGACCCCCACGCTTTTTTATATTTTATTCCTCAATGACATTTATGTGTATTGTCGGGACCGACAATTCAATAATAGCCGGCACAAGCGCTAGCACTTTTAAATTACTTTTTGTTCCTTTAGAAATGTCATTTTGCCCTCGGACTATTATAAACACGGGAAACATGCGATACTTTACAGACATACTATAGACACCCCCAGGTATGAAATTTAAAGGAATATTTCACTTTTATTGTTTCACTTCAAGCATTATTAAAATCACTGCTCCCAAAAAAACAGCTTTTTTTTAAACTTTTTTTTCATTGATCCATGTCCCCTGGGGCAGGACCCAGGTCCCCAAACACTTTGTATGACAATAACTTGCATATTAACCTTTAAAATTAGCACTTTAGATTTCTCCCATAGAACTTTAAAGGGTGTTCCGCGGCTTTTCGAATTTCCACGAACACCCCAAATTGTTTGCTGTTTGGCGAACAGCCAATGTTCGAGTCAAACTCATGTTCGACTCTAACAGATAGCCCATCCCTATTCCCCATTTTGTATATACAGTGGAACCTTGGATTACAAGCATAATCCGTTCCAGGAGAATGCTCGTAATCCAAAGCACTCGCATATCAAAGCGAGTTTCCCCATATAAGTCTATGGAAAAGAATATAATTTGTTCTACATTGACTTCTATGGCATGCAATACCGCATGTGCCCATAGGTGAGGGGGCGCCGGAGAGCCTCGGAAATACTCGGAAAGGCTCAGTAGTTGTTTTCTAGTTAGGACTTCTGTTTTGCCTCATACACACGGTCGGATTTTCCGACGGAAAATGTGTGATAGGACCTTGTTGTCGGAAATTCCGACCGTGTGTAGGCTCCATCACACATTTTCCATCGGATTTTCCGACACACAAAGTTTGAGAGCAGGCTATAAAATTTTCTGACAATAAAATCCGTTGTCGGAATTTCTGATCGTGTGTACACAAATCCGACACACAAAGTGCCACACATGCTCAGAATAAATAAAGAGATGAAAGCTATTGGCTACTGCCCCGTTTATAGTCCCAACATACGTGTTTTACGTCACCGCGTTCAGAATGATCGGATTTTCCGACAACTTTGTGTGACCGTGTGTATGCAAGACAAGTTTGAGCCAACATCCGTTGGAAAAATCCTAGGCTTTTGTTGTCGGAATGTCCGATCAATGTCCGACCGCGTGTACAGGGCATAACTCTGTTGTTAGGTATTTTGCCCGTTTTTGTTTTTTGTTTTTTTTTTTTAAGCTAAGTTTTTGGGTTTTTTTTCCTAAAATCCAGCTCCCCTATGTCACAATATACAATTAATGTTCCTAGGTTGCAGAAAAATAAAAGCTTTCTTCAATTTTGAAAACAAGGCTTTACCTTAGCCATTGCTATATTTCTCAAAACGCTTCAGAGACTCCCTGATATACAGACACATGGTGATCATATCCCCCTTATGTATTTATACATGGAGATAATATCCCCCCTTATGTTTTTATACATTGTGATCATATCCCCCCTTATGTATTTACATATGGAGATCATATTCCCCCTCATGTATTTACACATGGAGATCATATCCCCCTTATGTATTTACACATGGAGATCATATCCCCCCTGATGTATTTATACATGGTTATCATACCCCCCCCCCCCTTATGTATGTATACATAATGATCATATCCCCCTTATTTATTTATACATTGAGATTATATCCCCCCTTATGTATTTATACATGGTGATCATATCCCCCTTATGCATTTATGCATAGTGATCGTATCCTCCTTATGTAGTTATACATGGTGATTGGTGATCATATTCCCCCTAAGGCCTCGTACACACGGTTTGATTGTCTTAAGGCCAAGCGTCTGATTTTTTTTTTAAAAGCACATGTGCAGAATCTTGTCTAGCATAATAACTATCAGCAAATTGTCGTTTGACAAACATGAACGTAGTGACGTACTATGAGAGTATAAAGAGGAAGTTCATTTCTCAAGCGCCACCCTTTTGCCCCTTCTGTTAATTTCGTGTTAGTAGAAGTTTGGTAAAAGTTGATTCGTGATTTTCAGATCGTACAAAACAAAAGCCTTTTAAAACACGTTTGGCATAACTCCATCAGTATCACCAGCAAAGCAGCTTCATTATTGTCCCTGAAATAAATTTTGGATAATGGACTTTGTAGGCATAACACAAACAAGTTTTAAAAAAAAAAATACAGTATTTATTACAAAAATAAAACTAGAGAACACATACATAGACTATTGCCCCATACACACGATGAGATCATCGGACGAATGATCGTCCGTTTTTTATTGCATGCTAATCTCAGATCGAATCTCATGAGTTTACTAAAGTCACGAAAATTCCCACATGACAGAAATTAAATTCGGAAGTGATGTCATGTGTTGTAATGCATTTGTATTGCATTTTCGAACGACAGCTGCACTGATTAAACGAAAATTGTACGATCTGGCATCGTACAAAAAATGTTTTCGTGCATGTCCGATAGAATCGGATGAACTGTCCTGATCGGCTCTCGAAAGCTCTGTGCGGCCGATCCGATTATCGTACGATCGCTTTGAAAGCGGTATTTTCCATACAATTTTCTGATCGTGTGTACGGGGCTTTTACATACATTCACAGATAATACCTATGAGCATATTGAATACACCATCTACATGATCAAATTAGATAATGAAAATATCCGATAACTGAGCAATTCACTCTTGTAAATGATATCAAATTCCAAAGACACAGTGTATCATATATGACTCGACTCTACATGCTCTACATGCTCTACATGTTACACGTTCAATAACGCTTCATCAGGAGCTTTGGCACATTATATCATTATTATCCCATTAAAGAAGAAGAGAATGTGCGCGGCATTTCGAAATTTCATCAATTGCCGCCTCACGAATGTTAATTCTAGATTACGAACGGTAGTTTACAAGACCGAACTCTTCCCAGTCGTTCCTTGATTCCAAGCATGCGTGGTTATGCGTTCAATTGACCATCCGAAAATCAGACGTTGAGTTCAAATCTGTCAAAAATTTTATAGCCTGCACATCCAGCTTTTGTCTGACGAAAAAGTCAAATTGGCTGTTGAAAGCACCGTACTAATGATCCGAAAATCCACAGACAGCTCGACTTACGAATTTTCCCTTCTGATTTCTGCATCGTGTGTACGAGACCCTAATCTTCTATTCTCAAGAGAGAATACATTCAGGTCCTCTAATCTTTCCTAATAGCTGAGCTCCTTCATGCCTCTTATCAGTTTGGTTGCCCTTCTCTGCACTTTCTCCAGTTCCCCAATATCCTTTTTGCAAACTGGTGGCCAAAACTGAACTGCATATTCCAGATGAGGTCTTACTAATGATTTGTACAGGGGTGCAAAATGATATCTCTCTCTGCAGTCCATACCTCTCTTATATAAGAAAGGATTTTGCTGCCTTTGGAAACTGCAGCTTGGCATTGCATACCATTATTAAGTCTATAATCTACTAGAACACCCAGATCCTTCTCCACCATTGATTCCCCCAGTTGTGCTCCCCCTATTACTTATGATTCATGCATGTTTTAGCCCCAAAGTGCATAACTTAGCATGTATCAGCAGCAGGGCTTTTTTTCTCAGAGAATAGGTTCAGGAATTCCCCTTTTCAAGTCACCCCTTGTCTTTGCCCCCTATCCACCTCTGAGCACCGTCCCTTGGTTCCATCCTCTACCCACCTTCCTGTATGGCCCTTTTTAGAGAATACAGAACCAAGTATCATTTTGTGGTGCTAAGAGATTTGTATAGATTTTATTAATAAGCATTAAGATATACACCCTTCTTTCAACAATAGATCTTCCCTTTCAACAATAGACCCCCCTGCAAAAAAATGACCCTCCAGTAACAAAATATCCACCCTAGTAACAACAGATCCATGCCAGCAACAATAGACCCCTGTCAGCAACAACAGATCTCCATGCAGCCAGCATCAATAGATCCTCCAGCAGCCAGCAACAATAAACCCCTGTCTCATCAGTAGATCCCTCCCAGCAACAATTGGGCCCCAGCAACGATAGACCACCCCCAGCAGCCAGCATCAATAGACCCTCCAGCAGCTAACAACAATAGACCCCTCTTTCAACAGTAGATTCCTCCCATCAACAATAGATCTCCCAGCCACACCCTAGCACCCTTTGCCATTACATACATTCAGTGCAGGAGGTGCCGCAACTGCGTTCCCCCACGTTCCCACTGAAAAAAGCCCCGATCAGCAGTAAGGCTGGGTTCACACTGGTCCAACAAACGCTCCGACATTGGGAGCTCATGTCGCATGACGTGTGAAATCCAATGTTTCCCTATGGGAGCCGTCCTAACTGGTCCGACACAAGTCGTTCCGACTTTAGAAATGCTCCCTGTACTACTTTGGTCCGACTTTGATCCTACTTCAGCCTATTGACTATTATTGAAGTCGGATCAAAGTCGGATCGCCGTCTCGCATTATCCGACTTCGGCACGCGACTTGTGCTCAGATGATCTTGAGGGGGAACTCCGCGCCAAATTTTAAATAAAAAACCGGCATGGGTTCTCCCTCCAAGAGCATAGCAGGCCCTCAGGTCTGGTATGGAGCTTGAGGGGAACCCCCTACGCCAAAAAAATGGCGTGGGGGTCCCCCCAAATCCATACCAGACCCTTATCTGAGCACGCAGCCCGGCCGGTCAGGAATGGGGGTGGGGACGAGCGAGCGCCCCCCTCCTGAACCGCACCAGGCCGCATGCCCTCAACATGGGGGGGTTGGTGCCTTGGGGGAGGGGGCGCGCTGCGGGCCCCCCACCCCAAAGCACCTTGTCCCCATGTTGATGAGGACAAAGGCCTCTTCCCGACAACCCTGGCCGTTGGTTGTCGGGGTCTGCGGGCGGGGGGCTTATCGGAATGTGGGAGCCCCCTTTAATAAGGGGGCCCCCAGATCCCGGCCCCCCACCCTATGTGAATGAGAATGGGGTACATGGTACCCCTACCTATTCACCTAGGGAAAAAGTCAATAAAAAAAAACACTACACAGATTTTTAAAGTAATTTATTAGACAGCTCCGGGGGTCTTCCTCCGACTTCGGAGGTCTCTCCGGTTCTTCTCCGTGCTCTCTGGGTCTTCTGCCGGGCTCCTCCGCTATCTTCTGCTCTTTTGCCGCTCTTTTGCTATAGCGGAGGAGCCCGGTCTTCGGTCTTCTGCCTTCTGCCCTCTTCTCTTCTTCTGATGTTGACACGACGCTCTCTCTGGCTGGAATGCACTCTGTGTGCTCCGCTCTGACTTATATAGGCGGTGACCCCGCCCCCTTATGCCGTCACAGTCCCTGGGCATGCTGGGACTGTGACGTTTTAGGGGGCGTGGTCATTACCCGATGACCACGCCCCCTCATGCCATCACAGTCCCAGCATGCCCAGGGACTGTGACGGCATAAGGGGGCGGGGTCACCGCCTATATAAGTCAGAGCGGAGCGCCCAGAGTGCATTCCAGCCGTAGAGAGCGTCGTGTCAACATCAGAAGAAGAGAAGAGGGCAGAAGGCAGAAGACCGAAGACCGGGCTCCTCCGCTATAGCAAAAGAGCGGCAAAAGAGCAGAAGATAGCGGAGGAGCCCGGCAGAAGACCCGGAGAGACCCCCGAAGTCGGAAGAAGACCCCCGGAGCTGTCTAATAAATTACTTTAAAAATCTGTGTAGTGTTTTTTTTATTGACACTTTTTCCCTAGGTGAATGGGTAGGGGTACCATGTACCCCATACTCATTCACATAGGGTGGGAGGCCGGGATCTGGGGGCCCCCTTATTAAAGGGGGCTCCCGGATTCCGATAAGCCCCCCCGCCCACAGACCCCGACAACCAACGGCCAGGGTTGTCGGGAAGAGGCCCTTGTCCTCATCAACATGGGGACAAGGTGCTTTTCCTCCCCCAGGGCACCAACCCCCCCATGTTGAGGGCATGCGGCCTGGTACGGTTCAGGAGGGGGGGGGCTCGCTCGTCCCCACCCCCATTCCTGACTGGCCAGGCTGCGTGCTAGGATAAGGGTCTGGTATGGATTTGGGGGGACCCCCAAGCCATTTTTTCGGAGTAGGGGGTTCCCCTCAAGGTCCATACCAGATCTAAGGGCCTGGTATGCTCTTGGAGGGGGAACCCATGCTGGTTTTTTATTTAAAATTTGACACGGAGTTCCCCAAGATTCACACCAAGACATCCGACATTGTGTTATTTCCTGGCCCCTGGTGTAGCCCCTCCCATTGTGTGTTAGTTTTAATTGGTCAAAGGACAAGTATACTATCTGAAAAGTCGGATCAAAGTAGTATCCTATTCATGAAAGTCGGATGGATGTAGGACCAATGTAGGATCAATGTAGGACCAATGTAGGACTGATGTCACAGAGCAAAGTAGGATGAAAGTCGTACTACTGTCTTGTAGCATAGTGTGAACCCAGCCTAAACATCATTTGCCACACAGTTGTCCAATTAGTGCATTGAGGTTGACAGGTGACAGACTATTAACACCTGAGGTTGTAGACTGAGGCTAACAACATCCTTTACTATCAGGCTGGGTTCACACTGCTGTGACACGACAGCCGTCCTACTTTTGATCTGACTTTGCCCTGCGACATGAAGCAGGCATGTGTCCGACTTTCAATGAACGACTTGGATCCCCGCCAATGCCCGGCACTGTGTTTGGTATGAATCTTTAGGGGGAACTCTGCTCCAAATTTTAAATAAAAAACCAGCATGGGTTCCCCCTCCAAGAGCATACCAGGCCCTTGGGTCTGGTATGGACCTTAAGGGGAACCCCCTACGCCAAAAAAACGGCGTGGGGTCCCCCCAAATCCATACCAGACCCTTATCCGAGCACGCAGCCCGGCCGGACAGGAATGGGGGTGGGGACGAGCGAGCGCCCTCCCCCCCTCCTGAACCGTACCAGGACGCATGCCCTCAACATGGGGGGGTTGGTGCCTTGGGGCAGGGGGGGCGCGCTGCGGCCCCCCCACCCCAAAGCACCTTGTCCCCATGTTGATGAGGACAAGGGCCTCTTCCCGACAACCCTGGCTGTTGGTTGTCGGGGTCTGCGGGCGGAGGGCTTATCGGAATCCGGGAGCCCCCTTTAATAAGGGGGCCCCCAGATCCCGGCCCCCACCCTATGTGAATGAGTATGGGGTACATGGTACCCCTACCCACTCACCTAGGGAAAAGTGTCAATAAAAAAAAAACACAGTACACAGGTTTCAAGATTAATTTATTAGGCAGCTCCGGGATCTTCTTCCGACTTCGGCGGGGGGTGTCTTCTTCCGACTTCTCCCAGTGTTCTGCCTCTTCTCCTGAGCCCCGCCGCTATCTTCTTCCAGCTCTTTTGCCAGCAGGGGGCCCCGGTCTGCTGCCGCTGTCTTGTCGCCGCTGTCTCGCCGCTTCTTCTCTTCATCTCTTCTTCCGATGTTGACACAACGCTCTCTCCGGCTGGAATGCTCTCTGTGCGCTCTGCTATGGCTTATATAGGCGGTGACCCCGACCCCTTATGCCGTCACAGTCCCTGGGCATGCTGGGACTGTGACGGCATAAGAGGGCATGGTCATCGGGTGATGATCACGCCCCCTAAAACGTCACAGTCCCAGCATGCCCAGGGACTGTGACGGCATAAGGGGGCGGGGTCACCGCCTATATAAGTCAGAGCGGAGCGCCCAGAGTGCATTCCAGCCGGAGAGAGCATCGTGTCAACATCAGAAGAAGAGAAGAGGGCAGAAGGCCGAAGACCTAAGACCGGGCTCCTCCGCTATAGCAAAAGAGCGGCAAAAGAGCAGAAAATAGCAGAGGAGCCCGGCAGAAGACCCGGAGAGCACGGAGAAGAACCGAAAAGCCCCCCGAAGAGAAGAAGGCAACAGGCCGGGCTCCTCCGCTATAGCAAAAGAGCGGCAAAAGAGCAGAAGATAGCGAGGAGCCCGGCAGAAGACCCGGAGAGCGCGGAGAAGAACCCGAGAGACCCCCGAAGTCGGGAGAAGACCCCCGGAGCTGTCTAATAAATTACTTTAAAAATCTGTGTAGTGTTTTTTTTTTAATTGACACTTTTTTTTAATTGACACTTTTTCCCTACGATGTACCCCATACTCATTCACATAGGGTGGGGGGCTGGGATCTGGGGGCCTCCTTATTAAAGGGGGCTCCCGCATTCCGATAAGCCGCCCGCCCGCAGACCCCGACAACCAATGGCCAGGGTTGTCAGGAAGAGGCCCTTGTCCTCATCAACATGGGGACAAGGTGCTTTGGGGTTGGGGGGGCCCGCAGCGCGCCCCCCTCCCCCAAGGCACCAACCCCCCATGTTGAGGGCATGCGTCCTGGTACGGTTCAGGAGGGGGGGCGCTCGCTCGTCCCCACCCCCATTCCTGACCGGCCGGGCTGCGTGCTCGGATAAAGGTCTGGTATGGATTGGGGGGGACCCCGAAGCCATTTTTTCTGCGTAGGGGGTTCCCCTCAAGGTCCATACCAGTCCTAAGGGCCTGGTATGCTCTTGGGGGGGTACCCATGCCGTTTTTTTATTTAAAATTTGGCGCGGAGTTCCCCCTCAAGATCATCTGAGCACAAGTCGCGTGCCGAAGTTGGATCATGCGAGACGGCGATCCGACTTTGATCCGACTTCAATGATAGTCAATAGGCTGAAGTAGGATCAAAGTTGGACCAAAGTAGTACAGGGAGCATTTCTAAAGTCGGAACGACTTGTGTCGGACCAGTTAGGACAGCTCCCATAGGGAAACATTGGATTTCACACGTCATGTGACATGAGCTCCCAATGTCGGGGTGTTTGTCGGACCAGTGTGAACCCAGCCTCACTTTTAAGGACTATGTGCATCCTTTTTTGAAACTTCAATAGATGTAAGCAGAATGTTTTTGTTTCTCATTATATTACCACTGGAAGCTCCAAACAACTTCTCAACCATATATAGCTCTCCCAACCACTATCTGTTTTTGAAGAGCCCTGGGGCCATCATAAAAAAAATACAGAATTATGAGTTTGAAAAAAACATTTTTTTTTTTTTTTTTTTACAGAATTCTGAGTTTGAAAGTCAGAATTCTGAGATTGAAAGCCGGAATTCTGAGATTGAAAGTCAGCATTGTAAGTTTAAAAAAAAAATTTCTACAGAATTCTGAGATGAAAAATCAGAATTCTGAGATTCAAAGTCAGAATTCTGGGTTTCAAAGTCAGAATTCTGAGTTTCAAAGTCAGAATTCTGAGATTCAAAGTCAGAATTCTGAGATTCAAAGTCAGAATTCTGAGTTTCAAAGTCAGAATTCTGAGTTTCAAAGTCAGAATTCTGAGTTTCAAAGTCAGAATTCTGAGATTCAAAGTCAGAATTCTGAGATTCAAAGTCAGAATTCTGAGATTCAAAGTCAGAATTCTGAGGTTATAAATATAGTAGTCTCTATTAGGAAGATTTTAGGATGAATGAGCAATAATGTAGTAACACCCACAGACATACATGTCTTCTGCTCTGTATATGGATATGTAAATCCATCTTATTAACAGCACGCAGTATAGGGAAGCAGGCAGTGCTGGGTTCTCTGGTTCCTCTACTGTATTAGTAGTTCCTTGGTTTGCTGTCTTATCCTTCTTCTCTGTTATCTGCTCCAACATAAAGAGCCATGCTGAAAACATGTGTATTGTGTGTGAGTGGGGGGGGACGCAGCTTCCATAGATAACAGAACACAATGGCCAGCACAGCACAGCTCTGCACCCCAACTTGTAGGAAACATTGCTCTATTGCCCCTAAGTGAGGGAATTGTGAATGGTTAGAAGGCAGCAGGACAATGTGTGTCTATGTTCATAATGGATTGATCATAGCAATTACTTGTTTGGACTAATAGAGTGGTTTCATAAACAATTAACCTCATATTAAACATAAAAGCAAGTTTAAATAACTAATGAGAGTTAGCATAGTGGTTAGAGCAGCAGACTTATTCTGGTGAAGTTTTGTAGTTTCTAATCCAGGTGAGAGTATTTATATATATATATATATATATATATATATATATATATATATATATATATATATATATATATATATATATATATATATATATATATATATATATATATACACATATACATATATATATATCTTTTAAAATATGATATAGTGATGGCTTAAATTGTATTTTATCGGGGCACATGCGCGAATGCCTCAGAGGATAGTTATGCCTGCTTAGAGCTCCGCTCTGAGGCCGTTTTCGCCGGAGGACTACAGTTCCCAGCGACTCTGAAAATCCTCAAAACTACCAGGCACTTACTTGTAAAGCATTCAGGTACTGTTAGAATGGTTCTAAAGGGTACCAAATCTAAATTTAAGTCCGGTAACAATAAAGAAACGCCGGCCTGGTCGATATCCAAGATGGCAGTTACCTCACAGCCCAGCATTTCACATACTGCCAAGCCATTGAAACTTAATACAAGCACTATGGATTTTTCTGGAGAGTCTGATTCAGACATAGGAGGCTCACAGTCAGCATCACAAACAGATTTATTTAAAAAATTTGAACGAATATTACAAAAAACCCTGAAACAGACGTCAGATCACATAACAGATAAATTAACAAGGGAAATTAGAGAATTGGGGCAAAGAACAGCTGAGTTAGAAATAAGGATGGATGATCTGGAAAGCCAAACACAGCAATATGTATCAGAATTTATGAACCTTAAAGAAGAAAATGCTGTATTACAATCACGTTTAGAGGACCAAGAGAATAGGGACCGTCGGGCCAACTTGCGGATTAGAAGTATCCCTGAGACTGTCCTTGATGTTCAAGCCACTATTACCGCACTATTTCAGGAACTACAACCTGGTATCCCAATAGAGAGATTAGAAATGGATAGAGTGCATAGAGCTTTAGCTCAACGTAAAATAAATGGTCCTCCTAGGGACATAATTGCTAAAATGCATTATTATCGCACTAAAGAACAATTGCTTGCAGCAGCTAGAGGAAAGGATTCTCTCACCTTTCAAGGTCATGTATATCAGCTTTTTGCAGACCTTTCTCCTATTACAGTGGCTAAAAGACGTGCACTCAAACCCAAGTTACAAGTATTTCAGCGTCATCAAATTACTTATCATTGGGGTTTTCCTTTTTCGCTCAGATTTACACATTTAGAAACTAAACATGTAAGTCGCTCTTCAGAGGACTTGCAGTCAGCCTTGATTGAGTTGGGCCTAGTGGACCAGGATTCATCTAAAGATTGGTCAACCTCAAGATCACCTCAGCAAAATGCAACAGGAGTCCATAACTCTTCCACCCCTTCGCGTCAGAATCTACATAAGCGAGGCCGCTTTGACAACCCTTCCCCTAATAATGAAGATTCAATGGACTGATATATATATATATATATATATATATATATATATATATATATATATATATATATATATATTTTTTTTATCTGTTAAAGAATGTCTTCTATCCGAATCTTCAGTATTATATTATAATCTGTTTAAGTGAACCCACTATCCACAATACCAATGTTTCAGGTTTATGGACTTCCAGTCGAATCCTTGTTTCTAATGATTATATCATCAATAATCTTTTGAGAAAATATCATTTTTTTTTTTTTTTTTTTTTTTTTTTTTTTGTTTTGACAGCTTTTAATAATCACTTTATGATTAACCTTTGGTACCAGGATATGACTTATGCCCCGTACACACGGTCGGACTTTGTTCGGACATTCCGACAACAAAATCCTAGGATTTTTTCCGACGGATGTTGGCTTAAACTTGTCTTGCATACACACGGTCACACAAAGTTGTCGGAAAATCCGATCGTTCTAAACGCGGTGACGTAAAACACGTACGTCGGGACAATAAACGGAGCAGTGGCCAATAGCTTTCATCTCTTTATTTATTCTGAGCATGCGTGGCACTTTGTCCGTCGGATTTGTGCACACACGATCGGAATTTCCGACAACAGATTTTGTTGTCGGAAAATTTTATATCCCGCTCTCAAACTTTGTGTGTCGGAAAATCCGATGGAAAATGTGTGATGGAGCCTACACATGGTCAGAATTTCCGACAACAAGGTCCTATCACACATTTTCCATCGGAAAATCCGACCGTGTGTACGGGGCATAACACTTAATATCCTATCTGTTAATAAAATGTGTGTATATGTATATATAGCAATTTAAATAATTTAGTTTGCCTAAGATTGCGTCTAGTATTATAAGTTATAGTGGAATATTTTAATGGAGCTGTAGTTCTCCGTTGAACCGTCGAAGTTCGTCCTTTTGGAACTTCTTGTTGCCCCCCTCTCCATCCTCTGACTCTCGCTACTATTATGTGGGAGTCTGTGGATGGTTTTGGAGCCTCTTGGAGTTTTTTGATTACTCCTCTAAGTTGCTCCCTTACCCTAATATTTTGCTTTTCTTTATGCTTAAAATGTTATCATATTAGGGTTACTCGATTGCAAATTGTTCTCTCCAATTCTGTCCTTTCTTTTCCTTTTCTTTCTCTCGGGGTGGTGTCCTTGGCTCTAGTTATTAATTGTAGTCTATATGTTGTGATATATATAAAGAAATGTGATTTTGCGCTAACCATACAAATAAAAAAAATTTGTGCTGCTGCTCGTGTTAGTCCATAAATACAAAAGACCCAAAAAATAAATAGTAAATAGTGTAACCAGCGCGCATCATATCTTAGTGTGTATTAAATATAAGTGATCCCGATAGTTATGACTACTATTGGTATACCACACTTAAAGCCATTTCAATCCGTCCAAAACCCATGAAAAACGTTATTACTATAGACATATATTTAAAAAATTGTGAAATTAACTTATTTTCCTATATTGGGAACATTTAAATCCTATACTCACACCACGTGTTCAACAGTGAAACAAAACATGTGTTATTAATTACAATGTTACATATGAAAATCAGTCCGCAACAATGCAGTGAGCACCCTGAAACATATGTTGCTAGTAACAATGTTACTTGCGACTATCAATTCGCAACAATGTGGTGAACACCATACATATCCAAATTAGTGCTAAAAATGTTTATCAATGGGACACTTATTCCCCTTGAACATCTTAGCTGTAGAAACAATGATCAGTCCTTGATGGAAATATGCTAGGTTGATATTAGCACCAATCTTCTTTATAGAAAGAGACGCACCGATATTCCTCCTTTTCACAAATATGGTAAAAAAGGCCGCTTACCAGATCAGATGGATCTCAGGTTAGTGAGATCCGATGAGCATGTTGCATTAGCCTGCTGGCCTTAGATTATCACCTGGGCGTTTTCCTGGGAGATTTCCTCAGCCACTGTGCTCCAATTCACAGGCAGATCTGGGCGTTTTCCTGGGAGATTTCCTCAGCCACTGTGCTCCAATACACAGGCAGATCTATCCTCACGGATCAGATGTATCTCAGGTTAGTGAGATCAGATGAGCATGTTGCATTAGCCTGCCGGCCTTAGATTATCACCTGGGCGTTTTCCTGGGAGATTTCCTCAGCCACTGTGCTCCAATTCACAGGCAGATCTGGGCGTTTTCCTGGGAGATTTCCTCAGCCACTGCGCTCCAATACACAGGCAGATCTATCCTCACTGATACAATGTATCCGGTTTCAAAATATTAGTTCATCCATACAGAAGATACACCTCAGTGGGAATAAAACGAAAAGGGCTCCATAGTGCAAATGTGTTTTATAGATTTATTCAAAATCTCTTTCACAGTCACTTTAAAACAATTCTTTCCACTGCAAATGTTCACAGCAACATTCCACTGCACACCAGGAACTACAAATCACACGGTCGGACTTTTCGTCTACAAAAGTCCGACGGACGCCGACGGACTAAAGCTGGCTGGCAATCCGATCGTGTGTGGGCTTCCCCGGACTTTCAGCTGACTTTTTCAGCCTCAAATCCGACGACTTTAGATTTGAAACAGGCTTCAAATCTTTACGTCGTAACTACGACGGACCCCGAAATCCGCTCATCTATATGCTAGTCCGACGGACAAAAAAACGACGCATGCTCATAAGCAAAAACTAAACGGAAGCACTCGGTCTAGTAAAACTAGTGTTCGTATTGTAGGCACATTCCTCACGCTGCAAAATCTGTGATCGTTGAATGCAACGCATTTAATGTCTTCTTTACGAATGCTCTAAAGAACGAAGGTGTTTTGCTGTTCATAATCAGAGTTCTCCCAAACTGATTTCTGGATTCTTTTTCTCTTTGATCTCATGAATGATATAGTATGCTTTTTAAAAACAATGTTTCCATACTAATAATACTTTTTACACTTGTTTTTTTTTTTTTGGTGGAGTCATCTTTTCTTGTAATTTTTATCCAGATATTTATTTTATGATTGTTGTCGAACTTTTTTTATGTTTATCTATGTTTTTTTTTTTTTTTTTTTGTGTTTGTAAAGTTACCACAAAGAACCCTTTATTATTTTTGTTTTTATAGTGATTTTTTATTTTTTGTATATAAAGTTAACCCAAAGAACCGTTTTTGGTTATGTATCATTTTTTTTTTTTAAGACTTACCACTCGAACATTATTAACATTAGTAATGTATTTTTGGTGTGTTTTTGCAAACTCAATGAGATTGTTGTCCCTTGTTAATTTAACATTGTGTCTAAAATAAATGATTTAAAATAAAACACATAAAGTCTTTTCATAAACTCAAAAAAGATCCATTTATTCATGGTCTAAATAAAATAAAGAGGAAGTCAACGCTGGAAAAAGTCTGTGGACAAGAAAATTGGGATCTTGAGGAGTCCATATAAAAGGGATCACAATCTGGTCCAGGAATCCCAGAGATCAACAGCACCAGCAGATGATATAGATGTCCCCAGACTGTGGTACTACAACAGCCTGCGTCTTCTATCAGACCTGACTGAACCCAGGTCATCACTTTCTTCTCTTCCCTGCAGCCTTTCCTCCACGCTGCCCTGCACCCTTCCCTGCAGCCTTCCCTGCAGCCTTCCCTGCAGCCTTCTTTGGAGGCTGTGGCTCTAGTGTTTCAGTTGTGGCAGGAGGAGGAGGAGGAGGGGGGCTGCCTCATGTAGTCGGGTGTTTCTTGTTAGCGTGCCCTGCAGCCCCTTCTGGATTGTTTCCCCAAATAGTCGCTCGCAAATGAGGCGCTGCTCCCAATCCATTTGAAGAAGCCTGCTGGCTAAGTAGCAGCCATAGGACTCTTCCGCTTCGGGGGGGCTCCTTAAAAAGCGGGTGGCCTCTTGCATGAGGGGCAGGGATGCCTCCTGTGTGACCGTCTCCTTCCTGGCCCTTTTTTTGGGAAGGCGGAGGGGAGGCACTTGGGAGTCAGGCTCCTACTGAGCCCAGCCACCTCACTTGGCCCAGCCACCTCACTGGGACCAGCCACCTCCTGCCTGACACTGGGCCCAGCCTCCTCCAGGATGATGGTGAATCCGACCTCCTCCAGGCTGTCCATGGTTTCCGATCGGCAACCACGCGGTCACGTACACCACGTACGACGAGACTAGAAAAGGCCCGTTCACAGCCAAGCGCGGCACCCTTTGGGCTCCTTTTGCTAATCTCGTGTTAGTAAAAGTTTGAGAGACGATTCGCGCTTTTTCAGACTCGTGGCTTTCAGATCGTTTTCTGACGTTCAATTTGTGCTTGTGGGTTTGTATCTGCTCTTCAGTGCGTGCAAGCAAGTTCCGCGTGACTTAGTCATTGTATTCTTGTTCATTCGTTACTGGTTTTCAGGTCGCTCTTCACAGGCCTTGCTGTTCTTCAGTGCGTTCTGTTACTTCGTTCTGAGCAGCCGACCGTTTTCTAGCCATGTTTCATATGCATACTCCTCGTAGAGTTCGTGCTGTGCGGGGGCTTGGTGTTGGGGTCCTGACTTTGACACAAGTCCAGTCCATGAACAGGGTGAGGAGGAGTTCATGGACCAAGAATTGGTTGCTTCAGCGTGACCAGTTCTGTCATATGCCTTTGCTCCGTGAGATCCGTGAGAATAATCCTGATGATTTCAGGAACTTTCTCAGGATGACGGACCCCATGTTTCACCGTTTGTTGGCTTCGCTGACCCCCTATATCAGCAGGCAGGATACCTGCATGAGGCAAGCCATCACTCCGGAGCAGAGGTTGGTCGCTACCTTGCGGTATTCAAGTCTGCAGGACTTGAAGTTCTCGACAGGCATCTCCCCCCAGGCTCTGGGGATCATTATCCCAGAGACCTGTTCTGCCATCATCCAGGTCCTGCAGAAGGAGTATATGAAGGTAAGATTTTTATCCTTTTATATCACATTTTATTGTATTGAATGTTTGATAATATATTGTATTTCTTTCCTCATTCCCTAATTACCATGATTGTAATATGCTGTGAATGTCCCCTTTCTCCTCATGCATGCTTGATTTTTATGTAATGATTATTTTAGGTCCTTCATACATATTTGCCCTTCACTAACCTCCCCAGCATGGTGTCTCCTGGCCTATATTCACCTCATGTAGTCACTTAACAATGTATTTTATCTGCTCCATAGTGGTGCTTTACCCCAAACACCCCCTAAAATGTTTGGTAATGTTATTTTTGATTTAAATTCAGGCAGAGTGCCAGAGGCTTTTTTTTGTGGTGTCCCCAATTTTTTAGTAACCCTCCCTCCCCTAACTGCTAAGTCAGCTGATCCCAATTCTCTATCCTCAATCATCTATCTGCTGACTTTGCCAATCCCATACACACTATACCCATCTCTTTACTGGTCAGATTTATGGATGAATTCCCCAAAGCATGTAGTGCAAGGGCCTGCCTGTATACTTTCCAATGGTACTGTTTAAAGTTTTTGTATCCTATTATTATCTTGATAAGTAATAGCAGAATGTCCAAACGTGCTCAAATGTGTACAGTGTGTATTTATATCTTTGTATTATGACACTTCTTACCTGTCCAGTGGCTTGCCAATAGTGTAACTAAGGAGGGGCTGTTCCAAGTAATACCCATTATTTAGGCATTCATCTCTCAATGAAGTGAAGAGGGTTACCTGTCCAAGAGTTCCTCCCCCCTCTAATGTTAGAAATGGCCCATGAGAGGGGGGGTGGTGAATATGATAGGTGTACCTTATACTTTGTTGTTGTTAAATTCCCCTTAATAAATGCTATCTGGAGGTTGACCCATAATGTTGGTGTCTAATCTGCTTGCCAGGTTTCTGTGCAAAAATAGTAATGTTTATTGTTTTTTCCTCAACAGTTTCCTTCAACGCCACAGGAATGGCAGACTGTGGCTTCCCACTTTGCCCAGCGGTAGGACTTTCCTAACTGCGGAGGGGCAATTGATGGGAAACACGTCCACATCGTCCCACCACCCAACTCGGGGTCGTACTATTATAATTACAAGGGGTTTAATAGTATAGTGATGTTGGCGGTGGTGTCGGCTAATTACGAATTCCTGTATGTGGATGTGGGGAAGAATGGCCGGATGTCCGATGGTGGAGTCATCGCCCAGACGGAGTTCTACATGCTTCTCCAGAATGGCAGCTTGGACTTGCCAGCTCCAGAGGACAATGTTGAAGGTCTCCCATTTGTGTTCGTTGCTGATGAAGCGTTTGCGCTGGGGGACCACCTGATGCGGCCATTCCCGATGAGGACCCTCACCCCGGAACAGAGGGTTTTTAATTACCGGCTGGCCAGAGCCCGAAGAGTAGTGGAGAACACATTTGGAGTCCTGGCCAGCCGGTTCCGACTATTTCTGACACCCATCCATATGGCGGAGTATAAACTGAACCATGTAATACTTGCCTGCTGTGTTCTCCATAATTTTTTAAAAAAACATTCAGCCAACTATGCTGGCTCAGTTGGGCCTGAGGCCGGAATCCTACATCCAACAACACTGACGGCGCTTGAAAGTGGCCGTCCTGGCTTGCCCTCCCTGAATGCCCGTGATGTCCGGTTACGATACCTGGAGTTCTTTGCGAGTAGGGGGGCTATCAATATGCCAGACAATATGTGAAACCTTTTTTGAATAAAAAACAACCAAAAGAAATTCTTTGTGGACATTTACTGCTTGTGTTTGTTTTAGCTGACCCTGACAGAAATGTGTTGAGTGCAGAAAATGTCGTGATTGGGTAACCTTATAAAAAACACTGTTGACTGTTACTGTAGTGCAAAGTGTATTTGCCCTTAGGAAATAGCCCCCATGTTTGCATAAAACAGCAATTACATCACCCCAAAAGTGTTGTAGTGTTGAGACAATAATCCACACATTCTTGAGTAACCAACTTTTTTATAGCTGCACAATCACATGTGCATTTACCAAAGGTTTTTAAAACAAACCAACATGTTTGTTGTATAACAATTTTTGCTGTAGCATAATCAAAAATCGAAATGTCCATTTCAGATAAAACAGGCCTGTGTAAAATCAACAAGAAAGCCAAAAACCTGAAGGCTATATCAGACATCAGTATTTAGGAACTGTGTTTGATATAGCATTCAGATGGGGGGAAATCACCCCTGGAAAAGCCAAATTTGGAAGATGCACACCAAGTACAGAATGTCAACATGTGCTATCTGCCATCAGGGGGGATCAAGGGATGTGTTTTGGGGGAGCAAGCCCTTCCTCACCGCTACTTTATAATTGAGGAAGGTGTTGCACCCCCAAAACGCGTCCATCGATCTCCCGTGATGGCAGATAGCACATGTTGACACACTGTGTGCATCCTCCAAATTTGGCTTTTCAAAACATTGCAAAAAGATTTAAAAGATTGGACCACAATCTAAAAAGTGATTTTGTGGGCTTTTAAATTCGCCCCAAAACATCAATGATGTTATTATTTTTTTTAATAACATCACTGATTTTTTGCTGTATGTTGTGCAATTCGAGATTACACCCCATGATCTCCCCGATCAGGACCTGGGCACTTTCTGAAGTAAAGCGTTCTCTCTCCCTCACATCATGATCACCTAAAAAGAGATAAAGAAAACAAAAACACTTATCAAAAATCTGCCATCATCCATCTCTTTTACCTGAGCCTGTGGTCGCAGACACTCACCTGTTGTGGTGCCAATCTCCACCACATCTTCTTCCTCCTGCTCAGCTTCTTGGGTTGGGGGTATTTCACCTTCTTCCATAGGTGGGGGGTCTGTGGTCTCCTGGGAAGTCTTTTCTCCCCTGTGTAAAACAAAAATGGTATACTTAGCACACAGATATTTGATGGCAGAACTATAAATAGGAAACATTGCTTGGAAGTGGGGTACAATTGTCTATTTTAGCCGAGTTCCAAGATGTAATTTTCTTATTGCCCTTTGTCAAGCTGCAATACTTTACCGGTTTAGTACAAAGTTCACAGATGGAGACCCCCCTATAGTATACACTGGAGCACCTGTGTGCCCCCCCTAATAAAAATGGTGTTCTTGTGTCTCACACTAGTGCTCCAGTGTCCAGATGTGAAAACAGCTGCTCAGTGTCCTCTCCTTACACAGAATATAGTTGGCATTTCATTCTAGTAACAAACCCATCTACACAAACAAATATTTGGCATCCAAGTAGGGCCAAAAAAAATGTGTGAAAATGCATATGGCCTAAAGAATGGTGTTTTAGAGGCCCAAAGAAAAATGTTTGATACGAACGAATAATGGGCCCATGAACATTAAAGTTGCCCTTTTAAACGTTACAATTACTAAAAGCATATGGAGCAGAACGAACGGAATAAAGACAGAAAGAATAGGAACACAGCACAACTACTTACTTTTTTGCAGCACTCTCCGGATCTTTCGGTACTGCTCTGGCTCTCTTAATTTGAGGTCCAACCACCGCTTCCTGAGCTGATCTTTTGATCTTCGGCCCCCGAAATTCCTCTCAAGACTCCTGACCACTTTCGCCATGATCTTGGCCTTTCGGATATTGGGGTGGGGGTAAGGCCCATATTTTCCGTCATAGTCGGACTTCTTCATGATGTCGACCATCTCCAACATCTCCCCAAAGGACATATTTGTGGCCTTAAAATGTCTCCTTCTGGATCGGGATGTGTCCGGATCCGGGCTTTCCTCCTCCTCCTCCTCGTTCCTGCAATTAGCACGCACCTGCTCTAACTCCGCCATCATGCTCTTCACCCACTGCGCCGAACGAAAAGGGGCGGGGAATAGACTAGACTAGAAAGAACGTCAGGGACGGGCGGAGTTACACGCATGCGCAGTGTGTATAAAGCGTAACACGCATGCGTATTACGTACGATCTGTGAGCGGAGGAAGGAGCATTGGAGGCGAAGAACGAAGGTAAGAGACAAACTTGTGCCTATACTGCTTCTAGATTGAGGCCTATATTGTAACAAGATTAGGAGAGTTTTGTCTGACATTAGGCTTTGTCTTGTGTTGTGTCTTGCAGTGAACATGGATATGGTACTCAAAGATAATGACTTCATGTCAGTATTCGTAGATATGTTAAGGGAGCTGCTCTGTCTGTGGGAGATTAAACACCCCCATTACAAGAGCCAAGCAAAGAGGAAGGCAGCACTGGTGCAATTGTTGGTAATTGTGAAGCAGGTGATCCCCACTGCAGACATCACTTATTTAAAGATATCAATTGGTTGCCTGAGGAGTACATATCTAAGGGAGCGCAAGAAAGTCCTGGATTCACAGAGATCCGGAGCAGCAGATGACATCTATGTCCCCAGGATGTTGTACTACGACAGGCTGCACTTTCTGGCAGGCCAGACTGAACCCAGGCCTTCCCTCTCCAGTCTTCCTTCCACGCTTCCTTCCCCCCCGGCTGAGGCTTCTGATGCCCAACCTGGGCCTTCCAGGCAACAACATGTGGAGGAGCCCAGATTGAGTCAGGTATAGCATTCCTCTAAATATTTCTGCTTGTCCAATCAATGATGTTAACTAGATGTTAGTTGGGAGTACTAATTTATGATTGTGATTGATGATGCAAAACATTACAACCATGTCCCTTTTTCATACACAGGGAAGTCTCAGCCAGGAGGTGGCCGGGCCGAGCCGGCTGGCTGATCTGCAGGTCCCTCCACCCCCCCTGAAAAGAGAAAGTGGCAGGAAGAGGAGTGCCCTAGAGGAGGCTACCAGAGGATTCTTTTGGAGGGCTACAGAGGTCCTGGGAGCACGACAGACCGTGGAGGAGGACATTGCTGCCTTCATTGCATATAAAATGCAGAGGATGGAGGAGGGCCAACAAGTAATGTGTGAGGCCCTCATATCGGAAGCTCTGGAGAAAGGTATGAGTGGGCAAATTACACCTGAGACACACCTTTGTGATGGTCCTCCTCCTCCTCCTGCAGGTCCTCCTCCTCCTCCTCCCTCTCCTCCAGGTCCCCCCAGTCCTCCTCCTCCTCCAGGTCCTCCCAGTCCTCCTCCAGGTCCTACTCCTCCTCCTGCCACATCTCCAACAGCACAGCCACAGCTGGGAAGGAAGCGTGTAAGGAAGACCAGAAAGTGAGGACCCTGGATCCAGTCTGGTCGGCCAAAAAATGCAGCCTCTTGTGGTATCACAGCCTGGGGACACACATGTCATCTGCTGCTTTCCGGATCTCTGTGAATTCTGGACCAGACTGCCCTCCCTTACATATGGACTCCTCAGGCCACCAATTTTGATGTTGAAGAATTGATGTCTGCCATGGGGGTCCCAGGCTTCACTAATTTCTCATGTTGATCCAGTGTTGCCTTCCTCTTTGTTTGGTTCTGATCCCTTAATAAAGGATTTTTGTTTTGAAATTTACTCTCCTATGTGTTTTACTTCAAAAAGGACAGTTTGTTTGTGAGGATTCAGGTACATTTCAAATATACAATGTGAAATGAACAAGGGACACCAACACCAAACAATCTCCTTGAGATTAAATAATAAAAGATATCAATGGTGTTGGGGTAACTTGACACACAAAACACACACAAAAATATTCTGGATTAAAAATAAAAATAACATTGAACAAAGATCAGCCTTTGAAAAAATCCAAACATTACAGAAAAAAAAGGCGTAAAATAAAAAACAAAAAAATATATAAAAAAAAAAACTGTCAGATGTGACAACTAATAACAATATATTGAGGGAATCCCAATAAAAAAACACAAATAAAAGTTTGTGAGAAGTGTGTGAATATGAGCAGCAAAACTACTTAATTCTTGTCACATTATAAAGAAGAAGAGAGTGCGCTGTATTAAACCATTTTGAACATTGCAGCGTAACGAAAGTGCTGTATCCATTGTAAACGCTAAGTTTACCAGAACGAGCTGTCCCGTGTCGGAATTTCTTCTGAGCATGCGTGGCACTTTGTGCGTCGGAACAGGCCACACACGGTCGGAATTGACGCGATCAGATTTTGTTGTCGGAAAATTTTATCTCCTGCTGTCCAACTTTGTGTGTCGGAAAATCCGATGGAAAATGTCTGATGGAGCCCACACACGGTCGGAATTTCCGACAACACGCTCCGATCGGACATTGTCCATCGGAAAATCCGACCGTGTGTACGGGGCAATCCTGTGTATAAAAAAAGGACATAGTTTTAGTATATTTTTTTGGGTTCATCAATGATACACAATTTGCTTCTCATGACTAGCAAATTCAATTTGAATACATCTCTTTAATAAAAGAGTCTAATCAGACACCCTCATTTTTTGAAGCAGGTGCCAAACATATTTAGCCACTACTGTCAATTGATATGTATACACAATTTTGAGGGCAAAATTATTTTAGACAATTATAACATCCAGTTAACATCATTAATATTAGTACAGTAAATATTTGTTAAAATAATTTACCTGACTCCAGATGGTCATATCCGGTTCATCCAGGATGGAAGACCCAGCTTGCTCCTCATTAGCCTCTGCTGGGGTAGAGGGAAGGGTGCATGGAAGGGTGGAGGGAAGGGTGGAGGGAAGGGTGGAGGGAAGGGTTGAAAGTGATGCCCTGGCTTCAGTCTGGTCATCAAGAAAATGGAGTTGATTGTAGTACCACAGCCTGGGTACATAAACATCATCTGCTGATGCTCCTGATCTCATTGATTCCTGGATCTTCATATGCTCCCTCTTATACATGTTCCTCAAGACCCCAATTTTCTTTAGCAATGTCTCCATTGTTGCTTCCGGGATGGTTGCCTGGACAAAGGACAGAAGTCTCTCCAGCGTTGACTTCCTCACATGCTTTGAATAATACTGAGGGTGTTTCACCTCCCACAAATTCCTCATCTCTCTAAATTTAGAAATAAAAGCAGTAAGGAACTCTGGATCCTTAAATAAGGGATTCATAATGTCTGTAAAAGAAAAAGTCACAAAACAAAAAACACTTATTAGGTTTCTGCTAAACCCTCATCATCTTATCCCTATGTAGGCCTCATCAATCTGTCAAGCCATATAGGCAGCTTGCTACAAAGTCTTGACCAAATGTATAAATTTAAAATTACCTTCGTTTAGTAGCGTCCCGGTCCACTATCACCTACGCACAGAACGTACGTATGACACAATACGTAACAGCGCTTTATACACTGCACGTGCGTAATACTACGCCTACTTGGCCCGCCCCTGACGTTCTTTTTGTTTACGCTTAGAACCCGCCCTTGACTCTACGCACAGAACGTATGTACGTACCACACGTGCACAAGGCCCCTCTTTATACACTACGCATGTGTGAAACTCCGCCTGCGTCGCCCGCCCCTGACGTTCGATTTTAACTCATGTTCTCCGCCCATTTTTATTTACGGCGCGCAGTGGGGTGAATAATGGCGGAGACACATCAGGTGTGTACTACCTCAGGTAGCAAAGAAAGCCCGGAGGCCGGAACGTCAAGATCTGTGAGGCCTAGATTTAAGGCCTCCAATATGTCCTTTAAAGAGATGGTGGAAATGGTGGCCATTCTTAAAAAAAGGACTATGATGGGAAGTATGGGCCGTACACCCGGCCAAATTTGCGCAAAGGCAAAATAATGGCGAAGGTGGTGAAGACTTTACAGGCTTATTTTGAGGTACAGCGCTCGAAGGATTAAATTCAAAAAAGATGGTCCGACCTCAAACTCAGGGAGCCAGATCAGTACAGACGGATCCGTAAAGTGCTGAAAAAAAGTAAGTACTTGTGTTTTCATCTTGTGTTGAAACCTTGTTACATATCTATAGATGCTAATAAAATAAAAAATTATTACCTTAATATAGTCCTTCTGCAGGACCTGGATGATGGCAGAACAGGTCTCTGGGATAATGATCCCCAGAGCCTGGGGGGAGATGCCTGTCGAGAACTTGAGGTCCTGCAGTCTTCTCCTCGTCGCCAAGTACCGCAACGTGGCAACTAGCCTCTGCTCCGGAGTGATGGCTTGCCTCATGCAGGTATCCTGCCTGCTGATATAGGGGGTCAGCAAAGCCACCAAATGGTCAAAAACGGGGTCCGTCATCCGGAGAAAGTTCCTGAAATCCTCAGGATTATTCTCACGGATCTCACGGAGCAATGGCATGTAACAGAACTGGTCACGCTGGAGCAACCAATTCTTGGTCCATGAACTCCTCCTCACCCTGTTCATGGACTGGTCTTGGTCTGAAGAATAAACTACAGCACCAAACACATACAATGCACGAGCTCGACGACGAGTACGTACAGGTAACATGGCTTCAAAACGGTTGGCTGGTCAGAACGCACTTAACAGAACACACTGAAGAACATCAAGGCCTGTGAAGAGCGACCTGAAAATCAGGAACGAGCAGACAATAAAACAAAGATTTCTCAATGCCAACTGACCAAACGCACTGAAAAGCAGATACAAACCTCACAAGAACTGAACAACAGTTAAAACGAACTGAAAAATATGAGTCTCACAAGCGCGAATCGTCTCTCACCAAACTTTTACTAACAAGAGATAAACACGAGATTAGCAGAAGGAGCCCAAAGGGTGTCGTACGGGCTATTGAACTTCCGTTTTATAGTCTCGCCGGACTTGGTGTACGTCACCGCGTACTAGGCTGTCGAACTTTTGTGTGGTCGTGTGTAGGCAAGTCCGTTTGTTAGAAAGTCTGACGCAAGTCCGCCGAAAGTCCGCCGGAAGTCTGTCGGACAGGCTGTCGGACTTTTGTAGACGAAAAGTCCGACCGTGTGTACGCGGCATAAGATGTTCAAGGGGAATAAGTGTCCCACTGATAAACATTTTTAGCACTAATTTGGATATGTATGGTGTTCACCACATTGTTGCGAATTGATAGTCGCAAGTAACATTGTTACTAGCAACATATGTTTCATGGTGCTCGCTACTACGGATTGATTTTCATAAGTAACATAGTAATTAATAACACATGTTTTGTTTCACTGTTGAACACATGGTGTGAGTATAGGATTTAAATGTTCCTAATATAGGAAAATAAGTTAATTTCATGATTTTTTAAATATATGTCTATAGTAATAACGTTTTTCATGAGTTTTGGCCAGATTGAAATGGCTTTAAGTGTGGTATACCAATAGTAGTCATAACTATCGGGATCACTTATATTTAATACACACTAAGATATGATGCGTGCTGGTTACACTATTTACTATATGTTGTGATAGTCATCTCTGATCTATTATGGCCCCGATAAATATTTTATAGACATCGTTACATAGTTACATAGTAGGTGAGGTTGAAAAAAGACACAAGTCCATCAAGTCCAACCTATGTGTGTGATTGTGTCAGTATTACATTACATATCCCTGTATGTTGCGGTCATTCAGGTGATTATCTAATAGTTTCTTGAAGCTATCAATGCTCCCCGCTGAGACCACCGCCTGTGGAAAGGAATTCCACATCCTTGCCGCTCTTACAGTAAAGAACCTTCTACATAGTTTATGGTTAAACCTCGTTTCTTCTATTTGTAATGAGTGGCCACGAGTCTTATTAAACTCTCTTCTGCGAAAAAGTTTTATCCCTATTGTGGGGTCACCAGTATAGTATTTGTAAATTGAAATCATATCCCCTCTCAAGCGTCTCTTCTCCAGAGAGAATAAGTTCAGTGCTAGCAACCTTTCCTCATAACTAAGATCCTCCAGACCCTTTATTAGCTCTGTTGCCCTTCTTTGTACTCGCTCCATTTCCAGTACATCCTTCCTGAGGACTGGTGCCCAGAACTGGACAGCATACGCCAGGTGCGGCCGGACCAGAGCCTTGTAGAGTGGGAGAATTATCGTTTTATCTCTTGTGTTGATCCCCCTTTTAATGCATGCCAATATTCTGTTTGCTTTATTAGCAGCAGCTTGGCATTGCATGCCATTGCTGAGCCTTTTATCAACTAGGACCCCCAGGTCCTTTTCCATCCTAGATTCCACTAGAGGTTCTCCCCCCAGTGTATAGATTGCATTCATATTTTTGCCACCCAAATGCATGATTTTACATTTTTCTACATTGAACCTCATTTGCCATGTAGTCGCGCCACCCCATTAATTTGTTCAGGTCTTTTTGCAAAGTTTCCACATCCTGCGGAGAAGTTATTGCCCTGCTTAGCTTAGTATCATCTGCAAATACAGAGATTGAACTGTTTATCTCATCCTCCAGGTCGTTTATAAACAAATTAAATAGGATTGGTCCCAGCACAGAACCCTGGGGAAGCCCACTACCCACCCCTGACCATTCTGAGTACTCCCCATTTATCACCACCCTCTGAACTCGCCCTTGTAGCCAGTTTGCAATCCATGTACGCACCCTATGGTCCATGCCAACAGACCTTATTTTGAACAGTAAACATTTATGGGGAACTGTGTCAAATGCTTTTGCAAAATCCAGATACACCACGTCTACGGGCCTTCCTTTATCTAGATGGCAACTCACCTCCTCATAGAAGGTTAATAGATTGGTTTGGCAAGAACGATTCTTCATGAATCCATGCTGATTACTGCTAATGATATCGTTCTTATTACTAAAATCATGTATATAGTCCCTTATCATCCCCTCCAAGAGTTTACATACTATTGATGTTAGGCTAACTGGTCTGTAATTCCCAGGGATGTATTTTGGGCCCTTTTTAAATATTGGTGCTACATTGGATTTTCTCCAATCAGCTGGTATAATTCCAGTCAATAGACTGTCTGTAAAAATTAGGAACAACGGTCTGGCAATCACTTGACTGAGTTCTCTAAGTACCCTCGGATGCAAGCCATCTGGTCCCGGTGATTTATTAATGTTAAGTTTCTCAAGTCTAATTTTAATTCTGTCCTCTGTTAACCATGGAGGTGCTTCCTATGTTGTGTCATGAGGATAAACACTGCAGTTTGGGTTACTGAAGCCCCCGATTCACTCGTGAAGACTGAGGAGAAGAATAAATTCAATACCTTCGCCATCTCCCCATCCTTTGTAACCAGATGTCCTTCATCATTCCTTATGGGGCCAATATGGTCTGTCCTCCCTTTTTTACTGTTTACATACTTAAAGAATTTCTTGGGATTTGTTTTGCTCTCCTCCGCTATGTGTCGTTCATGTTCTATCTTAGCCATCCTAATTGCACCCTTACATTTCTTGTTGCATTCTTTATAAAGTCTGAATGCTGAGGATGATCCCTCAACCTTGTATTTTTTGAAGGCCTTCTCCTTTGCTTTTATATGCATTTTTACATTGGAGTTAAGCCATCCAGGATTTTTGTTCGCTCTTTTAAATTTATTACCTAATGGGATACATTGGCTAATGCCCTTATTTAATATGCTCTTAAAGCAAACCCATCTCTCCTCCGTATTCTTTGTTCCTAATATTTTATCCCAATTTATGCCTTTTAGCAAGGTTTGTAGTTTAGGGAAGTTGGCTCTTTTGAAATTCAGTGTCTTTGTGTTCCCTTCATGTTTCCTATTTGTGTAATTTATACTGAAACTAATTGACCTGTGATCGCTGTTACCTAAATTGCCCCGTATTTCCACATCCGTGATCAGGTCTGTATTGTTGGTAATCAGTAGATCCAGTAATGTTTTATTTCTAGTTGGTGCGTCTACCATCTGACCCATAAAATTGTCCTGCAAGACATTAAGGAACTGGCGAGCCTTAAATTAATGCGCGGTTCCCTCCGCCCAGTCTATGTCTGGATAATTAAAATCCCCCATTATGATAACACTTCCCATCCTTGCTGCTAATCCAATTTGTGATAGGAGATCCGTCTCCACTTCCTCCCTCAGGTTAGGGGGCCTATAGCATACTCCCAGTATTATTTTCCCCTTAGCTTCATCCCTTTGGAGCTCTACCCATAAGGATTCCACCTCCTCTCTAGCTCCCTCAGTGATGTCATCTCTTACATTCGCTTGTACATTATTCTTGATATACAGGCATACCCCTCCCCCTTTTTTACCCTCTCTATCCTTGCGGTATAGGGTATACCCTTGAATGTTTGCCAGCCTTGAATGTTCAAGGATTTAATATCCCACATAAACGCACAAAAGCAATGAGATCTTTCTCAGCCAAGAAGGCACACATTATTTGTTTGCAGGAAATTCACTTTACAGATAAAGTTACTCCTAAATTCCTTTCCCCCTCTTATCCACAATTTTATCCTGCCTCAACCACAGTTAAACAATGAGGGACTCTTATTGGATTTCATCATTCTATGCCATTTACCCTTTTAACACAACTGAGCGATCCGGAGGGAAGATATTTACTTCTCACAGGTTATCTATTGGATATGGCTGTCACAATAGTATCATGTTATGCACCGAATAAGAGACCAGAATCCTTTTTGTCCCATCTTTTCCAAATTGTAGAAACCCACAAATTTGGCACTGTAGTTTTATGTGGAGATTCAAATGCATCAGTTTTCCCCTTTTTAGATAAGTCTCCTCCGGCACCCATCAATAGGTCAATTAAAGTAACTCTTCAACATCTACTTGCTAAACATGGTTTGGTAGACACATGGCGACAGCTTAATCCTACTAGTAGACGTTTTACACATTATTCCTACCCACATAAATCATTCTCACGTATAGACCATATCCTAATCCCTTATAGCATGACCCCTGAAATTGTATCTTCAAGCATTCTACCCTTTACATGGACAGATCATTGTGCGATACGCACATCCATTGCATCTACAATACCTAGGTCACACAATACTAATTGGTGTATTAATGACTCCACATTAGTTCACCCTTCCCGTCAAAGTGAAATTGAAATAGCACTAAATGATTCACTCTCTTCCAATGACACCGGAGATATTTCTGACACCACGTTGTGGGAAGCTCACAAAGTGGTTATTTGTGGTAGACTGATACAACAAGCTACAAACCTTAAAAGAGAACATAAACTTTTGTTTGCAAAGTTGGAAGATAACTTTAACTCTTGTCATTACGCCTTTCAATCATCCCTGAATGCCATTAACAATGCTAAATTAGACAAAGCCTGTCTTGATCTGGATTTATTTTTAACTGACTCAGCAGACAAACTCATACGTAAACACCAACATATTCAATACCTTAATGCCAACAAACCCACCACCTCTTTGGCAAAAAAATTGAAATCAATAGATCAAATATGGACCCCTCTAAGACTGAAAATGTCACGTGACGCGTATACTAGTAATTCAATTAAAATATTAGAAGTATTTCGATCTAATTTGGCTAAAGTGTATTCCTATACTCATGATTTTAATCAAACCAATGCAGATACTCTTTTCTCCAATATTAAACTCCCTACTCTAGCTAATGAACAACGAGAGAAACTTGAGTGTCCTATCACAAATATTGAAGTTCAGAACGCTTTAAAAAGTTTGAAACTTCATAAAAGACCGGGCCCAGACGCGTTTTTGGCATCATATTATAAAAATTTTGAGCACATCTTGACTCCAGTCTTGACTAGAGCCTTCAATTCTATTTTGGCAGGACACTTATTTCAATCTGAGACACTAAAATCTACTATAGTTATGATTCCCAAACCCGTTCAGATACTACTTCTTGGACTAATCATCGCCCTATATCCCTACTCAATTTAGATATTAAATTGCTTGCCAAGATATTGGCATCTAGATTGAACAATATTATAGGTCAACTTATACACAGGGACCAAACGGATTTTATGCCCAAGAGACAGACAGGAGATAATATAAGACAAACCCTTTTACTCATTCATGCAGCTAAATCCAGATGCATCCCAACCTGCCTCTTATCTTTAGACATCAAAAAAGCATTTGATTCAGTCACCTGGCCTTATATGCAGTATATGCTTCAAAAATGGGGTTTTGGAATAAATTTTCTGACCTGGGTTTCCTCTCATTTTAACAATCCGAGGGCTTATATTAAATATGCTGGCTACAAATCGGCAATGCTGGATATTAGAAGAGGCACGAGACAAGGCTGCCCCCTATCCCCGCTGCTTTTTGCTCTACTTATAGAACCTTTAGCACAATTAATTAGATCTAATCCAGACATCAAAGGTATTGAATTAGGTGGTTACCAACACAAACTTTGTCTTTTTGCAGACGATATTCTTATTTTTTTATCTCATCCCAACATTTCCACCCCCAATCTTCTTAACGTACTTGATAAATTTGCACATATTTCAGGGCTCTTTGTAAACCCCGTTAAATCAAATGCGCTAAATATATCTTTATCATTATCAGATCTTCAACAGGCTCAAATTTCTTTACCATTTAATTGGGTCTCTCATCAATTACCATATTTAGGAATATACCTTACATCCTCACTTTCCGACCTTTTTGCAGCCAACTATCTACCTCTATTGAAACAAGCCACAGGCCTTCTGAAACAATGGTCCTCTCTCCCATTGTCATGGTTGGGACGGATAAATACTATAAAGATGTCGTTATTACCGAAATTTTTATACCCATTTAGAGTACTTCCAATCTCTATACCATCATATTTCTATAGAATTACACAACGTAAAGTGATGTCGTTCATTTGGGGTAATATTAACCACTTCAATACTGGCCTATTGTCAAATGACATCCACAGATGGGATCTCCCATCCTGGGTGGACGTCATATGACAGCCTCGGGTTCCCGGCTGCCTAGGGGGGCGCGGTGCGTGTGCCCGGCGGCCGCGATGTCTGCCGGGCACCCGCGATTGCCCATTAACTGGGCCGGACCGTGGATCTGTGTGTGTAAACACACAGATCCACGTCCTGTCAGCTCAGAGGAGACCGATCTGTATCCCCAGAACAGAGGAACACTGATCGGTCTCCTTCCCTTGTGCGTCCCCTCCCCCTACAGTTAGAAGCATTCCCTAGGAAACACATTTAACCCCTCCCTACCCCCTAGTGGTTAACCCCTTCACTGCCTGTCACATTTACACAGTAATCAATGCAATTTTATAGCATTGATCGCTGTATAAATGTGAATGGTCCCAAAAATGTGTCAAAAGTGTCCGATGTGTCCGCCATAATGTCGCAGTCACGAAAAAAAATCGCGATTGCCGCTATTACTAGTAAAAAAAATAAATAAATATTTTTTTTTTAAAAAATGCCATAAATCTATCCCGTATTTTATAGACGCTATAACTTTTGCGCAAACCAGTCAATATACGCTTATTGGGATTTTTTTTACCAAAAATATGTAGAAGAATACGTATCGGCCGAAACTGAGGAAAAAATGTGTTTTTTAAAAAAAAAATAGGGATATTTATTATAGCAAAAAGTAAAAAATATTGTGTTTTTTTTCAAAATTGTCGCTCTTCTTTTGTTTATAGCGCAAAAAATAAAAACCGCAGAGGTGATCAAATACCACCAAAAGAAAGCTCTATAACCCTGTATATCTAAATCTACTCTTTACCTTAGCAAAACATGCGGGGGCTTGGGGTTACCAAACTTTTCCTCTTATTACCATGCTGCACAAATATCAATATTATCTAAATACCATTCTAGGGAAGAAATACCCCTTTGGGTAGCTATTGAATCTACTGATAGCGACCCCATATCTGTAGCCAATTTGTTATGGATGCAACCTAGAGATAGATCTCATTAACTTAACCCCATTACGAAACATTCATTAGCTATTTGGGATAAGTTTGGTAAATCTCATATGCTTCAATCTATGCACAATCCCCTTCTTTCTTTTCTAGGGAACCCAGCCTTTTATCCTGCTTGGAAATTTCCAAAGCCATTTTCTGCTTGGTCCTCTACAAACTTGGTCAGATTATACAAGCTAGTCTCTATTGATAATTTTCAAGCATTCTCTACTTAGGACCAGTATTACACTTAATCAAATGTCTCAATTTGAACATATTTGTATGAATGACCCACATGTTAAAGGGCTTATTTCACTCATTTATCAAAATCTCATTAATACTCCTAATGATATACTTCCCTCTTATACTGCTAAATGGGCAACAGATTTAGGACGGAACATTCACCATCGATGACTGGTCTAATATATGGCTGGCTACCAAATCCTCATCCCCTAATTGCTTTGCTCTTTAAACTAATTTCAAAGTTTTGGCACGTTGGTATTTAGTACCAGCTCGAAAAGCAAAATTTACTCCTTCTTATCCTAATAATTGCTTCTGAGGTTGTTCCTCATCAGGTACCCACTTGCATATATGGTGGCAATGCCCGATTGCTCAAGAATTCTGGAAAAACATATTTGCTATGGCATCTAAAGCAGGGGTCTAACTGGCGTCCCTCCAGCTGTTGCGAAACTACAAGTCCCATCATGCCTGTGCTTGTGGGAGTCATGCTTGTAACTGTCAGCCTTGCAATGCCTGATGGGACTTGTAGTTTTGCAACAGCTGGAGGGCCACCAGTTTGAGACCCCTGATCTAAAGCTTTAGAAATTCCTATAACACTAGATCCAGCCATTGCACTTCTAAATCTTAAACCGGACAACATAACCCGTAATCAATTCAAATTGCTCATTCAAATCACTACTGCAGCCAAACAAACCATAGCCAAGGCATAGAAGTCTAATACACTGATTGTGGCGGAAGTCAAACATAGAACGAACAAGGCCCTCATTTTCGCAAAAATGACAGCTATCGAAGATAATAATATTAATAAATTCCGCATGATTTGGCAGCCATGGGTTAAGCACTTTTTTTCTTTCGATTTTGACCAGTCATTGATTTTACCCTATTAAAATTCCTGTAATATTGATATATTATTACTTATCTATGTCGGGAGCCGGGACACCACTTCGAGGGATTCTTTCTTTTCTTCTTTTCTCTTCTTATCTTACTATCTGTTTTTCTTAGATTCCTTTAATTTCTAGGGCAAACCTATGTAATTTTTATTTAATATTCAGCACTAAGGTTATAATGCCCGTATAATTCCTATATTCTATTCTCTTCTTTCTCTACTAACTTTTCCTTTATTATTTATTACACTAATCATAATTTTGGGATACTTTAACAATTTACTTAAATGACTCATATCTCATTATCAATAAGTAATGCCTTTATGCATATTAGACTTTCACAACTTTTCTCCTTCAATAGTTAAGGATAGTCAATAATTTGTAATGAGAGTATCACTCCTTTTTCTCGTTTTCTATTTTTTTTTTCTCTCTTCTCTCAGGTGTACTATATGAACTAATTCTTATTTGTAATAACAATTTCAATTTTGAATATCCATGCCCCCACCTATCCACAGTTTGAGCCCATGAGGGGTGGATAGGTGGTCTGGAGGCATGCTTTATATAACTCATATATAAATATTGATTCATATTTGGGTCCACAATTTATTAACTAATTTAAATTATATCTATTATCTCTGCTTTCACAGAATTGTTTTAGTAATGACTATATAGATATGTCTCTATTGTTCATATATGTATCCCTTGTTATGATATCTGATATACTTTGTCTTTTCTTATGCAACATCTCAATAAATATATTGAACAAGAAAATTGTATTTTATTAATATATCCAAATTGAGTTCAAGGTATATTAACAAGGAAACACTGATATATTGAGCACACAAAGTTGTAGTATATGTTGGCTACTATAAATTAGAGAGTAGAGATTTCAAAGAAAAAACTGTGTATATATTATTAGGGTGATCAGATGGGATCATCTTCAGTTTCCCCTGGAGGGGGCAGTTCACAATTTCAGGATAGACTGGTCATAACGGATCAATTATAGCAATCACTTGTCTGGACTAATACAATTGTTTCTCAGAGAATGAACCTCATATCAAACATAAAGAGCAATTGTTCAGCACCTTTGAGTGATAGCATAGTAGATAGAGTAACAAGCTTATAGTGTTGAAAGTTGTGAGTTCTAATCCAGTTCAGAGCACTTTTTTTTGTTATATATATATTTTCAATATATATTTTATATTATATTTTATATTAAACATATTTTAAAATATGAGATAGTGAGGGCTTAAATTGTATTTTATTGACATATCCAAATTGATTTCAAGGTATATTAACAGACATATAAATTAGAGAGTAGGGATATTTTTACAAATTTGTGTATATTTTGGGATGATTTTGGTGACATGGGGCCAGTTCTCAATTTCAGGAGATTGTCCCTGAAAGCTGCATAATAACCATCATATCTCACAACTCAGCCCTGAGCTCTGCACTATAATGTAATCTGTGTGTACTACAATGTACACGCCCATATCTCCCCTTCACTGATTGGCTGCAGGTTATCCCCACTGACACAACGCCATTTTCCTCTTACCTACACCGTTGACACAGGGAAATTTTTTCCAGCTAATGACACCACCGATGCAGGGTCATTTTTTTTCCATCCAATGACCCCACCGATGCAGGGTCATTTTTTTCCAACCAGTGACACCACCGATGCAGGGTCATTTTTTTCCATCCAGTGACACCACCGATGCAGGGTCATTTTTTTCCAACCAGTGACACCACCGATGCAGGGTCATTTTTTTCCATCCAGTGACGCCACCGATGCAGAATCATTTTTCTTCTTCACTACTGTTAGTCACTTATGTGTGCACCAGTTTTAAACTTTTACATACTGCAAATATATATGTATATACAGGTACAGTATTGTGCTCTGCATGCCACCAAAATCCCCACCTGAGGGGGAGAGGGGGCACAGTTGGATAACTTTGTCCTATCTCTGCTGGGGAGACTGAGGTGACAGTATTCTATAGTCATTGTCACAGATACATTTTTGGGACTCTTACACCATTACACTGATCACTGCCAGAGACACTGAGAACGATATTGGTCATTGCTGGAGACAGAGCTTTCACTGAAAATCATACCATGCAGAATAGTATGCAGAGATTGTGCAAGTGGGGAGGCAATTAGTGGCATGCAGTGAGTTTTAGTAGTAAAGATGTGCAGGGCCGTGTACAGTAACCAGTGTATGTAGTGGCAGTGCAGTGCAGGCCATGAGCTGTATGTACTGGCAGTGTCAGGGCAGTGAATAAATACAATGTAGTGACAGGGCAGTGATTAAACACAATATGGTGTCAGGGTAGTGATTAAACACAATGTAGTAACAGGCCAGTGAGCTGTGTGTAATAGCAGTTCTGTTCAATCAGCAGTATATGATGGCAATGCAGACATCCCAAGTATCCCGTATTTGATGGTGGGCTGACGGACATCCCGCGAGTGCGGCACCATCTCCCCGGCTGTCAACCGCAGCAGCCCGAGCCGCCCCCTCCTCCGAGCCAGGGGTGGCAGTGGCATCACTATGGGGATCGATTGTACGAAAGCAGGTGCAGCACAGGACTTCCTATGTGTCCCAGACTGTAACTCTGCCCTCCTCTCATAACCCTCCACCTCCCCCAATCACTAAGCGCCCCGCCCTCTGCCAGTCCAGCTCAGAGAGAGTTAGGAAGCCAGGGCAGCCAATGGTAGGTGAGCAGCAGCTGTGTGAAAATGACCCTGCATCGGTGGTGTCACTGGATGGAAAAATTACCCTACATCGGTGGTGTCATTGGATGGAAAACATTTCCCTGCATCTGTGGTGTCACTGTATGGAAAAATGACCCTGCATCTGTGGTGTCACTGTATGGAAAAATGACCCTGCATCTGTGGTGTCACTGTATGGAAAAATGACCCTGCATCTGTGGTGTTATTGGATGGAAAAATGACCCTGCATCGTGGTGTCATTTGATGGAAAAAACTACCCTGCGACGGTGGTGTCACTGGATAGAAAAGTGACCCTGCATCGGTGGTGTCATTGGATGGAAAAAAATGACCCTGCATCGGTGGTGTCATTGGATGGAAAAAATGACCCTGCTTCAGTGGTGTCACTGGATGGAAAAATGACCCTGCATCGGTGGTGTCACTGGATGGAAAAATGACCCTGCATTGGTGGTGTCACTAGATGGAAATAATGACCCTGCATCGGTGGTGTCACTGGATGGAAAAAATTACCCTGCATCGGTGGCGTCATTGGGTCGAAAAAATGACCCTGCATCGGTGGTGTCACTGGATGGAAAAATTACCCTACATCGGTGGTGTCATTGGATGGAAAAAATTACCCTGCATCGGTGGTGTCACTGGATGGAAAAATGACCCTGCATCGGTGGTGTCACTGGATGGAAAAAATCACCCTGCATCGGTGGTGTCACTAGATGGGAAAAATTACCCTGCATCGGTGGTATCACTGGGTGTAAAAAATGACCCTGCATCGGTTGTGTCACTGGATGGAAAAAATTACCCTGCATTGGTGGTGTCACTGGATGGAAAAAATAACCCTGCATCTGTGGTGTCATTAGTTTCTCTGTGTCAACGGTGTAGCTAAGAGGAAAATGGCGCTGTGTCAGTGGGGATAACCTGCAACCAATCAGTGAAGGGGAGATATGGGCGTGTACATTGTAGTACACACAGATTACATTATAGTGCAGAGCTCAGGGCTGAGTTGTGAGATATGATGGTTATCATGCAGCTTCCAGAGACAATCTCCTGAAATTGAGAACTGACCCCTAAGTCACCAAAATCATCCCAATATATACACAGATTTGTAAAAAAAATCCCTACTCTCTAAATTATAGTAGTCAGCATATACAACAAATTTATTGATATGTCTTTGTTAATATACCTTGAAAACAATTTGGAAATATCAATAATATACAATGTAAGCCCTCACTAACTCATACTTAAAACATGTTTAATATAAAATCAATGTAATGAAAATATATATATATATATATATATATATATATATATATATATATATATAACTAAAAAACATTCTCTAAACTAGATTAGAACCCACAAACCCTCAACACTATAAGCCCATAGCTCTAACCACTATGCTATCACATGAGTACTCCTAATATCTGCTCTGGATGTTTTATATGAGGTTAATTCCCTGTGAAATAACTATTAGTCCAGGCAAGTGATTGCTATGATTGATCAGTCTCCTGAAATTGTGAACTGCCCCCTCCAGGGGAAACTGACGATGACACCCTAATGATCCCATCTGATCACCCTAATAATATATACTTCTTTGAAATCTCTACTCTAATTTATAGTAGCCGGCATATACTACAACTTTGTGTGCTCAATATATCAGTGTGTCTTTGTTACTATACGTTGAAATCAATTTGGATATATTGATAAAATACAATTTAAGCCCTCACTATCTCATATTTTAAAATATATATACTTTCACCTGGATTAGAACCCACAAAACTTCACTAATATAAGCCTGCTGCTCTAACCACTATGCTAACTCTCGTTGGTTATTGGACTTGCTTTTATATTTAATATGAGGTTAATTGTTTGTGAAAATACTATTAGTCTAGAATAGATAACTAATTGCTATAATCAATCTGTTATGACCATAGACACGCATTGTCCTGCTGCCTTCTAGCCATTCACAATTCCCTTTGAAACTTTGAAAACTTTGAAACTCAGAATTCTGACTTTGAATCCCAGAATTGTGACTTTTAATCTCAGAATTGTGACTTTGAATCTCAGAATTCTGACTGTGAATCTCAGAATTGTGACTTTGAATCTCAGAATTGTGACTTTTAATCTCAGAATTCTGACTTTGAAACTCAGAATTCTGACTTTGAATCTCAAAATTCTGACTTTCAAACTCAGAATTCTGACTTTCAAACTCAGAATTCTGTAAAAAAAAAAATATTTTATTTTCAAACTCATAATTCTGTATTTTTTTTATGATGGCCCCAGGGCTATTCCATAGTTTTTGTCTGTTTTATGTACCATGTTTTTTTTTTAACCCACACAAACTATTAACACCAATTCTTGTTCATTCATTCAGGCAGATGTCTATTATGTTTAACCTATAACTAAAATCACTCTGTTCATATGAAGTTACAATGATCTCAGGAATCTTCAGATCTTCTAAATAAATAAAAGAAAAGAGTAAATTGTCTTATTTTATAGCAATTACCTAAGAAGCTTAATGGGCGAAATTCCCACTTCAGCAAAATGTCACCAACAGTGGGAATCAGTCATTTTGCATCAAAATAATTGTATCTGAAATCACCCCACTCCTCCCCACTCCTCCCCAGGAATCCTCAATTCAGCTAATAAAGTTTAGACAAAGTTCCCCATGTTTGATAATGGGCAGTTGATTGCGGCTCAAATTTACAATGTACTCTGCTTACCATTTTGTTGGGAAGCCTTCTGTGAGACTTTAGGTCAGTGCAGACTTGATTAGCTACTTACCCGTGGCTAGGAGGACGAGTGCAATCAACATTCCCATCCCAGCAGAGTGAAAAAATGTTCAGCAGATCTCTCTTGCCTCTCTCTCATTGATCTGTAAAAACAAAATTTTCGGATCCTGAATTTAAACCTTTTTAGCTTCCTCATTCTTGAGAATACAATGGTAGACATGCTCTGGTTTCATTACTGGTCATTAATTCCACCTGCCACCCATATTACAGTGCTGACTGACAAATTCCTCATATGTTTACACACTGCATTGCAGGAGATCAATTATTTTTAGTGCATTTAGGAGTGACTTCACCATTAGATTAACTTTAGATGGGTCAGTATTTCCTCCAATTCAACCAACATGAAAGATAATTGCAAGAGAAAAACAAAGGAAAGTATGCCTTTAGCAAATGCTATTTTGATCTGTTGGAAATGTTATTGTCTACCGAGGGATTTCATCAGAAAATTTAACCTGCTTGTCTAACAGGGCTGGATCTAGCCTGTCTGATGTGGGAATGCAGTAAAAAATGTCAGGTGGGAAGAGGATGGGAGATCAGCAGGGCAGTGTACAGGGAGTTAGCAAGGCAGAGGATAATGTCAGCAGTTTGTAGGGCAGTGTACAGAGGCTATTAGCTTGCAGGACAGTGTAGAGGGTTGGGGCTGGTAGGACAGAGGACAGGAGTCACTGCTGGCAGAAGAGAGGACAGGGGTCACTGCTGGCAGGAGGAAGAACAGGGGTCACCACCGGCAGGAGAGAGGACAGGGGTCACCACTGGCAGGAGGGAGAACAGGGGTCACCGTTGGCAGAGCACTGGGCAGAATTCTTTCTTCCATCCCTGCAAGGTACACAGCCTGAATACAGGCAGCAAGAACTCCTTCTCCCCACAGCACACACTGTAGCTGAAATCTGATTCCATTACTCATAACTGCAATCTGCACAGTGTTTAGCTGGTTACAGCTTTCACACCAAAACAGGTGTGTAAAAATTGGTCCTTGGGTGTTAATTGTGCCCATGAAACCTACACCAAAAAATTATGAAATCAACATCCACAAAGCCAGATTTAGAAAGCACTTAATCAGCAACATCGGCATCAGGGGCTTGATAGCTGCTGCTAATCCAGGACTGATTCATTTTGATAAATGTTAGCCGATCCACGGAGACGGAGTGTGGACAGATGTGCTCTTGTGACTATCTGTCACAAAATCTCTGGCAGCACTAAATGCCCATTCGGAAAGTACACTGGATGCAGGGCAGCCCAGCAGCTCTATTCTCATCAGTGCTGTCTATCAGTGCCACCAATCAGTGCCCATCATTGTCGCACAACATTGCTGCCCATCATTGCTGCCCATCAGTGCTGCCAATCAGTGCCCATCATTGCTGCCAATCAGTGCCCATCATTGCCCATCATTGCTGCCCATCAGTGCCCATCATTGCCGCCCATCAGTTCCAATCAGTGCTACATATCAGTTCCAATCAGTGCTGCATATCAGTGCCACCTATCAGTACCCATCAGTGCTGCATATTAGTACCTCTTCATCAGTGCCACCTAATCTGTTCCACCTCATCAGTGCCCATCAGAGCTGCCTCTTCAGTGCCCATCAGTGAAGGAGAAAATGTACTTATTTACAAAATTTTATAACAAACAAAGAAAAACTTTTAATTTTTTTCAAAGTTTTCAGTCTTTTTTTATTTGTATTGCAAAAAATAAAAAAGCCAGTGGTGATCAAATGCCACCAAAAGAAAGCTCTATTTGTGGGGAAAAAAAAGATTAAAATTTGGGTACAATGTTGCATGACCACACAATTGTCATTCAAAGTGCGACACCACGGAAAGCTGAAAATTGGCCTGGGAAGGAAAGGGGTGAAAGTGCCCTGTACTGAAGTGGTTAAATAGGTACCCAGCCTTGGAGGATCTGCTAAAGCAGACCAGTAGAGTCTGTAGACATTTCAGGTGATCATACACAGCCAGTGCTCGGTTGGATAAAATTCAACAGGAATTCCACCTGCCTGTAAACCGCCTGATTTGTGGCATGCCCACCAGGTGAAACTCAACTTTTGCAATGCTGCAGTGACTGCACATACAGCAGAGGGCTATCAATGAGTACCCATGTGAGTATGGCACAACGACAGGCTCAGGCCAGCTCAGCTTTTTTTTCCCACGCCAATGGCTGCTGTCACCATTTGGGGAGGCAACAAGGATGTTGAGCCTTGACAATGCATGCATCAGTGACACAATCCCTCTATCTTTCTGGTATGCGGATATATATCTCTGTCTCCACTATTGCACTTTAAACATCAGGACGAGAGTAACAGGAACCCATAATTATTGAAGAATTAATACACCTGTCCACGAGGGAGTCTTTCGACCATGCCTTGGATAAAATTTTATTGTGACCAATAAACTTGTGTTTTTACATAGCCCCATTGACTGACTGACCCGTGATACCAATAATTAATATAGGTGCATCAGAATAGTATGGATTGTGCATCATTCCATCTTGGAACAGTGTGACTACTATCTGTGCTTCACAGGAACACACTGGTCCTTTTAGGAATCATATGCTGGTCATTCATATATAGGTGGCTTGGGGGATTTTTATAGGTATTATAGGGGGTGCTTTTTATCTAGGGGGGAGAGGGGCCTGTGGACTGCTGTACTCACCCAATTTTTTCTCCCTTTTGGGAGATAGCTATATATTCACACTAGTTTATCTGTTCTTCTTTGATGTAGGGAAGTATAGAACACTAGGGAATATGTTTATAATTCCTTTCTGTCCTATATACAGGGGATAAGCGGGATTTTTGGCTTGCTGTGCATTTTTGTATCTTGCTCTTTTAAACAATAAATTAAATTATAGTTAACTGTTTAGAGTGTGTATACATCTTTTTTCTTTTATTTTTTTTTTCACATAGTGCTATCATTGATTACACCCCCGATATCTAATCGGTGAGTACTACTAGTATATGAACTTTGGCGGGAATCCCATTTTTCTCTATTTTTGTACAGAAGAGGGAGACTTCCTTTCCTCTCAAGGCCAGCTTTATACAGACACCATTCTTGTGCCACCACAGGACACACAAGAGGAGAGGGAGGAGGATTCTGGCAGTTTTGGAGGCATTGAAGCAGAAGAAGGCATACGTCAAACCTTAAGAGATGATTTTTCATCCCCAGAACCCTTGGGAGTAGTATGTGGCTGGGAGGAGGCAGTTCCAGATACTGTAATTCTCAGAGACCACAAGGATTCTGCTTCTCATGCCTCTGCAAACTTGAGGTGCATGGCCTACCTGATTTTTCAAAGCCTTTGAAAGGACCCTAGAATATGTGGCATCAATAAGAAGAATCACTATTGGTTGGTAACCCTCCTTGACCACAAATACAAGGAGAAAGTCTCAGAACTCATCCCTTCCCCACAGAGGAAGCAGAGGATGAAATATCTTGAGGACACCTTAAAGAGGTGACTATGTAATGCCTTTACAGACTCTGGTAGGTTACAGTCTCAAGGAAAAACTAGTTTTGAGACTTCTGTTGGTCAAGAGAGAAGCGGTGGAGAAAGGGGCCGCCTCAGTGATGCATTTCAAATTTTTTTTGGTCCTCGCACCCAGGGCTGTCAGCTTCCACATCCCATCGTCAGCATTTGCATCATATGGGGGAAGATTATCTAGGGGTGAAAACAGACATGGAGAGCTTTCCAGTTGAAGATCCACTGGGTTACTGGGTCATGAGAATAGAATGTGCATCCCCCTATGTTGGAGAGACAAACCCCCCCACTATAGCTGAATGGCTCCAACGTGTTAGGAAAACGGCTGCAATTGAAGATTTGATTCACCAAGCTAGAGAGACCCTTGCCAATTTTTTGAAAATATGGGCCCGTTGGCTAAACTTTGCAGAATCAATGGAATCCTCCAGGTTACTAAATGGCCAAAATGATACTGGACAATGAGAGCTTGACCCTGTGAAAAAAGGGTGGAGTAAGGGGAAAGCAAAAATTGAAAAACATACAGTAAGAGAAAAAGAGAATAGGAATTGTTACTGGAAGAGGGGAAAATAGAAAGGTATATAAACCCTTTTATCCCATTTCCTGATCCAACATCAGTCACTTTCCCACCCCCCTCACCAAATACTAGCTTTACCGTGACCGGCCTTTTATGGTATACACTTTATCTTGGAATTTGCGAGGCTCTGAAAGCCACCCATTGGGCCCTCTTATCGTCCCCCCCCCAAGACTCACTCTCATACCGATCCTCCCTCCCCCAAACCACTCTTTCATAAAGGTATGAAAAAATAATGCGGTAAACTTATGCCAACCTATATGGATGTTTTGTTTTCTCTGCTTACTCATTAAACTGTGTTAAGGTGCAACATTCTATGGGCTCGAAGACATACGTTTTGCAACATCCTTGTTTAGCTTAGCTGCTTAACTTGTTTGATATTTCTACATTATATGTTATGACCAAGTCGATCTAAGATTTGATGGTATTGACTGATGCGCATTTGATTGTACTGCCTCTGATTGTTATAATCAAACCTTAATAAAAATTATTTGAAATATAAATTTTGGCCTCATCATGCAGACTGGCTCCCCAAGCCATTGTTTATAAAATAAAGAAAGCTTTCAGGAATTTTTATTTATTTTTTTCTTTATAAATGTTGTTTTTCCTGCAGCAGGCAGACTAAGGGGACCCCCTCAGACACTATATTGAAAGGACATTTTCATTTATATTATTTCATTTTAACCATCAGTAAATCACTGCACATTTAAAAAAGATATTTTTTACAAACTTTATTTCATTGATACATGTCTCTCAGTGTAGTACCTGGACCCCCATGCCCTTTGTATGCCCAATAACTTGCATATAAGCCTTCAAAATGGGCACTTTTGATTTTCCAGTTTGGGTCCCATGAACCTCAATAAGGTTGTTCAGCTTTTGCGAAGTTTGAAAGTTCTGGTGCAAACCAAACAGGGGGGCGATCGGCCCATCTCTAGTCATAAGTGGTTGTTAAAAAGTGGTTTCCTGATTATAGAAATTATTTTGAAAATGTCTACATCTCAGGCCACTGAAATGTAAAAAAAGCAGTGAGGGCTCCTGGGAGACAGCATTGACCAAATATGCACCTTGCAAGGTCCCTTCATGTTGAAAGGAACATTGCCTGGTATGGTACAAAGATAGGGGTACATGATTCCTACTGTGAAGCATAGCACAGGACCCCCTCCCCACTGCTTTCTCATATCCACCTGGGAAAGTGCTTCTTCCTGTTCAAAAACACACACTGATTATGGAAGGTTTGATGAGGATGTATGTTCAAGAGAGGAGTACCAAGGATATAAAAGTGGGCACTATGTGCAGGAGAGGCCTTCTGAGGGTTTGACAATGGGTAAGATGTACAGTAGAGGAGTGCGATCAATATGATAGTGGACAGTATATACAGAAGAGGAGTGTGAAGCGTATGAAGGGGGCAGTATGTGCAGGAGAGGAGTGCCCAGCATATTACAAAAGGCAGTATGTGCAGGAGAGGAATGTGGAGATTATAAAGGGGGCAGTATGCGTGGGAGAGGAATTTGGAGATTACAAAGGGGGCAGTATGTGCAGGAGAGGAGTGTGGAGGGTATTATTGGGCGGTATGTGCAGGAGAGGAAGGTAGAGGGTATTTTGGGGATAGTATGTGCAGAAGTGGAGTGCCCAGCATATTATAAAAGGCAGTATGTGCAGGAGAGGAATATGGAGATTATAAAGGGGCGGTATGGGCAGGAGAGGAATGTGGAGGTTATAAAGGAGTGGTATGTGCAGGAGAGGAATGTGGAGGGTATGATGGGGCAGTATCTGCAGGAGAGGAATGTGGAGGGTATGATGGGGACAGTATGAGCAGGAGAGGAGTTTCCAGGATATTACAAATGTCAGTATATGCAGGAGTGGAGTACGGACAGGGGTGGACTGAGCATTAGGGCCCTTGGCATTGCCTGAGGGCCCGGGGCCAGTATCAGGCCCCTTAAGAGGCTTTTGGCAGGGACGGTGCCAGGGGCAATTTTTTTTTTGCCAGCTGTAGTCCCCCATTGAGCAGGCTGACAAGCAGCTCCATGCCTCTCAATGTGTCCAAGCGATGTGCAGGGAGAGAGTGAGGTGGACAGCGGGGAAAATATTGAGCCTGCTATACTGCTCTGTGGTGCCTGGCATCTCCATCTCCACCCAGCAGTTCATTCTGTACAGTGGAGGGGGAGGGGTGTCTGACCCAGGCACACAAGTGGGTGAGCTGCCGATCAGAAGTGCAGAGTTTTGTGTGTGTGGGAAGGGGGTGGTACAAAGTTGTGCTAGAGGTGCAGAGGTGTAAAGGGGGGGTGGAGAGATATACAAGTGAGTACCAAGGGGTGTTCGTGGTTTAAGGGTTGCAGAGATTTGTAGTAGATCACATAGATGTGCTGGGGGGTTCAGACACTTGCTGGGGAATGCTGTGAATGCTGTGGAAGTGTGTCGAGAGATGCAGAGGTGGTCTAGGGATACAGCAAAATGGCCCTTCACCTGTGTAGGCAAAAATCCTGGCACTGGCCCTGACTCCTGGTACTGTTATTGGGTCACCAGCTTTAGGTCTCTGCTTCTCTGGACACTCAGCATTTTTAGCCCCACCCATCCCTCCTCAGAGGGGATAATCTGGGGGGGGGTTCATAGAGAAACTGGGGGTAGGGGAGAACAGGTTCAGCCCCATGATTAAGCTCTGAGGGGGGGGCGAAATGGATCTCCCACTGCCCAGGGGACCCATGAGTTGTCAGTTTGCCCCTGAGTGCAAAGGATATGGCAGTGAGTGGTATATACTGTACAAGAGAGAAATGTTGAGGATATGACCGCTGGCAGTATGTGCAGGATAGCATACATGATATCATATGGTGGGGGGTAGGGGGGTGATATATTTGCTGTAGGTGTTGTTAAAAACCTGCAATAGGTATAGAACAAAATTTGGCTTTCTCCAAGGTCATTGTTCTTACGTGTCTGTTTTTTCAAACAAATAAAAAAAAATATGTTTGCATACCTGATACTTGAACCTGTTCTCCAACTTACAGTAAATCCTCTATTTGAGTTGTTTTCTGGAAAGACAGATTGGAACTCTTCGTACATTTCCTGTAGTCCTCCTGAGAACATTACAAGAACTATTCATCATCTTTACAATGCTATCCACCTGTAATAATAAGATGTCTTCACTAGGGATGAGCTTCGAGTTTGTGTCGAACCCATGTTCGACTCAAACATCGCATGATCGACTGTTCACTGAATTACGAACGATATGGGCCGTTTGCGCCAAATTCGAGTGGCGCGTCACGGCTCATAATTCACTGTGGCATCGCAGTGCATTGCTGGCTGATGATTGGCCAAGCATTCACTATGACAAGCATGCTTGGCCAATCACAGCACCGTCTGTACAGAGAGCCGTAATTGGCCAAAGCCAGGGTGGCTTTGGCCAATTATGGCTCAGGGGGTTTAGTACATGCCCCACACTATGTAAGGCCGCCTGCACGTCGGCCCTGTGTAGTGTGTTCTGGCATTGAGAGAGAGAGAGAGACAGTGTCATTTGATTTAGGGAAGATAGAGTAGGCAGGCGAGTCAGTTAGCTGAACTTACAGTGTATTGTGTATATAAATGCATCCTAGGTGTTGTATATATAGATTAGGGATGAGCCGAACACCCCCCTGTTCGGTTCGCACCAGAACATGCGAACAGGAAAAAAGTTCGCTCGAACACGCAAACACGCAAACACCGTTAAAGTCTATGGGACACGAACATTAATATTTAAAAGTGCTAATTTTAAAGGCTTATATGCAAGTTATTGTCATAGGTTTGGGGACCTGGGTCCTGCCCCAGGGGACATGGATCAATGCAAAAAAAAGTTTTAAAAACGGCCGTTTTTTCAGGAGCAGTGATTTTAATAATGCTTAAAGTCAAACAATAAAAGTGTAATATCCCTTTAAATTTCGTACCTGGGGGGTGTCTATAGTATGCCTGTAAAGGGACGCATGTTTCCTGTGTTTAGAACGGTCTGACAGCAAAATGACATTTCGAAGGAAAAAAAGCCATTTAAAACTACCCGCGGCTATTGCATTGCCGACAATACACATAGAAGTTTATTGATAAAAACGGCATGGGAATTCCCCACAGGGCAACCCCGAACCAAAATTTACAAAAAAGAAAATGACACGGGAGACCCCCTAAATTCCATACCAGGCCCTTCAGGGCTGGTATGGATATTAAGGGGAACCCCGGCCAAAATTTTTTTAAAAAATGAGGTGGGGTTCCCCCTAAATTCCATTCCAGACCCTTTAGGCCTGGTATGGATTTTAAGGGGAACCCCGCGCCAAAAAAAAAAAAAAAAACGGCGTGGGGTTCCCCCAAAAATCCATACCAGACCCTTATCCGAGCACACAACTCCAGGCCGCAGGAAAAGAGGGGGGGCGAGAGAGCGCCCCCCCCCTTCTGAACCATACCAGGCCACATGCCCTCAACATTGGGAGGGTGCTTTGGGGTAGCCCCCCAAAACACCTTGTCCCCATGTTGATGAGGACAAGGGCCTCATCCCCACAACCCTGGCCGGTGGTTGTGGGGGTCTGCGGGCGGGGGGCTTATCGGAATCTGGAAGCCCCCTTTAACAAGGGGACCCCCAGATCCTGGCCCCCCCTGTGTGAAATGGTAAGGGGGTACTTACCCCTACCATTTCACTAAAAAACTGTCAAAAATGTCAAAAATGACAAAAGACAGTTTTTGAAAATTCCTTTATTTAAATGCTTCTTCTTTCTTCTTTCTTCCTTCATCTTTTTCTGGTTCTTCTGGCTCCTCTGGTTCTTCCTCCGGTGTTCTCGTCCAGCATCTGCTCCGCGGCGTCTTCTATCTTCTTCTCCTCGGGCCGCTCCGCACCCATGGCATGAGGGGAGGCTCCCGCTCTTATCTTCATCTTCTTCTTTATCCTCTTCTCTTCTTTCTTCTTCTCTTCTTCATTTTCTTCTCCAGGCCTGTTAGGTACCTGGTAGTAGAGCCTGACTTGTAGGAGAAGACCTCTCATACAACGCTGGTTCAGGAGCCACTGGAGTGGGGACAGTGGTCTCCTGAGCACAGTGGGGTAGGAGTGCCTGTTGAGCTGAGTCCCTGATGCTGAAGTGATGAGAGATCCCACAGGGATGGCTGGACTGCAGATCAGGTGAGACTGGAGGCAGCAAACTGGAACACTTGGAGATGCAGAGGTCTCTGGAGCTGAAGCTGAAGGTGCAACAGCAAGGACTAAACAGGCACAAGCAGGGTCAGATGATCCGGGTCAGCAAGGATATGAGACAGGCAAAAACAGCAGGCAGAGGCAGAGTCGGTAGGCAGGCAGAGATCGGCAACGGTATCAGGCAGGTAGTAGAAGAATAGACAGACAGGCCGGGTCGGATTGGAGCAGGACGGATGGTCAGACAAGCCAGGTCAGATAGGTAGCAAGCAATCAGGTTCAAATACAAGAATCACGAAGCTGAGACGAAGCAGCAATGTTCCAGAGGCACAGGGGGACTTTTATGTGTACTTTGGCGCCAAACCGGCGCTATCGCGAACGCGCGCATGTGCACACGCGTGCACACAAGCGCCGCGTACCCGCGCGCCCTAGCGCCGCGTCGACGCCCGGGAACAACAGGGATTTGCTGAACAGCGCGTAACGGAGCACGCCGGCGCATAGGCGTATGCCGACGCCCCGGTTCGGTGCCAATGGTACCCTGACAGGGCCGCTCCTCACCCATGCTGGCATGGAGGGAGGCTCCTGCTGTGTGACGGCGTCTCTTCGTCTGACGGCTCTTAAATAATGGGGGGCGGGGCCACCTGGTGACCCCGCCCCCCTCTGACGCACGGTGACTTGACAGGGACTTCCCTGTGACGTCACGGGGAATGCCACAGGGAAGTCCCGTCATGTCCCATGCGTCAGAGGGAGCGGGGTCACCGGGTGGCCCCGCCCCCCGTTATTTAAGAATAAATAAAATGAAGAAGAGAAGAAGAAAGAAGAGTATGAAGAAGAAGATGAAGAGAAGAGCGGGAGCCTCCCCTCATGCCATGGGTGCGGAGCGGCCCGAGGAGAAGAAGATAGAAGACGCCACGGAGGAGATGCTGGACGAGAACGCCAGAGGAAGAACCAGAAGAGCCAGAAGAACCAGAAGAAGATGAAGGAAGAAAGAAGAAGCATTTAAATAAAGGAATTGTCAAAAACTGTCTCTTGTCATTTTTAACATTTTTGACAGTTTTTTAGTGAAATGGTAGGGGTAAGTACCCCCTTACCATTTCACACAGGGGGGGGCGGGATCTGGGGGTCCCCTTGTTAAAGGGGGCTTCCAGATTCCGATAAGCCCCCCGCCCTCAGACCCCCACAACCACCGGCCAGGGTTGTGGGGATGAGGCCCTTGTCCTCATCAACATGGGGACAAGGTGTTTTGGGGGGCTACCCCAAAGCACCCTCCCAATGTTGAGGGCATGTGGCCTGGTACGGTTCAGGAGGGGGGGCCGCACTCTCGTCCCCCCCTCTTTTCCTGTGGCCTGCCAGGTTGCGTGCTCTCATAAGGGTATGGTATGGATTTTTGGGGGAACCCCACATCATTTTTTTTTTAAATTTTGGCCGGGGTTCCCCTTAATATCCATACCAGACCTGAAGGGCCTGGTATGGAATTTAGGGGGTCTCCCACGTCATTTTTTTTTTTTTAATTTTGGGTCGGGGTTGCCCTGTGGGGAATTCCCATGCCGTTTTTATCAATGAACTTCTATGTGTATTGTCGGGAATGCAATAGCCGCGGGTAGTTTTAAATGGCTTTTTTTCCTTCGAAATGTCATTTTGCTGTCAGACTGTTTTAAACACGGGAAACATGCGCCCCTTTACAGGCATACTATAGACACCCCCCAGGTACGAAATTTAAAGGGATATTACACTTTTATTGTTTGACTTTAAGCATTATTAAAATCACTGCTCCTGAAAAAACTGCCGTTTTTAAAACTTTTTTTTGCATTGATCCATGTCCCCTGGGGCAGGACCCAGGTCCCCAAACACTTTTTATGACAATAACTTGCATATAAGCCTTTAAAGTTATCACTTTTGATTTCTCTCATAGACTTTTAAAGGGTGTTCCACGGCATTCGAATTTGCCGCGAACACCCCAAATTGTTCGCTGTTCGGCGAACTTGCGAACAGCCAATGTTCGAGTCGAACATGAGTTTGACTCGAACTCGAAGCTCATCCCTAATATAGATATACACTGTATTCAGTTTAGCTAGATCCGTTCCAGTTATTCTCTTTCTACTGACAGGCAGGCAGGTGTTTTTACAGTATTTACAGCTACCTGAAGAAAATTGCTGGTGTTCTTCTGATCCTATTAGTCCTATTAGCTACAGTATTTACAGTTAGTGTAGTGCGTCCTCTGCACAGTGTGCACCTAAAGCTACCTGAAGAAAATTAGTGGTGTTCTTCTGATCCTATTAGTACAGTACCGCAGGCAGCTGCAGTATTTACAAATCAGGGTAGTGCGTCTTCTGCACAGTGTGCACCTAAAGCTACCTGAAGAAAATTGGTGGTGTTCTTCTGATCCTATTAGTACAATACCGCAGGCAGCTGCAGTATTTACAAGTTAGTGTAGTGCGTCCTCTGCACACTGTGCACCTAAAGCTACCTGAAGAAAATTGGTAGTGTTCTTCTGACCCTATTAGTACTGCAGGCAGCTGCAGTATTTACAAGTTAGTGTACTGCGGCCTCTGCACAGTGTGCACCCAACGCTACCTGAAGAAAATTGGTGGTGGCTAAATTGCTAGCACTTCAACTGCTGCCTTTTCAGTTGGTAGACTCTGCCCCCTTCCGTGAGTTTGTAGAATGTGAGGTTCCTCAGTGGCAGGTTCCCAAACGCCACTTTTTCTCACAGAAGGCGATTCCTGCTCTCTACCGGCATGTGGAAGGCAATGTCTTGGCTTCGCTGGACAGGGCGGTCAGTGGTAAGGTGCAAATTACTGCTAACTTATGGTCCAGCAGGCATGGACAGGGACGTTACCTATCTTTCACCATGCACTGGGTGACTCTTCTGGCAGCTGGGAAGGATGCAGGACAGGGTGCAGTAGTGTTGGAGGTTGTTCCGCCACCACGCCTCCAAAATTCTACTAGTGGTGATTCTGCCACACCTCTCTCCTCCACCCCCTCCTCTTCTTCTTCCTCCATGGCCTCTTTCTGTTCTGATTTGTCCTCGGAACCAGCGGTGCTCCGTAGGTGTTCAAGGGGCTACGCAAGCATGCAGGCAAAAAGATGCCATGCTGTGCTTGAGCTGGTGTGCTTGGGAGACAGGAGCCACACTGCAGCAGAGATTCCGTCAGCTCTGCAGGGGCAGGTTCAAAGGTGGTTGACGCCATGCCAGCTTAAGGCAGATATGGTGGTTTGCGACAATGGCACCAACCTCCTCTCCGGCCTCCGCTAGGGACAACTGACCCATGTGCCCTGTTTGGCTCACATCCTTAACTTGGTGGTGCAGCAGTTCTTGGGCAGGTACCCGGGATTACAAGATGTCCTGAGGCAGGCCAGGAAAGTCTGTGTGCACTTTCGCAGGCCATATAATGCCAGTGCTCGGCTAGCTGACCTCCAAAAGGAATTTAACTTGTCCAAGAACCGCCTAATCTGTGACATGCCCACCAGGTGGAACTCAGCGTTGGCCATGCTGCAGTGGCTGCACATGCAGCAGAGGGCCATCAATGAGTACCTATGCGACTATGGCACCAGGACAGGGTCAGGGGACCTTGTTTTTTTTCCCCCACGCCAGTGGGCTATGATCAGGGATGCATTCACTGTCCCTGTCACCATTTGAGGAGGCCATGAGGATGGTGAGCAGTGACAGTGCATGCATCAGTGACACTGTACCTCTTGTCCACCTATTGGAGCACACGCTGCGTGGAATAATAGACAAGGCACTTGAGGCAGAACAGAGGGAGGAAGAGGAGGACTTCCTTACCTCTCAAGGCCCCTTTTATCCAGACAGTGTTCCTGCGTGCCTGCCGATCACACAGGAAGAGGACGAGAGGAGGAGGAGGAGGATTGTGTCAGCATGGAGGTGGAGCCTGGTGCTCAGCATCAGTAGCAGTCTTCAAGGGATCATTTACAGTCCCAAGAAACCCATGGACTTGTACGTGGCTGGGAGGACAGGACTCCGGACCGAATGCCTCAGCAAACCTACACTGCATGGCCTCCCTGATCCGGCAAAGCCTGCAGAAGGATCCTCGTATTTGTGGTATCAAGGAGAGGGATCAATACTGGCTGGCAACCCCCCTTGATCCACATTACAAGGGTAAGGTTGCGGACCTTATCTTGCTGTCGCAGAGGGAGCAGAGGATGAAACATCTTCGGGAGGCCTTGGAGAAAGGGCTGTGCAATACGTTCCCAGAGACTGGAAGGTTACAAACTCCTGTTCCTGGACAACGTGTTGCTGAGGCTTCGGTCAGTCAAAGAAGGAGCGGTGGAGAAGGTGGCCGTCTGACCGATGCGTTCAGACAATTTTTTAGTCCGCAGCCCCAGGGTATGATCGGTTCCAGCAACTATCGCCAGCGTCTGTTTTACAAGGATCACTGGCCAGAGCTTGCATGGTATGCAATTGAGCTACTGGCCTGTCCTGCATCCAGTGTTCTTTCGAAACGCACATTCAGTGCTGTTGGAGGCTTTGTAACCAATCACAGGGTGCGCCTGTCCACCGACTCGGACGATCGACTGACCTTCATAAAAATAAATCAGTCTTGGATCACCACCAGCTACCAGGCATATGATGCTGATGTAACCGAATATTTTTTTTTTGAAATGTCAGATCCCTTCAAAGACTGCCTATGCTGATGCTGAGTGACTATCCTTTTATGCTGAGTGATTATCCTCTTCCTCCTCAATGATCATGCTGATAGCTTGTAAGAACATTTTTGGTCCTGGGCGCCACCACCAGTGGCTAAGGCCCAATTTTTCAGCCCCTGTTTAACAGGGGCGTGTAATTACAATTTTTGATGCAATACTTTGCAGCAGGGTTCATTCCTGCGCTCCAACTAGAGTATCCGTGAGGGATTGCAGTGTTGTGGCACCAGCACCAGTGGCTATGGCGCAATTTTTCAGCCCCTGTCTAACAGGGGTGTGTAATTACAATTTTTGATGCAATACTTTGCAGCAGGGCTCGTTCCTGCGTTCCAACTAGAGTATTTGTGAGGGGTTGCAGTGTTGTGGCACCAGCACCAGTGCCTAAGGCCCAATTTTTCAGCCCCTGTCTAACAAGGGCGTGTAATTACAATTTTTGATGCAATACTTTGCAGCAGGGCTCGTTCCTGCGTTCCAACTAGAGTATCTGTGAGGGGTTGCAGTGTTGTGGCACCAGCACCAGTGCCTAAGGCCCAATTTTTCAGCCCCTGTTCAACAGGGGCATGTAATTACAATTCTTGATCTAATATTTCACAGCAGGGCCCGTTTCTGTGCCCACCAAGAGCGAGTGAGGATTTATGTCCCATACACGCGGTCGGACTTTGTTCGGACATTCCGACAACAAAATCCTAGGATTTTTTCCGACGGATGTTGGCTCAACTTGTCTTGCATACACACAGTCACACAAAGTTGTCGGAAAATCCGATCGTTCTGAACATGGTGACATAAAACACATACGTCTGGACTATAAACGGGGCAGTGGCCAATAGCTTTCATCTCTTTATTTATTCTGATCATGTGTGGCATTTTGTCCGTCGGATTTGTGTACACACGATCGGAATTTCCGACAACGGATTTTGTTGTCGGAAAATTTTATATCCTGCTCTCAAACTTTGTGTGTCGGAAAATCCGATGGAAAATGTGTGATGGAGCCTACACACGGTCGGAATTTCCGACAACAAGGTCCTATCACACATTTTCCGTCGGAAAATCCGACCGTGTGTACGGGGCATAACAGTGTTGTGGCACCAGCACCACCACCAAAGGCCCAATTTTTCTACCCCTGTTCAACAGGGGCATGCAATTACAATTCTTGATCTAATATTTCACAGCAGGGCCCTGTTAGGGCTTACGATGTTTTGGCCACAACAACACCTAAGACCCAAATTTCTGCTGAGTATATAGGGCAGGCCCCTACTTTCAAACATCCAACTTACAAACGACTCCTACTTGCAAATGGAAGGAGACAACCAGGAAGTGAGATGAAATCTACCCCTAGGAAGGGGAATTCTCTCCTGTAAGAGTTAATATGGGAAAAACATTTCTCCTTTCCACTGATGCTTTATCACCAATGCTTGTTTCACAAAAAACCCCAAATGTTCAAAAAACATTTGTCATTGGAACAAAAAGTGAGGTGACATCTTCTGAAGAGGAGCACAGACAGCAAAACAAATGTCACAGGGGTGATAACCCTTCCCTATGTTTTCCAAAAAGCTTAAAAAAGATTTTTTGGCTGGAGCTAAACATGTTAAAATTGTACCCGTTCAAAATTACAAGCAGATTCTACTTAACAACAAACCTACAGTCCCTGTCTTGTTTGCACCGCCTGTATACTGCTGTTCAGAGTATATAGGGCCTGGTGGCCCCACGCCTTTCTTTTTTTAAATTTAGGTGCGGGGTTCCCATTAATATCCATACAAGACCCAAAGGGCCTGGTAATGGACTGGGGGGTACCCATGCCGTTTGTCTCACTGATTTTCATCCATATTGCCAGGACCCAACATTACATTAAACCCGCAAGCAGTTTTAAATGACTTTTTTTCCTTTAAAAATGACATCTTGTGCAGGGACTGTTCTAAGCACGGGAAACACGTGCCACTTTACAGGCATACTATAGACACCCCCCCAGGTATGATATTTAAAGGAATATTTCACATTTTTTTTTTTTTTACTTTAAGCATCATTAAAATCACTGCTCCCGAAAAAACGGCCGTTTTTAAAAGTTTTTGCATTGATACATGTCCCCTGGGGCAGGACCCGGGTCCCCAAACCCTTTTTAGGACAATACCATGCAAATTAGCCTTTAAAGTGAGCACTTTTGATTTTCAACGTTCGAGTCCCATAGACGTCAATGGGGTTCTAACGTTTGTGCAAATTTTTGGTCCGTTCGCAGGTTCTGGTGCGAACCGAACCGGGGGGTGTTCGGCTCATCCCTAGTGGAGATTTTAAAGGGGGCAGTATGTGCAGTAGAGGAGTGTGGAGGGTATTATTGGGCGTTATGTGCGGGAGAAGAAGGTAGAGGGTATTTTGGGGATAGTATGTGCAGGAGTGGAGTGCCCAGCATATTACAAAAGGCAGTATCTGCAGGAGAGGAATATGGAGATTATAAAGGGGCAGTATGTGCAGGAGAGGAATGTGGAGGGTATGATGGAGACAGTATGAGCAGGAAAGGAGTTCCTAGGATTTTACAAATGGCAGTAGATGCAGAAGTGGAGTGCAGACAGGGCTGGACTGACCATTAGAGCCCTCGGCATTGCCTGAGGGCCCGGGGCCAGTAGCAGGCCCCTTAAGAGGCATTTTGCAGTTAGGCAATTTTTTTTTTTGCCAGCTGTAGTCCCCCATGGAGCAGGCTGACAAGCAGCTCCATGCCTCTCAATGTGGCTGAGCGATGTGCAAAGAGAGTGAGGCAGACAGCGGGGAAAATATTGAGCCTGCTATACTGCTTTGTGGTGCCTGGCATCTCCATTTCCACCCAGCAGTTCACGCTGTACAGTGGAGGGGGAGGGGTGTCTGACCCAGGCACACAAGTGGGTGAGCTACCGATCAGAAGTGCAGAGTTTTGTGTGTATGGGAAGGGGGTGGTACAGAGTTGTGCTAGAGGTGCAGAGGTGTAAAGAGGGAGGGGGAGGTGGAGTGGTTTAAGGGTTGCAGAGATTTGTAGTAGATCACATAGATGTGCTGGGGGGTTCAGGGACTTTCTGGGGGATGCAGAAGTGTGTGGAGAGATGCAGAGGTGTTCTAGGGATACAGCAAAATGCCCCTTCACCTGTGTAGGCAAAAATCCTGGCAATGGCCCTGACTCCTGGTACTGTTATTGGGTCACCAGCTTTAGGTCTCTTCTTCTCTGTACACTCGGCCTCCTTAGCCCCACCCCTCCCTCCTCAGAAGGGATAATCTGATGCGGGGGAGTTCTGAGAGAAACTGGGGGTAGGGGAGACCAGGGATACCTGATTGCATGCAATGTGGGCAGTTCAATATGTAAGCCACAAAAGGATTAGATTCGGCTCATGTATGCTATCCTACACATATCCTGCCAGCTGTCATATCCTCTACACTCCTCTGTTGTATATACTACTCACTGCCATGTCCTCTTCACTCAGGGGTGAACTGACAACTCATGGGGCCCCCGAGTAGTGGGAGATCATAGGGCCACCTATGTCACCGCCCACACTGAAATCACACCCACACAAAGCCCCACCTTCATATTGAACTGAAGAGAGAAAAAGAGGGGATCCCCAATGCCGCACTTCCAAGCATATAGTGAAGTAATAAAAGAAAAAAACCTCAGCCTGGGGTCCCAACAGGCCGCACCCCCAACATGTTTTGCTCTGCCCCGGAGCTTAATCATGGGGTTCAGTCCATGATTAAGGGGGGTGATAGACTTGCTGTAGGTGTTGTTAAATCTTGCAATAGGTATAGAACAAACTTGGCTTTTTTCAGGGTCATTGTTCTTACGTGTCTGTTTTTTCAAACAAATAAAAAAAAAGATGTTTGCATACCTGATACTCCAACTTACAGTAAATCCTCTATTCTGGTTTTTTTCTGGAAAGACAGGTTGGAACTCTTTGTACATTTCCTGTAGTCCCCCTGAGAACAATACAAGAACTATTTGTCATCTTTACCATGCTATGCACCTGTAATCATAAGATGTCTTCACTTGACTTGCACAGAGTTCAGCACCTCTCAGAAAACACTCGTCCCATTAGAAAATAAAGGTTCCCCAAATAAAATACACAACTTTATTATTTTTTATTAAACAATCTTTTTTGTTGAAATTCAGAAATGTGACAGATTTAACTGCTAAGTCTGATTTAATCAAACACCAAAAATGTCCAACCTTAACAACATCTATATAATAACTTAACACATTTATATCCAGTCAATATACTTATATAATAAAGGCTTATAGAATCAGAACATTCATAGTACCTTTCACCCGAAATGGGATCAGATTGTAAACTGGATTAAATAATTAGAAAAAAAAAAATACAGTAAATTATAAATGTTAATTGAAGAAGGTTACACTTTCTAATATCGCCTTCTGGTACATACATATTAAACCTTTCTAAATATTCCCAAGCTTTAGGGTAGGAAAGCCATAAGCCATACCATACAAAACACACAATTTTATTTTCTTTGGAATTATATGATATTTTTAAGCACAATGAAAAAAAAAAAAAAACAGGATACAAAACAGTAATTGGTTACTTATTATTAGTTTTATGTTTTTTTTACCCTTCGAAGAAGTCATGTGGGCGGTGACGAAATATGTGAGGGCGGAGCCCAATGACGTCTTCACACTACCTGGAAGTAGCTGTTGGATTGCTTGTTGAGGTGGTGCTAAGGTCTCTGTCTTAAAGGGGGCATATACCTGAATGGCTTATAGCATTTTTATGTTGGTTCAATGCTGTATTTAGTTTTTTTAATATATTTTAATAAAGCGCCAGTTTTTTTAAAACCGCAAAACACTTTGTAAGTCTTTATTTCCTTTGAGCGGAGGAGCCAGTAGAGGAATATTAAAATGATTGCAGTCATCATTGGTACAAGTGAAAGAGGTGACAAGCTGGCAATCATCGGAGGCATTAGGAGGAGGTGGATGAGACCCCATAAAGGGGAATGCACATGGGGACCTATTTGCACATAACATCATTACATTTAGGTGAACGCACAGTGTGAATGGTGGTGGAACTCACTGGGAAATATTGTATGAAAAGGAGCAAAAGAAGCCACAACAAATAGATTCTGCAGATTTTAGCCAGTTAGGGGCCAGCCGCTGCAGTTATACTGCGGCAGGTTGGCTCCCCTGGGCGAATCGCCGTAGCTGTACGTCGGCCACTTTAAGAGCTCTAGGGGGCGCACGCGAGCGATGCTGGAGTCATACTGACTATGAAGAGTGATTGGTCTCCCCCCCAGGCAGTCCCACCCCCCACAGTTAGAAACACTCCCTAGGACACACATTTAACCCCTTAATCGCCCCCTAGTGTTAACTCCTTCCCTGACAGTGACATTTGCACAGTAATCAGTGTCTATTTTTAGCTCTGATCGCTGTATAAATGTCAATGGTCCCTAAAAAGTGTCAAAAGTGTCCGATCTGTCCGCCGCAATGTGCAGGCCCACTAAAAATTGCAGATCACCGCCATTACTAGTAAAAAAAAAAATAATAATAAAAATGCCATAAATATATCTCCTATTTTGTAGACGCTATAACTTTTGCGCAAACCAATGAATATACGCTTTTTGATTTTTACCAAAAATATGTAGAAGAATACATAGCCTAAACTGAGGAAGAAATTTTGTTTTCTTTTTTTTTAAATTTGGATATGTATTATAGCAAAAAGTAAAAATATTGTTTTTTTTTCAAAATTGTTGGTCTTTTTTTTTTGTTTATAGTGCAAAGAATACCAACCGCAGAGGTGATCAAATACCACCAAAGGAAATCTCTATTTGTGGGAAAAAAAGTACATAAATTTTGTTTGGGTACAACGTCGCACAACTGCACAATTGTCAGTTAAAATGACTCAGTGCCGTATCGCAAAAAATGGCCTGGTCATGAAGGGGGCAAATCTTCCGGTTCTTAAGTGGTTAAGGGACTTGGTTTATTGGACTTTTTGGTGCAGTGTCACTTTGGCTATTGGTGTTGAAGACATACAATGCACTGAAAGATTACATTGGAACACTATTGTATATATTGTTTGAACATTATATGTTATGGCTATATAGAGTTGTTTTTGGCAATGTGACACAGTGGAGATTTAAATAGTTGATAAATGTTGCATGACACTTTTTGATAAGTCTATAAGAGTGGGTGTGAATAGAGACTGTAGGATTGCACTATAAACATAAATATTGTTTGTGTGAAATGGGTTGTGCAGAGAATATCTTGATACATTAATTAGTAATCTTAAACTCAATTCAATCTTCAGGAAAATGATTAAAATCCATTAGCTAACCTGAGTTGTGAAATAAGCATAACTCTAATGTAATCCTTCATGTCAGTGCAGCCAGTAATCCTGCCAACTGCACCACCTATGGCTTCAGCAGATCTGGTCCTCCAAACAATAGGAGATCCAACCATTTTTTTGCTAAGAAGAAGCACCTGCAGAATCTATCAATGCAGCAGTGATGCGCGAATGTGCTTGGGTTCTATTCGCTGAGCACTTGTTGAATTAATCCTAAAATCTGCAAGTTGTGAAATGGAATGCAAATCCCTTTAAAGTCAACGGGAGGTGAAAATCCAATATGGCCATTTTTAAAGCTAACAGACAATGAATTGTCAAACATAAGGCATGGGGAGCTGGGTACTGCAATAGTGGACATACCAAAGCAAAAACATAAAAAAAAAAAAAAATCAGCAGGAGCATCTCTTTTAAGCCTCGTACACACGATCGGACTTCCATTCGACTTTTCCCTGGATTTTTGTCCGAAGGGTGTTGGCCGTAAACTTGTTCTGCATACACACAGCACAACATTTTCAGCCAACATTCACCAAACCATGTGATTTTTCAGCTCTTTACCTCTACCCTTTGGGCAACTTCTGCTGTTGTTGTCTGATGTTTAGCATTGGTTCAGAGCATGCGTGTTTGTACATCAGATTTTAGTTTGACCAACTTGTGAACACACGATCAGATACAATGGCGTAACAGACTTATTGCCCAACAGTTGGTGAGCATGGAAAGACAACTTTTGTTGTCGTTAATTCAGCCAATAATTGTCCGATGGAGCATACACACGGTCGCATTATCCGACACAACACGTCCATTAGACAATTATGGCCATAAAGTTGGACCATGTGTACGAGGCTTTAGAAATAGCAACATTAAAAATACACACTTTGTTTAAATTATATGCTTGAGTGATGCTATAAACCTGTCTATGATGTTGTGCACCTGCATGATATTCTACAGGGCCGATCCTAGGGTCAAAGGCGCCTGGGTGCAGAAATATTTCTGATGCCCCCACATGGGCGTGGTCATCTTACTAACTCCTTCCCTTTACTAATATTTCTATGGCAATAACTCCACCTCTCCATCTGTAAGCCCCACCACTTTGCTTTGACAATAACTTGGTTAACGACTTTGACAAGTCAAAATAAATGTTTTATTTATTGATAATTATGTGTCAAGTGCATGTAAATCAAATAGTGTAGCAGAAAAAAAAACTTGGAATATAAATATGAACTGAACAAAGTGTATATAGGCAATAAAAACCATAAAAAAACTGAAATGACAAAGCAAAGTTTCTGATGTCTTATTGCCGCAGCGCTCTGTGTCAGAAACCTCCTAGACACATTTAAAATAGAAGAACCCAGTAGAAGAGGAGATTTAGGATAGCTTGAGTAGCTGTGTTCTGCAGGAGTAGGGAGCTTCTTCCACCCAAAAACAATCACCACGCGAGGGGGAGTTAACCTCAATGGGATTACACTCACCAGAAATTCAGCATACAAAAGCCTTTATGGTATTATTAGTAGTTCTCCACCTCCTCTGTACGGCCACCAGATGTCAGTAATATTCTCGGTTAATTGCAGGATAACATTTGGGAGGAATAGAATGTCCACATAGTATAATATTGCTAAAATAGTTTTATTCGAAAAAACATCCAAATATATCCCCCCTTATTGTGATATGCGTACCAGAAATTAAATTAAGTAGAGCAATTGTATAAAGTGCACTGTGCCTGATACCACGGCTCCCGGGAAGTCCTCCAGAGTGTTCACCGTGTGTAGCAAGAACCACACACTTCCTGGTTCCTCTCCGGTTCGTGGAACGCACGCGTCACTTCCGGTAGATTACGTCTCTGACGCGTTTCGTCACTTCCGGATGTCGTCTGAGGGCGTAATCTATCTTGTGATATAAGAAAAAAAGTGTAGCGCTAATGTGACTAAATGAATAAAGGGTTTTTTTGAAGGTATAGCTCAAATTTACAAATGGTCTATAACCTCAGCTTGGTCAAAAACCAAATACATGTATATGCAAATAATGTGATAATGACTCAGAAATACAATACTCTATGAAAAAGTGCAAATGTGCAAAAAGAATGTGCAAATGTGCATAAAAATATATGGAACAGGAGAATGAACAAATAAAACTCAAAAGTCTATAATTTGTTGGTAATGAGATGCAACAAAGCTGTCCAACATATTAATGAGGAAGTGTTAATCCCATATAGGTAATGAAGATTCAAAACATATAGTCCATATGTTCCCTGATGTAGTTGACATAAGAAAGCATAAGGCAAAATATCCTTCTAGTAAAGCTGATCCAACTCAGAGGGGATCAAGGCAGATATCCTTACAACACAAAGACTCAGGAGAATGTAAGGTAGAATACTCTTACCAACTTCGGTGGACTCACAAGCCGTGGGCGGTGAGTCATACGAGCTTGCACTGTCCCATAATAGGTGACAGTAGGGAAGTGGGTGGTACACCTGGAGACGTCCTCCTTGGATGGAAAGCCTGGAGCTTGTCCTGTAGGTCTATACGATCGTTGTTTTCATCGGCATACATCAGCATACATGGACCATAAAGGGAACAACGACAGAGAACCTCCACATAGTGTAAATCCGGAGAAATTGGTTTCTCAATGGGCATTTATTAGATCAATCACGATCAACAAAACAATCCATAAAAATCTTAATTAAAATTTGGAATCGATTCAAATAAAATAAAAGGGTAACAAGGTAAGCGTGGTGAAGATGGCTGGGTACAGCAAGGAGACCCGACGCGTTTCGTCTGAAGAGACTTCTGCTGGGGTATGTGCCAACCTGCCAACACCATGCTTTTATATATATAATTGATTAATAACTCTTAAACAGCTGTTACATACTGACTTCCGGAAATAATGGCGTGCGTTCCATTCGGGAACACGTGTTCAGTGAGTTAGCCAATGGGGTGCTAGGAGGTAGGACAACCTCCACATGACCAAGCCTCAATGTAGGGATCGTATCAAAGTGCGCGCTCATACAGAGAAGGGACGCCCACATCTCTCGGTCGTCCAATGCAGACCGTCACACTGGACGACGCAGACGTAACCAATACCACGTGGTGACGTCTCGGCGTGACCCCACGTATACATCATTGCGTCAACCTAGGAAACGAAAACCACAGAGGCTGTTGGAGCGCAACGTGCGTTCCAAACGGAACTTCCGGAAGAGGGAGTACCATAGGTCGGAAACCGTATAGGAATATTAGGAGTCCCATGAAACGGACCAAATGTAAACTTAATTGACATAAATTACCTATCACAATAAAAACGTGAAGTTTTAATCCGGAAGTCGGTATGCATCATAGCTGTACCAGAAAAAAAGGAGATAGCATATAACCAGAATGCAATCTGATTAATAGTAATACAGAGACAAAAAAAAGAGTAATATCATTTAAATATATAAAAAGAAGTTGAATAAAACACTGCTGTCCCTGAGAACATGACCGGTCCTTCATTATCTTTATTTTATTTTTCTTAGTTAATTACCTAGTGCTTATTTACACTTTTCAGTGTATTTTATTTGTGATTCAACATTAATTATTTTATCATTTATATAGGTTAGTTTGACCGGTCATGTTCTCAGGGACAGCAGTGTTTTATTCAACTTCTTTTTATATATTTAAATGATATTACTCTTTTTTTTGTCTCTGTATTACTATTAATCAGATTGCATTCTGGTTATATGCTATCTCCTTTTTTTCTGGTACAGCTATGATGCATACCGACTTCCGGATTAAAACTTCACGTTTTTATTGTGATAGGTAATTTATGTCAATTAAGTTTACATTTGGTCCGTTTCATGGGACTCCTAATATTCCTATACGGTTTCCGACCTATGGTACTCCCTCTTCCGAAAGTTCCGTTTGGAACGCACGTTGCGCTCCAACAGCCTCTGTGGTTTTCGTTTCCTAGGTTGACGCAATGATGTATACGTGGGGTCACGCCGAGACGTCACCACGTGGTATTGGTTACGTCTGCGTCGTCCAGTGTGACGGTCTGCATTGGACGACCGAGAGATGTGGGCGTCCCTTCTCTGTATGAGCGCGCACTTTGATACGATCCCTACATTGAGGCTTGGTCATGTGGAGGTTGTCCTACCTCCTAGCACCCCATTGGCTAACTCACTGAACACGTGTTCCCGAATGGAACGCACGCCATTATTCCCGGAAGTCAGTATGTAACAGCTGTTTAAGAGTTATTAATCAATTATATATATAAAAGCGTGGTGTTGGCAGGTTGGCACATACCCCAGCAGAAGTCTCTTCAGACGAAACGCGTCGGGTCTCCTTGCTGTACCCAGCCATCTTCACCACGCTTACCTTGTTACCCTTTTATTTTATTTGAATCGATTCCAAATTTTAATTAAGATTTTTATGGATTGTTTTGTTGATCGTGATTGATCTAATAAATGCCCATTGAGAAACCAATTTCTCCGGATTTACACTATGTGGAGGTTCTCTGTCGTTGTTCCCTTTATGGTCCATGTATGCTGATGTATGCCGATGAAAACAACGATCGTATAGACCTACAGGACAAGCTCCAGGCTTTCCATCCAAGGAGGACGTCTCCAGGTGTACCACCCACTTCCCTACTGTCACCTATTATGGGACAGTGCAAGCTCGTATGACTCACCGCCCACGGCTTGTGAGTCCACCGAAGTTGGTAAGAGTATTCTACCTTACATTCTCCTGAGTCTTTGTGTTGTAAGGATATCTGCCTTGATCCCCTCTGAGTTGGATCAGCTTTACTAGAAGGATATTTTGCCTTATGCTTTCTTATGTCAACTACATCAGGGAACATATGGACTATATGTTTTGAATCTTCATTACCTATATGGGATTAACACTTCCTCATTAATATGTTGGACAGCTTTGTTGCATCTCATTACCAACAAATTATAGACTTTTGAGTTTTATTTGTTCATTCTCCTGTTCCATATATTTTTATGCACATTTGCACATTCTTTTTGCACATTTGCACTTTTTCATAGAGTATTGTATTTCTGAGTCATTATCACATTATTTGCATATACATGTATTTGGTTTTTGACCAAGCTGAGGTTATAGACCATTTGTAAATTTGAGCTATACCTTCAAAAAAACCCTTTATTCATTTAGTCACATTAGCGCTACACTTTTTTTCTTATATTGTTTCTACGGCTTAAGTCGCTTGTTAGTGTTGGCAGCTGTTTTCACATACTAGTTAGGCGCGGTATTTTACTTGTTTATTTAACTTGTGATAGGCCGGTATTTATATGAGTGACTGACTCAGTGGCCAATCCGGTAAATCATGCTGACAGGTAACCACTGCACAAATACCTATATCCAGGGAACTGTCAGCATTGGAGAAACGATCACAAATGGACCCCTATCTCTCAAAAAACACCAAGACTGCCCTGAGTCAGCCACAACCGGACACTGAAGGAAGATGACTTATATGCATATTGCAAGAATGTACCTTACATGCATAATAAAATGCAGATATAAACGATGTGGATACAATTCCATATAAACTCATCGGAGAATGTATAATTTCATAATGAGATATATATAGCAGCCTGCCAGCTAGTTTATCCTGTTTTTCCCATCTTTATATGTATATAATGTTTACTGTAATGCAACCAAAACATCATACATTACTACCGTACTGAGCAACCATCCTCAGTATTACTATGGGTGCGAGGATAAACGTGCATGGAGGATGCGATAAAATGTCATTAAGACCTAAAATAATACATGATCTACAAAATGCAAATAATGTCCACAATATCTGGAGAATATATATAAAAGTCTGGAATATATGGACAATATAAAAGTCTGCAATGCATGAACAATATTAAAGATGATATAAAATTATAGTATAAAATTAAAATTAAAATATGACCTACATAAAATTCTTATACATAAAACATACTGTATATAAAATTACTTTTTATCCAAGACAGAGACACCATCAATTTTGGGGAACTAGATCAATCAATAAACCATGATGGAAATATATGGATAAAATATTCAGATAAAATATTGTGCCAAATAAAATACTACGTGTCACTGATAAAGCAGTTAATATCAAGCTCAATGTTAAGGCCTTTGGGGGAGAGTACATCCACAGAGTAGATCCACCGAGTTTCATGTTTGGATAATTCTCAAATGCGATTTATGCCCCTCCAATGAGTTTGGAGATGTTCCACCCCCCAAAATTCCAACCCTGTAGGATACATATCGTGTTTTAACTTAAAGTGTAGCGAAACACTATGGTCCTTATAACCGATTTTGATATTGTGGATATGCTCGGCGATTCTAAGGGCTTTTCCACACGGGGCGGATCAGTGATCAGTGATGAACATCCGCTTGCTCAGCGGGGATCGCTCCGCCGATCCCCACTGAGCAGGAAGATGACAGGTCCGTCACTGCACACTGTGCAGCGACGGACCTGTCAGAGCGCCGCTCTCCCCTATGGGGGATCGGATGATGACGGACCGTAGAGTCCGTCGTCACCCGATCCGATACGAAAACGGATGGAAAAGTAGGGTTTTCCTCCGTTACACTTTTTCGGATCGGACCGGGTCGGATGTCAGCGGACATGTCACCGCTGACATCCGATGCTCCATAGACCTCTATGGAGTGTCCGTTCAGGTCCGCCTAAAAAACTGACAGGCGGACCTGAACAGACAGTCCGTGTGAAAGAGGCCTAACTCATAGCAATCTTTTGGTGCGGCCTATGTAAATCAGGCCGCAAGGGCATTTTAGAGCATAGACCACATAAGTACTATTGCACGTCATAAATTGTTTAATGTCAAAGGACCGATTGTTAGCAGGGGAGATAGAATTATCTATACCTCTAAGGGGTCTGGCAACTTCCCTGCATGCCTTACATTTCCTGCATACGAAAAAACCTTTTCGATCCCAAAATGTCTGAGGGCGCTTAGGAGGATCTATCACTTTTTTTATCACTCTATCGCCAAAACTCGTGGTTTTTCTGTAAATAAATTGAGGTGTAGGAGGTAGTACAGTGGTAAGTTTCATATTCATTAAGAGAATATGTCATTGCTTTTTGAAGATGTCCTCAACTTCCTTATACTGGGAATGGAATTGAGAGATAAAACTCCATTCTTTTTTGCGATTATTTTCTTTAATGGATGGCATATCGGAACTCATTTGATCTGCTTCTTGTAAGCATGCAGCTCTAGGTAGAGCTGTCACTTCTTCTACCACTTTTTTCAACATATCAGGTTTGTGTCCCTTGGCTTCAAATCTTTCCATGAGGATGTTAGATTGGACGAAGAACTCGGCCTCTTCAGAACAATTTCTTTTCACCCTCATGATTTGTCCTTTTGGAATATTTCTGAGCCATAGGGGGTGATGGCCACTGGTGATAGGTAAATAACTATTCCTATCAGTTTTTTTGAAGTATACCTTTGTTTCTAATTTATCATTCAGTCGATATACAGTGACATCAAGAAAATTAATTGTATCACTATGCCAATTAGAGGTTAATCTTATGTTGTTATTATTGTGGGTTAATGTTTGTAGGAACGATTTCAACGAGTCCGGACAAATCATGAGGGTGAAAAGAAATTGTTCTGAAGAGGCCGAGTTCTTCGTCCAATCTAAAATCCTCACGGAAAGATTTGAAGCTTCTGTACTTTTTACATTTTCAATAAATACAATCACTAAAGTGCAAATAACAGATTTGCATAATGCATACAATCACAAAACAGTGCAAATATCAATTAAATAAAGTTAAAGCGGCTGGCTTCCCATCCTCCTTAGCAACCAGCCATATACAGTGTGTTTAAAGAGAAAAAAAAACGCAAAATGCATGAAAACTGCATGCAAAAACAAGGGTTTAAAAGTGCAAAATGTGCCTGAGAAATGCATCAGGCGCAGCAGCATAGATGTGAACCTAGACTCAGAGTGCTCTGATTAACCCAAATAAAGTTCAGCTGTTTTTTCCTGACATTTTCTTAGTTGCATCCTACAGCAAAAACCATGGTCCACAGAGAGCTTCCAAAGCATCAGAGGGATCTCCTTTTTAAAAGGTATCAGTCAGGAGAAGGGTACAAAAGAATTTCCAAGGCATTAGATATACCATGGAACACAGTGAAGACAGTCATCATCAAGTGGAGAAAATATGGCACAACAGTGACATTACCAAGAACTGGACGTCCCTCCAAAATTGATGAAAAGATGAGAAGAAAACTGGTCAGGGAAGCTGCCAAAAGGCCTACAGCAACATTAAAGGAGCTGCAGGAATATCTGGCTGTGTGCTACATGTGACAATAATCTCCCGTATTATTCATATGTCTGGGTTATGGGGTAGAGTGGCAAGCTTTTTCTTAATAAAAAAATCCAAACCCAGCAAAATATTGCAAAAACACATCTGCAGTCTCCCAAATTTTTTTGGTACATTAGCTTCCAGTTGTGAGACACTAGGGAAGGATGCAGTGTGTACACATTGTTTGATTATTTAATCAAACAAAACTAACTCTTTGAGCCTTGGCAACAGCAAAATTTCTAATCACATCATGTATATCCAAGTCTTCACAGAAGGATTTTTCAATGGATATTATGGATAAGTTGGTAAGTCTTGCCTGGGACATTGTGGAACGGAGATAATTATTTATCAGCTTTAGTTTTGAAAATGAACGTTCCCCAGCAGCTACACTTACAGGAAGTGTCATCAATATTCTCAGTGAAAAAGAAAGGTTAGGGAATGTGTTGGTCAAGTTATTCTCCACTATATACTGCAAGATGTTGGTGACTGTCATCTCCTGAGTTAGAAAAGGTCTAATGGTGTCCAGTTCATCACAACAGTCTAATCCACTAATGTCAGAGTGGAATAACTGGCTGTCCATTAACTTGTTTTGCAGATTCATGGAACACTTCAATATATAATTTCTGTCCATTACAAGTTTTGGGATTTCATATAAAAACGCAAATGTGTCACAGTGGCTCTGAAGTAGTGTAAATCTCTCATTTATGGACTGGATGGATGTGTCCAAAACGGCAAAGAAAAAATTCACTTTAAAATATTGTGTTGGGTCAGCAAGAGACTCATCTTCATGTTCATAGTCAAACATCTTCTTTGTCCATCGAGGTCTAATTATAATGGCATCAGGAAATCGCGCTTCACAATCAAGCTTTTCAGCTATTTCTTTGGCATCAGATAACACATTTTCAAAGCCTTCATCAGATCTGTATTCCACCAAGTGCTTGATCAACTTTTCCAGTTCCTGTACACAGCCTGATAGGTTTGATGTTGTTTGCTGCAGTTGCTGATTACGTTCACCTTTGATAATAATGCCTACCAAATGACAATGGAACAAATGAATTCAAATTATTTAATTTTCGTTGCCCAGGATTGAGCCTGATGTTTGGTGTTAATATCCCTGTTGTCATCATCTGAGATGTCATACAGTGCATCAAATACCTCAGGTAGGAAATAAAGCAAGGGTTTAATTGCTGCAACTCTGCTTTCCCATCTGGTATTGGAGAGTGGTTTTAAAGTTAGATTTGTAACATGCTCCTTGAGTACTTGCTATCGTTGGGTGGATGAGACAAAGAACACATAAAGTTCTTGAATGATGCCAAAAAAATCTATTGTCAGGTATGAAATCTGCAGCAGCGTCATTCACAACCAAGTTGAGAGTATGTGCACTGCATGGAATAAAAAAGGCTCTTGGGTTGGATATTGAGTATTTTTTGCTGCAAACCATTATGTTTTCCTTTCATATTGGTGCCATTGTCCTAGCCTTGGCCACACATTCTCAATTGCAATCTGATTGTTCTTTAACCACTTCAGCCCCGGAAGGATTTACACCCTTCCTGACCAAAGCACTTTTTACAATTTGGCACTGCGTTGCTTTAACTGCTAATTGCGCGGTCATGCAATGCTGTACCCAAACAAAATTTGCGTCCTTTTCTTCCCACAAATAGAGCTTTCTTTTGATGGTATTTGATCACCTCTGCGGTTTTTATTTTTTGCGCTATAAACGAAAAAAGACCAAAAATTTTGAAAAAAAATGATTTTTTTTACTTTTTGTTATTAAAAAAATCCAATAAACTCAATTTTAGTCATACATTTAGGCCAAAATGTATTCGGCCACATGTCTTTGGTAAAAAAAATGTCAATAAGCGTATATATTTATTGGTTTGCGCAAAAGTTATAGCGTCTACAAACTAGGGTACATTTTCTGGAATTTACACAGCTTTTAGTTTATGACTGCCTATGTCATTTCTTGAGGTGCTAAAATGGCAGGGCGGTACAAAACCCCCCAAATGACCCCATTTTGGAAAGTAGACACCCCAAGGAAATTGCTGAGAGGCATATTGATCCCATTGAATATAATTTTTTCTGTCCCAAGTGATTGAATAATGACGAAAAAAAAAAAATTACAAAAAGTTGTCACTAAATGATATATTGCTCACACAGGCCATGGGCATATGTGGAATTGCACCCCAAAATATATTCAGCTGCTTCTCCTGAGTACGGGGATACCACATGTGTGGGACTTTTTGGGAGCCTAGCCGCGTACGGGGCCCCGAAAACCAATCACCGCCTTCAGGATTTCTAAGGGCGTAAATTTTTGATTTTACTCCTCACTACCTATCACAGTTCTGAAGGCCATAAAATGCCCAGATGGCACAACCCCCCCAAATGACCCCATTTTGGAAAGTAGACACCCCAAGCTATTTGCTGAGAGGCATGTTGAGTCCATGGAATATTTTATATTTTGACAGTTGCGGGAAATTGACAATTTTTTTTTTTTTTGCACAAAGTTGTCACTAAATGATATATTGCTCACACAGGCCATGGGCATATGTGGAATTGCACCCCAAAATACGTTTAGCTGCTTCTTCTGAGTATGGGGATACTACATGTGTGGGACTTTTTGGGAGCCTAGCCGCGTACGGGGCCCCGAAAACCAATCACCGCCTTCAGGATTTCTAAGGAATGCCCAGGTGGCACAACCCCCCCCAAATGACCCCATTTTGGAAAGTAGACACCCCAAGCTATTTGCTGAGAGGCATGGTGAGTATTTTGCAGCTCTCATTTGTTTTTGAAAATGAAGAAAGACAAGGAAAAAAATGTTTTTTCTTTTTTCAATTTTCAAAACTTTGTGACAAAAAGTGAGGTCTGCAAAGCTTGGGGTGTCTACTTTCCAAAATGGGGTCATTTGGGGGGAGGGGGTTTGAACTGTCCTGGCATTTTATGCAAAACATTTAGAAGCTTATGTCACACATCACCCACTCTTCTAACCACTTGAAGACAAAGCCCTTTCTGACACTTTTTGTTTACATGAAAAAATTATTTTTTTTTGCAAGAAAATTACTTTGAACCCCCAAACATTATATATTTTTTTAAAGCAAATGCCCTACAGATTAAAATGGTGGGTGTTTCATTTTTTTTTCACACAGTATTTGTGTAGCGATTTTTCAAACGCATTTTTTGGGGAAAAAACACACTTTTTTAAATTTTAATGCACTAAAACACACTATATTGCCCAAATGTTTGATGAAATAAAAAAGATGATCTTAGGCCGAGTACATGGATATCAAACATGACATGCTTTAAAATTGCGCACCATCGTGCAGTGGCAACAAAATAAATACATTTTTAAAAGCCTTTAAAAGCCTTTACAGGTTACCACTTTAGATTTACAGAGGAGGTCTACTGCTAAAATTACTGCCCTCGTTCTGACCTTCGTGGTGATACCTCACAAGCATGGTTGCAATTGCTGTTTACATTTGATGCTAGATCGACGCTTGCGTTTGCCTTAGCGCGAGAGCAGGGGGGGACAGGGGTGCTTTTTTTTTTTCCTTATTATTTTTTTGCTTTTTTATCTTATTTTTAAACTGTTCCTTTCATTTTTTTTTTTTTATCATTTTTATTGTTATCTCAGGGAATGTAAATATCCCCTATGATAGCAATAGGTAGTGACAGGTACTCTTTTTTGAAAAAATTGGGGTCTATTAGACCCTAGATCTCTCCTCTGCCCTCAAAGCATCTGACTACACCAAGATCGGTGTGATAAAATGCTTTCCCAATTCCCCAATGGCGCTGTTTACATCCGGTGAAATCAAAGTCATAAAATGCTTGTAGCTTCCGGTTGTTAGGCCATAGAGATGTTTGGAGCCACTGTGGTCTCTGATCAGCTCTATGGTCAGCTGGCTGAATCACCGGCTGCATTCTCAGGTTCCCTATTGAGACAGGAGAGCCAGAGAGAAACACAGAAGACGGTGGGGGGCATTCCCTCCCACTGCTTGTAAAAGCAGTCTAGAGGCTAATTAGCCGCTAGGATTGCTTTTACATGAAAGCCGACCGCTGGCTGAAAAGAATGATACCAAGATGATACCTAAACCTGCAGGCATCATTCTGGTATAACCACTCAAAGTCATGAATGGAGTACCTGAAGACAAAAAAAATGGTTAACAATAAAGCACAGTAAACAGTAAAGTATAAAAAATTGCATACCTGAAAAGCAAACATGATAAAACATAATAACAATAAAACATTGCAGAATAGAATACAGTAAAAAAGAGCAGGACAATAGAGAGAGAGTAGAGAGAGAGAGAACAATAAAACGACAACTATTTTTTTTTATTTTATATTTTTTTTTGTGTTTTTTTTTACACTGTTTTTGTAACTGTAACTTTTATAACTGTAACCGGTTCCAGATTCGGGTCTCTCAAAATGAGATGGCATCTTGGGAGACCCTGTGAAAGTGCGCCTAGTCTGTGCAATGCTGTACCCTACGCTAATACTCAACTAGTGAATGGTAGCGTTCAAAACATTCACCAATGCAAAGACCAGAATTGTCAGGACAGGAGGGACAATAATAGCGGGTGTCAAGCATATATCCGCGCTTGCTGCAGACACGACATCTTTTTTGGGGGGGTTCGTTGGGTAGGGGTACTCGGGAGGACATAAAGAAAATGCCTCTCATGCAGCCGACTTGGTTGGGGATGTAAATGGGCGAAGTACGGGTGCTGCAGAAGTGGTGGGTTCCCAATTAGGATTGGTGAATGCAGCAGGAAGGACATTATGGACACGACGGGCCTGTTTGTCTTCTTCTTGGTGGCAGCGGGACACTACTTGTGCTTGCCACCTCACCAGCTTGAACTGCATTTATGGGACTCGCCACGTCACCAAGTGTTACTGCAGTGCTGGTTTGACTACGACCGGGGTGTACTAGGCCGCTGGTGCTTGCCAGTTCACCAAAACGCTACCAAAAAAACTATTAGCAATCGCAGGGATCAGGCCTGACTCTGCGAACGCTGCAATTATGCGTTTAGTGTTTTGTAAGTGTCAGTGATCGATCGATACTGCACTTGGGTGGGCTGGGCTGGGCCGGGCGGAGGGACAAAACGCAAGTGCTAGCAGGTATCTGGGCTGATGCCGCTAACACTGCGTTTTCGAGAACCCTAAACTGCTGGGGACGCTAGTATAGATCTGATCGGATCAGATATCGATCCGTTCAGATACTATACCACTAAGGGAGGCGTATGCTGTGTGCGTAGGTGTTAGCGGTACTGGCGCTAACCTGACGCTGCTTGGGGCTGGTGCTTGCCAGTTCACCAAAACGCTACCAAAAAAACTGTTAGCGATCGCAGGGATCAGGCCTGACTCTGCGAACACTGCAGTTATGTGGTTAGTGTTTTGTAAGTGACAATGATCGATCGATACTGCACTTGAGTGGGCTGGGCTGGGCCGGGCCGAGGGGCAAAACGCAGGTGCTAGCAGGTATCTGGGCTGCTCCCACTAACACTGCATTTTTGGGAACCCTAAACTGCTGGGGACGCTAGTATAGATCTGATCGGATCAGATATTGATCCGTTCAGATACTATACCACTAAGGGAGGCGTATGCTGCGTGCGTGGGTGTTAGCGGTACTGGCGCTAATCTGACGCTGCCTGGGGCGACGCATATCACCGCCGGGCGATCAGGGGGCTAAACCTTTATTCAGTAATAAATGGCGGGTGCCCTGACACTATAAAAAATAAACGAACTAACCAGCGTCACCTGTAACAGTTATACGGTGATCAGTGGTGAAAGGGTTAACTAGGGGGCAATCAAGGGGTTAAAACATTTATTCAGTAGTATATGGCGGTCCCTGACGCTATAAAATGCTGACGGCGAACCTAAATATTTACCTCCCTAACTAGCGTCACCAGCGACACTAATACAGCAATCAGAAAAATGATCGCTTAGTGACACTGGCGACGGGGGGTGATAAAGGGGTTGAAACTTTATTAGGGGGGGTTAGGGGGGTATCCTAGACCTAAAGGGGCTAACCCTAACTGCCCTACCACACTAACTGTCACAAACTGACACCATGCAGTAATCAGAAAAAAAACCCCAAAAAAAACAACTTCTTGGTGTCAGTGTGACAGGGGGGGGGGTGATCGAGGGGGTGATCGGGGGGGATCGGGAGGTAAAGGGGGGTGTTATGTGTGCCTGGAATGGAACATACGGAAAATACGAGCCGAGGAGAGATGACGTCTAGGGATGAGCCGAACACCCCCCTGTTCGGTTTGCACCAGAACATGCGAACAGGAAAAAAGTTTGTTCAAACACGCAAACACCGTTAAAGTCTATGGGACACGAACATGAATAATCAAAAGTGCTAATTTTAAAGGCTTATATGCAAGTTATTGTCATAAAAAGTGTTTGGGGACCTGGGTCCTGCCCTAGGGGACATAGATCAATGCAAAAAAAAGTTTAAAAAATGGCAGTTTTTTCAGGAGCAGTGATTTTAATAATGCTTAAAGTCAAACAATAAAAGTGTAATATCCCTTTAAATTTCGTAGCTGGGGGGTGTCTATAGTATGCCTGTAAAGGGGCGCATGTTTCTCGTGTTTAGAACGGTCTGACAGAAAAATGACATTTCGAAGGAAAAAACCCATTTAAAACTACCCGCGGCTATTGCATTGCCGACAATACACATAGAAGTTCATTGATAAAAATGGCATGGGAATTCTCCACAGGGAAACCCCGAACCAAAATTAAAAAAAAAATGACGTGGGAGTCCCCCTAAATTCCATACCAGGCCCTTCAGGTCTGGTATGGATATTAAGGGGAACTCCGGCCAAAATTAAAAAAAAAAATGACGTGGGGTTCCCCCTAAATTCCATACCAGACCCTTCAGGTCTGGTATGGATTTTAAGGGGAACCCTGTGCCAAAAAAAAAAACAAAACAGCGTGGGGTCCCCCCAAAAATCCATACCAGACCCTTATCCGAGCATGCAACCTGGCAGGCCGCAGGAAAAGAGGGGGGGACGAGAGTGCGCCCCCCCTCCTGAACCGTACCAGGCCACATGCCCTCAACATTGGGAGGGTGCTTTGGGGTAGCCCCCCAAAACACCTTGTCCCCATGTTGATGAGGACAAGGGCCTCATCCCCACAACCCTGGCCGGTGGTTGTGGGGGTCTGGGGGCGGGGGGCTTATCGGAATCTGGAAGCCCCCTTTAACAAGGGGACCCCCAGATCCCGCCCCCCCTGTGTGAAATGGTAAGGGGGTACTTACCCCTACCATTTCACTAAAAAACTGTCAAAAATGTTAAAAATTACAAGAGACAGTTTTTGACAATTCCTTTATTTAAATGCTTCTTCTTTCTTCTATCTTCCTTCATCTTCTGGTTCTTCTGGTTCTTCCTCCGGCGTTCTCGTCCAGCATCTCCTCCGCGGCCTCTTCTATCTTCTTCTCCTCGATCCGCTTCGCACCCATGGCATGGGGGGAGGCTCCCGCTCTTCTCTTCATCTTCTTCTTCTTCTCTTCTTCCTTCTTCTCTTTTTCTCTTCTTCTTTTCTTCATTTTCTTCTCCGGGCCGCTCCGCATCCATGCTGGCATGGAGGGAGGCTCCCGCTGTGTGATGGTGTGTCCTCGTCTGACGGTTCTTAAATAACAGGGGGCGGGGCCACCCGGTGACCCCACCCCCCTCTGACGCACGGGACATGATGGGACTTCCCTGTGGCATTCCCCCTGATGTCACAGGGAAGTCCCGTCAAGTCACCGTGCGTCAGAGGGGGGTGGGGTCACCGGGTGGCCCCGCCCCCCGTTATTTAAGAACCGTTAGACGAGGACACGCCATCACACAGCGGGAGCCTCCCTCCATGCCAGCATGGATGCGGAGCGGCCCGGAGAAGAAAATGAAGAAAAGAAGAAGAGAAAAAGAGAAGAAGGAAGAAGAGAAGAAGAAGAAGATGAAGAGAAGAGCGGGAGCCTCCCCCCATGACATGGGTGCGAAGCGGATCGAGGAGAAGAAGATAGAAGATGCCGCGGAGGAGATGCTGGACGAGAACGCCTGAGGAAGAACCAGAAGAACCAGAAGATGAAGGAAGATAGAAGAAAGGAGAAGCATTTAAATAAAGGAATTGTCAAAAACTGTCTCTTGTAATTTTTAACATTTTTGACAGTTTTTTAGTGAAATGGTAGGGGTAAGTACCCCCTTACCATTTCACACGGGGGGCGGGATCTGGGGGTCCCCTTGTTAAAGGGGGCTTCCAGATTCCGATAAGCCCCCCGCCCCCAGACCCCCACAACCACCGGCCAGGGTTGTGGGGATGAGGCCCTTGTCCTCATCAAGATGGGGACAAGGTGTTTTGGGGGGCTACCCCAAAGCACCCTCCCAATGTTGAGGGCATGTGGCCTGGTACGGTTCAGGAGGGGGAGACCGCACTCTCGTCCTCCCCTCTTTTCCTGCGGCCTGCCAGGTTGCATGCTCGGATAAGGGTCTGGTATGGAATTTAGGGGGAACCCCACGTCATTTTTTTTTAAATTTTGGCCCGGGTTCCCCTTAATATCCATTCCAGACCTGAAGGGCCTGGTATGGAATTTAGGGGGACTCCCACGTCATATTTTTTTTTTAATTTTGGTTCGGGGTTTCCCTGTGGGGAATTCCCATGCCGTTTTTATCAATGAAATTCTATGTGTATTGTCGGCAATGCAATAGCCGCGGGTAGTTTTAAATGGGTTTTTTCCTTCGAAATGTCAATTTGCTGTCAGACTGTTCTAAACACGGGAAACATGCGCCCCTTTACAGGCATACTATAGACACCCCCCAGCTATGAAATTTAAAGGGATATTACACTTTTATTGTTTGACTTTAAGCATTATTAAAATCACTGCTCCTGAAAAAACGGCCATTTTTAAAACTTTTTTTTGCATTGATACATGTCCCCTGGGGCAGGACCCAGGTCCCCAAACACTTTTTATGACAATAACTTGCATATAAGCCTTTAAAATTAGCACTTTTGATTTCTCCTATAGACTTTTAAAGGGTGTTCCGCGGCATTCGAATTTGCCGCGAACACCCCAAATTGTTCGCTGTTCGGCGAACTTGCGAACAGCCAATGTTCGAGTCGAACATGAGTTCGACTCGAACTCGAAGCTCATCCCTAATGACGTCACATCCCCTGCCTCTGTGTACTGTACAGAGGCAGGGGAAGATTCTGATTGGCTGGGAGCGATCGCGAGGGGGGGCCACGAATGGATGACCTCCCCATCATCACTGAACGTTCCCAGACCAAAGCCGACCGCCTCGGGCACCGGGGGGGTCCGATCGGACCCCCCGCCCGCGGGAAGGCAATTTTGTACCAGGTACGTGATTTTGCCTGCCCGTGCCATTCTGCCGACATATATCGCCGTTAGGCGATCGGCAAGTGGTTAAGTAGGCCAGTAAAAAGGATGTCAGTCCTTCAGATGTTGTATTGTATACTGGGCAAAAATCCAGGAAGTGTTCTCACATTTCAATTTTTTTTCACTTTGATCTAGAACAACAAATCAGACAACAATGCAAATCTGCTCTATGTGGCTTACATCAGGAGTACAATCCAGAATAATGGAGAAATATTTGGACTCATTCAGGCTTCGTATAATTTTTTCTCGTATTTTTGTTCCAACTATGGCAATTATTTCATTCTGAATCTTGTAACCGAGATAATGTGGCATTTGTGAATGCTGTGAAATGGAGCACTGAATTCTTTGAATGTGTTCAGAAATGATGGGATCAAATTTCCCTATCATTTCAACCAATTTCAGGAAGTTACCATTATTGTTTTGAAACAAACGGGTATCACAGCCACAAAGCGGCAGATTTTGTCCTGCTAAATATTGGATAATGTATATTATTCACTGTATGACAGAATACCAGCATTTCTCTTCTTGTTTAATGATCTTTTGATTGACATGATCAATGGTTATTCCCTTTTCCAGAGTTCTTGAAAGATCCATCCATTTCTTATAATTTGTGACATGGATTGTGTTTTTTTCATGTCGGCTTAAATGTCTTGACAGATGCTGCCAATCATTAAAGCCTTGTTTTGAGGCCAAAGCCATATTGTCACAGTTGAATTTCCGGCAAGCAAAGCACTGGACTGAATTATTAGATGTGGAATAAATCAACCAACTTCTTGGTATCTTCTCTCCATTATCCAGTACTCTTTGGTAGTAAGAGATAGAAAAGCTCCTGCTGATATCATCTTTTGGAAAAGTAGAAACCTTTTCTTGAACAGGACCAATTTTTATCAAAGTTATTCTGTGTTGGTCATCTATATTTTCAGGCCAGAAAGCAGGATCACTTGAGATTCCACTTGATGATGTTGATGGCTTTTCAAGTTCCATTTCTGTTTCTTCATCCATAAGTACAATAGACACAGTGTCTGAGTTAGAGGAAACCTCAGAGATATCTTCCTCTTCAATGTCAAAATGCTCTGCTGCTGAAACAATGTAACCTGAAGTTACATCTTCAGTTTTTATTGGCTCAGTGATACACTCGGGAACCTCGGGGACCAGATCATCATCACATTCTGATGACTCTTCCAAATCAGTATTTTTTTCACCAAATGTCTGTGACACTGGACCTTAACTCTTTGCTTGATGTTGATGCATCTGTGCAAAGGGAATCTTGACCACTGCTTAATGAAGACTGTGGCTGTAAGAAGCATGTGATGGAAGAAGTAATTTTTTTCAAAGCTTCTTCCTTTCTTTTTCGGCGTTGCAGGTTTTGATATCCTGTTAACTTTGGTGTTAACTTTTTTGCTAGCCATCTAAGGGGGAAAGCAAATGTACACTACACTGATCAGCCACAACATTAAAACCACTGACAGGTGAAGTGAATAGCATTGATTATATCATTACAATGGCACCTGTCAAGGGGTCGGATATATTAGGCAACTACAGTGGGGTCTAATTGGATCTGGAGGGGGGGGGGTCTCTCTGCTAGAGGCCCTCTTGGTGTCCATTAGAGAGTCCTTTAGAGCCCCCACCAGGCCCCATTAGAAACTACAAGGGGGTCCAATGGATCCTGGAGGGGGCTCTCTAACAAAGGCCCTCTCTGTGACCATTGGAGAGTCTCTGATAGAAAAAGTCCCCTCCAGGCCCCATGAAAGATTACATTAGAGTGTCACTGAACTATAGTAAAAATAAACAATATTATATAAATTTATAGTACTTTGATGCCCAGGCCCAGCCCTAGAAGACTTCACTTTTCTTACATAATAGGTGCTGGGGCTGGCTACTGGTCCTCCTTTCTGTCTGGGACCTCCTTTCCCTCCCAGCCCAACTACTACCTTTTGGCAGGGTCTGACTGGCAACTTTTTGCCCAGGGGGCAAGTACTACCCAGAGGCCCATGGTGGAGCAACTCGGCTCCCCTCCCCTCTTCTATGCTTCCCCCCATCCCCCACCTGCCACTTTCAACATCCATGTAAAACAGGGATATGCAATTAGCGGACCTCCAGCTGTTGCAAAACTACAGGTCCCATCATGCTTCTGCCTCTGAGTGTCATGCTTGTGGCTGTCAAAATCTGCCTCATGGGACCTGTAGTTCTGCAACAGCTGGAGGTCCGCTAATTGCATATCCCTGATGTAAAAGAACAAAGCGTGGTCATTGTGTGCATGTGACAACAATATCACACATTCTACACAAATGTGGCTTGTATTGGAGGGTTGCAATAAAAAAAAAAACACTCCTCAAGAAAAACCATGTGCATTTACTTGAGCTTTGTCAAAACACACCATGAAGATTCTGAGGCCACATGGAAAAAAGGTGTTATGGTCCAATGAGACTAAAATTGAATTATTTGGCCTCAATACCAAACAATATGTCTGTCAGAAATCCAAATACAGCTCACCATCCAAATAACACCATTCCTATAGTAAACCACGGAGGGGGTAATATCCCGTTATGGAGGTGGTAATATCCTGGTATGGGGTATTTCTCTGCAGCGGAAAATCTGTTGTCCACTGCCAGAAAGTTGTCAATAGAAAGAAGGTTTACCTTCCAACATGACAGGGACCCAAAGAACACAGAACAATGAGCACATAGTAAGTTATGTGAGCATGAACCCAAGTTTAATTTCTAGCACCACATCCCAAGAAAAATTGTGTTTAGAACCAAAAAGAGTGGGGATTTTTAAGGTGCAAGTTGAATAAGTATCAAATATTTTTGTATAAAAAGACTTTTACTTTATTAAGAACAATGTCTTCTTTACTGCTGACACTTAGCAGCAGGTTTTACATAGTGTGTTTTGTGCTTTACTCAGGCATTCCTTTAAAGTGATCTGTATCCTTTGAGGTGTGTGGTCCCTGGCATTAAGCCAGCTGCCATATCAGCCCCTGTGAGTGTTAAGGGATGGGCGAAACAAGTTGGGAAGTACATTGTTTATGCTGTGACATATTACTGCATCTGCAATTAAATACATGTGGCACTTCCATATATAAATCTCCTTTTTATATTTTGATGTGAAAAATATTTTATTGTATTTTCTTAATAAAGTAAAAGTCTTTTTATACAAAAATATTTGAAACTTATTCAACTTGCACCTTAAAAATCCCCACTCTTTTTGGTTCTAAACACAATGAGCACATAGTGATTGAAGGAAAAAAAGGTGAGTGCCCTTGTGTGGCCCAGTCAGAGCTCAGACTTAAACGCCATTGAAAATCTGTGGAATGACTTGAAGACTGCAGTCCACAAATGGCTAGCATCAAATGTAATTGAACTTGAACAGTTCTTGCAGTGGAATAACGTCCTTACAGGATGTCTCCAACTTACAAGCCAACCTCAATGCACTGTTTTATTGGGCAGCTCTGTGGCAAAATGAGGTTTCATGTTGATAAATGTACAGTTATGCACTTGGGTCTAAGAATATGCATGCATCATAAATACTAGGAGATCAGCTGGGGGTGGTAAAGGATCTGGTATATCATAAGCTTAATAATAGCATGCAATGCAGGATGGATTTGATTTAAATCACTAGTAAAAAGGCTTGATTTAAATCCACTTGATATAAATCATAATTTTTAAAGAGCAACTGTCATCTCTGTCCACCACCAGCTCCTCCTCTGACCCTCTGTTGACTCACCGACAGTCCCATTCACTTTAATTGGACGGCTGGTGATACAGCGGTGACACAACAAGGTGAGGAACGTGGCGGCAGCAGGTTAGTGGACGCCCCCTAACAGGCGCTGCCATGTTGGATCTGAAATGACAGGTGCTCTTTTAATGTAAGGACTCATTCTTCCTGGTAGTAAATCTTTAATATTTGCAAACAAAATGAAGGTTTCCTCTTTAGAATAATAAGCTGTCATGTTAGTAAAACAGCGATATCAGAACCGATTCAATCATACAGTTTGTAGTGTACATAAATTTGCAAAACAATGGGATAAAGGAATATTCCTGAACTTTGTTTTATCTCATGGTTACTGTGAATTTGTGTGAATGCATCAATGCAGTGCATGTTATCTAAGCTTGCAGAGCTTGGATTTATTTATTTATTATTATTGATCCTGGGTTCACACATATGCAAATACAGACTTTGCATGTGATTTGCACCGCAATGATGGTGGGGATCACATGTGATTTTTGTGCAATGCAAATTCAGCCATACAGTTGTATGGCTGAACTCGCATTGGATTCGTACAAAAAAGGTGCAGGGACTTTATTTTTCCCACACTGAAATTGGATCTTTAGATCGATTTTTACTCCAATAGCATTTTATTTTAAAAAAATTGATAAAAAAAAATAAAAAATCGATTTAAATTAAATTTTTTTTTTTGTTTAAATCATTGATTTATATCCACCCTGATGCAATGCCAAGCAGCAGTTTCCAAAGCCTTTTTGTATTAAGCCCCCTGCTAGATCATAGTGTATTTGTGTCCTGCATACTGCGGGTGTGAGAACAGGCGAGTGAATGGTCTCACAGCCGCTGTGTGCCCCGTTTCAGTATTACTGATGGCCACACTGTCCATATAAAATTATATATACACGGTACTCAGTGTTGCCAACCCCTACGACTTTTTCAAAACCTAGAAAATGCACTGACAAGATGCAATTGTTACTTACGTGAAATTTGACAGAAACTATTCAAAACTATTGACATTTAAACTATATGTAAACTGTTTACAGTAAATATTAGCAATACCTATACAGTAATAAATAATCTGCCTGGCGTTACAATTGAAAAGTCAGCTTGATAAAAAGTGGAGTGTGACTAAAATTATGAAAAACCTAGGAAAAATTCTGGATGGGGAAGGAAAACACATGCAAAGATTCATATGGCACACTGTGAAAAAGAGTGTTATTATGATCAGAACTTGGGCCCAGTCACTTTATGCACTGCACTCCTATGCCCCAGCCAAAAAATTCTCCTAATTACTGTGCCACAACTGACAGCCTCACAGCCACACATACACCACCGGCGACCCACTCCTGCTGTGATTACACGCAGTGGGAGCTGATCTGTGGGTACCGCAGACTTGATGTCCACCAGAAACCGCCGATCATTAGGCAGAGAGCCAGAATGGCGTTCTGCATATGTAAACAAGGCAGACCGGGGAAAGGACAATAGGAGGGAGTTGGATAAAAAGAGATAATGCACAACTAAGGGAGATAACTAATCTGGGGAAAATAAGCACGTTGTTTGAGCTGCAACAAAACACGGACCTAATGTCGATTAATGAATGGCGATATCTCCAGTTAAAGCACTTTGTGGAAAAGTTGCCTCAACCAATTAGAACTGTCGACGTACTAATGCCATTTGAGCGATTATGTATAGATAAAAAGGCAAAAAAGGATATTTCTTGATCTACAGGATGCTTTTGGTTATTGACGAACTAGAGGTACCACCATTCTTAACGAAATGGGGTATAGAATTAGGGTCACTTGAGTATAAACACAAGATTGCAAAGATTTTGAATTTAACACATAGTTCTGCTATAGATATTAGAACGGTTGAAATGAATTATAAATGCTTGACTAGGTGGTACGCCACCCCTGACAAACTAAGTAAATACCACTTGGAGAAATCACACGAGTGTTGGAGAGGTTGTAAGGTTACTGGAACAATGGCTCATTTGTGGTGGAATTGTACCAAAATTACCGTATTAATGGCGTATAAAACGCACCGGCGTATAACACGCACCCCAAGTTTAGGAGAGAATTTTAAGGAAAAAAACTTTTAGGAGGGAAGTTTAAGGAAAAAAAACTTACAAAAAAATGCCCATCAATGCAGCCTCATCAGTGTTCATCTGCAGCCTTGTTAGTGTCATTGCAGCCTTTTCAGTGTCAGTGCAGCTTTGCCCCAGTGCAGTCTTGTCAGTGCAGCTTTGCCCCAGTGCAGCCTTGTCAGTGCAGCTTTGCCCCAGTGGTCAGTGCAGCCTTGCCCCCAGTGCCCATGCTTGCCGCCGCCGACATACACATAGCTGCATGTAGTTTTAAATATGGCGCCGCGGACTTCGGAGGGACTCGGCGGAGCTGAACGAACGCCACCGAGATACACAGAGTCGAGTGTATTGGGCTCTTTCCGGCGCCGCTCACAGTCCCGCCCAGACCCACCCTATGATGGACATAACACAGGTCCAATGGCGGGACTGGGCGTGACTTTGAGCGGTGCCGGAAAGAGCCGAATACACTCGACTATGTGTATCTCGGTTCCGAGCAGTCACTGTGATTTCGGCGGCGCTCGTTCAGCTCCGCCGAGTCCCTCCGAACTCCGCGGCGCCATATTTAAAACGACATGCAATCACAATTAGCGGGGATCGGCGTATAACACGCACCCACGATTTTCCCCTGATTTTAAGGGGAAAAAGTGCGTATTATACGCAGATAAATACGGTAATAAATACTGGAAAGAAATACTACAGATGATCTAGGAAATTACAGGTAAAGCAGTGGTAGAAGATCCATGGATAGTTTTATCCTCTGAGGCAATCTCAGGACCCTCAGGCAATCAGGTGCGAGGGTCTGTTACCTGTCACCTGATTGGCTGAAACAACCAGCGCTACGATTGGACGCCTATCGGGGGAGGAGACGCATGGAGGACACAGGAGCCACTGTCTGACATGCTGCAAGGTCCCACCACTCACCGCCGTCACCCACCACCACCGAGACAGGGTAAGTGCCGGGCAGACGGTGAGTGGGCTGTCATAGTGGCACAATTTGATGAGCACAGTGACAGCATTTGACGTGGCACTATTTGATGGACACAGTGGCAGCATTTGATGGGCACAGTGGCTGCATTTGATGGGCACAGTGGCAGCTTTTGATGGGCACAGTGGCAGCTTTTGATGGGCACAGTGGGCGTTTGAGGGGCACAGTTGCTGCGTTTAATGTCACAATGGCTGCGTTTGATGGGCACAGTGGCTGTGTTTGATGGGCACAGTGTCAGCTTTTGATGGGCACAGTGGGCATTTGATAGGCACAGTGGCACATTGGCTGTGTTTTATGGCACAGTGGCTGCGTTTAATGGCACATTGGCTGCATTTTATGGCACAGTGACTGTGTTTGATGGGCACAATGTCAGCTTTTGATGGGCACAGTGGCTGTGTTTGGGCACAGTGGCAGCTTTTGGTGGGCACAGTGGCAGCTTTTGATGGGCACAGCAGTGGCTATGTCTGATGGGCACAACAGTGGCAGTGTCTGATGGGCACAGTGGCTGTGTTTGATGGGCAGTTACAGCTTTCAGCTTTTGATGGGCACAGTGGGAGTTTGATGGGCAAAGTGGCTACATTTTATGGCAAATTGGCTACGTTTTATGGCCTATTGGCTGCGTTTTATGGCACAGTGGCTGTGTTTGATGAGCACAGTGTCAGCTTTTGATGGGCACAGTGGCAGCTTTTGATGGGCATTACAGTGGCTGTGTCTTTTTGTCCCAATGACAAATGTTTTTTGACAATTTGGGGTTTTTAGTGAAACAAGGATTGGTGATAAAGCATCAGTGGAGAGGAGACACATTTTTCCCATATTAACTCTTATGCCCCGTACACATGGTCGGACTTTGTTCGGACATTCCGACAACAAAATCCTAGGATTTTTTCCGACGGATGTTGGCTCAAACTTGTCTTGCATACACACGGTCACACAAAGTTGTCAGAAAATCCAATCGTTCTAAACGCGGTGATGTAAAACACATACGTCAGGACTATAAACGGGGCAGTGGCCAATAGCTTTCATCTCTTTATTTATTCTGAGCATGCGTGGCACTTTGTCCGTCGGATTTGTGTACACAGGATCGGAATTTCCGACAAGGGATTTTGTTGTCGGAAAATTTTATATCCTGCTCTCAAACTTTGTGTGTCGGAAAATCCGATGGAAAATGTGTGATGGAGCCTACACACGATCGGAATTTCCGACAACAAGGTCCTATCACACATTTTCCGTCGGAAAATCCAACCGTGTGTACGGGGCATTACAGGAGAGAATTTCCCTTCCTAGGGGTAGATTTCATCTCACTTCCTGTTGTCTACTTCTGTTTGCAAGTATGTGTAGGAGTCGTTTGTAAGTTGGATGATTGAAAGTAGGGGCCTTCCCTATATACTCTGCAGAAATTGAGGCCTTAGGTGTTGGTGTTGCCACACCACTGTAAGCCCTCACAGTTACTCTTGTTGGGCTCAGGAACGGGATCTGCTGTGAAATATTAGATCAAGAATTGTAATTACATGCCCCTGTCAAACAGGGGCAGAAAAATTGGGTCCTTGGTGGTGGTGGTGCTGGTGCCACAACACTGTAAGTCCTCACAGTTACTCTTGGTGGGTGCAGAAACGGGCCTTTCTGTGAAATATTAGATCAAGAATTGTAATTACATGCACCTATTGAACAGGGGCAGAAAAATCGGGCCTTTGGTGGGGGTGGTGGTGGTGTTGCCATAACACTGTAAGTCCTCACAGTTATTCTTAGTGGGAGCTGGAACAGGCCCTGCTGTGGAATATTAGATCAAGAATTGTAATTACATGCACCTGTTGAACAGGGGAAGAAAAATTGGGCCTTTAGTGGTGGTGGTGCTGGTGCCACAACACTGTAAGTCCTCACAGTTACTCTTGGTGGGTGTAGAAACGGACCCTGCTGTGAAATATTAGACCAAGAATTTTAATTACATGTCCCTGTTGAACAGGGGCAGAAAAATTGGGCCTTAGGCACTGGTGCCACAACACTGCAACCCCTAACAGATACTCCAAGTGGAGCGCAAGAATGAGCCCTGCTGCAAAATATTGATTCAAAAATTATAATTACACGCCCCTGTTAAACAGGGGCTGAAAAATTGGGCCTTAGGCACTGGTGCTGGTGCCACAACACTGCAACCCCTAACAAATACTCTAGTTGAGCACAGCAATGAACCCTCCTTGCAAAATATTGCATCAAAAATTGCAAATACACGCCCCTGTTAAACAGGGGCTGAAAAATTGGGCCTTAGCCACTGGTGGCTGCGCCCCGAACCAAAAATGTTCTTACAAGCTATCAGCATGATCATTGAGGAGGAAGAGGATAGTCACTCAGCATAACAGGATAGTCACTCAGCATCAGCATAGGCAGTCTTGAAGGGATCTGACATTTCAAAAAAACTATTTGGTTACATCAGCATCAGGTGCTTGGTAGCTGGTGGTGATCCAAGACTGATTCATTTTTATGAAGGTCAGTCGATCGACCGAGTTGGTAGACAGGTGCACCCTGTGATCGGTTGCAAAGCCTCCAGCAGCACTGAATGTGCGTTCCGAAAGAACACTGGATGCAGGACAGGCCAGTAGCTAAATTTCATACTGTGCAAGCTTTGGCCAGTGATCCATTCTCAAGACCCAGTAACCAAGAGGATTTTCGGTGGGAAAGGTGTCCAAGTCAGATCTTGCCCCTAGGTATTCCTGCACCATGTAAAACAGATGCTGGCGATGGTTGCTGGAACCGATCTTACCTTGGGGCTGTGGACTAAAAAATTGTCTGAACGCATCGGTCAGATGGCCACCTTCTCCACCGCTCCTTCTTTGACTGACCGAAGCCTCAACAACATGTTGTCCAGGAACAGGAGTTTGTAACCTCCCAGTATCTGGGAACGCGTTGCACAGACCTTTCTGCAAGGCCTCCTGAAGAGGTTTCATCCTCTGCTCACTCTGCGATGGCAAGATAAGGTCCGCAACCTTACCCTTGTAACAAGGATCAAGGAGGGTTGCCAGCCAGTATTGATCCCTCTCCTTGATACCACTAATACGAGGATCGTTCCGCAGGCTTTGCAGAATCAGGGAGGCCATGCAGCGTAGGTTTGCTGAGGCATTCGGTCTGGAGTCCTCTGGGTAACTAAGGACTAGGGATGAGCTGGACACCCCCCGGTTCGGTTCGCACCAGAACCTGCGAACGGACCGAAAATTCGCACGACCGTTAGAATCCCATTGACGTCTATGGGGGTCGAACGTTTGAAATTAAAAGTGCTCATTTTAAAGCCTAATTTGCATGGTATTGTCCTAAAAAGGGTTTGGGGACCCGGGTCCTGCCCCAGGGGACATGTATCAATGCAAAAAAAACTTTTAAAACGGCCATTTTTTTGGGAGCAGTGATTTTAATGATGCTTATAGTAAAAAAAAAAAAGTGAAATATTCCTTTAAATATTGTACCTGGGGGGTGTCTATAGTATGCCTGTAAAGTGGCGCGTGTTTCCCATGCTTTGAACAGTCCCTGCACAAAATGTCATTTTTAAAGGAAAAAAAGTCATTTAAAACTGCTTGCGGCTTTAATGTAATGTCGGGTCCTGGCAATATGGATAAAAATCAGTGAGACAAACGGCATGGGTACCCCCCAGTCCATTACCAGGCCCTTTGGGTCTTGTATGGATATTAAGGGGAACCCCGCACCCAAAATAAAAAAGGGAACAGCAGTATACAGGCTCTGTACTCTGAACAGCAGTATACAGGCGGTTCAAACAAGACAGGATCTGTAGGTTTGTTGTTAAGTAGAATCTGTAATTTTGAACTGGTACATTTTTAACGTGTTTAGTTCCAGCCAAAAAATCTATTTTAAGCTTTTTGTAAAACATAGGGAAGGGTTATCACCCCTGTGACATTTGTTTTGCTGTCTGTGCTCCTCTTCAGAAGATTTCATCTCACTTTTTGTCCCAATAACAAATGTTTTTTGAAAATTTGGGTTTTTTTGTGAAACAAGGATTGGTGATAAAGCATCAGTGGAAAGGAGAAATGTTTTTCCCATATTAACTCTTACAGGAGAGAATTTCCCTTCCATGGGGTAGATTTCATCTCACTTCCTGTTGTCTCCTTCCGTTTGCAAGTAGGAGTCGTTTGTAAGTTGGATGTTTGAAAGTAGGGGCCTGCCCTATATTCTCAGCAGAAATTTGGGCCTTAGGTGTTGTTGTGGCCATAACACTGTAAGCCCTCACAGGGCCCTGCTGTGAAATATTAGATCAAGAATTGTAATTACATGCCCCTGTTAAACAGGGGCTGAAAAATTGCACCTTTGGTGGTGGTGCTGGTGCCACAACACTGTAAGTCCTCACTCGCTCTTGGTGGGCGCAGAAATGGGCCCTGCTGTGAAATATTAGATCAAGAATTGTAATTACATGCCCCTGTTGAACAGGGGCTGAAAAATTGTGCCTTAGGCACTGGTGCTGGTGCCACAACACTGCAAGCCCTCACAGATACTCTAGTTGGAATGCAGAAACGAGCCCTGCTGCAAAGTATTGCATCAAAAATTGTAATTACACACCCCTGTTAAACATTGGCTGAAAAATTGGGCCTTAGGCACTGGTGCTGGTGCCACAACACTGCAACCCCTAACAGATACTCTAGTTGGAATGAAGAAATGAGCCCTGCTGCAAAGTATTGCATCAAAAATTGTAATTACACACCCCTGTTATACAGGGGCTGAAAAATTGGGCCTTAGGTACTGGTGGCTGCGCCCAGAACCAAAAATGTTCTTAAAAGCTATCAGCATGATCATTGAGGAGGAAGGGGATAATTACTCAGGATAGTCACTCAGCATCAGCATAGGCAGTCTTTGAAGGGATCTGAGATTTAAAAAAAAAAAACATTCGGTTACATCAGCATCAGGTGCTTGGTAACTGGTGGTGATCCAAGACTGATTCATTTTTATGAAGGTCAGTCGATCGACTGAGACAGTGGACAGACGCACCCTGTGATTGGTTACAAAGCCTCCAGCAGCACCGAATGTGCGTTCTGAAAGAACGCTGGATGCAGGACAGGCCAGTAGCTCAATTGCATACTGTGCAAGCTCTGGCCAGTGATCCATCCTCAAGACTAGGGATGAGCTTCGTGTTCGAGTCGAACCCATGTTCGACTCGAACATCGGCTGTTCGGTCGTTCGCCGAATTGCGAACGATATGGGCCGTTCGCGCCAAATTCGTGTGGCGCGTCACGGCCCATAATTCACTGCGGCATCGCAGTGCATTGCTGGCTGATTATTGGCCAAGCATGCACTATGACCCGCATGCTTGGCCAATCACAGCGCCGTCAGTAGAGAGAGCTGTAATTGGCCAAAGCCAGGGTGGCTTTGGCCAATTATGGCTCAGGGGATTTAGTACACACCCCACACTATATAAGGCCGCCTGCACGGCGGCCCTGTGTAGTGTGTGTTCCGGTGTGCTGAGAGATAGAGAGAGAGAGAGACAGTGTCATTTGATTTGAGTTAGATAGATTAGGCAGAACAGTCAGTCAGTTAGCTGCACTTACAGTGTATTGTGTATATATATGCATCCCAGGTGTTGCATATATATATATACACTGTATTCAGTTTAGCTAGATCCGTTCCTGTTATCTTCTATCTAGACTATTTACATTTAGTGCAGTGTGTCCTGCTCACAGTGTTCAGCTAGATCCGTTCCTGCTATTTACATTCAGTGCAGTGCGTCCTGCTCACAGTGTTCAGCTAGATCCGTTCCTGGTATTTATATTTAGTGCAGTGCGTCCTGCTCACAGTGTTCAGCTAGATCCGTTCCTGCTATTTACATTCAGTGCAGTGCGTCCTGCTCACAGTGTTCAGCTAGATCCGTTCCTGGTATTTACATTTAGTGCAGTGCGTCCTGCTCACAGTGTTCAGCTAGATCCGTTCCTGCTATTTACATTCAGTGCAGTGCGTCCTGCTCACAGTGTTCAGCTAGATCCGTTCCTGCTATTTACATTCAGTGCAGTGCGTCCTGCTCACAGTGTTCAGCTAGATCCGTTCCTGGTATTTACATTTAGTGCAGTGCGTCCTGCTCACAGTGTTCAGCTAGATCCGTTCCTGCTATTTACATTCAGTGCAGTGCGTCCTGCTCACAGTGTTCAGCTAGATCCGTTCCTGGTATTTACATTTAGTGCAGTGCGTCCTGCTCACAGTGTTCAGCTAGATCCGTTCCTGCTATTTACATTCAGTGCAGTGCGTCCTGCTCACAGTGTTCAGCTAGATCCGTTCCTGCTATTTACATTCAGTGCAGTGCGTCCTGCTCACAGTGTTCAGCTAGATCCGTTCCTGGTATTTACATTTAGTGCAGTGCGTCCTGCTCACAGTGTTCAGCTACATCCGTTCCTGCTATTTACATTCAGTGCAGTGCGTCCTGCTCACAGTGTTCAGCTAGATCCGTTCCTGCTATTTACATTCAGTGCAGTGCGTCCTGCTCACAGTGTTCAGCTAGATCCGTTCCTGCTATTTACATTCAGTGCAGTGCGTCCTGCTCACAGTGTTCAGCTAGATCCGTTCCTGCTATTTACATTCAGTGCAGTGCGTCCTGCTCACAGTGTTCAGCTAGATCCGTTCCTGGTATTTACATTTAGTGCAGTGCGTCCTGCTCACAGTGTTCAGCTAGATCCGTTCCTGCTATTTACATTCAGTGCAGTGCGTCCTGCTCACAGTGTTCAGCTAGATCCGTTCCTGCTATTTACATTCAGTGCAGTGCGTCCTGCTCACAGTGTTCAGCTAGATCCGTTCTGGGATTTACATTTAGTGCAGTGCGTCCTGCTCACAGTGTTCAGCTAGATCCGTTCCTGCTATTTACATTCAGTGCAGTGCGTCCTGCTCACAGTGTTCAGCTAGATCCGTTCCTGGTATTTACATATAGTGCAGTGCGTCCTGCTCACAGTGTTCAGCTAGATCCGTTCCTGCTATTTACATTCAGTGCAGTGCGTCCTGCTCACAGTGTTCAGCTAGATCCGTTCCTGCTATTTACATTCAGTGCAGTGCGTCCTGCTCACAGTGTTCAGCTAGATCCGTTCCTGGTATTTACATTTAGTGCAGTGCGTCCTGCTCACAGTGTTCAGCTACATCCGTTCCTGCTATTTACATTCAGTGCAGTGCGTCCTGCTCACAGTGTTCAGCTAGATCCGTTCCTGCTATTTACATTCAGTGCAGTGCGTCCTGCTCACAGTGTTCAGCTAGATCCGTTCCTGTTATCTTCCTACTGACAGGCAGGCTTGTCTGGTTACAGTATATAAAGCTACCTGAAGAAAATTACAGGTGTTCTTTTTGATCCTATTAGTACCACGGTCAGGCAGCTAGACTATTTACATTTAGTACAGTGTGTCCTGCTCACAGTGTTCAGCTAGATCCGTTCCTGTTATCTTCCTACTGACAGGCAGGCTTGTCTGGTTACAGTATATAAAGCTACCTTAAGAAAATTACAGGTGTTCTTTTTGATCCTATTAGTACCACGGTCAGGTAGCTAGACTATTTACATTTAGTACAGTGCGTCCTGCTCACAGTGTTCAGCTAGATCCGTTCCTGTTATCTTCCTACTGACAGGCAGGCTTGTCTGGTTACAGTATATAAAGCTACCTGAAGAAAATTACAGGTGTTCTTTTTGATCCTATTAGTACCACGGTCAGGCAGCTAGACTATTTACATTTAGTACAGTGTGTCCTGCTCACAGTGTTCAGCTAGATCCGTTCCTGTTATCTTCCTACTGACAGGCAGGCTTGTCTGGTTACAGTATATAAAGCTACCTTAAGAAAATTACAGGTGTTCTTTTTGATCCTATTAGTACCACGGTCAGGCAGCTAGACTATTTACATTTAGTACAGTGCGTCCTGCTCACAGTGTTCAGCTAGATCCATTCCTGCTATTTACATTCAGTGCAGTGCGTCCTGCTCACAGTGTTCAGCTAGATCCGTTCCTGCTATTTACATTCAGTGCAGTGCGTCCTGCTCACAGTGTTCAGCTAGATCCGTTCCTGGTATTTACATTTAGTGCAGTGCGTCCTGCTCACAGTGTTCAGCTAGATCCGTTCCTGCTATTTACATTCAGTGCAGTGCGTCCTGCTCACAGTGTTCAGCTAGATCCGTTCCTGGTATTTACATTTAGTGCAGTGCGTCCTGCTCACAGTGTTCAGCTAGATCCGTTCCTGGTATTTACATTTAGTGCAGTGCGTCCTGCTCACAGTGTTCAGCTAGATCCGTTCCTGCTATTTACATTCAGTGCAGTGCGTCCTGCTCACAGTGTTCAGCTAGATCCGTTCCTGCTATATACATTTAGTGCAGTACGTCCTGCTCACAGTGTTCAGCTAGATCCGTTCCTGTTATCTTCCTACTGACAGGCAGGCTTGTCTGGTTACAGTATATAAAGCTACCTTAAGAAAATTACAGGTGTTCTATCCCAGCTTAGTGCAGCTACAGGCCATTAGTATGTCTGGAAGGCCAAGAAGGAGAGGCAGACAGTCACAAGCCAATAAGAGAGGGCAAGCAGGCTCTGTGTCTAGTGCTGGTCGTGGAGACGGTGCATCCTCATCAGCACGTGGCCATGGGACACGCTTGGCCTTTTTTTCGGCAGCTGGCCGTGTTGAGCCGCAACATGCGGAAGACTTGGTCGAGTGGATGACCAAGCCGTCCTCATCCTCCTCATCCTCTCTCACTAATGCCCAGGGTGCTTTGTCTGGCAAAGCAGCGGCCTCTTCCCTCAGCTCAATGTCATCAGTGACTCCTTCCCTAGCTCCACCATGTCCTCATGAGGATTCCCTCGAACTGTTTGACCACAGTGTTGGGTACATGCTCCAGGAGGATGCCCAGCATTTGGAAGGCTCTGATGATGATACTGAGCTCAATGAAGGCAGTAACATGAGCACGGACAGAGGGGGTGCCCAAGAAGGACAGCAATCTGGCAGTCATGCTCCCCCTGCTGCAGCATACTGCCAGGTTTGCTCCAGTGATGAGGAGGGAGGGGATGATGAGGTCACTGACTCAACGTGGGTGCCTGATAGGAGAGAGGAGGAGGAGGAGGAGGAGGAGGAGGTGGCACATCACCAACTAGGCAGGATGCCCTCCAGGGGCCAGCCTAAGGGCAGCACATTGACTGCATCACACCCCAAAGCTCCACATGTGCAGGGCGCTGCAGTCTCTGCGCGTTATTCAAAAAGTTCTTTGGTGTGGGCCTTTTTTGAGACGAGTGCATCAGATCGCACCGCTGCTATTTGCAACATATGTCTCAAGCGTATCTCGCGTGGCCAAAACATCTCCCGCTTGGGTACCACATGCTTGACCAGACATATGTTGACCTGCCATGCAGTTCGTTGGCAAGCGTATCTAAAAGACCCACACCAAAGAACAAAGACGATCTCTCCTTGCTCCTCATCAGCTGAGATTTCCAACCCCACTAGACCTTCAGTCCTCTCTGAGACCTGCAGTGAGAGGAATGAAGGTGTAGAATTAGGTGTGTCACAGCCAAGTACTTGTGGGCAATCTGCTTTTGGTACACCAACGTCAGATTGTACCAGGCAAATTTCCCTGCCCCAGCTGCTGCACCGCCGAAAGAAGTTTGCTCCCAGCCATCCACATGCCCAGCGGTTGAATGCTAGCTTGGCAAAATTGCTAGCACTTCAACTGCTGCCTTTTCAGTTGGTAGACTCTGCCCCCTTCCGTGAGTTTGTGGAATGTGCGGTTCCTCAGTGGCAGGTACCCAAACGCCACTTTTTCTCACGGAAGGCGATTCCGGCTCTCTACCGGCATGTGGAAGGCAATGTCCATGCCTCGCTGGACAGGGCGGTCAGCGGTAAGGTGCATATTACCGCTGACTCATGGTCCAGCAGGCATGGACAGGGACGTTACTTAAGTTTCACGGCGCATTGGGTGACTCTGCTGGCAGCTGGGAAGGATGCAGGACAAGGTGCAGTAGTGTTGGAGGTTGTTCCGCCACCACGCCTCCAAAATGCTGATTGTGACACACCTCTCTCCTCCACCCCCTCCTCTTCTTCTTCCTCCATGGCCTCTTCCTCGGAACCAGCGGTGCTCCGTAGGCGTTCAAGGGGCTACGCAAGTACGCAGGCCAAAAGATGCCATGCGGTGCTTGAGCTGGTGTGCTTGGGGGACAGGAGCCACACTGGGGCAGAGGTTCTGTCAGCTCTGCAGGGGCAGGTTCAGAGGTGGTTGACGCCACGCCAACTTAAGGCAGGAATGGTGGTTTGCGACAATGGCACCAACCTCCTCTCTGCCCTCCGACAGGGACAACTGACCCATGTGCCCTGTTTGGCTCACGTCCTTAACTTGGTGGTGCAGCGGTTCTTGGGCAGGTACCCGGGCTTACAGGATGTCCTGAGGCAGGCCAGGAAAGTCTCTGTGCATTTCCGCCGGTCATATAATGCCAGTGCTCGGCTGACGGACCTCCAAAAGGAGTTTAACCTGCCCAAGAACCGCCTAATCTGTGACATGCCCACCAGGTGGAACTCGACGTTGGCCATGCTGCAGCGGCTGCACACGCAGCAGAGGGCCATCAATGAGTACCTGTGCGACTATGGCACCAGGACAGGGTCAGGGGACCTTGGTTTTTTTTCCCCACGCCAGTGGGCCATGATCAGGGATGCATGCACTGTCCTGTCACCATTCGAGGAGGCCACGAGGATGGTGAGCACTGACAGTGCATGCATCAGTGACACTGTCCCCCTTGTCCACCTGTTGGAGCACACGCTGCGTGGAATAATGGACAGGGCACTTGAGGCAGAACAGAGGCAGGAAGAGGAGGACTTCCTTAGCTCTCAAGGCCCCCTTTATCCAGACAGTGTTCCTGCCTGCCCGCCGATCACACAGGAAGAGGACGAGGAGGAGGAGGAGGAGGAGGAGGAAGATTGTGTCAGTATGGAGGTGGAGCCTGGCACTCAGCATCAGCAGTCTTTAAGGGATCAGTCCCAAGGAACACATGGACTTGTACGTGGCTGGGAGGAGGTGGCTGCGGACGTTGTTGTCCTTAGTGACCCAGAGGACTCCGGACCGAATGCCTCAGCAAACCTACGCTGCATGGCCTCCCTGATCCTGCAAAGCCTGCGTAAGGATCCTCGTATTCGTGGTATCAAGGAGAAGGACCAATACTGGCTGGCAACCCTCCTTGATCCACGTTACAAGGGTAAGGTTGCGGACCTTATCTTGCCATCGCAGAGGGAGCAGAGGATGAAACATCTTCGGGAGGCCTTGCAGAAAGGTCTGTGCAACGCGTTCCCAGAGACTGGGAGGTTACAAACTCCTGTTTCTGGACAACGTGTTGCTGAGGCTTCGGTCAGTCAAAGAAGGAGCGGTGGAGAAGGTGGCCGTCTGACCGATGCGTTCAGACAATTTTTTGGTCCGCAGCCCCAAGGTATGATCGGTTCCAGCAACCATCGCCAGCGTCTGTTTTACATGGTGCAGGAATACCTAGGGGCAAGATCAGACTTGGAACCTTTCCCACCGAAAATCCTCTGGGTTACTGGGTCTTGAGGATGGATCACTGGCCAGAGCTTGCACAGTATGCAATTGAGCTACTGGCCTGTCCTGCATCCAGCGTTCTTTCGGAACGCACATTCAGTGCTGCTGGAGGCGTGGTAACCGATCACAGGGTGCGTCTGTCCACCGACTCGGTCGATCGGCTGACCTTCATAAAAATGAATCAGTCTTGGATCACCACCAGCTACCAAGCACCTGATGCAGATGTAACCGAATAATTTTTTTTGAAATCTCAGATCCCTTCAAAGACTGCCTATGCTGATGCTGAGTGACTATCCCTGAGTAATTATCCTCTTCCTCCTCAATCATCACGCTGATAGCTTGTAAGAACATTTTTGGTTCTGGGCGCCACCACCAGTGCCTAAGGCACAATTTTTCAGCCCCTGTTTAACAGGGGCGTGTAATTACAATTTTTGATGTAATACTTTGCAGCAGGGCTCGTTCCTGCATTCCAACTAGAGTGTCTGTGAGGGGTTGCAGTGTTGTGGCACCAGCACCAGTGCCTAAGACCCAATTTTTCAGCCCCTGTCTAACAGGGGCGTGTAATTACAATTTTTGATGCAATACTTTGCAGCAGGGCTTGTTCCTGCGTTTCAACTAGAGTGTCTGTGAGGGGTTGCAGTGTTGTGGCACCAGCACCAGTGCCTAAGACCCAATTTTTCTGCCCCTGTCTAACAGGGGCGTGTAATTACAATTTTTGATGCGATACTTTGCAGCAGGGCTCGTTCCTGCGTTCCAACTAGAGTGTCTGTGAGGGGTTGCAGTGTTGTGGCACCAGCACCAGTGCCTAAGGCCCAATTTTTCTGCCCCTGTCTAACAGGGGCGTGTAATTACAATTTTTGATGCAATACTTTGCAGCAGGGCTCGTTCCTGCGTTCCAACTAGAGTGTCTGTGAGGGGTTGCAGTGTTGTGGCACCAGCACCAGTGCCTAAGGCCTAATTTTTCAGCTCCTGTTCAACAGGGGCATGTAATTACAATTCTTGATCTAATATTTCACAGCAGGGCCCTGTGAGGGCTTACAGTGTTTTGGCCACAGCAACACCTAAGGCCCAAATTTCTGCTGAGTATATAGGGCAGGACCCTACTTTCAAACATCTAACTTACAAACGACTCCTACTTGCAAACGGAAGGAGACAACAGGAAGTGAGATGAAATCTACCCCTAAGGAAGGGAAATTCTCTCCTGTAAGAGTTAATATGGGAAAACAATTTCTCCTTTCCACTGATGCTTTCCAATCCTTGTTCCACAAAAAAACCCAAATTTTCAAAAAACATTTTTCATTGGGACAAAAAAGTGAGGTGAAATCTTCTGAAGAGGAGGAAAGACGCAAAACAAATGTCACAGGGGTGATAACCCTTCCCTATGTTTTCCAAAAAGCTTAGAAAAGATTTTTTGGCTGGAGCTAAACACATTAAAAATGTTCAAAATTACAAACAGATTCTACTTAACAACAAACCTACAGTCCCTGTCTTGTTTGCACCGCCTGTATACTGCTGTTCAGAGTATATAGGGACCTTTCCTTATTTTAATTTGGGTGCGGGGTTCCCCTTAATATCCATACAAGACCCAAAGGGCCTGGTAATGGACTGGGGGGTACCCATGCCGTTTGTCTCACTGATTTTCATCCATATTGCCATGACCCGACATGACATTAAACCCGCAAGCAGTTTTAAATGAGATTTTTTCCTTTAAAAATGACATTTGGTGCAGGGACTGTTCTAAACATGGGAAACACGCGTCACTTTACAGGCATACTATAGACACCCCCCAGGTACGATATTTAAAGGAATATTTCACTTTTTTTTTTTTACTTTAAGCATCATTAAAATCACTGCTCCCGAAAAAACGGCCGTTTTTAAAAGTTTTTTTTGCATTGATACATGTCCCCTGGGGTAGGACCCGGGTCCCCACACCCTTTTTAGGACAATACCATGCAAATTAGCCTTTAAAATGAGCACTTTTGATTTCGAACGTTCGAGTCCCATAGACGTCAATGGGGTTCTAACGTTCGTGCGAACTTGCGGTCCGTTCGCGGGTTCTGGTGCGAACCGAACCGGGGGGTGTTCGGCTCATCCCTACTCAAGACCCAGTAACCCAGATGATTTTCGGTGGGAAAGGTGTCCAAGTCAGATCTTGCCCCTAGGTATTCCTGCACCATGAAAACAGACACTGTCGATGGTTGCTGGAATTGATCATACCTTGGGGCTGCGGACAAAAAAATTATCTGAAAGCATCGGTCAGACGGCCACCTTCTCCACCGCTCCTTCTTTGACTGACCGAAGCCTCAGCAACACGTTGTCCAGAAACAGGAGTTTGTAACCTTCCAGTCTCTGGGAACGCATTGCACAGACCTTTCTGCAAGGCCTCCTGAAGATGTTTCATCCTCTGCTCCCTCTGTGACGGCAAGATAAGGTCCGCAACCTTACCCTTGTAACGTGGATCAAGGAGAGTTGCCAGCCAGTATTGGTCCTTCTCCTTGATACCATGAATACAAGGATCCTTCCACAGGCTTTGCAGGATCAGGGAGGCCATGCAGCGTAGGTTTGCTGAGGCATTCGGTCTTTGGGGCAGTGTTTGGGGCACTAAGGATGACATGGTCCGCAGCCACCTCCTCCCAGCCACGTACAAGTCCATGTGTTTCTTGGGACTGATCCCTTAAAGACTGCTGCTGATGCTGAGTGCCAGGCTCCACCTCCATGTTGACACAATCCTCCTCCTCCTCCTCCTCTTCCTGTGTGATCGGCGGGCACGCAGGAACACTGTCTGGATAAAGGGGGCCTTGAGAGCTAAGGAATTCCTCCTCTTCCTGCCTCTGTTCTGCCTCAAGTGCCCTGTCCATTATTCCACGCAGCGTGTGCTCCAACAGGTGGACAAGGGGGACAGTGTCACTGATGCATGCACTGTCACTGCTCACCATCCTCGTGGCCTCCTCAAATGGTGACAGGACAGTGGATGCATCCCTGATCATGGCCCACATGTGTGGGGAAAAAAAGACAAGCTCCCCTGACCCTGTCCTGGTGCCATAGTCGCACAGGTACTCATTCATGGCCCTCTGCTGCGTGTGCAGCCGCTGCAGCATGGCCAACGTTGAGTTCCACCTGGTGGGCATGTCACAGATTAGGCGGTTCTTGGGCAGGTTAAATCCTTTTGGATGTCTGCCAGCCGAGCACTGGCATTATATGACCGGTGGAAATGCACACAGACTTTCCTGGCCTGCCTCAGGACATCCTGTAAGCCCGGGTACCTGCCCAAGAACCGCTGCACCACCAAGTTAAGGATGTGAGCCAAACAGGGCACATGGGTCATTTGTCCCTGTCGGAGGGCAGAGAGGAGGTTGGTGCCATTGTTGCAAACCACCTCTGAACCTGCCCATTGCAGAGCTGACAGAACCTCTGCCCCAGTGTGGCTCCTGTCCCCCAAGCACACCAGCTCAAGCACCGCATGGCATCTTTTGGCCTGCATAGTTGCGTAGCCCCTTGAGCGGCTACGGAGCACCGCTGGTTTTGAGGACAAAGCACAGAAAGAGGCCATGGAGGAAGAAGAAGAGGGGGTGGAGGAGAGAGGTGTGTCACTATCATTAGTAGTGGCATTTTGGAGGCGTGGTGGCGGAACAACCTCCAACAATACTGCACCTTGTCCTGCATCCTTCTCAGCTGCCAGCAGAGTCACCCAATGCGCCGAGAAACTTAGGTAACGTCCCTGTCCATGCCTGCTGGACCATGAGTCAGCGGTAATATGCACCTTACCGCTGACCGCCCTGTCCAGCGAGGCATGGACATTGCCTTCCGTGAGCCGGAATCGCCTTGCGTGATAAAAAGTGGCGTTTGGGTACCTGCCACTGAGGAACTGCACATTCCACAAACTCACGGAAGGGGGCAGAGTCTACCAACTGAAAAGGCAGCAGTTGAAGTGCTAGCAATTTTGCCAAGCTAGCATTCAACCGCTGGGCATGTGGATGGCTGGGAGCGAACTTCTTTCGGCGGTGCAGCAGCTGGGGCAGGGAAATTTGCCTGGTACAATCTGACGCCGGTGTAACGAAAGAAGATTGCTCACAAGTATTTGGCTGTGACACACCTAATTCTACACCTTCATTCCTCTCAGTGCAGGTCTCAGAGAGGACTGAAGGTATAGTGAGGTTGGAGATCTCAGCTGATGAGGAGCAAGGAAAGGTCCTCTTTGTTCTTTGGTGTGGGTCTTTTAGATATGCTTGCCAACGAACTGCATGGCAGGTCAACTTATGTCTGGTCAAGCATGTGGTGCCCAAGCGGGAGATGTTTTGGCAACGTGAGATACGCTTGAGACGTATGTTGCAAATAGCAGCGGTGCGATCTGATGCACTCATCTCAAGAAAGGCCCACACCAAAGAACTTTTGGAATAACGCACAGAGACAGCAGCGCCCTGCACATGCGGAGCTTTGGGGTGTGATGCAGTCAGTATGCTGCCCTTAGGCTGGCCCCTGGAGGGCATCCTGCCTCGTTGGTGATGTGCCTCTTCCTCCTCCACTCTCCTATCAGGCACCCACGTTGAGTCAGTGACCTCATCATCCCCTCCCTCCTCATCACTGGAGCAAACCTGGCAGAATGCTGCAGCAGGGGGAGCATGACTGCCAGATTGCTGTCCATCTTGGGCACCCCCTCTGTCCGTGCTCACGTTACTGCCTTCATCTAGCTCAGTATCATCATCAGAGCCTTCAAAATGCTGGGCATCCTCCTGGAGCATGTACCCAACACTGTGGTCAAACAGTTTGAGGGACTCCTCAGGAGAACATGGTGGGGCTAGGGAAGGAGTCACTGATGCCATTGAGAAGAGGGAAGAGGCTGCGTTGGCAGCTGCTTTTCCAAAGTACCCTGAGCATGGGTGAGAGAGGATGAGGAGGATGAGGACGGCTTGGTCATCCACTCAACCAAGTCTTCCGCATGTTGCAGCGCAACGCGGCCAGCTGCCGAAAAAAAAGGCCAAGCGTGTCCCATCGCCATGTGCTGATGAGGATGCACTGTCTCCACGACCAGCACTGTTGCCTCAAGACACAGAGCCTGCTTGCCCTCTTTTATTGGCTTGTGACTGTCTGCCTCTCCTTGTTGGCCTTCCAGACATACTAATGGCCTGTAGCTGCACTAAGCTGGGATATATATATATATATATATATATATATATATATATATATATATATATATATATATACTGATACTGCAGCTAGCAAAATCTACTGCCTGCCTGTAGTATGAGAACACCACCAACCTTCTACAGGTAGCTTTAGCTGAACACTGTGCAGAGCTCGCACTACACTAACTTGTAGCTTATTTAGCTGCCTGCGGTACTGATAGGATTAGGAAAACACCACCATTCTTCTACAGGTAGCTTTAGCTGAACACTGTGCAGAGCTCGCACTACACTAACTTGTAGTTTTAGCTGAACACTGTTCAGAGCTCGAAAAAAACTAACTTGTAGCTTATTTAGCTGCCTGTGGTACTGATAGGATCAGAAAAACACCACCAACCTTCTAAAGGTAGCTTTAGCTGAACACTGTGCAGAGCTTGCAAAAAACTAACTTGTAGCTTATTTAGCTGCGTGCGGTACTGATAGGATCAGGAAAACACCACCAACCTTCTACAGGTAGCTTTAGCTGAACACTGTGCAGAGCTCGCAAAAAACTAACTTGTAGCTTATTTAGCTGCCTGCGGTTATGATAGGATCAGGAAAACACCACCAACCTTCTACAGGTAGCTTTAGATGAACACTGTGCAGAGCTCGCAAAAAACTAACTTGTAGCTTATTTAGCTGCCTGCGGTAGTGATAGGATCAGGAAAACACCACCAACCTTCTACAGGTATATTTATCTGAACACTGTGCAGAGCTCGCACTACAATAACTTGTACTTTTAGCTGAACACTGTGCAGAGCTGGCAAAAAACTAACTTGTAGCTTATTTAGCTGCCTGTGGTACTGATAGGATCAGGAAAACACCACCAACCTTCTACAGGTAGCTTTAGCTGAACACTGTGCAGAGCTCACAAAAAACTAACTTGTAGCTAATTTAGCTGCCTGCGGTACTAATAGGATCAGGAAAACACCACCAACCTTCTACAGGTAGCTTTAGCTGAACACTGTGCAGAGCTCACAAAAAACTAACTTGTAGCTAATTTAGCTGCCTGCGGTACTGATAGGATCAGGAAAACACCACCAACCTTCTACAGGTAGCTTTAGCTGAACACTGTGCAGAGCTCGCAAAAAACTAACTTGTAGCTAATTTAGCTGCCTGCGGTACTGATAGGATCAGGAAAACACCACCAACCTTCTACAGGTAGCTTTAGCTGAACACTGTGCAGAGCTCACAAAAAACTAACTTGTAGCTAATTTAGCTGCCTGCGGTACTGATAGGATCAGGAAAACACCACCAACCTTCTACAGGTAGCTTTAGCTGAACACTGTGCAGAGCTCGCAAAAAACTAACTTGTAGCTTATTTAGCTGCCTGCGGTTCTGATAGGATCAGGAAAACACCACCAACCTTCTACAGGTAGCTTTAGATGAACACTGTGCAGAGCTCGCAAAAAACTAACTTGTAGCAATTTAGCTGCCTGCGGTTCTGATAGGATCAGGAAAACACCACCAACCTTCTACAGGTATATTTATCTGAACACTGTGCAGAGCTCGCACTACAATAACTTGTACTTTTAGCTGAACACTGTGCAGAGCTGGCAAAAAACTAACTTGTAGCTTATTTAGCTGCCTGCGGTACTGATAGGATCAGGAAAACACCACCAACCTTCTACAGGTAGCTTTAGCTGAACACTGTGCAGAGCTCGCAAAAAAACGAACTTGTAGCTTATTTAGCTGCCTGCGGTTGTGATAGGATCAGGAAAACACCACTAACCTTCTACAGGTAGCTTTAGCTGAACACTGTGCAGAGCTCGCAAAAAACTAACTTGTAGCTTATTTAGCTGCCTGCAGTACTGATAGGATCAGGAAAACACCACCAACCTTCTACAGGTAGCTTTAGCTGAACACTGTGCAGAGCTCACAAAAAACTAACTTGTAGCTAATTTAGCTGCCTGCGGTACTGATAGGATCAGGAAAACACCACCAACCTTCTACAGGTAGCTTTAGCTGAACACTGTGCAGAGCTCACAAAAAACTAACTTGTAGCTAATTTAGCTGCCTGCGGTACTGATAGGATCAGGAAAACACCACCAACCTTCTACAGGTAGCTTTAGCTGAACACTGTGCAGAGCTCGCAAAAAACTAACTTGTAGCTAATTTAGCTGCCTGCGGTACTGATAGGATCAGGAAAACACCACCAACCTTCTACAGGTAGCTTTAGCTGAACACTGTGCAGAGCTCACAAAAAACTAACTTGTAGCTAATTTAGCTGCCTGCGGTACTGATAGGATCAGGAAAACACCACCAACCTTCTACAGGTAGCTTTAGCTGAACACTGTGCAGAGCTCGCAAAAAACTAACTTGTAGCTTATTTAGCTGCCTGCGGTTCTGATAGGATCAGGAAAACACCACCAACCTTCTACAGGTAGCTTTAGATAAACACTGTGCAGAGCTCGCAAAAAACTAACTTGTAGCAATTTAGCTGCCTGCGGTTCTGATAGGATCAGGAAAACACCACCAACCTTCTACAGGTATATTTATCTGAACACTGTGCAGAGCTCGCACTACAATAACTTGTACTTTTAGCTGAACACTGTGCAGAGCTGGCAAAAAACTAACTTGTAGCTTATTTAGCTGCCTGCGGTACTGATAGGATCAGGAAAACACCACCAACCTTCTACAGGTAGCTTTAGCTAAACACTGTGCAGAGCTCGCAAAAAAACGAACTTGTAGCTTATTTAGCTGCCTGCGGTTGTGATAGGATCAGGAAAACACCACTAACCTTCTACAGGTAGCTTTAGCTGAACACTGTGCAGAGCTCGCAAAAAACTAACTTGTAGCTTATTTAGCTGCCTGCGGTTCTGATAGGATCAGGAAAACACCACCAACCTTCTACAGGTAGCTTTAGCTGAATACTGTGCAGAGCTCGCAAAAAACTAACTTGTAGCTTATGTAGCTGCCTGCGGTGGAGATAGGATCAGGAAAACACCACCAACCTTCTACAGGTAGCTTTAGATGAACACTGTGCAGAGGACGCACTACACTAACTTGTAATTCCTGCAGCTGCCTGCAGTACTGTACTAATAGGATCAGAAGAACAGCAATAATTTTCTTCAGGTAGCTTTAGGTGCACACTGTGCAGAGGATGCACTACACTAACTTGTAAATACTACAGCTGCCTGCGATACTAATAGGATCAGAAAAACACCACCAATTTTCTTCATGTAGCTTTAGGTGCACACTGTGCAGAAGACGCACTACACTAACTTGTAAATACTGCAGCTGCCTGCGGTACTGTACTAATAGGATCAGAAGAACACCACCAATTTTCTTCAGGTAGCTTTTGGTGCACACTGTGCAGAGGACGCACTACACTAACTTGTAAATACTAAAGCTGCCTGCAATACTAATAGGATCAGAAGAACACCACCAATTTTCTTCAGGTAGCTTTAGGTGCACACTGTGCAGAGGATGCACTACACTAACTTGTAAATACTACAGCTGCCTGCGATACTAATAGGATCAGAAGAACACAACCAATTTTCTTCATGGTAGCTTTAGGTGCACACTGTGCAGAGGACGCACTACACTAACTTGTAAATACTACAGCTGCCTGCGATACTAATAGGATCAGAAGAACACCACCAATTTTCTTCATGGTAGCTTTACCATTACCACACTGTGCAGAGGACGCACTATACTAACTTGTAAATACTACAGTTGCCTGCGGTACTAATAGGATCAGAAGAACACCACCAAATTTTTTTCAGGTAGCTTAAGGTGCACACTGTGCAGAGGACGCACTACACTAATTCGTAAATACTGCAGCTGCCTGCGGTACTGTACTAATAGGATCAGAAGAACACCACCAATTTTCTTCAGGTAGCTTTAGGTGCACATTGTGCAGAGGACGCACTACACTAACTTGTAAATACTACAGCTGCCTGCGGTACTAGTAGGATCAGAAGAACACCACCAATTTTATTCAGGTAGCTTAAGGTGTACACTGTTCAGAGGACACAGTACACTAACTGTAAATACTGTAGCTGCCTTCCTGTGGTATTAATAGAAGAACAACAACAGCAATTGTCTTCATGTAGCTTTAGGTGCACACTGTGCAGAGGACGCAGTACACTAACTGTAAATACTGTAGCTGCCTGCCTGTGGTATTAATAGGAGCAGAAGAACACCACCAATTTTATTCAGGTAGCTTTAGGTGCACACTGTGCCGAGGGCTCAGTACTCTAACTGTAAATACTGTAGCTGCCTGTCTGTGGTAATAATAGGAGCAGAACACCACCAATTTTCTTCAGGTAGCTTTAGGTGCACACTGTGCATGTGCAGGGGACGCACTACACTAACTTGTAAATACAACAGCTGCCTGCGATACTAATAGAATCAGAAGAAGACAACCAATTTTCTTTAGGTAGATTTAGGTGCACACTGTGCAGAGGAAGCACTACACTAACTTGTAAATACTACAGCTGCCTGCGGTACTGTACTAATAGGATCAGAAGAACACCACCAATTTTCTTCAGGTAGCTTTTGGTGCACACTGTGCAGAGGACGCACTACACTAACTTGTAAATACTACAGCTGCCTGTGGTAATAATAGGATCAGAAGAACACCACCAATTTTCTTCAGGTAGCTTTAGGTGCACACTGTGCAGAGGAAGCACTACACTAACTTGTAAATACTGCAGCTGCCTGTGGTACTGTACTAATAGGATTAGAAGAACACCACCAATTTTCTTCAGGTAGCTTTAGGTGCACACTGTGCAGAGGACACACTACACTAACTTGTAAATACTACAGCTGCCTGCGGTACTAATAGGATCAGAACACCACCAATTTTATTCAGGTAGCTTAAGGTGTACACTGTGCACAGGACACAGTACACTAACTGTAAATACATTAGCTGCCTGCCTGTGGTATTAATAGGAGCAGAACAACAGCCCTTGTCTTTAGGTAGCTTTAGGTGCACACTGTGCAGAGGACGCAGTACACTTACTGTAAATATTGTAGCTGCCTGCCTGTGGTATTATTAGGATCAGAAGAACACCACCAATTTTATTCAGGTAGCTTTAGGTGCACACTGTGCAGGAGACACAGTACACTAACTGTAAATACTGTAGCTTCCTGTCTGTGGTTTTAATAGGAGCAGAACAACAGCAATTGTCTTCAGGTAGCTTTAGGTGCACACTGTGCAGAGGACGCACTACACTAACTTGTAAATACTGCAGCTGCCTGCGGTACTGTACTAATAGGATTAGAAGAACACCACCAATTTTCTTTAGGTAGCTTTAGGTGCACACTGTGCAGAGGACGCACTACACTAACTTGTAAATACTACAGCTGCCTGCGGTACTAATAGGATCAGAACACCACCAATTTTATTCAGGTAGCTTAAGGTGTACACTGTGCACAGGACACAGTACACTAACTGTAAATACATTAGCTGCCTGCCTGTGGTATTAATAGGAGCAGAACAACAGCACTTGTCTTTAGGTAGCTTTAGGTGCACACTGTGCAGAGGACGCAGTACACTTACTGTAAATACTGTAGCTGCCTGCCTGTGGTATTATTAGGATCAGAAGAACACCACCAATTTTATTCAGGTAGCTTTAGGTGCACACTGTGCAGAAGACACAGTACACTAACTGTAAATACTGTAGCTTCCTGTCTGTGGTTTTAATAGGAGCAGAACAACAGCAATTGTCTTCAGGTAGCTTTAGGTGCACACTGTGCAGAGGACGCACTACACTAACTTGTAAATACTGCAGCTGCCTGCGGTACTGTACTAATAGGATCAGAAGAACAGCACTAATTTTCTTCAGGTAGCTTTAGGTGCACACTGTGCAGAGGACGCACTACACTAACTTGTAAATACTACAGCTGCCTGCGGTAATAATAGGATCAGAAGAACGCCACCAATTTTCTTCAGGTAGCTTTAGGTGCACACTGTGCAGAGGACGCACTATACTAACTTGTAAATACTGCAGCTGCCTGCGGTACTGTACTAAAAGGTTTAGAAGAACACCACAAATTTTCTTCAGATAGCTTTAGGTGCACACTATGCAGAGGACGCACTACACTAACTTGTAAATACTAAAGCTGCCTGCAGTACTAATAGGATCAGAAGAACTCCACCAAATTTTCTTCAGGTATCTTAAGGTGCACACTGTGCAGAGGACGCACTACACTAATTTGTAAATACTGCAGCTGCCTGAGGTACTGTACTAATAGGATCAGAAGAACACCACCAATTTTCTTTAGGTAGCTTTAGGTGCACACTGTGCAGAGGACGCACTACACTAACTTGTAAATACTGCAGCTGACTGCGGTAATATACTAATAGGGTCAGAAGATCACCACCAATTTTCTTCAAGTAACTGTAGGTGCACACTGTGCAGAGGATGGACAACACTAGCTTGTAAATACTACAGCTGCCCGCAATACTAATAGGATCAGATTAACACCACCAATTTTCTTCAGGTAGCTTTAAGTGCACACTGTGCACAGGTAGCTTTAGGTGCACACTGTGCAGAACACGCACTACACTAACTTGTAAATACTACAGCTGCCTGCGGTAATAATAGGATCAGAAGAACGCCACCAATTTTCTTCAGGTAGCTTTAGGTGCACACTGTGCAGAGGACGCACTATACTAACTTGTAAATACTGCAGCTGCCTGCGGTACTGTACTAAAAGGTTTAGAAGAACACCACAAATTTTCTTCAGATAGCTTTAGGTGCACACTATGCAGAGGACGCACTACACTAACTTGTAAATACTAAAGCTGCCTGCAGTACTAATAGGATCAGAAGAACTCCACCAAATTTTCTTCAGGTATCTTAAGGTGCACACTGTGCAGAGGACGCACTACACTAATTTGTAAATACTGCAGCTGCCTGAGGTACTGTACTAATAGGATCAGAAGAACACCACCAATTTTCTTTAGGTAGCTTTAGGTGCACACTGTGCAGAGGACGCACTACACTAACTTGTAAATACTGCAGCTGACTGCGGTACTATACTAATAGGGTCAGAAGATCACCACCAATTTTCTTCAAGTAACTGTAGGTGCACACTGTGCAGAGGATGGACAACACTAGCTTGTAAATACTACAGCTGCCTGCAATACTAATAGGATCAGATTAACACCACCAATTTTCTTCAGGTAGCTTTAAGTGCACACTGTGCACAGGACGCACTACGCTCATTTGTTAATACTGCAGCTGCCTGCGTACTGTACTAATAGGATCAGAAGAACACCACCAATTTTCTTCAGGTAGCTTTAGGTGCACACTGTGCAGAGGACGCACTTCACTAACTTGTAAATACTACAGATGCTTGCGATACTAATAGGATCAGAAGAACACCACCAATTTTCTTCAGGTAGCTTTAGGTGCACACTGTGCAGAGGATGCACTACACTAACTTGTAAATACTGCAGCTGCCTGCGGTACTGTACTAATAGGATCAGAAGAACACCACCAATTTTCTTCAGGTAGCTTTAGGTGCACACTGTGCAGAGGACGCACTACACTAACTTGTAAATACTGCAGCTGCCTGCGGTACTCTACTAATAGGATCAGAAGAACACCACCAATTTTCTTCAGGTAGCTTTTGGTGCACACTGTGCAGAGGACGCACTACACTAACTTGTAAATACTAAAGCTGCCTGCGATACTAATAGGATCAGAAGAACACCACCAATTTTCTTCAGGTAGCTTTAGGTGCACACTGTGCAGAGGATGCACTACACTAACTTGTAAATACTACAGCTGCCTGCGATACTAATAGGATCAGAAGAACACAACCAATTTTCTTCATGGTAGCTTTAGGTGCACACTGTGCAGAGGACGCACTACACTAACTTGTAAATACTACAGCTGCCTGCGATACTAATAGGATCAGAAGAACACCACCAATTTTCTTCATGGTAGCTTTAGGTGCACACTGTGCAGAGGACGCACTATACTAACTTGTAAATACTACAGTTGCCTGCGGTACTAATAGGATCAGAAGAACACCACCAAATTTTTTTCAGGTAGCTTAAGGTGCACACTGTGCAGAGGACGCACTACACTAATTCGTAAATACTGCAGCTGCCTGCGGTACTGTACTAATAGGATCAGAAGAACACCACCAATTTTCTTCAGGTAGCTTTAGGTGCACATTGTGCAGAGGACGCACTACACTAACTTGTAAATACTACAGCTGCCTGCGGTACTAGTAGGATCAGAAGAACACCACCAATTTTATTCAGGTAGCTTAAGGTGTACACTGTTCAGAGGACACAGTACACTAACTGTAAATACTGTAGCTGCCTTCCTGTGGTATTAATAGAAGAACAACAACAGCAATTGTCTTCATGTAGCTTTAGGTGCACACTGTGCAGAGGACGCAGTACACTAACTGTAAATACTGTAGCTGCCTGCCTGTGGTATTAATAGGAGCAGAAGAACACCACCAATTTTATTCAGGTAGCTTTAGGTGCACACTGTGCCGAGGGCTCAGTACTCTAACTGTAAATACTGTAGCTGCCTGTCTGTGGTAATAATAGGAGCAGAACACCACCAATTTTCTTCAGGTAGCTTTAGGTGCACACTGTGCATGTGCAGGGGACGCACTACACTAACTTGTAAATACAACAGCTGCCTGCGATACTAATAGAATCAGAAGAAGACAACCAATTTTCTTTAGGTAGATTTAGGTGCACACTGTGCAGAGGAAGCACTACACTAACTTGTAAATACTACAGCTGCCTGCGGTACTGTACTAATAGGATCAGAAGAACACCACCAATTTTCTTCAGGTAGCTTTTGGTGCACACTGTGCAGAGGACGCACTACACTAACTTGTAAATACTACAGCTGCCTGTGGTAATAATAGGATCAGAAGAACACCACCAATTTTCTTCAGGTAGCTTTAGGTGCACACTGTGCAGAGGAAGCACTACACTAACTTGTAAATACTGCAGCTGCCTGTGGTACTGTACTAATAGGATTAGAAGAACACCACCAATTTTCTTCAGGTAGCTTTAGGTGCACACTGTGCAGAGGACACACTACACTAACTTGTAAATACTACAGCTGCCTGCGGTACTAATAGGATCAGAACACCACCAATTTTATTCAGGTAGCTTAAGGTGTACACTGTGCACAGGACACAGTACACTAACTGTAAATACATTAGCTGCCTGCCTGTGGTATTAATAGGAGCAGAACAACAGCCCTTGTCTTTAGGTAGCTTTAGGTGCACACTGTGCAGAGGACGCAGTACACTTACTGTAAATATTGTAGCTGCCTGCCTGTGGTATTATTAGGATCAGAAGAACACCACCAATTTTATTCAGGTAGCTTTAGGTGCACACTGTGCAGGAGACACAGTACACTAACTGTAAATACTGTAGCTTCCTGTCTGTGGTTTTAATAGGAGCAGAACAACAGCAATTGTCTTCAGGTAGCTTTAGGTGCACACTGTGCAGAGGACGCACTACACTAACTTGTAAATACTGCAGCTGCCTGCGGTACTGTACTAATAGGATTAGAAGAACACCACCAATTTTCTTTAGGTAGCTTTAGGTGCACACTGTGCAGAGGACGCACTACACTAACTTGTAAATACTACAGCTGCCTGCGGTACTAATAGGATCAGAACACCACCAATTTTATTCAGGTAGCTTAAGGTGTACACTGTGCACAGGACACAGTACACTAACTGTAAATACATTAGCTGCCTGCCTGTGGTATTAATAGGAGCAGAACAACAGCACTTGTCTTTAGGTAGCTTTAGGTGCACACTGTGCAGAGGACGCAGTACACTTACTGTAAATACTGTAGCTGCCTGCCTGTGGTATTATTAGGATCAGAAGAACACCACCAATTTTATTCAGGTAGCTTTAGGTGCACACTGTGCAGAAGACACAGTACACTAACTGTAAATACTGTAGCTTCCTGTCTGTGGTTTTAATAGGAGCAGAACAACAGCAATTGTCTTCAGGTAGCTTTAGGTGCACACTGTGCAGAGGACGCACTACACTAACTTGTAAATACTGCAGCTGCCTGCGGTACTGTACTAATAGGATCAGAAGAACAGCACTAATTTTCTTCAGGTAGCTTTAGGTGCACACTGTGCAGAGGACGCACTACACTAACTTGTAAATACTACAGCTGCCTGCGGTAATAATAGGATCAGAAGAACGCCACCAATTTTCTTCAGGTAGCTTTAGGTGCACACTGTGCAGAGGACGCACTATACTAACTTGTAAATACTGCAGCTGCCTGCGGTACTGTACTAAAAGGTTTAGAAGAACACCACAAATTTTCTTCAGATAGCTTTAGGTGCACACTATGCAGAGGACGCACTACACTAATTGTAAATACTAAAGCTGCCTGCAGTACTAATAGGATCAGAAGAACTCCACCAAATTTTCTTCAGGTATCTTAAGGTGCACACTGTGCAGAGGACGCACTACACTAATTTGTAAATACTGCAGCTGCCTGAGGTACTGTACTAATAGGATCAGAAGAACACCACCAATTTTCTTTAGGTAGCTTTAGGTGCACACTGTGCAGAGGACGCACTACACTAACTTGTAAATACTGCAGCTGACTGCGGTAATATACTAATAGGGTCAGAAGATCACCACCAATTTTCTTCAAGTAACTGTAGGTGCACACTGTGCAGAGGATGGACAACACTAGCTTGTAAATACTACAGCTGCCCGCAATACTAATAGGATCAGATTAACACCACCAATTTTCTTCAGGTAGCTTTAAGTGCACACTGTGCACAGGTAGCTTTAGGTGCACACTGTGCAGAACACGCACTACACTAACTTGTAAATACTACAGCTGCCTGCGGTAATAATAGGATCAGAAGAACGCCACCAATTTTCTTCAGGTAGCTTTAGGTGCACACTGTGCAGAGGACGCACTATACTAACTTGTAAATACTGCAGCTGCCTGCGGTACTGTACTAAAAGGTTTAGAAGAACACCACAAATTTTCTTCAGATAGCTTTAGGTGCACACTATGCAGAGGACGCACTACACTAACTTGTAAATACTAAAGCTGCCTGCAGTACTAATAGGATCAGAAGAACTCCACCAAATTTTCTTCAGGTATCTTAAGGTGCACACTGTGCAGAGGACGCACTACACTAATTTGTAAATACTGCAGCTGCCTGAGGTACTGTACTAATAGGATCAGAAGAACACCACCAATTTTCTTTAGGTAGCTTTAGGTGCACACTGTGCAGAGGACGCACTACACTAACTTGTAAATACTGCAGCTGACTGCGGTACTATACTAATAGGGTCAGAAGATCACCACCAATTTTCTTCAAGTAACTGTAGGTGCACACTGTGCAGAGGATGGACAACACTAGCTTGTAAATACTACAGCTGCCTGCAATACTAATAGGATCAGATTAACACCACCAATTTTCTTCAGGTAGCTTTAAGTGCACACTGTGCACAGGACGCACTACGCTCATTTGTTAATACTGCAGCTGCCTGCGTACTGTACTAATAGGATCAGAAGAACACCACCAATTTTCTTCAGGTAGCTTTAGGTGCACACTGTGCAGAGGACGCACTTCACTAACTTGTAAATACTACAGATGCTTGCGATACTAATAGGATCAGAAGAACACCACCAATTTTCTTCAGGTAGCTTTAGGTGCACACTGTGCAGAGGATGCACTACACTAACTTGTAAATACTGCAGCTGCCTGCGGTACTGTACTAATAGGATCAGAAGAACACCACCAATTTTCTTCAGGTAGCTTTAGGTGCACACTGTGCAGAGGACGCACTACACTAACTTGTAAATACTGCAGCTGCCTGCGGTACTCTACTAATAGGATCAGAATAACACCACCAATTTTCTTCAGGTAGCCTTAGGTGCACACTGTGCAGAGGACGCATTCCCCTAACTTGTAAATACTACAGCTGCCTGTGGTACTAAGAGGATCAGCATAGAACACCACCAATTTTCTTCAGGTAGCTTTAGGTGCACACTGTGCAGAGGACGCACTACACTAACTGTAAATACTGTAGCCAATAGGACTAATAGGATCAGAAGAACACCAGCTGTAAATTCTGTAAAAACATAAAAACACCTGCCTGCCTGTCAGTAGGAAGAGAATAACAGGAACGGATCTAGCTAAACTGAATACAGTATATATATATATATATACACACACACACAACACCTATGATGTATATATATATATATATATATATATATATATATATATATACTGTACACAATACACTGTAAGTGCAGCTAACTGACTCGCCTGCCTAATCTAACTTAAATCAAATGACACTGTCTCTCTGTCTATCTCTCCGCTGCCTCAACACACTACACAAGGCCGCCACTCAGGCGGCCTTATATAGTGTGGGGCGTGTACTAAACCCCCTGAGCCATAATTGGCCAAAGCCACCCTGGCTTTTGCCAATTACGGCTCTCTGTACAGACGGCACTGTGATTGGCCAAGCATGCGGGTCATAGTGCATGCTTTGCCAATCAGCCAGCAATGCACTGCGATGCCGCAGTGAATTATGGGCTGTGACGCGCCACTCGAATTTGGGGCGAACGGCCCATATCGTCCCATAACGAATGGGCGAACATACGATATTCGAGACGAACATGGGTTCAACTCGATCACGAAGCTCATCCCTATTGCCTAAACACGATCACACCAAAGTCCGATCGTTTCGAACGTGATGACGTACGACCGGACTAAAATAAGGAAGTTCATAGCCAGTAGCCAATAGCTGCCCTAGCGTCGGTTTTAGTCCAGTTGATTAGCATACAGACAAACTGATTTTTTGACCGGACTCAAGTCCGTCTGAGAGATTTGAAACCATTTCCAAATCTAAAGTTCATCTGATTTTTCAACAGCAAAGGTCCGATGAAGCCCATACATGATCAGATTGTCCGGCAGATTCATTCCGTCGGACCTTTGCTGTCGAAAAGTCCGGTTGTGTGTACACGGCATAAGAACCACTAAATGTATTTTGACATGCTAGAATATACGTTACTCTTTTTACATGCTATACTATATTTAGTATAATGTATATGGTTGGACTGTAACCTGTCACCATATTTTCTGTACCTTTTATGTTCTCCTTTTCTCTTTTGTTTCTTCTACTTATGGTGTACTCCTAATGTTACTTTATTGGTGCCATACTTTTGGCTCAATGCTATTTATTGTTATTGTAACCCCTTGGGGTACATGTTTTCTGTTCTACCTGTTGTATTCCAACAATACCTCCTATTACAATAAAAACAAATTAAACTAAAATCAATGGGAGAAGAATCTGAAAAAAATTGTTAGAACTTCCATGTGGCCAGGAGCACAGACATTTTGGATGCTGAACCCAAACCCTATTGAAATCAATGGGAGCTTGGAACCTGGAAGCTGCCTTTAACAATAAGAGGGCCCTCAGGTAAATCCCCTCCCCTTCCTGTTTAGCTCCCTTGGATGCTCCTGTATCTGACACTAGTAAGGAGCAGTGATGAGTGACGGTGCCTTTGGTGCCTACTATGGTGAAAAGACAGCCTATGTAATTTCTTAGAGCAGGGGCGGTCTGTCCATTAGGAAAAACAGGCGCCGCCCCCCCATCCATGCATCCGGCCCCTTTCAGGATGCTGGATGCATGGATTCCAATGGGGGGTGGGTGTTATTTTTAAATACCTGATTAGAGCCAGATGCTCTAATAGGCTTCAAAATAGGGTGGGCTCAGGGCTCATAGAATGCGAACCACCCGATTGGCTGAAAGGACAGGTGATCCTATAGGATGCCTAGGAGGAGGGGAAGAGACGTACGGTGGAAGCGAGAAGGGAGAGAGGACACAGGAGCCGCTGCCCATGTTTCACCCCAAGTAGCTTATTCATAGAGGTTTATACTGTACATTATGTTACCTGAGCAGTGGCAATAAGGGGAGGATGTATATATGGTGTAGTAATGTAACATTTACCCAAAATGCATTGATACTCCATGTTTATTTACTGTAAAGTGTATTCAAACAATGTCTATGAGGTGCTTTAAAAAAAAATCAGGTTTTCACTGTTTATTAATATTAACTGGTTATAATAGCAAGAAACTGTGAAAATACTGTAGCTAGATCTTTTGATCTTTACAGTAATGCCCCGTCGGATTTTCCGACAACAAATGTTGGATGTGAGCTTGTTGGCGGAAAGTCAGACCATGTGTACGCTCCATCGAACATTTGTTGGCGGACTATCCGCCAACAAATGTTGGCTAGCAGGTTCTCAAATCTTCCGCCAACAGATGTTTGTTGTCGGACTCTCCAATCGCGTGTACACAAGTCCATCAGACAAAAGTCCACGCATGCTCAGAATCAAGGGCGAGCCATGAGTGCTCGGTCTTGTTCATAATGGAGATATCTCGCACGTCTTGTACGTCACCACATTCGTAATTGCTGGCCAACATTTGTGTGACCGTGTGTATGCAAGACAAGTTGGAGCCAACAACCTTCGAACAAAAATACATGGTTTTGTTGTCAGAAAGTCCGATCGTGTGTACGGGGCATTAGAGCAGAAAAGTTCTACAAGTTCTGGTTTTAGCCAACTCTGTAGATTTCTTAACATAATTCCGAATCTGTTTCTCAATACACAAAAGATAACTGGCTCTTATTATTTATACATATTTGTACTGCAGATTGTTGATCCAGGGAATATTTGAATGCCTTTTGGCCATCAGGACACATTTTTCCTCAGCTAGAGAAATTTGGATCATGCTTTTAAAGCCCCTTTCACTCTGTGTAGCTTGTCGCGCATATGAGCATTTGTGCATATGAGTAAACCCATTCTTTTCAATAGGCTGCCCTACGTGTGTCCATCGTGGCAAAGAAGCTCAAGTATCTTTTTAACCACGTGGTTTGTTGTAATTGCTCCCTTATTTTGTGCGTGAAAATGTGCATCTCAGTTGTTGTGCTTGGGGTGCCAATAATAATGGATGGCCCTACAAACACAACACCGTTTTTGTTTTTTTTGGCCATTTTGCACATATGCTACACAGCTGTGAATAAAGGTTCTGAGTATGGAATAATTGAATGTATTTTTTTGGCCTTCCGTTGAACTTGATGGACTCGAATTTGAATTTGCTCCATGTATTTTATTTTTACAAAGAAGAACAAGTTGGCACAGAAATGTCATTTATTGACATTTTTTTCTTTGTAGGGTGCTTTGTAAAGCATTTTTGAGAACTTTTTCAGTGCTGGTGTAGTACATGTTCTACATATGTGCCACTCCATAAGCAGTTTTAGGTCACCCCTAGGCAGTTTTTTTTAAAGACATGTGATAAAAAAAATGTAGCGCTAATAATAATAACAATGAACCAGTCAAAGGTAATATTCCCTAAAACAAAAACGTGAGTGTGACTGTATATGGAAGCGCCAATAGTTCCATGTATGTTTTTTTTGAGAACCATCGTTTCCTCTGAGACCTCCATGCGGCTGGGACTCCACTTGGCGTTTTGGACTGGCAGTCGTGACCGAGACAGCAGAGGGAAGATTCCCCTTGAGATCCGGGGTTTCTTGGACCCACCATGTCCATCGTGGATTTCTGAGCCTGTTTGATTTGGTGTCACCGGCATCCAAATCCACCACTTCTGGTAAGCGTATTTCATCAGTTTTTTATTCAAGATCGTATTACCATTGACACACAGACTCTGGTTGGATTCACTCCATACATTTGCCACTATGGGATCATCATTTCATTTTCACCCATTTGGACACTATTGAACTTTATTAGTGTATTGTGTCATAACAGTCACATTCACGTTTTTGTTTTAGTGAATATTACCTTTGACTGGTTCATTGTTATTATTATTAGCGCTACTTTTTTTATCACATGTCTTTGAATATTTGTCACATTCGTATGTAGCTGCTTCTTCCTACACTTTGGGTTAGCGCAGTGTTATATATATATTTTTTCCATAGTTTTTTTCAAGAAATTTTGCATTTTTAAGGTTTCACATCAAGACATGAAAAAATCAAGCATTAAAAAACACCACCCGAATAGAATTGGTCAAAAATATTTTTTTGTATTATTACATGTCCCCCAGGTCAGTGCCCAGCCCCCTTGCCATTTGTTTGACAATCCCTACCCTGATAGCCAAGAAAATTGATATACAGTAAAACCTTGGTTTGAGAGTAACTTGGTTCGAGAGCGTTTTGCAAGACAAGCAACATTTTTTATTAAATTTTGACTTGATATATAAGTGATGTCTTGATATACAAGTAGCGTAGTGTCACAACTGTGTATAAAAGAGAAGAGAGGTGCCTCCAAGTGTAGCAATACAATTCCATTTAATAAAGGTACAACTTTTATCAACTCACATGGTTGATGATTAAAAGAGGCACATATAAGTATGCAGGCATCCGAGGTAAAGCTGTCCACATAGACCGTCCTCCTCACCGCCATTGACGTCGTCCCTTCCATGATGTGCTCCATGAGTAGTTCAAGCCTCACTTTCAGATCGTTCTACTGCAGGGTAGTCTTCCCGGTCACGATTGCAGACTGACAGCGGTGAGAGTCGGCGGTGCGGAGGGCGGTCTATATGGACAGCTTCACCCCGCATGCCTGCATACTTAGATGTGCCTATTTTAATCATCAACCATGTGACTTGCTAAATGTTGTACCTTCATTAAATGTAACCATATTGCTACACTTAGAGGTGCCTCTCTTCTCTTTTATGCTCTGTAGCTCCTGCTGGGTTTTTGCGTCTAATCCCCTTGTGGAGGCTTCCATTTGTGGATGGACATTTTATGGTTACCCAACCTATCACATTGTTATAATCTTGTTTAATGGACTATAACCCGAAGGATTAATGAATAATTGGTTGTGGAACGAATCATTTGAGTTTCCATTATTTCTTTTGGGGAAATTTGATTTGATATACAAGTGCTTTAGATTACAAGCATGCTTCCAGAACGAATTATGCTTGCAATCCAAGGTTTTACTGTAATTTATTTTACAGATTAATTTCCAAATGATTCTATTTGGGTTCAGATTTGGTATCCAAACCTATCTAATGTTCTCGGGAACTCTGCTCAAACAGAACCCAGGTGCATTTACTGTAGCTCCTCCCTACTTCCCAGTTTGAATGTCCCTGGCCCACCCCTTTCACTCATTGGATTTCAGTTATTTTAATCAGGGGAGTGGGGGGGGTGGGTTCAGCATCACATTTAAGTGTTGTCTAGGGTGGTCTGCATGAAAATGCTGTCTACCTACTGCTACCCACTCCTCCAAAATGACACCCACCCATCAAGGCATTTTGATATTTACATAATTCCACCCAAGAGCCAACCTACTGTTTCCATCATGGCAAAGGGTTCTTGAAACTTATACTGAGGCAAGAGGCTTCCTGAAAATATCACATCACCCTGTCGGCCCCACCCACCAGCCATGATCTACCTGCATTGTATAGAATGACACATAGCCTCCCGATGTGAGCTCTGCCGTTGGTGGAAATTTGTTGTACAGAAATAGGAGTCTTCTCCCATAGTGGCAGCCATTTAACTCCATCCTACACAACAAATTTCTCTTCCTCAGCTTTCTTTAATCGATCTGCAGCCAGTTCAGGGCATTGGAGCTTCCTGTTGCTGAAACCACCTAAAGATCAGAGGAGCAAACTTACTGGAGAGGAGAAAAGGAGTGAATGGTTCCTTTCCCAAGTGATATTTCTTTACACAGCGCTTTTGACTCTTTTGATTAAGAGTCCACAATTTCTGGTAAGAAGACACTTTTTACCTTATGGTGGAGGCGCACTTGGGTTATTCACGTTTTGGCTTGTCATCTATACTCATATTCAATGTACTTGTTGGCCATATAAAGGCATTGGAGGCTTCATATTTGGAACTTTCATGAGGTGTTATAATGGACTCTTTTATCACACGGGACTCTCTTTTCACCCATTTGATCTGTTTTTATATTTTTATATATCACATTATATTTTATTGATTGTTAGCACGGCAAACCTAATTAGGCACACAGACATAGTGATGATATCACTGCATTTAATATAAGGTAACTAATGAAAATACAACAGTTTTATTTAAAAAAAAAGTATAAGCATATTGATGATAGGTGTGGAGGTATACAAGTGAAGCCAAAATTCAGGCAGATTACATTTCATTTACTTTAATTAAAAGCACAATAATAAAAAATAATGATCTCTAATTAAGAACTAAAAAAGTACTGAAGGGCATTAATCCCAAAAAATAAACAAAACCAAATGATCATTACTTAACCAATTCATCAGACAGCCAATTCAATGACAGAACACATCTAAGGATACCAAATTCTATATAATTTAATTCTAGTTTTCAATAAGTGTAGAAGGATTAGATCAGCTCCTAAGTTTTTACTGTTGTCTCCCAGCTGAGGGGAGATTCCCCCTCTCTATTTGTTCTAGTGAAAACTGGTAGAGTATGGTAAAATCCCAAATTTTTAGGTGGTACCACAAGGTGAGTCGGGAGGAAGGTGAGAGGTGAATCAGCAAGAAGTAGAGAGGAGACGTTGCTGGAAGTGCCTGTGTACATCATTCGTTGGTGAAGGCCCAGCATACTGGGATAATGCTCCGGGCTCCAGTCACTTCTCCAACGGATCTCAGATCCAACAAGCCTTGTATGACCCCCCCTGAATAAGGGTGGTCACTGGCTTTCTGGTAAGCCTCCTGTCTATGTGTGGTGGTGGTCTTACGTGGTCAAGTTTTTTACTTCACTATTCATGAATGGATTCACTTCACAATGCACCAGGAATTTATTTTATGAATTCAAGTCACTTACTAATTATATCATCATATGGATATTTTGTGTAATATTGATATACTGGACATTTTCTTCAATTAACTGTCGGTATGCATTGCATTGATTTATGTGGTTCACTATCATGGACATTATATGCACCATTGCACTTAAATATTCACTTGTATTAATTAATATTACCTTAATTATTATTATTTAAAATTTATAGCGCTGCACTTTTTTTTGCTATATAACCACAACTAAAATAGAGGGGAAATCTTCCAATGGGAAAAAAATATTTCTGTTTCAATATTTTTAGGTAAGATACAAACATATATACAAGAGCATAGGTTCATCCGTACGATTTCTAGTAAGGTAACACTGATAACTAAAAACTAGACCTGAGTACAGTTTTCAAATAATGGACAGGCATGACCCAAGTGCTAAGAGCAACATTGTCGTCCCTTCTGCCACCAGGATTGTGCTATGGAGGCCATATTATAAAGATATACATAAAAGGGGGGGGGGGCAAAGGAGGGGGGAAGCAAATAGGCAAAAAAAGAAAAAGGGAAACAAACACAAAATCAAGTAGCATTTAACAGAAAATGGAAAGCTTGTGGGTCTACCACCTCTAAAGAAGGTAGGAGGCAGTTTAAGACAACTGTATGCATTGTGCAACATTCCATAAAGAAAAGTTTGGTAAATACCCTAAGTGATTATAGCGGTATAGTCAAGTGCAATCAATCAATCCTGCATATTATATAAGAAGAGATAAGAATATAAGAAAATATAAGAGGTGGAAAAAGGAGGAGAAGAAGACAAGTGAAAAGTAAAAACAGAAAAAAAAAAAAAATAAAAGAGGAATGTACGGCTTGACCCGCCCTCTACGCCTCCAAAATACCTCAACTTGGGTAAGTGACTGAAAATATCTAATCCAGGGGTTCCAGACTCTCTCAAATTTGGCTGATTTGGCTGGTAGAATGCTGGCCAGTTTTTCGTGAAGCATGATCTACGATGTTTTGCTTTTAGCGGTTGCATAGTTTATCACCAGGGTTTCCCATGCATGGGCTATAGATATCTTAGCAGCCAGAAGGATTAAAAAAAAAAAAAAGTTCTGGAGTGTTTGGGGATCTCATTCAAAGGATCACTGAAGATTGCCTTCTTAGCGTTTTTGGTCATATTAACAGTGGTCACTAAATATATAAGAATAAAAATTCTGGTCCAAAATCCTGAATCCTTCAGGCAAGACCGCCACACATGATACATAGTACCCTCTTGCCTTGTCCGCATCGCGGGGGGGGGGGGGGGGCAAGTCATCTGGATAAATTTTGGTGATTCTGGGTGGGACTACTTATGAAGGAGAAAGCACTTTGTAATTGGTTTAAACAATTCAAGCACTATTGGAGTCTTTTTCTCTGCATATACTCTGCTGCTTACATACCGAGGAGGAAATCTTGGGAGAAGTTTAGGAGCCAGCTGTGTTGGATATCTCAATGAGTCCTGGGGTGGCTCACAGGCGTTTTCTGACCCTGTTTAGTTGGGGGGGAGCACTCCCAGAGGTGAGCCTATACCCACTGGGGGGGGGGGGGAGCACTAGTGAGGTGATTCGTTGGTGGTCTGGAAGTTTTACATAGAATTTCAATATTTTTAGTTGTTCATCAATCAACATCCATTTGTGGAATTTGCACTGTATTAATATGGACTTTTATTTGCACTTTATTGCATGGACATTTAATTATGCACTTTATATGATTTTTGATATTTGTTTATATTTCATGATTCAGCGCTGCATTCTCTTATATATTGATTTTTGTGCACATGCATATGAGGATGTGATCAGTGCTAGCAGCTGGTCTTTCAATACCTTTCACACGCACACACACTGTGTTTCTAGTACATATATAATTTGTTTTGTTTTTTAGGTAGCTCGCAAGACTATCACATATCTAGTAGAGCACTGACTGTGCTGACAGCTCTCCAGCTGCCTGTCCTTGCCTTAGACATACTTTATGTTTATATCAATTACACATATTGTCAGATTTGACATTGCCAACTGCTCAGAAAAAAAAGTTAAGGGGTCCCATTAAAATCTTGATATGGGGCGCCAGAATTTGTAATTATACCTCTGACATAAATTTTTTATGAGTAAAGATAGTTCACAGATCTATGTATGCAGCATTTTGCCTGGAGTTCAAAGGTCAGATTTCACTCTTTCCTCACTGCATGCAAAAGAAGTGAAGGTGCCAATCAGAAACAACAGTTTTACATTAAAAGCAAGAAAAAAAAAGTCATCCACCTCTGCAATACATGTACATCTCTTTAGAAGAGAGACCTAATGAAAAATATCAATCTGGCAAAAATCCAGTGAGCTCCTGAATTTGTGTGTACTCTGCTTGTTCTGAACTTGCATCTCAAGTCAAATGGACTACAGAACTACCCCCCCCCCCAGTGAACATGATGAGACAGGGAGGTGTTCTGTTGTCCTAACACCTAGCCACAATGTAGCCACCACATCTAAGGACTGCTAATTTGAATATATACTATTGTTGTCTTTGACTTTGGATAGGCTATAAGGAGCTCCTCAGTTTTAACAAATACCTCTGTATTTTCATAAAACTTACATTCTTCTTCAGATATTGGCAATAGAAGACAGTGTGGGGGATTTATTAAAGGAGTAGCACATGCTCATTTTGTAAAGTGAATTTTTTCTTCTTAGTCCATGCTATTTACTTAACACATCCAATCATGTGTGAGCTCAAACACATTTTTTTGTATTCTTCCTTCCATGCGATTTGGTATTCTATGCAATATAAACGATCTCCATGCCTGTCTAGATCAGCAGAGATGGCCGTTTATGGTTATATTAGTGTGAGCAGAAGAATAGTTGGGACCAGGATCACCCAGTGATGATGTGAAAAGCTGGATGTTAGTAAAGGACTTCCTCCACATACCCTCGTTGGTTTAGGGATATTTGACACATAATTGAAATTAACGTCCAGGTACTTGCTGATCCAGTCTTGGTAGCTTGTCACCTGGGTGTAGATCCCGGGGAAGTTGGGGATTGCACATCCCAATCCTGAACTCACAATTCCAACCTGGTACCATACGCCCTTGACCTTACACACCAGAGGTCCTCCTGAGTCACCCTGTAAGACATAAATAATCATAAGCTGCACAAATGTCTATCTGTTCAGGAAATGTTTCAGTCTTTCCATGAATGTATAATTACACAAATTAGTTAGGCACTCAGTAAATATGTACAGAATTGGCACTGCACCTTGAGAAGTTGCAACCAAGTAAATTTTCATTTACTTATAGCAACTTTGTTGGCAAGTAAAAAAAAAAAAGGTAGAAAGTCAAGACCTGCAAAGAAAGAGGAGTTACACTCACCCACCCTGCCATACGTTCTTCTGATTGCAGAGCAATGGCCTTTTCACATCTAACATACTTACTGGTGTGTCACATAATTGGTCCCCTGCCCTGCTTTGTGGTTCCTCTAGCCAATTTCTATATCCCTACACAGCACAGTTATGATGGGTCAGCAGATGGAACCACAGTGCATGGGGAGGGTACATGTGTTAAATGTGGAGGTCCTAATTTTTCACATTTTTCTACTTAGTGAAAGAGTCAAAGAAGTAGGATGGGGAGGGGAGAAATGGGGTGTGGGAGAGTGGTAAGTGTTGTGGAAAATTTTATGTATTTAATGTATTGTCATAAGTCTCCCAGTGTCTGTTCTCTCGCAGCCCGCTCTAAAGAGCTGACTGGGGCAGACTGACGCTGGTTGAGACCTGTTAGGTAGTGGAAATCTTCCTGTTGTTTGGAGAGAGGTGTTTGCGGAGAGAAGACATGTCCGCCAACATAGGGCCCCTGTGCAATGCACAGAACGATCTTCTGGTGGGGGTGTGTTCGCTCTGCAAAGACATTATCGGTTTAGTGGTTGTTTGCTCGTGTCACCCCGGTATGCCTAATCAACATATTTGGGGTGCCATTAAGTACACCTGCAGATAAACTCCCATCCACGAGGAACTGTAGTCATTGTTGTTTGGTTAATTGGATGTTGTATTTTGTTGTGTTGTTAAATCCTTATATGGTCATTCACATCCTGTGTTCATATCCTGTGAGGTCATATCCTGTGAAGGAAGCGATTGGCTGTTGGGGCCAGGGCTTCCTGTTTGTGATTGCTTTTGTTGTCTTTGAATAAAGAGCCAGGACACTGCTCGGCAGGCAGAGTGATGCTGAGCTGAGAACGTAAGGAGGTGCTGATGTTTGATTACTTGTAATGTATGGGTTTTTAGGTAAGATGCATTTATTTCATTAGACGAAATTGGTATTATATCATAAGATGGAAATGGGTGCTTATTAGCACAGGAGATATGGCTGTGTGCAATACTTACAGCCAAATTTCCATAACAATCATGGCGAGCCAGATTCATAGGAGTGAACAGAACCTCCTTCACAATCAGATCATTAAGATGTGTTGGGGAGTATCTGCTTCGCTAAAAGAACACATTTTTCGTCTTTTGAAATAATGCTGGAAGTTTGATCGTATGTCTGGTGTGTGCCTGCGTGTGTGTGTGTGATTTGTATTTGCAAGCTCGAATGTTTGTGTAAAGAGACTGTGTGCTGTGTGTATGTGTAAGTAACTGTATGCTGTGTGATATGTTTGTAATAAGTATATGAGAAATAGAAATGTATGATTATTTGTAGCCTGCAATGTGGGTGTGACTGATGCTGTGTAACAAGTTTGTAATGCATGTTAGAAATGGATGAATTGTAATATTAACTTATGTATGGGACAAGTAGACTGCATGAGTTTTGTAGAGTGTTTTATTGTCTCAAGACACAGATGGTTAGTGGACTTTGATGGTTGTTTAGAAAAGCTTTTGGTTTGAAGATGGCTGCTGCATTTTTAAGTGACCATGTGGCCTGGGAGAGGGGCAGCCAAGCATTTTACAATGTATCTGTATTTCTCAATGTCTTGTTCCTGTGAAAGCTGATGTGAACTGAGTTTGAGAAAAGAGGGTATGTTTCAACCGTGTGCTTGTGTTTTTGGCGTGGTCTTTTTGTCATCGGCCATCTTGCTGTGGTCCAGATTTCATCTCCCATGTGTTCCTAAGTTGTGCTTGTTCGTAACTTTAACACTTTTAAATGTTTGTCTAAGTGTTCATTTAGTATCTCAAATGTGTAATTTTGTGGGGAGAAATTTTTGGTTTTGACAGGAAAATGGTTTTTGTCTGCTATTTCCTTTTATTGTTGTCTGCCACATGGCTACTGTCGTCCATTTTCACATCCTTTGTGTGTGAACTTTGAAATGTTTATCCATCTTTGTATTGGATTTCAGTTTTGGTGGGAAAATGTGCCATTTTCTTGTGGTCTGGCTTTTGTTGTAGTCACCATGTGGATTAGCGGCCATTTTGAGAACATGGAGTCTAGCCTACAGGGGAAGCTGCTCCAATTTCCTTTTTGTGTGTGTGTAGCCATGCGATCTGGGCCGCCACCATTTCCTTTTAAGTGAATTCTATTTTTGTACTGTTTACATACTTTTCAAGGAAACTATTGCGTTTTCTGTATTGAATATTGGTTTTGAGTGAAACCTCTACTTTGCACTGAATTTCAATGGATAACAAGACTAGCTTTAACTGTGAGTTTTTTGTACTTTTAGCGGTGTGTGTTTAATTTTTATTTGTTTTGTGTTTTTGTGTCTTTAGCTGAGGGTTATATTGTATAGCCTGCAATATATGAAACTAGGCCTACCCTCCCCTCCCTTTTCCTGTACATTGATATGTAAATAAACCAATTCGAGTTTTTTTTTTTTTTTTGAGCTGGGCATGCAACAGGAAGTCCTTCTCAGCATTTTATATATCCACAGGAAGTTAGTGGGGGGAGCTTGGGGTTCTATCACACAAGCAAATAAGATTTGTGCTTGGAAGGACAATGGGAAAATACTGGCGTTTGAAAGTGTTTTAAATATCTCCCAGCTGTCTTTTTAGTTTTATACTGTAATACAGTTTTCGGTAGAGAGCAAACAGGAGGAATCCATGTTATCGAGGTACAGAGAGAAGCGTTTTGTAAAACAAGCAGGCAAAAGTGCTCTGTGTAGATTCGTCTGGCGACGCAGTGTACGGTCTTACAGCGCAATGCGCTTGTGTATGCATACACTGTGAGGGGTAGAGACATAATTTGGGGGTTGATCTGTGGTTGTTGACGAATCATTTGGCATAGTTAATAGTTGTTTGTCAAAAGAGTGGTACTCTGTAGTTCTGTGCCAAAAGTGTTGGGACAACAAGCCATAGAGTTGATGCCTCATTTTAGTGTTTCTAGTTGAGTGACTAATTGTGGTTGTAGTCCGTCAATCCACCGTGTAAGAAGGCACCGGGCGGTGGTCTCCGAAATGGGTGCAAGGGTTTCCCTGGACACAGGGGTAAGACGATAAGACGATTCAAATCGCCATGGGCAATGTCAGTCAGTGCAAGGGAAGGAATGCAAGGCTTCCCACAGTCAAACGGATGCACAGAGCATGGAGTCTAGTTCTGAGGAAAAGGCCATTAAACCCCAGAAAGATTGACATAGGTGGTCCAAGGATACTATTTTGGGTATCCCTCTGGAGTTGATGTAGCGCGACTGCGACTTCATAAATCTGTAATGTTGATCGATGCGTAGTACACGTTTTTGTGGCTGGTCCATGCAAAGATTTCGAAATGCTCTTGTGCTTTTCAAATTGTATTCTTTTTCTATCGCTAAAAGAGTGAAGGCAGCATTCCATCTGGTTGTTTTTATTTTTTTCATTTTCGTTTTTGGGAACTATGAAATATCTCCCCCACATTTGTATCTAAATGTTTGTCTTTTCTCAATGTTTGTATGTAGTAACATGTTTGAACCTACCGCAACAGCCCTCTTGCGTGTCGCGGCTGTTGTATTTTAGTAAAAACGTGAAAGTAAGATTTACAGAGGGTTTAGTTATTATCGGTTTTGTGGAATGTCAAGTGACAATTTACCAATGTACGTAAAGGTTGTATTGTTTACCATTCTTTGAAGGATAGAGTTAATAACCTTTGTTTATAAGTATCTTTTCAGGTCCAAAGAGTTTCTGAAAGTGTGTGTACAGGTGTATAAGAAGGTAAAAGTATCATTCGGGCTATTTCACTGTTTTATTCTGCACCATTCTAAACCCGGCATGTCTTCCTCCAGTTTGTAATGAGGAGGGAAGAAAAGGGGGGATGAAAGTGGTGAGAATGACAATTTTTCAAACCAATAATACTAACCGCTCTAATTCTAGCCAAGTTTGTGCCAAGACTGTCTTTCTTTGATAGAATTTGAATTAGCAAGCAGCAGTCTGGTGAAGTAGGCTCCCATCCCAGATGCTAAGAACCTTTTTGTCACTGGTTCCAGGTATTACACCCCGGGTGGTAAGCCACGCACAGGTTATGCAGTGACCACAGTCCCGATGTCTGGGTTATTGTCATATGAGGTTTGTTTGGAGGTCAACCAAAAACAGAGTTGTACTTTCCTCATTAGCTGTCACCTACATTCTCAGCTGATGGGGTAGGTGCAATCACTGTAACATGAATTTCAAAAGGTCCACCACAGGGTTCACGAGTCCATCCTGGACCCTGACACAATAACCAGTTTACATTCTTTCCAACCAGGTGACTGGGTCATTGTAAAGAAGCTTGAGGGATGAGACCACGCCAGCCACTGCAAGAAGCGGATCAACCACAAAGAGTAGAGGAGTATCTTCGTTTGTTTATGTTTTTAAAGTATATTTTCCAACTAGCTAAGAAAGAGAACAGGACACATGGTCGGGTACTAGTGCCCCAGCGATGACAGCGGTACATGATATATAGGATGTTCATATTGGTGTGAGGAGTTTTGACAAACTAGTAAAATCCAAACAGACACTTGCAAATAGAACTTAATAAACCATTTCTAGAGGGTAAAATTAATTATAATTTTAACAATAGCTCTGGTTCTTGCCAGATTTGGTATCGGGATAACTAGGTAGCCTACAAGTGTGCTTCAACTGTAGTTAGTTTGGTATTAATGAGGATCTACAGCTTATAAGGTAATTCCCGTAAGGCAAGAGGTTCATGTGTGCTGGTGAAACTCGTCCCAGTATCTTATGTCGCGGCCGATCATGAGGATCTGATGGCGCGAGAGAAGGTAAGAATGGCAGGGACAGCTGGAAGGGAATTGCTTGTACACGGTGGGGGCTTGAGCTTATGAAACGCTTGAACAATTTCTCATCCATTGAGGATGGGATGTTTTCATGTAACTGTTGAAGCTACAAGGAAGTTCCCACAGTCCAAGGGGGTTTCTGGGAATTCATAAGTAAAGGTTGTTATATCTGGATCGGGGATAGTAGTGACAAAGTTCAGGCACATATGGATAAGGTTTAGGTCCCTACAAGGCAAAGCCAGAGCTATAGCTAGTGAAGGTTGGAATCCTTTTAAGGGTTTGGGAATCTTTGGGGATTTAATTATTTTATTTTGCAGCGGATCATAGTTGAAGGAAGTAGGGGTATATATACTCATGTTGTTTTTGTTTCTATTCCTTCTATATGCCGTGATGAGGTGCTCCTGTTGCCTGATTGGACGCATGACCAGAGCCTGAGCAGATGACCACATCTTCCTTGATGAGATGCCCCAAAGCCAGACCCACGTACAAGACACAGAGGATCCCAGACCGACCGGCGACTACTACAGCTCACCACGTCATCTCCAACAGGGTCTACATGTCAAGCCGTGTTTTTCCCTTTTATGGACTAAGAAGAAGATCAGGATTCATCGAGGTACACATGGGATCATATGACAAGAGGAGGGACTGTTGTGGAAAATTTTATGTAGTTTAATGTATTGTCATAAGTCTCCCAGTGTGTGTTCTCTCGCAGCCAGCTCTAAAGAGCTGACTGGGGCAGATTGACGCTGGTTGAGACCTGTTAGGTAGTGGAAATCTTCCTGTTGTTTGGAGAGAGGTGTTTGCGGAGAGAAGACATGTCCGCCAACAAAGGGCCCCTGTGCAATGCACAGAAGGATCGTCTGGTGGGGGTGTGTTCACTCTGCAAAGACATTACAGTTTAGTGGTTGTTTGCTCGTGTCACCCTGGTATGCCTGATCAACATATTTGGGGTGCCATGATGTACACCTGCAGATAATCTCCCATCCACGATGAACTGTAGTCATTGTTGTTTGGTTAATTGGATGTTGTATTTTGTTGTGTTGTTAAATCCTTATATGGTCATTCACATCCTGTGTTCATATCCTTTGAGGTCATATCCTGTGAAGGAAGCGATTGGCTGTTTCGGCCAGGGCTTCCTGTTTGTGATTGCTTTTGTCGTCTTTGAATAAAGAGCCAGGACACTGCTCGGCAGACAGAGTGACGCTGAGCTGAGAACGTAAGGAGGTGCTGATGTCTGATTACTCGGAATGCGTAGGTTTTTAGGTAAGATGCATTTATTTCATTAGAAGAAATTGGTATTATAACATAAGATGGAAATGGGTGCTTCTTAGCACAGGAGATATGGCTGTGTGCATAGCTTACAGCCAAATTTCCATAACATATGTAAATGGGGAATGGGACATAGAAGGTTTCTGATGCCCCACACACACGGTCGGACTTTGTTCGGACATTCCGACAACAAAATCCTAGGATTTTTTCAGACGGATGTTGGCTCAAACTTGTCTTGCATACACACGGTCACACAAAGTTGTCGGAAAATCCGATCGTTCTGAACGTGGTGACGTAAAACACGTACGTCGGGACTATAAACGGGGCAGTGGCCAATAGCTTTCATCTCTTTATTTATTCTGAGCATGCATGGCAATTTGTCCGTCGGATTTGTGTACACATGATCGGAATTTCCGACAATTTCCGATTTTGTTGTCGGAAAATTTTATATCCTGCACTCAAACTTTGTGTGTCGGAAAATCCGATGGAAAATGTGTGATGGAGCCTACACACGGTTGGAATTTCCGACAACAAGGTCCTATCACACAATCCGACCATGTGTACGGGGCATAACCCTTTTCTATATTATATGCTCATTCTGTGGTTCCTCTAGTTGGCTTCTAAATCCTTACAGGGCACAGTAGTAATGGTCAGCAGATGGGATGGAACCACAGAGCATGGGGAATATAGGATTCAAATGTGAAGACTCTTGCTGCTGAGCGGAGCAAAGATTAAAGAAATGGACAGTGATTTCGCTTTTTGACATTTTTGTACCTAATGACGATGTCAAAGGAATGGGCTGGGGATGGAGAAATGGGGTGTGGGATAGTGGTATGTAAATAGGGGATGGCACATAGAGGGATTCTAACACTTTTGTGCATCATACTCATACATATACACTGTATATTAGAGCTGAACACAAGCTAAAACTATGCACGATCGGAAATTCCACCAGCAAAAGTCCGATGTGAGGTTTTGGTCAGAAATTGCGACCGTGTGTATGCTCCATCGAACTTTTGCTGTCGGAATTTCCGCCAGGAAAAGATTGAGAGCAGGTTCTCTATTTTTACGACGGAAAAAGTTCCGATCGAAAATTCCCATCGTCTGTAGCAATTCTGATGCGCAAAATTCCTACGCATGCTCGGAAACAATTTGACGCATGCTCGGAAGCATTTAACTTCATTTTCTCGGCTTGTCATAGTGTTGTACGTCACCGCATTCTTGACGGTCGAAAGTTCAGAGAACTTTTGTGTAACCGTGTGTATGCAAACCAAGCTTGAGCGGAATTCCGTCGGAAAAAGCATTTTCCGACGAAAACTCTGATCGTGTGTACAGGGCTTTAGTGTAAGGAGCCAGTTTATTACAACATTAATGCAAGTGTAATGAATAATTCTAATAACATTTGTAAATTGTGTGTAATAGGTTCCTTGCTGCCTCCTTGTTTCTTGCTGGTGAATCTAAACTCATAATATTTGATCCTAAAAGAAAAATAGTCTAAAGAGTAAAGTCAGAAGGTTTTTATCTTAATGCATTCTATGCACTAAGATAAAAGGCCTTCTGTGTGCAGCAGGTGCCCCAGCACCCCTAATACTTACCTGGGCCCCATCTCTGTCAAGCGATGTCCACGAGTGTCTCAGCCGCCCGAGACTCTCTCTCCTGATTGGCTGAGACACAGCAGTGGCGTCATTGGCTCCCACTGCTGTCAATCAAATTCAGTCAGCCAATCAAAAGAGAGAGGGGGTAAGGTCGGGCAGCAATAATAACAATAATAATAATAATAATAATAATACATTTTATTTATAGTGTGCTTTTCATCAAAAGATCTCAAAGTGCTACAAGTTAAAAACAAATAAAGAAAAATGAGCAATTTATACGATGAAACAAACATCTAAAAGGGACAAAAAGCTTTGCTAAAAAGAAATGTCTTAAGACCTTTTTTAATACAGTCAGTAGATTGAGGAGCCCTCAAGGTGTCGGGTAGGGCATTCCACAGGCACAGGGCAGCTGCACAAAAGGCCCTGTCTCCCATTGTCCTGAGTCTAGTTCTGGGTATATGAAGAAGGTTTGAGTGAAAGGAGCAGAGGGGGCATATTGTGTTTAATGGTTTGAGAAGTTCTTTGAGGTGGGGGGGGGGCATGTCCATGAATACATTGGTGTGTGAGGCGAGAAACATTTTACTCAATCCTGGTGGAGACAGGAAGCCAGTGGAGAGATTGAAGAATGGGGGTAATGTGTTCATGTTTCCGCACTCTCATCAGGATCCTTGCTGCAGAGTTTTGGATGTACTGAAGCCTCTGCAGACTCTTTCTAAGAATCCCAATGAGAAGTGTGTTACAGTAGTCCAGTCTGGAGGAGACAAAAGCATGAACCAGCTTTTCGGCATCTGACAGGGAGAGAATGAGATGGAGAAGCTCTGTGTCTGAATGGACACAGGGGGCTGTGACTCTGCTCAGGTGCCTCCATAGCAAGCTGCTTGCTGTGGGGGCACTCAACAGGAGGGAGGGGCCAGGAGCTCCAGGACCCGAGAAGAGGAGGATCGGGGCTGCTATGTGCAAAGCCACTGCACAGAGCAGGTAATCATAATATGTTTGTTATTTTTATAGAAAAAAAATAGACTTTATAATCACTTTAAGAACACTTGACCATGAGAATTTATAGGCTAAGAACAATCGACCAGCAGGGAAAACACAATGTGGGAGACTTCTGCACTGTGTGCAGCCAATGGAGAAATTTGTACAAATGCCCGAATGAATAGGTGTTTGGCTGAATAAATAGGTGTTTGGCCGAATTAACCTCCAGCTGTAAAGTGAAATATTTAGCATTGGTATTACTACCACTGAGAAATGTGACGGCTTCCTCCTTGTTGTTATCAGGTAATAGAGAAGGCAAGAATAACCTCTTTTTTATTAAAAAAAAAATAGACTTTAGTATTACTTTAACTGATGTCATGCATTGCTTCCGCTTCCTGTGAAGAAAACTTAATGCTGAATCATGCTGGAATGTTCTTAGTGTCACTCACCTGGCAGGAGTCCTTCCCCCCTTCCTTGTAGCCGGCACAGATCTGATCATACTGGATAGCGGAGCTGCTTCCTGCTTTGGTATACATTTTTTGACATGTATAGCGGTCTATTAGAGGAACCATGGCCTCCTGGAGGGGCCCATTTGAAAGTGAACTTGCTGGTGATAAAACATAGAGAAGAAGATGATTAATGGCCATTCTTGGCAAGGCTATACATAGACTGATCACTGTTATGTTCCATTCACACATGTGCATTGTAGGATTGCACTCAAAATTACACGGTTTCTCGTAACACAAAAAATGTGCATCTTTTTTGCAGAAGGACTGCAGTGCCATTAATTGTTAACTCCACCCCAATTCATCTTGCTAAAGTGTGCAAAATCAAGCAAAAGGAATGCATGGTAACAAATTTTCATGCATTTTGGTATGGCGCTATTTAAAAAACAAGAGACATGTACCTCTTTGGTGTAATTTAGATGCAGTAAGCAGCCTATTCAAATGAATAGGCTGCCTTACCACTACACAGAAAAAATATATATTTGTGCTCCCACATCATACATATGTGAATCTAGCCCTTAATCTGAACTCTGGATACAAAAAATATACCTCTGTCACCACAAGATTCTGATTAATCCCTCCACATGCAGACCCCTACATCCAATGGGCCAGGGTTGTAGGGGAGATGCCCTTGCCCTCAACAACATGGGGACAAGGTGCTTTGCCAGGTGTTCCCTTTGACAAGTAACCCCCCCATGTTGAGGACATGTGGCCTGAGTATGGTTCAGAAGCAGGAAAGATGCTGTGCCCCATCTTCCCTGGCTGTAGGCTGCAGGCTTGGGTAAGGGTCTGGCTTGGAATTTACGGGGAACCATGGGATATTTTTGTGTAGCGTCCCCCATTAACATATGTATCAGGACCCCACCCAGGAAAAGGTTGCTCCTGTCTTGATAAAGCCAACATAGGCAGAGATGTTAATGCAACCTGGGCACTCTCTTAAGCTTGACATAGGCCAAATGTCAGGCAGCATCAGCGGGGCCAATAGAAACCGGTCAACATTCGGCCCTTGTGTACTGCAGTTAGGCTAGCTTCTGTGGAAGGGGCATTGCCAAAAAAGGTCTGCTCCCGAGCACCGACTGGAGTGTTCTGGTGAGGGAGGGGGCATCCCTCTATCAGAAAACAATAGAATAGTAGGGGGGATTGCTGTACTAACATTGTATAGTTAGTACAGCGGCTCCTCCTAAACTGTCCTTTTTTTTAGCCGTGCTCCTGATGATGTCATCTTTGACAAAATTTGTAGGGCATAGACGGAACACATGCCACTACTCTTACGCGATCCCACGGCCATCTTGGATTCTGGAATATGAGTTGTTTATATGATATGAAGTGCCTGGTTGTCATCTCTTCATTGTAAGTGCATTTACCACATTAAATTGGTATTTTAATTGGGATTACATTATGGAGAGCGTGTCTTTTTCTTTTTCATGGTACTATGTCCAATTGAGTATAATGTATATGCACGGTGATCTATTACAACACAACAGTACCATAGTTTGACACGTGTTTATGAGGAAAGCTGGATAGAATAGTTTGCAGCAGCGCTGTCACATTTCTTATAATAAATATTGGTGTGTATTATTTCACTAACAATAGTGAAAAATATTATGCAGTCGATTTACAGTACTCAAACAGCTTTGTTACGCCACAAATTAGTAGAGAGAAACCAAACAGGTTTTATCATGAAATAAAAATTAGAGAGTATTATTTCAGAGACACTAAGCATATATATTGTACAGACCCAATGCACACTATGTAAACAGCTTTAGTAGGCCATAGTTTAAGAGGGTGAGACAAAGTATATTTTAATCTATAAATCAAAATTAGAGTGTAATATTTCATAGAGAAAAGACACAAATATTGTGCACAGTATGTAAGCAGCTTTAGTAAGCTTACTTTCAGGAAGGTACAAAAGGCAGGTTTATATTAGTACATTGATATTTAGAATACATTATTTCACAAAAAACAGCCAGAAATATTGCACAGATTTGATGCACAGTTTGTAAACTGTTCTACTAAACTACACTTTCAGATGGAGAGACCAAGTTGGTTTTATTGAGAAATAAAAATTAGAAAGTACTGTGTTCAATCGAATGGCCCAGTCTGAACATCCAATAGTCTATGTGGTCCACCTTTTGTAGAGCATTTACTCCCCCAACCTTTAATCCCTAAACCAAAAACCCCAGATATAAAAACATTAAATCCCAGATATTTTACTTTGGTCTTTTTGTCTTATAGTCCAACTGCAAGTTAAAAAAATATATGAAAATGTGAAATAAAAAACAGTAAAATACCAAAAGAAAAGAAAGAAGGAAACTGCAAGGGGGCTCAGCAGCTAAAGAGCAACAGAGTTGTTGTTGCTATACACAGAATGATAGTCCTAGAAAATAATGTTGGGTCTATTAAGAGGGATATATAAAAAAGGTTTGTGGTCAGTTTCAGAATCCAATAATGTAATACAAAGGCACCAACCTCCCCTAATTTGTAAATAGAAAGCAGTTTTTGGAGAGATTTGGGACTTTATAGATGCATCACAACATGAATATCACACATTATGTGTTAAGAAAAATACTTTTATTTGAATAAAAATAGATTTAAAATCATTGAATACAATACATGTGCATTCGTGGTATATATACGACACGTCTGTATAATATAAAATAGCCTTTTCCACACTTGATTTTCTACATGTTTCGCCATGAAGAAGCTGTATGGCGAAACATGTAGAAAATCAAGTGTGGAAAAAGCTATTTAATATTATACAGACACGTCCTATATATACACCAATGGATGCGCATGTATTGTATGCAATGATTTTAAATCTATTTTTATTCAAATAAAAGTATTTTTCTTAACACATAATGTGTGATATTCATGTTGTAATGCACCTATAAAGTCCCAAATCTCTCCAAAACTGTCAAACGAGGGGTTTACAATAGTATGTAGTCCACCACACTGTAACTAACAGTAATGTAGCAATTAGAGGTACACACTATGTAGCTCACCGTACTGCAATTCACTTTAATGTTGCACAATATAGAAGTGCTGTGTAGTAAAACAGCAACTATATATTCCTGCAAACACTCTCTGTCAGTATTCCCCATCTATTCCAGGTCTCTCTGACACACTGACAAATGGCTGCTGGGAACCCTGATTATATAGGGAAGGGTCTGGTCCATATGAAAAACCTCGTTATTGGCCCTTCGAGCCACATGACCACAGTTCACAGGCCAGGAAGGGCAATGTGGTAATTGGTTCCTACACACAAAGGCTTAATACTGCAGCAAATGACCTTTTTTCCCAAACTGCAAATGACTTAGGTTCTTGTCAGGCTTATGTTCGACCCAAACCTGAAGCCCATCCCTACTCCCTAATCCCTAGCTTGTAATCTAAAAAAAAATGGTGGTTTCTTTTATATCTCCCTTAAAATTGCATTAAAAGGACCCTCTCCCCACTGTATAGTTCAATGTTTTTCATTTTTTTGCTTTATTACATGTCTCCCATGGCAGTGTTGATCTCCCCATGCCGTTTTGCCGTTTTGAATATGACCAGAATTTAGGATCAAGATTTACCCTTCCCCCAAAGACTTCAATAGGATTCAATGCTAAGTTCAGCTTTCATGGATTTCATACAGAACCCAATAAACCCCTTGCATATCTAACCCGGGTAGATTTGCCCATCATTAATTACATGATGTATTGGGTGTAAATGACAGACCTGACTTACTTGTGTAGCAGTACCCCCACAGGGGCTGCTGAGAAGTGTGGTTTTTCTGTCACCCTGACCAGCCCTGCATTCACTCTCAAGACACTCCGAGACATAAATCAGTCAATGAACTTTGTTTTTTTTTTTTTTTTGTTTTATTGAGGGGTATAACTTGAATGGGGTTGGGAGGTATGGGAGATGCCCAGCGTGAATCAATAGAAAAGGCAATTGGTTTTGGGACAATAATGTACACTCCTTGTACATACTCCTTCAGCTTCCTCCTGCACAAACTTGCTTGAAGCCCATCACTCTTCACTCAAGGCGGTCCCGACTGCATCCCAGCTCAGGCCCAAGGTCACCCCCCCCCCCCAGACTGGGGAGCTCCCTCAAGGGCCCGACAGCCTCCATACTCTCTCACTCCAGCTCTTCCACCCAACAACTCCCCAAAGCTGGGCTGACCCTGGGTATTTAAGGAAGCCTGCTCCCTGCCAATCCAAGCTGGGGATTTGTCAGACCTCTCTAGAATACTCCAGGTGGCTTCACCTGCCCTCCAGCCTCTCTTTGTAGAAAACACTAGAAGATTCTAGATGGAAGTATGAGGTCCTAGTGATTCCACCTGTGAGTCACCCAGCACTACACTGAGCCACTCCCAACCCAGAATGAAAACAAACAGGCCTAGCTACCAAACAGGCCTGCTTAAGTTTACCTATCCTCTCTAGCATACTACTAGAGGGTGCACCACTTCTATTGAAAATGAGTGACATCACTTTTGCTTATCATTTCATGGACTCACCTCCAGAATATCTTGCACCCCAGCCAGTCACCCAGCACTCCGTACCACAGGGGAAGGTGGTGGTGGAAGATGGTAGACATATTGGTTTGATATACTGAGTATAGGTAACAGGTGTGGCCAGCTGTATCAGGGCGATGTCTCCAGGGCTTCTAGTGTCTATATAATTATCATTGACAATGATATTCTTTACATTGGCAACAACTGTATGAGGGCCGGTCACATCCAGCTGGTACATGCCCAAATATACTTTATAATTCGATACTTGGATAGGTCTGCAGAAAGAAAACAGAACATAACATGTATAAATGAGGACCCATCTGTTGCAGAAGGCAGTACAATATCATTATTATCAATGACCTTCAGAATCCAATGAATGAAATTCAACTTGTTTATAATTTGCTCTTTATGAATGGACTGTATGTACTTAAGCCCAAAAAGTTCAAAAATAAAATATTAAAAGAGGCAGATAAAAAGATACAAAATTATGTAGCTCTGTATTGATTAATATATCATTACATGCAATTTTTTTTTGTTTCATAAATTTTTATTAAGTGAACAGAAAAATGGCATACAATTCTTGTATGTTTGAGAAGTATGTACTACCCTTAGGATTTTCGTATATTATTCATATGTAAAATATTATCAATTCACAGATAATGGAGCCAACACAATCATGGAGCATGTTACTAGAGGAAGAGAGCAGAGTGACAGAGAGATGAGCCTATCACTGTGCTGCTTCTCCTTCACTGTCCAGTCACAGGCTGGAGGCAGGTTCAAGACAGCATAGGCTCAGAGGAGTTTGATTGAATGATGATGGCCGTCATTTAACCTAGTCTAGTCTAGTGGCAAAAATATTTTGGGAACAGCTATGGATTTAAGGTGAGTATTGCAGCAAAGCTGCCTTTTATATCCTTTAACAGGCTATTACTTTTTTTATTTTTATTGTTTGCTAGAATTGAACTTTGAAAACAAATGTTTCCCTTCTCTTATTTTTTTTACATATTTTGTATATTTTAGACTCACATGAGGACTAAATATAAATATATTTGGGGTATTATTATGCTATGTTCTTTTTAACATACTGGCCATGGTCAGATGTACTTTGTTGCTATCTGAGGTAACCAGAAGTAGACCAAGGTCAGCAGCAAGAGTAACAAAAAAAAAAAGTTTTGATGCAAATATCAAAACACAAAGGCTTAATTCGCAACCAGATTACCAGCAGGTAGGTGGCAGTACAGGACCAACAGGTAGAACCATTATTGAAGGTCATGGTCACAATGAAACAGAGCGACAAGCAGAGGAAAAGGATCTAGGAACTGGTAATCAGGTTGCAGGTACACAGGCCGGATACACAAAAAACAATATTGACTGGCAAACTTCTGCATGCAGAATGAAACTTATAAGTGTTGCATCCTCCTTTGATGAGGGGCAGGTATCATTGAACCAGAGATACTGTGTGGCTTGAAGAACCACAATGAGATAAATGATTCCATGATTCAGGCTGAAGGTTCAGCACCCCAGAGACTTCAAATCTAGGCAGTGTTATGACAGTGACCCATTAATACTGCTGCTAGGACCCCACCCCCTGCTGTCACGTAGACCTGGACCCTGCTTAGTTCTAGGCAGAGAGAAGTTTAAAGCACCCTTCATGATGTCTCAAGTGTGCTCCTAAATACCCAAGTGGTAAACTATGAGTTTAGGGTATTGTATAGGCTACTCTTCACTTGTGTTTATCTATTCACAGTTAATAATCCTATGAACTCAATAGCCGAATGAGGGGTCCAATATCAGCACTCATTAATGGGCTCTTTGGAGATGTAAACCAATCACTGATGATCAATGAGGCACACTTGGCAGTTTTAAAGTGGACACTTTATAAAAGATGAACACTGGTTTAATAAACATGTCCATGTTTTTTTAGAAACATTTTTCCAAAAGCAGAATGATTGGTGTCTGATGGAAGGATTGGTTTATAAAGGTAACATGTTATACTCACTTGAGGATGCAATTCGCTGCCGTCATAACCCATTCCGGTGAGATCAGGGAGCCTCCACATCTACCTTTTAGACCTGATTCTGTGTATATAACAGCGACCTGCCAGGGCCACGCCCCATCCAAGGAATTTGTACCACCAACTATCCGACTGGACACCGACGGGGAACCGCACACTTAATAATTTGCAGATGACACAAGCAAAAATTTAAAAAAAATATTTTTTTTAGCTTTCATAATTAAATATATACATAAATAACACAAAAAAAATGATGTCATTGCGGTGTACAGTGTGTGTGTGGACAGGTGTCTGCGAGCCGGCCGGCATTCCCATACGAGTTTTTCACTTACATACATACACATCTTCCACTTTGTTGTAAGTGCGTTATTTTTATTCACAATAAAATTGCTGCTTATGGTTTTACACTATGCAGAGTTTCCTTTGATGTTCTTGGTATCTGGATTGTCGGTCCATCCACTGAGTTACGATCCTCTGGTATCTCCCTCTGGTATCTCCACTTTATCAAGTATTCCATTACTGGTGATGATCTGATGTCCGGATATCCATTTCAGTTTACAGGCTTGCTTTCGCTTGCCTTCTGGTAAGCGTGCATTTTGTACGGTGGAGGTTAATTTTATCTGTTGTCTCTTATTTTCACACGGAAGGATTATTTTAACAATTTCTATTTTTCACTGGACATTATTATTCACAGGATTGTGTTTATTGTTATCTCCTTATCATTGGGGAGTTATCACTTCATATCACATTTTTTGCTTTACTGTTATATTGTGCCCATTCAGGCATATACATCAAGCTTTCAGCGCAGCTCTTCACTTTTTCCTTATTTAATATGTTTGTATATATCTTACAAATTGAGCTGCAGCTTGTTGCTTCCTAATTTGTGCTATTTTAGAGCGGTATGAAATTACTTTTTTCTCTTATGCTCTCCTGCTGTCTGTGCTCAGTAAAATATATAGAATCAATCAAAAATAGTCTACAATATCTACCATATAATCAACAATAACTGCTAAAACAAATCACAAAGCATGACAATAATGCCCTGTACACACAACCGGTTTTGCAGGCGGAATAAACTCTGAAGGTTTTTCCGATGGAGTTCCGACGGAATTCCGCTCAAGCTGTCTTGCCTACACACGGTCCCACCAAAGTATGATCGTCCAGAATGCGGTGACGTACAACACGTACAACGGGCCTAGAAAAAGGAAATTCAATAGCCAGTATCCAATAGCTTCCGCCTCGTACTTGCTTCAGAGCATGCGTCGTTTTTGGTACGTCGGAAAAACATACAGACGAGTGGGTTTCCCGATAGTATTTAGTTCCATCGGAAATATTTAGAACATTTTCTCTATCTAAGTCCGTCTGAATTTTCGACGGAAAAAGTCTGATGGGGCATACACACGATCGGAATATACGATGAAAAGCTCCCATCTGATTTTTTCTGAGGCACATCCCGTTCCTGTGTACGCGGCATTAGAGTTTATACTGTATAGTGCTGTGATTCTTCAATATTGTGATGATCCTTTAACCACTTCACGCAAATTGCCGTACCCGTACGTCAGTACTTTTACGCTAAATACCAGGGTTATGGCAGCAGCTAGCTGTTCAGCTCTATAGCATTGGAGGGCGGAAGCAATGTCAAACGTCACTTCTGCCAAATGCTCTTAAAGGAGAATTTTTTTTTTCCCGACGAGCTCGCACGCAGAAGCGAACGCATAGGTGAATAGCTTCTTGCATATGAAAACGGTGTTCAAACCACACATGTGAGGTATCGCCGCAATCCTTAGAGTGAGAGCAATAATTCTATCCCTAGACCTCCTTTGTAACTCAAAACTGGTGACCTGTAGAAATTTTTAAGCGTCGCCTATGGAGATTTTTAAGGGTAAAAAATTGTCGCCATTCCACGAGCGGACGCAATTTTGAAGCGTGACATGTTGGGTATGAATTTACTCAGCGTAATATTATCTTTCACAATAAAAAAAAAAAATGGCTAACTTTACTGTTGTCTTATTTTTTTATTCAATAAAGTGTACTTTTTCCAAAAAAAAGTCCGCTTGCAAGACCACTGCATGAATACGGTGTGACAGAAAGTATTGCAACGACCGCCATTTTATTCTCTAGTGTGTTATAAAATATATATATATATATATATATATATATATATATATATATATATATATATATAAAATGTTTGGGGGTTCTAAGTAATTTTCTAGCAAAAAAAAATGATTTTAACTTGTAAACACTGAGTCTGAAAAATAGGCCCGGTCCTTAACCGCTTCAGCCATGGAAGACTTTCCTTCCTGACCAGAGCACGTTTTGCGATTTGGCACTGCGCCGCTTTAATTGCGTGGTCGTGCAACATTGCACCCAAACAAACTTTTCTTTTTTCCCCACAAATAGAGCTTTCTTTTGGTGGTATTTGATCACCTCTGCGGTTTTTATTTTTTGAGCTATAAACAAAAAAAGAGTGACAATTTTGAAAAAAAAATGCAATATTTTTTACTTTTTGCTATAATAAATATCCCCAAAAAATATATAAAAAACTTTTTTTTTCCCTCAGTTTAGGCCAGTATGTATTCTTCTAGATATTTTGGTAAAAAAAATTTGCATTAAGCGTATATTGATTGGTTTGCACAAAAGTTATAATATCTACAAAATAGATGATAGTTTTATGGAATTTTTTATTATTATTTTTTTTTTACTAATAATGGCGGCGATCTACAATTTTTATCAAGACTGCGACATTATGGTGGACACATCGGACACTTTTGACACATTTTTGGGACCATTGGCATTTATACAGCGATCAGTGCTATAAAAATGCACTGATTACTGTAAAAATGTCACTGGCAGGGAAGGGGTTAACACTAGGGGGCGATCAAGGGGTTAAATGTGTTCCCTCTCTGTGTTCTAACTGAAGGGGGATGGGACTGTCTAGGGGAGATGAGAGATGAGACATGAGAGATCGCTGTTCATACTCACACAGATCCCAGTTCTTGGTGTGTCACCAGTGATCGCGGGAGCCTGGCAGAGATCGCGACCCCTGGGCACTTGCATCGGTCCAGGGGTGAGCAGTGGGCCACAGGGCGAAGCGACATTACATAAAGTTGTTTCGTCCAGCCGTGCCATTCTGCCACAGTAAAACTGCGGCTGCTGGTCGGGAAGTGGTTAAAGCAGTTGTATACCCATTTTTTTTATTTTTACCTACAGGTAAGCCTATAATAAAGCTTACCTGTAGGTAAAATTATTATATTCACTTTGGATGCAGACGCTGCCGAACCTTGCCGGGAAGAAGACTTCCGCGCGCATGGGAGTGACGTCATCGCGGCTTTGGACACTCACAGTGCCGGAGCCGCAAACCCGGAAGACACACAAGGGAAAATGTCAACTCCCTCGGCGTGGACCGGGATTAGATACCGACGCCTCGTCCTAAGGTAAGTATTTCATAATGACCTAGTATGCGGTGCTTACTAGCTCATTATGCCTTTGCCTTACAGGTTTTTTTTTTTTTTTCTCTGCGGGTATACAACCACTTTAAGTAGTTAAAGTGCCATCCATGCAGAAAAAGTTCTTTAAAAGTGCAATCCATGCAGATAGGTGATCTTTACATGGATAGCTGGTGAGTGAGTGCACAGGACTTTCATCACCTTTGCCATATATTTCTGCACAGATTGATCTTTTAAAGGAACTTTAAAGGAATCATTGTGATATTGAAGAATCACAGCACTATATAAATTCTTATTGTTATGCTTTGTCATTTGTTATAGCAGACATTGTTGATTATATGGTAGATATTGTAGACAATTTTTTAATGATTCTATATACTTTACTGAGCACAGATAACACAGGAACTTCCCATACTAATTCTTAAAGGAGTACACACCTTTTTCTTGCAGCAGTCAAAACTTAATTTAATTTAAATTCATTTGAGCACACCTTGATTTAGTTCTTGATTTAGACACATTTTATGTTGAAAAAAATTAGCTAAGGTGCCCCCATCTAAATATTGCTATGGGGTCCCATGAGTCATAATTATGCCTCTGATAGGATTGCAAATACTTTGGCTGCTAAGACGGTTCACACATGAATAGTATATGTAGTCTTTTGCCTAGAGCTCACATTTCAGATTTCACTGTTCCTTACAGCATGCAAAAGAACAAAAAATGGCAATCAGCAATTTAAAGTTTACATCAAAGAAACAAATTTCATCAATATCTGCAATACATGTACATTTCCCTTCATATGAGAGCCAGAGATAGAGCTCAGAGCCCCAACCTCCTGAGGGAGTCAATGTGTGGAGGGAGCTGTGAGAGGTGCTGGTGTGCACCATAGTGTCCAGGTTGGGACAGACCAAGGCCCAAGTTAATAAAGGAGAGAGCAGCTAGGAAGCTGTAGAGAAAGTCCATGAGGGACTGAACAGCTAGGAAGCTGTAAGGAAGATGCAGAGCTGCGGTACATTGTCTATCCATAAACACTGGGGCATGTTTCATGGTCAGGAGGAACAAAAAGGTACTGAAGATCAGGAGGATCCTGAAGAGGTGCGTGAAGCAGTAAAGCTGCCATGAGAGAGCCAAGAGGCTGAATGTTATGTTGTGGTTCGTATTGATGGTGAGATCCCCCTGCCTGGGAAGACATCTCTTTTTGAAATGTGACTTTCTTTCAAATAAAAGTGGGTAGGAAGGCCATGAAAACTCTGGCATGGAAAAAAACCTCACTGTTTTGGCACTACCATTGAGCTATCCCGATGTGCCACAATAGGTATGTAACCAAGGGTTTGCTACTATAGTTATTATAGTTGAACAGTTTGTTGTTGTTTCAAATGAGTTTGGCTCCCTCTAATGGCCGCTGGGGTCTGTTAGGATTTTTCCCTATTCCTTGAGAAGGAATGCAGAAAAGTATTGTGGGAGATGTCGTTTGGAGGAGGGAGTGACTCCCTCCTCCTGGATCAGCCCTGAACTACAGGAGAGTAGGGATGAGCTTCGAGTTCGAGTTGAACTCATGTCTATGGGAGAAATCAAAAGTGCTAATTTTAAAGGCTTATATGCATGGTATTGTCATAAACAGGCGAACAGGCATAAAATTTGTTCGAACACGCGAACACCGTTAAAGTCTATGGGACTCGAACATGAATAATCAAAAGTGCTAATTTTAAAGGCTTATATGCAAGTTATTGTCATAAAAAGTGTTTGGGGAAGTTTCTGTATGAATGGCATACTTGGCTCATGCATCCAAAATGTACTGTAACCACATGATGTACTATCCCTGTTGTAACTTCCTCCCATTCTTGTATTTCCTATTTATTCTCCTATTCACCCCCATCTACTGATGTAAGTAAGTTGCCTAACTAGCTGGTGCTTCCTCACCCTCACCACCACCCCTTCCCCCACGTCTGGAGTTGAGTTATGTTAAAATGTTAAAATACTGAGCTTGATTCCCCACTGTCTAGTTTAACTTGTAGGAATATCTCTACATTACCTAACTCTACTTTGTTGGTTTCAGTTTTACTTGCTCCAGTCAGAACATCCGACTTATTGTTACAAACGTATAACTTGTTCACTATGTTGAAAAATAAATAAAGAAATATTGAAATTAAAAAGTGTTTGGGGACCTGGGTCCTGCCCCAGGGGACATGGATCAATGCAAAAAAAGTTTTAAAAAAGGCTGTTTTTTCGGGAGCAGTGATTTTTATAATTCTTAAAGTGAAACAATAAAAGTGTAATATTCCTTTAAATTTCGTACCTGGGGGGTGTCTATAGTATGCCTGTAAAGGGGCGCATGTTTCCCGTGTTTAGAACAGTCTGACAGCAAAATGACATTTCAAAGGAAAAAAAGTCCTTTAAAACTACTTGCGGCTATTAATGACTTGTCACATAAAAGTTCATTGATAAAAACGGCATGGGATTTCCCCACAGGGCAACCCCGAACCAAAATGTAAAAAATATGGCATGGGGGTCCCCCTAAATTCCATACCAGGCCCTTCAGGTCTGGTATGGGTATTAAGGGGAACCCCGTGCCAAAATTTTAAAAATAAAATGGCGTGAGGGTCCCCCTCAAAATCCATACCAGACCCTTCAAGCCGCAGGAAAAAGAGGGGGGACAAGAGAGCCCCCCCTCCCACCGTACCAGGCCACATCCCACCAAAGCACCTTGTCCCCATGTTGATGGGGACAAGGGTCTCATCCCCACAACCCTGGCCCGGTGGTTGTGGGGGTCCTCCGCGGCATCTTCTTCCCTTCTTCGTTCTTGGGCCGCTCCGGGAAACCCATAGTGAAGTCTCCGTCAAGTACCTGTGCATCAGGGGGGGGCAGGGTCACCGGGTGGCCCCGCCCTCCATTATTTAAGAAGTGTCAGAAGACGAGAAGCGTCACACAGCGGGAGCCTCCCATCATGGATGCGGAGCGGCCTGAGAACGAAGAAGGGAAGAAGACACCGTGGAGGAAGATGCCGGACGAGAACACCGGAGCAAGAAGCGGAGGATCGGAGGAAGAACCAGAGGAAGAAGAAGATGGAGGAAGAAATCGAAGGAATATAGAAGAAAGAAGATGGAAAGAAGACTTTAAATAAAGGAATTGTCAAAAACTGTCTCTTGTCATTTTTAACATTTTTGACACTTTTTGTGAAATGGTAGGGGTACTTTTGTACCTCCTTATCATTTCACACGGGGGGCAGGGATCTGGGGGTCCCCTTGTTAAAGGGGGCTTCCAGATTCTGATAAGCCCCCCACTCGCAGACCCCCACAACCACCGGGCAAGGGTTGTGGGGATGAGGCCCTTGTCCCCATCAACCTGGGGACAAGGTGCTTTGGGGGGGCCCCAAAGCACCCTCCCAATGTTGAGGGCATGTGGCCATGGTACGGTTCAGGAGGGGGGGGCGCTCTCTCGTCCCCCTCTTTTCCTGCGGCCTGCCAGGTTGCGTGCTCGGATAAGGGTCTGGTAAGGATTTTAGGGGGGACCCCACGCCATTTTTTTTACATTTTGGTGCGGGGTTCCCCTTAATATCCATACCAGACCTGAAGGGCCTGGTATTGAATTTAGGAGGACCCCCACGTCATTTTTTAAATATTTTGGTTCAGGGTTCCCCTGTGGGGAAATCCCATGCCGTTTTTATCAATGAACTTTTACTTGATAAGGGTCTTAAATTTGCACCCCCCCGAAAGCTTAATAAATTTGAAACTTATATGGATGTTCATAAATTTATCCGTAGAGTCAATGTCAAAAGATATATGCTTTCCAATCCAATTACAGAAAGAAGGGATTTTTTTATCGATTACCAACATACCGGACTTGGTAATGCTTTTCTGTTCAACCCCCCTGGGGCAATGGCTCCGTCTGTAAAAGTATTTAGAGATGTTTTGCTTAGAGATCTGGAAAATATGCCCATTAAGAGGGCAAGAAACAATCGGGAGTTTCAAGCTGGCCTTGACTCACTATGTAACAACAAGCAGATAGTCATCAGACCTGCTGATAAGGGGGGGGATTGTTATTCTTAACCAGTGTGATTATCTGGCAGAGATGTATAGAATCCTGAATGATGGGGATACTTACACTCCTTTAAAATCAGAGGAGTTCCACAAGAGTTCCTATCTCGGTGAATTAGGCACCTGGCACGCCTGTTATATATTATTTACCTAAGGTTCACAAACATCCTACTTGCCCCCCGGGACGTCCCATTGTGAGTGGGATTGATTCCCTTACGTCCCGGGTGGGTAAGTATATAGATTTCTTCTTGCAGCCTCTGGTTGCTAAGATGCCCTCCCTTATTAAGGATTCGAAACATGTAATCAACATATTGTCTAATCATACCCCTACTCCGTCTATGTGGATGGTTACTGCAGACGTGACATCTCTGTACACGATAATACCCCATGATCTAGGCCTCTTTGCCGTTGAGTACTATTTGAGGCGAGATTCTGAGTTGTTTGACGAACAAATTAATTTTATCATGGACCTTTTGAGATATGCGGTGTTGCATAACTACTTTTGGTTTGACAAATAGTTTTATCGTCAAGACCGGGGAGTGGCGATGGGGGCTAAATATGCCCCCAGTCTCGCTAATCTCTTTATGGCCTTGTGGGAGGAGGATGTCGTCAATGTTTGCCAGAGGCCCCAGCTCGAGCTGTGGGGCAGGTACATCGACGACGTCTTCCTCCTGTGGGATGGGCCTCGGAGTGAACTAGATCTCTTTATGGAAGACCTTAATAGGAACACCAGGGAAATCTTTTTGAATTTTGAGGCTAGTCAATCTGATATTAATTTTCTAGATTTAAATATAACCATCCGTCATAACCAGTTCATCACTTCCACGTTCTTCAAAAGCACGGATCGCAACTCATATATATCAATTGATAGTTGCCACCATAAATCATGGCTCCAGTCTGTGCCTAAGAGCCAGTTTACGTGTCTCAAGCGAAACTGCTCGGATGACACAAAATTTTTGGAACAGGCAGACGTGCTGATTGAAAGATTCCTAGAGAAGTGTTATTCCTTAGAATCTTTGAAATCTGCTTTGGAAGCAGTCAACAATCTGGATAGAAATGAACTTTTGGGTGTTAGGCCATCTCGTGAGTGGGACTCTTCTCGTATCGCATTCATTACTACTTATTCTGTACAGCATAACAGTATAAAAAACCTGATACGCAAACATTGGTACATTTTGGAAAATGATCCTATCCTTAAAGCGGATCTTCACCCATTTTTTATACATGAGATCAGTGGCTTGCATATATAGCACCGAGTGCTATATGGACCTTTTTTTTTTTTTCCCCCTACCTTGCGATATACATGCTTTTATTTGTTCTGTCCCTGCGGCTGTGGGCGGGGACTTTGCGGGTATTTTCGTCATTTCCTATTACCGCCGCACTGTCTCCTGGGATCTCGTGTCATTCATCCCAGGAGTCAGTGCGGAGAGCCTCCGTGAAATCTCGCGTGATTTCCTCCGACGCAGCCCATTGTGATGGTAACCTGGGCTCTTGACGGCGATCCGATCTGTGTGTACTGAGCATGCGCGAGATCGGGGCTAGAACGGGAGGTGCATGCTGATCTATCAGCAGCACCATATCCCGGAAGAGGATGCCTGTGGGCTTCACATGCCCACAGGCAAGATGAAACCCGGCTAAAGAAAAAGATATACATTTTTTTAATGCAGAAAACGGAGAGCAGTAAGCTGGAAAAACAGAACAAGTAAGTTCAATGTTAAAATATACTATACATTGTCAGTTTGCCAAAAATAAAAATTATTTGGAGACAGTGAAACCCCACTTTAAATCCATCTTACCTGCCAGACCACAGGTGGTATTTAGAGGAGCATCATTAAAGACAGATTGGCCCCCAACGTCTTAGATCCCCCTGTTTCAAAACCCTGTTTTTTTGGTAATCTGACAGGATATTATAAATGTGGTAGATGTCGAGTATGCTCTATTAATACAGGCACACAGAGACGCACTCACAGGTTTACTGCTCATAGCACACAAAGGGTACACGACATTGAGCCATTTATTACATGCTCGACGGAGGGGGTCGTCTATCTGCTCCAGTGCCCTTGTGGGTTGCAGTATGTGGGCAGGACTAGACGACCCCTCTCCGTCAGATTAAACAAGCATATTACCAATATCAAAAATGGATTCCCAAAACATTCAGTTTCAAAGCACTATTTAACCACACATAATAAGGATCCCTCTAATACTATTTTCCTGGGGATTGATAAATATCGACCACATTGGAGGGATAGCTCTCTCGTCAGGAGTATCTCCAGACTTGAGATGCTATGGATCCACAAAATAAAATGCTATACCCCGTATGGACTTAACGTGGATATTGATACAAATGCGTTCATAGACAACTCTTGAGGGTGTCTTTTATCTGAAGTAGGGGGAGGAGCTTACATCTGCATTTATCGGGTGTTTGATTTCCAATATGTTATTGTATCTATGTTAATTTTTTTCTTTATTCTTTATTAAGATGAACCTTATACCTCTGTTCGATATTTGATCAATTGGATATTGGATACATGGTTTTATAGGCTTTGTTGTCTGACCCCTGTGTATGCTTCAAACCTGACTCGATGTGGGCTATAGGAAATTATGTTTTGTTCTTGTTACTATACCAATGGGGTGGCAGCTTTTCCTAAGGAGTAATATCAATATACTATAATTTTTTTCCCTGAGGGGGGTGGAAGTTAGGGTCCACGTATCTGGTATGTGCTATCTACTTTGATGGTCCTTTATGAGATCTATCTGAATAAGATCTTTATACCACCACTCAATGGTGTTCTTGGGGAGTTGTTTGCCTTTTATGTGGTAAACACCCTAGTTTATACCATTTTTAACAATATTCTATGTTTTTTATTATGCTTTTCTGTCCTCTTCAATATTTATAATTTTTATTATCTATTTTATCTTTTAATTTTTAATTTCCAAACAACTGTATATTAGCAATCCCGAGCAACCCCTATGGTTTCCTTTTGAGGTAAAGGCCTAACTTGATTGGTGCCATGTGGTTGCTAACTAATTTACATGAGGGATTATGCTTCTAACATTTTTTTTTTTTTTTTTTTACTTTTTGTCTGACCCGCCGTAGGGGTACATCTTTCAAGTGTCCAATATGGCGGATCGGGACTCTTGCCATGTTCTTGGGTGGAACGCGGGATGATTTCCTAGTCCGGACTCACATCGAGGCTTGGTTTCTATGGTATTATTTTTACGCGACACGTCAGTGCATCGCCCGTGCCCCAGACGACGTTATTGTGTGACGAAACGCACGTCAGGAGGAGCTGACGTGCTGACGTCTCGCGTGCTGTGTTCGAGGGACGGGTGTCCGTACAAGCCGGCCGGCTGATTTGTTTTTACTGCTCTAATACATTGTAAGTGGCTTTCCTTTTTTTTAATAAATGATGCACAAACAGTATTACGCTATGGTGATCCTTTTTTCATCTGGGAACATCTGAATATCACCGTATTCCATCGGGTCATGGTCTTTGGCTGATGAGTTTGGCGATCCCCATGCTGACCTCCTAGAAGGGTTTTTCCTGGAGATTTCCTGTGTCCCCTTAACTGGATAAAGGCCTTGGCCGGGTATAGGTCGCAAGCATATTTAGCTTGCCATCTGGTAAGCGAGCATTTTTTTATCACTGGTGGTGCGGTGGAGGACGAAATTTAAATATTTTGGACTATATTACAATTTTTGGTTGATTTTTACAGCACTTTCTATTCACATTTATGGACGTTTCATTTTGTTTTTATATCATTGATTTGATTATCATTGGTGCATGTTACTTAGTTTACTTAGCGCTGCTACTTATTATTTATTTGAACTCTTAGGTGTATTGTCGGACCAACAATTCATTAATAGCCACGAGTAGTTTTAAATGACTTTTTTTCCTTTGAAATGCCATTTTGCTGTCAGACTGTTCTAAACATGGGAAACATGCGCCCCTTTACAGGCATACTATAGACACCACCACTTACAAAATTTAAAGGAATATTACACTTTTATTGTTTCACTTTAAGCATTATTAAAATCACTGCTCCCGAAAAAATGGACGTTTTTAAAACTTTTTTTGCATTGATCCATGTCCCCCGGGGCAGGACCCGGGTCCCCAAACACTTTTTATGACAATAATTTGCATATAAGCCTTTAAAATTAGCACTTTTGATTATTCATGTTCGAGTACCATAGACTTTAACAGTGTTTGCGTGTTCGAACAAATTTTTTGCCTGTTCGCATGTTCTGGTGTGAACCGAAAAGGGGGGTGTTCGGCTCATCCCTATAGGAGAAACAATGCAAAGCGCACAGCACTGCCTGCTTGGAGGAGTGATAAAAGGACCAGAGTGGCCTGTTTTCAGCCTCTCAGGACACCATTCAACGCCTGCCAGCAGGAGGTCTGTGTGTAACAAAGGAGTGAGAGACTGTGGCCTATACAGTGGAGAGCCAAATCGCCTGCCTCTGACTGATTTCGGAGTACAGCCTTGCTATCCTAGCAAGCGGACCGGCCTGCGCTTCAGAGTAACTGGAAGCCCCTGCACTTAAGCTCATCGGGAGTTGCAGCTTGGCGTGGCGGCGCTATCTTCACCAGACGGATATTGTCACATATAAAGAGGAATCTACAAGTGGTGATATTTCTTCAGTTAAGCAGTCATCAGCATATCGTTTGTTCTACAGTCATTTAATTTCCTTTGTCTTTGTGGATTACAAATACTGCAGTTTAAACATCACGCTAGCTTAAGATATCCGGAATTGAAAGAACTTTCATCATCTTCATCTTTTACCAAGCATTGCTGCTCAACTTATAAGTTGAACTCTGAATTATAGCCTAGGGGGAGCCATTGACTATATGCTAGACTTTACACTGTGTTCTTGAATGTAAAGATTATATACTGCATTTTGGTCTGTGTGTTGAGGCCTCAGTGGGAAGGTATTTAATATATGTTTTGAAGATATTGAGCACTTATCCCTCTGTACACCAGTTTACATATACTCTTTAAAGCGACTATAAGTTTATAAGTTCTGTATATGTGCATTAAATAATAAAAATTCACAATTATAATTTGTGTTTTTTCATTGCTCTTCATTGTGTTCCATTACTTATTATAGTAAACTTTTCTGAGTGCTTCAGTGATATTGTGTGAGTTTCTCATTACTAACGTCACATTGCAGAATGGAGCCCAAGGTGTCAGAGGTAAGAGAGGATCTGCAGAGTCGGGGTAGCCAGTGGGGTATAGAGTCAATCAGCAGCCCTCACGGGGGTACTGCTACATGTATAAGTTGTCAGCCAGGGCCAGACGTGTGGACTACAGAACACCTTCATGAGGATGATGAGAGAAGATGGTGTTCTGTAGTCCAAACACACAGCCATAATGGCTTTACCACTTCGAAAGGACAGTTACGGTGAATACCATATAATAATTTCCTGTTCATAAGTTTAGAAGCACATTCCCCCATATTTTATTAAAACTAGAATTCTTTCTTGGAATATTGGAAATAGATGGCAGTGTGGTTGATTTTCTAAAGGAGTAAAGCATTCTCATTTTGTCAAGTAAATGTTTTACTTAGCTCAGCCAATGAAGGAAAGCTGTGCTGACTTTAATCATCCAATCATCTCCGAACTAAAACCCATTTTTTAATCCTTTCACGTAATTGGGTATTCTTTGCAAAGTGAATGTCATTTGCTATTTTAATAAATCAACCCCATTTTTTAGGTCAGCTGAAATGGAAGTGTTCCATTATATTAGTGTCAGCAGAAAGAGTAGTTTGGACCAGGATCATCCACTGATTATGTGAAAGGCTGGGGGGGGGACAAGTCACCCCATTGTCTAGATTAGTTATGACGATGCATCATCCAGTTGTTTGTGATGATAATGTGACACTACCTTTAGATGGCATTGTTGATAGTGGAACACTGGTGTATGGATAGACAGTGCTTCCTATGAAGCTGGAATTACCTGGGTTGTTGTCGTTTCCTCCACATGTCATTGTTGGTGTAGGGATATTTGACACATAATTGAATGCAACGTTCAGGTTGGTGCTGATCCAGGTTTGGTAGCTTGTCACCAGTGTATACACGCCGGGGTAGTTGGGTTTTGCACATCCTATTCCCGAACTCGCAACTCCCACCTGGTACCATACGCCCTGGACCTTACACACCAGAGGTCCTCCTAAGTCACACTGTAAGACATTAATAATCATTAGCTGCACAAAACGTCTATCTATTCGGTATACTTCAACAAAATGTTTCAGTCTTAACATTCATCTTTTTCCATGAATGTGTAACCACACAAAAACTAGTTGAGCACCCAGTAAATGGTAATAGAATAGGCACAGCACAAGAACTTTAAGAATTAACAACCAAATCAATTTTGATTTGGTAAATTTGCTTAAAGGATAAGTTTTGTTCACCTTATAGCATTAATGTACTTCTTTTGCAAAAATAAAAAATCTTTCTATCTTACTATGTAACTATGTAAATGATCACCATTCTCACTAAATACTCAGGCATCTTTTTTTTTCTACCTTAGCTTTCATCTTAAATAAATTGTTCATTTGGCAGAGTGTGCAGGAGCTGAGAAATCAGATGACAGCCTATGTGGCAGAGCTGTAGTATTGAAAACAGGATATGTATGTCCCAGGTTTGTAAAGCTCACCATACACTATACACTCTGATTGTACAATCTCTATTAGATCTACCACCAACTATGTACAGTAGTGCAAGGGCCTGCCTGATTGAATGCAGAGTGAATAGATAGAGCACTGGTGGGTGTGTCCTCCTATTATATAGTTTTGGTAAATCTAAAGGAGATTGTAAAGAGATTGTACAATTATATTGTGCAGTGTATGGCCATCTTTATACACCTAAAATGACCTAGTTGCACTGCCATTACTGTTAACAGCACACTAAACACAGAAGCAAGCACACATTTTGCCACGTAAAAAAAAAAAAAGCCATAAATGCAGAAAAATGCATAGTAAAAAATGTGAAACCCGCCGAAATGTCCCATGAGCTACTCTTCCAAGTGTAGCACAGTCCATTGAAATCAATCGGCCTCCCTATGCCTTTCACTGGAAAAACAAGCCGAAAAATGCATGAACGGGGCCTGAAAGTAAAATTGGTTTGTTTACACAAGAACAATGAGGCTCCATTCACATCTGTGCGTTTCCAAACGCATGGCAAACCGCACAGAAAATGCACGTTTTTTTGCCTTGCATTTTAGAAATGTGCCCCAAACGCACCAAAAAAATACAGTAAAAAACACTATACTCCACTCAATCACTGGGGTGATTGTTGCATGTAGGGCAGCCCAGTCAAGTGAAAGGGCTGCCCTATGAATGATGAACGAAAATGCTGCAAAACGCGCCCCAACAAAACGCATGCTACGCAGAGATGTGCACTGGACTTGACAGCTAAGTGTCTACGTCCACTCCCTCCTATGTACTTGTATAAAGCTGGTGGTCATACACTATGCAATCTGATTGTACTATCTCTGTATAATCTCCTTTAAATTTACCAGAATTATGGAATAGAACGGCTCACCTATCTATCCATTCACTCTGTATCCAATCACGCAGGTCCTTGCACTACATAGTTGATGGTAGCTCTAAATGAGATTGTACAAACAGATTGTATAGTGTATGGTGAGCTTTACAGAACCCAGAACACACTTCTCCTGTTTTCAATATACTACAGCTCCATCCACATGCTATCTGATTGCTCAGCTCCTGCACACTCTGTCAAATGAATGATCTATGCAAGATGAAGTTTAATATAGAAAAAAAAATGATGCCTGTGTATTTAGTGAGAACGGTGATCACTGATTGCATTTAATAAAAGTGCACCTGGAGGTGGGTGGTAGTGATCTCCTGGAGTAGGAAGGTAGATGATGCAGGTTGTGTGCTAATCAGGTCAGCTGGTAAACTCCTTCCTGTGGCATGTCCTACGGTCTGTCCAGAAAGGAAGGAAGGAATATTGAAGTTTTTTTTTACAGCCAGCTCTACACAGAGGTAAGGGGTGTGTAGAATAAATAGAAAGTTTTTTTATTTTTACAAAAGAAGTACATTAATGCTATATCACAGGGGAGCTGGAATTTTGGGCCCTTTCACACATGCGGACCGTTCGTCCGTTTTTTCATATGTCTGTTAACGGATAAAAATGGACCTCAATGCAACTCTATGGGATAGCGGACGTTAGCGGATAAACATCCGCTAATGTCCGTTAACATCTGTCTCCGTTCAGCTCCGTTTTTTTGGACGGAAGAAAACCCTATTTTATTCCGTAAAAAAAACGGAACTGATGAAAAACGGATGTTTGCGGACGATCAGTTAACATCCGATCCGCTGACATCTGTTTTTCATCAAAATATGTAATTCAATATGCATACATTACAATTAACCTATGACCCAGGTAGTGGTCATTAGTAAAAGTCACATGCACAAGCACATGCTGGAGAGAGAGAAGAGAAAAAAATGACAAGAGATGTATCTCATGAGCAGCTCATCCAACTTGTGCATGCCAGGCCAGCATTATGGGACAAGAGAAGTGCAGAGTACAGCGACCGAAACAGCACAAGTATGAAGTGGGAAGAAATATTTGAGGAGGTCATTCCAAACTAGTTGTCGCTCAGTAATAGACACCGTCGGATACGTGGTAAGCATTTTGTGGGATGAGGGTGGGTTGGCATGGTTAAACTTATAGTACACCCATATGTCAGCATCCTGATAATTGTAGTCCAACTCACCATGCAAATTCCAGCACTCTTCTCCTACATTAGGCCTCATGTAGACGTTTCGCTGGTGCAAACTCTTCTGAACGAAGCTGGAAACTGGCGTTTAGAAACGCCCATTTTGCCGCATTTGCATGCCGCGTTGAGCCTCGCTTAGCGTGTATATTTGTATTTAGTGTGTCACTTGCCACATCACCTGCCACAAGTTGTGGATTGTCCACATGCAACGTCACCTTGCCACGTGACCTGGCCCCGTCGCCTGCCATGTGACCTGGCCATGTCACCTGCCACGTCACATGGCCACGTCACCTGCCACATCACCTGGCCATGTCACCTGGCCATGTCACCTTGCCACGTCACCTGCAATCATCACCTGCCACGTCACCTAGCCACGTCACCTGCAAACATCACCTGCAAATGTCACCTGCCACGTCACCTGGCGACATCACATGCAAACGTCACCTGCCACGTCACCTGGCCACGTTGTCCTCCCGCAGTGTACAGCAAATATATCCTAAATGGCGCAGAGATAATTACAGTACTACTAGTGAAGCCATTTTATAGGCAACGTATATGTAAAACTGACAAAAATAGTTGTTAAAAACCACTGTATTCCACATATGGGTTTTAAATACAAAATGGGTTATACAAAAGTGTCATGTTGGAGTTCTATCAGTTCATTGTGTCTACTGTTCCTATGCAGGTGAAAAAATAATGACAAGGTGGAGATCCCTAAGAGACCGCTATAGGCGGGAGCTGAAAGAGGAAGCAAAAGACAGTCAGAGCGGAGCAGGATCATCCAGCAAAAAAAAAGCCCCTTCTTTGAGATGCTGGACTTCTTGAGATGTGTGACGGACTTAAGAAGGTAAGTAAATACATTATTTCTCCCCTATAATAAATTATTTGGCCTAGTCGAAATAATCATATACTCCAAAGAGGAAGAAAACCATGAAAAAAAAAAAAAAACTGCAGGCATAATGAGCTAGTATGCATAGCATACTAGCTCATTATGAATTTCTTGCCCGAGATCGAAGCCCCCGCATCGGCCCTCGTTCCCCTCTTCCGTCACTGCCATCACTTCTGGAGTGACTTCCGGGTATCATGGCTCCGGTGCTGTGACTGGCCGTAGCCGCGTTTACGTCATGCGTGCGGGAGCCACCAGTCACGGCACGATTGCCTTCAGAAATAGCACGCCTAGTCAGGCGCCGTTGTATACGTGTTTTCAGCAAATATCTCCTAAACCGTGTAGGCAGCCATGTTAAGTTTTATGGAGGAGATGAGGGCAACAAGAAGGGCTGATACCACCGACCCATTTTCAGACCCCAATAACCAGGATGCTAGTTTTGCTAGGAATCTGTACCACCATCTAGTTAGAGTTCCAAATGAGCTTAAAATGGATGTTCAAATGTCCATCTTTAATTTTACAGGTGTGTGCATAAGGGCTGCAATGTCTGGAGAACCCATGCCACCAGTCATTACCAATCACCAACATCCATACCATAGTGAGCAAGCTCCACAGCATTTATTTCACCATCCATATCATCCAGGCATTAACCCCCATCACCAACATGCACCAGCCCCCACTGCCCAAAATGTTGTACCCCCACCGCAAGTGGCACCCACCTATGAGTCCTCCAGTTCACAGGGCACTTCATACAGTCATTCCTCCCAGTCATCCACTCCCTATTCCACTTCCCACAGTCCTTATTATCAGGACCTTTAAAGAATCCCCATTTTAAGTTGCCCCGTCTCATATCCGTGTTCATCCTTTCCAAATGGGGATGCAACTTTTGTAATAAAAATTCAAATGTTGGTACAGACATTCGCGTAAAATTAAAAAAAAATTGTGGGAAACGTCGCAGATCTGCATACTGCAGAGCAAAAAACCCTTCAATGGGCCTCTTGAGCAGCATGGGATGTGTCCAGTACCTGCGTCTTATTGCAGAAATCTTCCTGGTCATGCTTTTCTGTCTCCTCTAATAAGATAGCATGACAAATAATGTCACATGCTCAAAAAATCTGACCAAATCCATTGCTCTATATAAGCACGTACACTACAGCAAGGAATCAGGAAACAAAAAGCAAGCTGAAACCACAAAGCAGCATGGGAAGCACAATGCACGCTGGGGAATACCAAGAATGATGGGAAAATTCCCATAATTCATGAAAAAATTATTAAATACAGTTCTGAACAAAAAAAAAAAAAAAACAGACATAAGTGGATGAAAAACAGACATAAACGGGTATAAAGCGGATGCAAAACGGACGACAACGGATGGAAAACGGAAATTTAAATGGATGAAAACTGATGTTTACTGACAACAAAATACATGACTGAACTGATCTAATGAACAGTCCGCACGTGTGAAAGGGCCCTTAGAAGTATAAAAAATAAGAAAGGTGAACAAAGGTAAACTTATTCTTTAAAGCAACTCTGTTGACAAGTAAAACAAATCTCAAAAACAGGACCTGCAAAAGAAGAGGAGACATTCACAGAAAAAAATAATTTGCCCATGGGACTTTTCATTTCCTCGTTTCTGTCTTCCCTTTCCATGGTTGTAATGCTTATATAGTGGAGATACCCCTCTTTGTGATTTGGCTGTATATACAGTGCCTTGAAAAAGTATTCACACCCCTTGAAATTTTCCACATTTTGTCATGTTACAAACAAAAACATAAATGTATTTTATTGGGATTTTGTGTGAAAATTACAAGGAAAATTATAAATGGTTTTCAACATTTTTTACAAATAGATATGTGAAAAGTGTGGGGGGGCATTTGTATAGCGCCCCCCTGAGTCAATACTTTGTAGAACCACTTTTCTCTGTCATTACAGCTGCAAGTCTTTTGGGGGATGTCTCTACCAGCTTTGCATATCTAGAGAGGGACATTTCTGCCCATTCTTCTTAGCAAAATATCTCAAGCTCTGTCAGATTGGATGGAGAGCGTCTGTGAAGAGCAATTTTCAAGTCTTGCCACAGATTCTCAACTGGATTTAGGTCTAAACTTTGACTGAGCCATTCTAACATATGCATATGCTTTGATCTAAAACATGCCATTGTAGCTGTATGTTTAGGGTCGTTGTATTGCTGGAAGGTGAACCTCCGCCCCTGTCTCAAGTCTTTTGCAGACTCTAACAGGTTTTTTTCTATGATTGTCCTGTATTTAGCTCCATCCATCTTCCCATCAACTCTGACCAGCTTCCATGTCTCTGCTGAAGGAAGGCATCCCCACCACATGATGCTGCCATCACCATGTTTCACGGTGGGGATGGTGTGTTCAGGGTGATGCGCAGTGTTAGTTTTCCACCACATAGAATTTTGCTTTTAGGTCAAAAAGTTCAATTTTGGTCCCATCTCACCAGATCACCTTCTTCCACATGTTTGCTGTGTCCCCCATATGGCTTTTCGTAAACAGGACTTCCTATGGCTTTCTTTCAACAATGGCTTTCCTCTTGCCACTCTTCCATAAAGGGCAGATTTGTGGAGAACACGACTAATAGTTGTCCTGTGGATAGATTCTCCCACCTGTGCTATGGATCTCTGCAGATCCTCCAGAGTTACCATGGGCCTCTTGGCTCTTCTCTGATGAATGCTCTCCTTGCCCGGCCTGTCAGTTTAGGTGGACGGCCATGTCTTGGTAGATTTGCAGTTGTGCCATACTCTATCCATTTTCGGGTGATGGATTGAACAAAGCTCTGTGAGATGTTCAAAGCTTAGGATATTTTTTATAACCTAACTCTGCTTTAAACTTCTCCACAACTTTATCCCTGACCTGTCTGGTGTGTTCCTTGGCCTTCACGATACTGTTTGTTCACTAAGGTTTTCTAACAAACCTCTGAGGGCTTCACAGAACAGCTGTATTTATACTGAGATTAGATTACACACAGGTGGACTATTTACTAATTAGGTGATTTCTGAAGGCAATTGGTTCCACTAGATTTTAGTTAGGGGTATCAGAGTAAAGGGGGCAATATACAAATGCACGACACACTTTTCACATATTTATTTTTTTTTTAAATTGAAAACCATTTATCATTTTCCTTTCACTTCAAAATTATGTGCCACTTTGTGTTGGTCTATCACATAAAATCCCAATAAAAAACATTTACATTTTTGGTTGTAACGTGACAAAATGTGGACCATTTCAAGGGGTGTGAATACTTTTTCTAGGCACGGTATTACTTTCACGTATAGAATATATTGAGGCACTCCCCTTTTTCGGTGCATAGCACTTGTCGGATCCTTGCACACATATAATTCTGTTTCCCTACATATCTTTCTGTTTTATTATATCTGTTTGTTTCTTTTTTGTATCTTTACCTGGGGTTTTTTTTTTAACTTCATCTCTTAACCACTTGCCAAACGCAAAATATTTATATACGTTGTGGTTTGCAAGTGGTTTACTGGGATTGTGGCTGAAGATATCATCCAACACCCACAATATCGTTTTTCTACAGCCGGCGCCTGGCTTTCTCATTAACATGGTTTGAGCAGCTCATGAGCCGCTGGAACGCTTTTAGATCTCTCCATAAAGAGGACTTGTTATCCTTATTTCTATTACAAGGGATGTTTACATTCCTTGTAATGGGAATAAATGTAATAAAAAAAAAAAATAAATGGAAAGGGACAGTGTAGAAAAAAAAAAGTAAATAAAAAATAAAATAAAAAATCGAAAGCGCCCCATCCCTCTGTGCTCACGCGCAGAAGCAAACGCATACCTAAGTCACGTATGCCTATGTAAAGAGTATTCACACCACACATGTGAAGTATCTCCACGAATGTTAGAGTGAGAGCAATAATTCTAGAACTAGACCTCTTCTGTAACTCTCTGTAAAGGTGTTTAAAGCATCGACTATGGAGATTTTTAAGTACCATATTTTCTCGCCATTGAACGAGTGTGCCCAATTTTAAAGTGTGACATGTTAGGTATCTATTTACTCAGAATAACATCTTCTTTCACATTGTAGAAAAAAAATGGGTTAAATATTGTGGTTTTTTTTTAAAATTCATTAAAGTGTATTCTTCACAAAAAGTTGCGTTTGCAAAACTGCTGCGCAAAAAACGTGTACTTGTGCAAATGCTCCGATACCAGAAACTGATACTTTCAGGCTCAGTTCTTTCAACTGTCAGAGGGATTCCCCCACTCGACAGCTGAAATGTAAACAGTAAAAAACCTTCAATTATGGTTTGTGAAGGAGCAGGGCCACCACTTCCTTCACAATTGATGACTCATTCAGCTGTCAGCGGGGTTCCTCTGTTGACAGTGGAAGTGTAAACAAAGTCCTGGCTATTGAAGCAGCCGGGCAATATTTATCAACAACATTGTACAGCTGCAAAACAGAAGGATAAAAAGAAACATTGTTTCATTTTGTATCCTACTGTTAATTGAGCTACAGATTAAAGGGATGGACTTCGATCTGCAGATGAAGTCAATTTAAATCAACCTGTCAAGTAAGAAAAAGTATATATTTTTTTTTAATTAACTGTTTCCTCTGTTTAACCACTCACGCTGATATACGTTTGCAAAGTGGCACGGGTAAGCAAAACAACGTAACCGTACTTCTCTGTGTCATCGCGGGTCCCGTGAACTCGATGTTTGGCAGTGGTCCGCGATTGCAGAGAGGAGAGGCAGAACGGGGAGATGCCTAAGTAAACAAGGCATTTCCCTGTTCTGCCTAGCAACATGACAGGGATCTACTGCTCCCAGTGAGCCCATCCCCCCTACAGTTAGAACACGCCCAGGGAACAAACTTAACCCCTTGATCGCCCCCTAGTATTTAACTCCTTCCCTGCCAGTGACATTTACACAGTAATCAGTGTATTTTTATATCACTGATTACTGTATGAATGACAATGGTCCCAAAATACTGTCAAAATTGTTCGATCTGTCCGCTGCAATGTCGCAGTCACAATAAAAGATTGCCACCATTACTAAAAAATAAAATAAATAATAATAAAAATGCCATAACTCTATCCCCTTTTTTGCAGACGCGATAACTTTTGCGCAAAGCAATATACGCTTATTGCAATTTTTTTTTACCAAAAATATTTAGAAGAATACATATCGGCCTAAACTGAGGAAGAAATTAGTTTTTTTATATATTTTTGGGGGATATTTATTATAGCAAAAAGTAAAAAATATTGCTTTTTTTTTGTTCACTTCTATTTTATAAACGAAACTATTATTTTCAATATTTCTTTATTGGTATTTTTAATAAAAGGAACAAGGCGTACATGATTAAAACTTTTTTTTGTTTGTTTTTTTTTGCTTTGTTTGTTAATATTTTTACACCTTTAACATATGTTTACATGTTTCACATTGAAAAAAGTGCAAATAGAAAAAAAAAATGTTATTTCTTTTGTAAATACCTTTTCAATACTTTGTACGTTTGCTGACGACTGAAGTGTAAACAAAACAGTTGCTGGCAGGTATCGGTAAGTGGAATTGGCAAGTACTTAAAAAAAAAAAGTATGGTTGCTCGTACTCGCTATAAAAAAAAAATGGTAATGGTGTATTCCTAATTAAAACTTAATTCAAGACAAAATTATTTTAGTATAAAAGCTAATTTATAAAAATAATTTGCTTTGCAAATGTCTCATTTGTGCAAGTGTAACAAATAATTCCCATAATATTTGTAACATGTGTGTAATAGATTCCTTGCTGCCTTCCACTGGGCATATGTAACAACCCGTAACAGTCAATATGACAGCTTCCTTCTGGTTGTTAGGGAGCCGACACCTGCCAACATCCTAACAACCAGTGACTCATACCCTGCTCGGCACTTTCAGCTGTCAGCCAGGGGTTCCTAACTGACAGGTAACAGCTGGCATAGTGTACCATACCAGACCCTTATCTGATCATGCAGCCTTGGTGGCCAGGAAAAAAGGTGGCAAATGTGTGTGCCCCCCTCCCTGAACCATACCAGGCCACATGTCCTCAACATTGGGGAATTTTTTACCAGAGTTACCCTCTGGAAAGCACCTTTTCCCCATGTTGAAGAGCACAAGGGCCTCTTCTCCACAACCCCAGCATGGTGGTTGTGGGGGTCTGCGGGCAGAGGACTTATTGAAATCTAAAGCCCCCTTTTAAAAATAAGGGGACCCAGATGCTGCCCCCCTCCATGTGAATGACAGAACATCTAACATTTTGCAATCCATTGCAAGTAAAACAAAAAACACATTTCGATTCAATCTAAGCATTAAAGTGGTTCTAAAGTCTAAGACCTCTTTCACACGAGGGATCCGTATGTCCGTTTTGCATCCTTCCATTTTCGGATGAAAAACGGACATACATGTATCCCTATGGAGCATCGGATGTCAGCGGTGACATGTCCGTGGACATCCAACCCGCTCCGATCCGAAAAGTGTAACGGAGGAAAACCCTACTTTTCCATCCGTTTTCGGATCGGATCGGGTGATGACGGACACTACGGTCCGTCGTCATCTGATCCCCCATAGGGGAGAGCGGCGCTCTGACAGGTCCGTCGCTGCACAGTGTGCAGCGATGGACCTGTCATCTTCCTGCTCAGCGGGGATCGGCGGAGCGATCCCCGCTGAGCAAGCGGGTGTTCACGGGGCGGATTATCACTGATCCGCCCCGTGTGAAAGAGCCCTAATGCCGCATACAAATGATCAGGATTTTGGTTGGAAAAAGATATGATGGCTTTTCTGACAGGATTCTGCTCAAGCTTGGCTTGCATACACATGGTCACACAAAAGTTCTCTGAACTTTCGACCATCAAGAACATTGTTACGTACAACACTACGACGAGCCTAGAAAATGAAGTTCAATTCTTCTAAGCATGCGTCAAATTGTTTCTGAGCATGCGTGATTTTTTTGCGCGTCCGAATGGCATACAAACGATTGCTTTTTTGGATAGGAACTTTTTCCGACTGAAAAATAGAGAACCTGCTCTCAATCTTTTGCTGGCTGGAATTCCGCCAGCAAAAGTCTGATGGAGCATACACACAGTCACATTTTCCGACCAAAAGCTCACATCGGTCTTTTGCTGGTGGCATTTCCAATTGTGTGTATGGGGCATTAGTGTTTTTCACCTTAAAATTGAAGTATGGGGATGTTTTTTTTTTTTTTTAATCATACTTATCGTCCGATGCTGCATCTGTCCCCTGCTGGCTCTAAGACTGAGAACCAAATGATCAAATGCTGCCAATCGCTCAGTTCTCTGAGCTTAGTGAGCAGAGAACTGGTGACTGTCAGTCACCGGCTCTCTGATCTGCCCCCTGCGCTCCCTGGAGCACTGGGCTGTGGCGGGGTGGTAAGAGGCTGGCTCAGGCTCTCAACGGCTCACTGAGAGGCTGAGCCGGGTGCCGGTCCAGGCATGTGGGCATATCAGGAATATATGGCCGTGATCTTTCCTCAGCCTGGACAGGCTCTGTGACATCAGCCGACAAAGGGAAAATGGGTCACAAGAGTGCAGAATGAATTGCACTCATGTGGTCCACAGGAGAAGTACAGCCAAACTTGCATTAGGGTAAAAAAATGCCCCACTATCTGTCATACCCCCCCATCCCTAAGCACATGGCTGCTTCATCACTGTCTGTGGCTCCATCACCGCTCCCCATAGTTCTTGTTTGGCAGGAGAAACCAAGGGCAGTGGAACCATAGGCTCCTGCTGCTATCAGTAAAACTCCTGTAGGGAGGGAGTGGACATGCATGGATGCCTATTTAGCAGATTTGCAAAGGAGGTACCTGAAGGAGAGAAGAGTCAACAGTACAGGTGGGAACTGCTAGAAGCTGATGTAAGTGACCTTTCTGTTCAATATTGTTGCACAGAGCAGGTAGATATATCCTCTTTTTTATTAAAAATAATAGAGTTTAGAGTCACTTTAATTAATGTCATGCATTGATTCTGCTTCCTGTGAAGAAATCCAAACCTAAAGGTGAGCCATGCTAGAATGTTCTTGGTGTCACTCACCTGGCAGAAGTCCTTTCCCCCATCCTTGTAGCCGGCACAGATCTGATCATACTGGATAGTGATGGCACCTCCTGCATTGGTATACATTGTTTGACATGTATTGCGGTCTATTAGAGGAACCATGACCTCCTGGAGGGCCCCATTCAAAACTACACTCCCTGGTGATAAAACACAGACAAGAAGATGATTAATGGCCATTCTTGGCAAGGCTATACATAGACTGATCACTGTTATGTTCCATTCACACATGTGCATTGTAAGATTGCACTCAAAATTGCACGGTTTCTTGCAACACACAAAAAATGTGCATTTTTTTTGCAGAAGGACTGCAGAGCCATTAATGGTTAACTCCACCCCAAATCACCTTGCTAAAGTGTGCAAAATCAAGCAAAAAGAATGCATGGTAACAAAGTTTCATGCATTTTGCTATGGCGCTATTTAAAATAAAAGAGACATGTACCTCCTTGGTGTAATTTAGGTGCAGTAAGCAGCCAATTCAAATTAATGGACTGCCTTACCACTACACAGAAAAAAATGGGATTTTTATTATAGCTTACCTGTAGGGATGAGCTTCGTGTTCGAGTCGAACCCATGTTCGACTCGAACATCGGCTGTTCGACCGTCCGTCGAATTGCGAACGATATGGGCCGTTCGCGCCAAATTCGTGTGGCGCGTCACGGCCCATAATTCACTGCGGCATCGCAGTGCATTGCTGGCTGATGATTGGCCAAGCATGCACTATGACCCGCATGCTTGGCCAATCACAGCGCCGCCTGAACAGAGAGCCGTAATTGGCCAAAGCCAAGGAGGCTTTGGCCAATTATGGCTCAGGGGATTTAGTACACGCCCCACACTATATAAGGCCGCCTGCACGGCGGCCCTGTGTAGTGTGTGTTCCGGCGTTGAAAGAGATAGACAGAGAGACAGTGTTTGATTTGAGTTAGATAGATTAGGCAGAACAGTCAGTCAGTTAGCTGCACTTACAGTGTATTGTGTATATATATGCATCCCAGGTGTTGCATATATATATATACACTGTATTCAGTTTAGCTAGATCCGTTCCTGTTATCTTCTATCTAGACTATTTACATTCAGTGCAGTGTGTCCTGCTCACAGTGTTCAGCTAGATCCGTTCCTGCTATTTACATTCAGTACAGTGCTTCCTGCTCACAGTGTTCAGCTAGATCCGTTCCTGCTATTTACATTCAGTGCAGTGCGTGCTGCTCACAGTGTTCAGCTAGATCCGTTCCTGCTATTTACATTCAGTGCAGTGCGTGCTGCTCACAGTGTTCAGCTAGATCCGTTCCTGCTATTTACATTCAGTGCAGTGCGTCCTGCTCACAGTGTTCAGCTAGATCCGTTCCTGCTATTTACATTCAGTGCAGTGCGTCCTGCTCACAGTGTTCAGCTAGATCCGTTCCTGCTATTTACATTCAGTGCAGTGCGTGCTGCTCACAGTGTTCAGCTAGATCCGTTCCTGCTATTTACATTCAGTGCAGTGCGTCCTGCTCACAGTGTTCAGCTAGATCCGTTCCTGTTATCTTCCTACTGACAGGCAGGCTTGTCTGGTTACAGTATATAAAGCTACCTGAAGAAAATTACAGGTGTTCTTTTTGATCCTATTAGTACCACGGTCAGGCAGCTAGACTATTTACATTTAGTACAGTGTGTCCTGCTCACAGTGTTCAGCTAGATCCGTTCCTGTTATTTACATTCAGTGCAGTGTGTCCTGCTCACAGTGTTCAGCTAGATCCGTTCCTGCTATTTACATTCAGTACAGTGCGTGCTGCTCACAGTGTTCAGCTAGATCCGTTCCTGCTATATACATTTAGTGCAGTACGTCCTGCTCACAGTGTTCAGCTAGATCCGTTCCTGTTATCTTCCTACTGACAGGCAGGCTTGTCTGGTTACAGTATATAAAGCTACCTGAAGAAAATTACAGGTGTTCTTTTTGATCCTATTAGTACCACGGTCAGGCAGCTAGACTATTTACATTTAGTACAGTGTGTCCTGCTCACAGTGTTCAGCTAGATCCGTTCCTGTTATTTACATTCAGTGCAGTGCGTCCTGCTCACAGTGTTCAGCTAGATCCGTTCCTGCTATTTACATTCAGTGCAGTGCGTCCTGCTCACAGTGTTCAGCTAGATCCGTTCCTGCTATTTACATTCAGTGCAGTGCGTGCTGCTCACAGTGTTCAGCTAGATCCGTTCCTGCTATTTACATTCAGTGCAGTGCGTCCTGCTCACAGTGTTCAGCTAGATCCGTTCCTGTTATCTTTCTACTGACAGGCAGGCTTGTCTGGTTACAGTATATAAAGCTACCTAAAGAAAATTACAGGTGTTCTTTTTGATCCTATTAGTACCACGGTCAGGCAGCTAGACTATTTACATTTAGTACAGTGTGTCCTGCTCACAGTGTTCAGCTAGATCCGTTCCTGTTATTTACATTCAGTGCAGTGTGTCCTGCTCACAGTGTTCAGCTAGATCCGTTCCTGCTATTTACATTCAGTACAGTGCGTCCTGCTCACAGTGTTCAGCTAGATCCGTTCCTGCTATTTACATTCAGTGCAGTGCGTGCTGCTCACAGTGTTCAGCTAGATCCGTTCCTGCTATATACATTTAGTGCAGTACGTCCTGCTCACAGTGTTCAGCTAGATCCGTTCCTGTTATCTTCCTACTGACAGGCAGGCTTGTCTGGTTACAGTATATAAAGCTACCTGAAGAAAATTACAGGTGTTCTTTTTGATCCTATTAGTACCACGGTCAGGCAGCTAGACTATTTACATTTAGTACAGTGTGTCCTGCTCACAGTGTTCAGCTAGATCCGTTCCTGTTATTTACATTCAGTGCAGTGCGTCCTGCTCACAGTGTTCAGCTAGATCCGTTCCTGCTATTTACATTCAGTGCAGTGCGTCCTGCTCACAGTGTTCAGCTAGATCCGTTCCTGCTATTTACATTCAGTGCAGTGCGTGCTGCTCACAGTGTTCAGCTAGATCCGTTCCTGCTATTTACATTCAGTGCAGTGCGTCCTGCTCACAGTGTTCAGCTAGATCCGTTCCTGTTATCTTTCTACTGACAGGCAGGCTTGTCTGGTTACAGTATATAAAGCTACCTAAAGAAAATTACAGGTGTTCTTTTTGATCCTATTAGTACCACGGTCAGGCAGCTAGACTATTTACATTTAGTACAGTGTGTCCTGCTCACAGTGTTCAGCTAGATCCGTTCCTGTTATTTACATTCAGTGCAGTGTGTCCTGCTCACAGTGTTCAGCTAGATCCGTTCCTGCTATTTACATTCAGTACAGTGCGTGCTGCTCACAGTGTTCAGCTAGATCCGTTCCTGCTATATACATTTAGTGCAGTACGTCCTGCTCACAGTGTTCAGCTAGATCCGTTCCTGTTATCTTCCTACTGACAGGCAGGCTTGTCTGGTTACAGTATATAAAGCTACCTGAAGAAAATTACAGGTGTTCTTTTTGATCCTATTAGTACCACGGTCAGGCAGCTAGACTATTTACATTTAGTACAGTGTGTCCTGCTCACAGTGTTCAGCTAGATCCGTTCCTGTTATTTACATTCAGTGCAGTGCGTCCTGCTCACAGTGTTCAGCTAGATCCGTTCCTGCTATTTACATTCAGTGCAGTGCGTGCTGCTCACAGTGTTCAGCTAGATCCGTTCCTGCTATATACATTTAGTGCAGTACGTCCTGCTCACAGTGTTCAGCTAGATCCGTTCCTGTTATCTTCCTACTGACAGGCAGGCTTGTCTGGTTACAGTATATAAAGCTACCTGAAGAAAATTACAGGTGTTCTATCCCAGCTTAGTGCAGCTACAGGCCATTAGTATGTCTGGAAGGCCAAGAAGGAGAGGCAGACAGTCACAAGCCAATAAGAGAGGGCAAGCAGGCTCTGTGTCTAGTGCTGGTCGTGGAGACGGTGCATCCTCATCAGCACGTGGCCATGGGACACGCTTGGCCTTTTTTTCGGCAGCTGGCCGTGTTGAGCCGCAACATGCGGAAGACTTGGTCGAGTGGATGACCAAGCCGTCCTCATCCTCCTCATCCTCTCTCACCCATGCCCAGGGTGCTTTGTCTGGCAAAGCAGCGGCCTCTTCCCTCAGCTCAATGTCATCAGTGACTCCTTCCCTAGCCCCACCATGTCCTCCTGAGGATTCCCTCGAACTGTTTGACCACAGTGTTGGGTACATGCTCCAGGAGGATGCCCAGCGTTTGGAAGGCTCTGATGATGATACTGAGCTCAATGAAGGCAGTAACATGAGCACGGACAGAGGGGGTGCCCAAGAAGGACAGCAATCTGGCAGTCATGCTCCCCCTGCTGCAGCATACTGCCAGGTTTGCTCCAGTGATGAGGAGGGAGGGGATGATGAGGTCACTGACTCAACGTGGGTGCCTGATAGGAGAGAGGAGGAGGAGGAGGAGGAGGAGGAGGAGGAGGAGGAGGTGGCACATCACCAACTAGGCAGGATGCCCTCCAGGGGCCAGCCTAAGGGCAGCACATTGACTGCATCACACCCCAAAGCTCCACATGTGCAGGGCGCTGCAGTCTCTGCGCGTTATTCAAAAAGTTCTTTGGTGTGGGCCTTTTTTGAGACGAGTGCATCAGATCGCACCGCTGCTATTTGCAATATATGTCTCAAGCGTATCTCGCGTGGCCAAAACATCTCCCGCTTGGGTACCACATGCTTGACCAGACATATGTTGACCTGCCATGCAGTTCGTTGGCAAGCGTATCTAAAAGACCCACACCAAAGAACAAAGACGATCTCTCCTTGCTCCTCATCAGCTGAGATTTCCAACCCCACTAGACCTTCAGTCCTCTCTGCGACCTGCAGTGAGAGGAATGAAGGTGTAGAATTAGGTGTGTCACAGCCAAGTACTTATGGGCAATCTGCTTTTGGTACACCGACGTCAGATTGTACCAGGCAAATTTCCCTGCCCCAGCTGCTGCACCGCCGAAAGAAGTTTGCTCCCAGCCATCCACATGCCCAGCGGTTGAATGCTAGCTTGGCAAAATTGCTAGCACTTCAACTGCTGCCTTTTCAGTTGGTAGACTCTGCCCCCTTCCGTGAGTTTGTGGAATGTGCGGTTCCTCAGTGGCAGGTACCCAAACGCCACTTTTTCTCACGGAAGGCGATTCCGGCTCTCTACCGGCATGTGGAAGGCAATGTCCATGCCTCGCTGGACAGGGCGGTCAGCGGTAAGGTGCATATTACCGCTGACTCATGGTCCAGCAGGCATGGACAGGGACGTTACTTAAGTTTCACGGCGCATTGGGTGACTCTGCTGGCAGCTGGGAAGGATGCAGGACAAGGTGCAGTAGTGTTGGAGGTTGTTCCGCCACCACGCCTCCAAAATGCTGATTGTGACACACCTCTCTCCTCCACCCCCTCCTCTTCTTCTTCCTCCATGGCCTCTTCCTCGGAACCAGCGGTGCTCCGTAGGCGTTCAAGGGGCTACGCAAGTACGCAGGCCAAAAGATGCCATGCGGTGCTTGAGCTGGTGTGCTTGGGGGACAGGAGCCACACTGGGGCAGAGGTTCTGTCAGCTCTGCAGGGGCAGGTTCAGAGGTGGTTGACGCCACGCCAACTTAAGGCAGGAATGGTGGTTTGCGACAATGGCACCAACCTCCTCTCTGCCCTCCGACAGGGACAACTGACCCATGTGCCCTGTTTGGCTCACGTCCTTAACTTGGTGGTGCAGCGGTTCTTGGGCAGGTACCCGGGCTTACAGGATGTCCTGAGGCAGGCCAGGAAAGTCTGTGTGCATTTCCGCCGGTCATATAATGCCAGTGCTCGGCTGACGGACCTCCAAAAGGAGTTTAACCTGCCCAAGAACCGCCTAATCTGTGACATGCCCACCAGGTGGAACTCGACGTTGGCCATGCTGCAGCGGCTGCACACGCAGCAGAGGGCCATCAATGAGTACCTGTGCGACTATGGCACCAGGACAGGGTCAGGGGACCTTGGTTTTTTTTCCCCACGCCAGTGGGCCATGATCAGGGATGCATGCACTGTCCTGTCACCATTCGAGGAGGCCACGAGGATGGTGAGCACTGACAGTGCATGCATCAGTGACACTGTCCCCCTTGTCCACCTGTTGGAGCACACGCTGCGTGGGATAATGGACAGGGCACTTGAGGCAGAACAGAGGCAGGAAGAGGAGGACTTCCTTAGCTCTCAAGGCCCCCTTTATCCAGACAGTGTTCCTGCGTGCCCGCCGATCACACAGGAAGAGGACGAGGAGGAGGAGGAGGAGGAGGAGGAAGATTGTGTCAGTATGGAGGTGGAGCCTGGCACTCAGCATCAGCAGTCTTTAAGGGATCAGTCCCAAGGAACACATGGACTTGTACGTGGCTGGGAGGAGGTGGCTGCGGACGTTGTTGTCCTTAGTGACCCAGAGGACTCCGGACCGAATGCCTCAGCAAACCTACGCTGCATGGCCTCCCTGATCCTGCAAAGCCTGCGTAAGGATCCTCGTATTCGTGGTATCAAGGAGAAGGACCAATACTGGCTGGCAACCCTCCTTGATCCACGTTACAAGGGTAAGGTTGCGGACCTTATCTTGCCATCGCAGAGGGAGCAGAGGATGAAACATCTTCGGGAGGCCTTGCAGAAAGGTCTGTGCAACGCGTTCCCAGAGACTGGGAGGTTACAAACTCCTGTTTCTGGACAACGTGTTGCTGAGGCTTCGGTCAGTCAAAGAAGGAGCGGTGGAGAAGGTGGCCGTCTGACCGATGCGTTCAGACAATTTTTTGGTCCGCAGCCCCAAGGTATGATCGGTTCCAGCAACCATCGCCAGCGTCTGTTTTACATGGTGCAGGAATACCTAGGGGCAAGATCAGACTTGGACACCTTTCCCACCGAAAATCCTCTGGGTTACTGGGTCTTGAGGATGGATCACTGGCCAGAGCTTGCACAGTATGCAATTGAGCTACTGGCCTGTCCTGCATCCAGCGTTCTTTCGGAACGCACATTCAGTGCTGCTGGAGGCGTGGTAACCGATCACAGGGTGCGTCTGTCCACCGACTCGGTCGATCGGCTGACCTTCATAAAAATGAATCAGTCTTGGATCACCACCAGCTACCAAGCACCTGATGCAGATGTAACCGAATAATTTTTTTTGAAATCTCAGATCCCTTCAAAGACTGCCTATGCTGATGCTGAGTGACTATCCCTGAGTAATTATCCTCTTCCTCCTCAATCATCACGCTGATAGCTTGTAAGAACATTTTTGGTTCTGGGCGCCACCACCAGTGCCTAAGGCACAATTTTTCAGCCCCTGTTTAACAGGGGCGTGTAATTACAATTTTTGATGTAATACTTTGCAGCAGGGCTCGTTCCTGCATTCCAACTAGAGTGTCTGTGAGGGGTTGCAGTGTTGTGGCACCAGCACCAGTGCCTAAGACCCAATTTTTCTGCCCCTGTCTAACAGGGGCGTGTAATTACAATTTTTGATGCAATACTTTGCAGCAGGGCTTGTTCCTGCATTCCAACTAGAGTGTCTGTGAGGGGTTGCAGTGTTGTGGCACCAGCACCAGTGCCTAAGACCCAATTTTTCAGCCCCTGTCTAACAGGGGCGTGTAATTACAATTTTTGATGCAATACTTTGCAGCAGGGCTTGTTCCTGCGTTTCAACTAGAGTGTCTGTGAGGGGTTGCAGTGTTGTGGCACCAGCACCAGTGCCTAAGACCCAATTTTTCAGCCCCTGTCTAACAGGGGCGTGTAATTACAATTTTTGATGCAATACTTTGCAGCTGGGCTTGTTCCTGCGTTTCAACTAGAGTGTCTGTGAGGGGTTGCAGTGTTGTGGCACCAGCACCAGTGCCTAAGGCCTAATTTTTCAGCTCCTGTTCAACAGGGGCATGTAATTACAATTCTTGATCTAATATTTCACAGCAGGGCCCTGTGAGGGCTTACAGTGTTTTGGCCACAGCAACACCTAAGGCCCAAATTTCTGCTGAGTATATAGGGCAGGACCCTACTTTCAAACATCTAACTTACAAACGACTCCTACTTGCAAACGGAAGGAGACAACAGGAAGTGAGATGAAATCTACCCCTAAGGAAGGGAAATTCTCTCCTGTAAGAGTTAATATGGGAAAACAATTTTTCCTTTCCACTGATGCTTTCCAATCCTTGTTCCACAAAAAAACCCAAATTTTCAAAAAACATTTTTCATTGGGACAAAAAAGTGAGGTGAAATCTTCTGAAGAGGAGGAAAGACGCAAAACAAATGTCACAGGGGTGATAACCCTTCCCTATGTTTTCCAAAAAGCTTAGAAAAGATTTTTTGGCTGGAGCTAAACACATTAAAAATGTTCAAAATTACAAACAGATTCTACTTAACAACAAACCTACAGTCCCTGTCTTGTTTGCACCGCCTGTATACTGCTGTTCAGAGTATATAGGGACCTTTCCTTATTTTAATTTGGGTGCGGGGTTCCCCTTAATATCCATACAAGACCCAAAGGGCCTGGTAATGGACTGGGGGGTACCCATGCCGTTTGTCTCACTGATTTTCATCCATATTGCCATGACCCGACATGACATTAAACCCGCAAGCAGTTTTAAATGAGATTTTTTCCTTTAAAAATGACATTTGGTGCAGGGACTGTTCTAAACATGGGAAACACGCGTCACTTTACAGGCATACTATAGACACCCCCCAGGTACGATATTTAAAGGAATATTTCACTTTTTTTTTTTTACTTTAAGCATCATTAAAATCACTGCTCCCGAAAAAACGGCCGTTTTTAAAAGTTTTTTTTGCATTGATACATGTCCCCTGGGGTAGGACCCGGGTCCCCAAACCCTTTTTAGGACAATACCATGCAAATTAGCCTTTAAAATGAGCACTTTTGATTTCGAACGTTCGAGTCCCATAGACGTCAATGGGGTTCTAACGTTCGTGCGAACTTGCGGTCCGTTCGCGGGTTCTGGTGCGAACCGAACCGGGGGGTGTTCGGCTCATCCCTACTTACCTGTAAAATGCTTTTCTCTGAGTACATCATGGGACACAGAGCCTTAAGTAATTACCGTACTTAATGGGTTATGGGCCACTTGACGCTGAAAGGAATTGGTGCAGAAGAAGGCAGGAACCACTTTCCGAAGAGCATGACTTCCGACTTCCCGCAGTTGACCTTTGCCCCTGAAGCTTGACCGAAGTCCTCACAGGTCTGGGCGAGTGTGTCGATGGATATATGGATGGATATATCTTCTTCTTCTTCTTTTCTTCTCTTCTTCTCTTTTTCATTTTCTTCTCCGGGCCGCTCCGCATCCATGCTGGCATGGAGGGAGGCTCCCGCTCTGTGACGGCGTCTCCTCATCTAACGGTTGTTAAATAATGGGGGGCGGGGCCATCCGGTGACCCCACCCCCTCTGACGCACAGTGACTTGATGGGACTTCCCTGTGACGTCACGGGGAATGCCACAGGGAAGTCCCGTCATGTCCCGTGCATCAGAGGGGGACGGGGTCACCGGGTGGCCTCGCCCCCCCGTTATTTAAGAACTGTCAGACGAGGAGACGCCGTCACACAGCGGGAGCCTCCCACCATGCCAGCATGGATGCGGAGCAGCCCAGAGAAGATGATGAAGAAGAGAAGAAGATGAAGAGAAGAGCAGGAGCCTCCCCCCATGCCATGGGTGTGGAGCGGCCCGAGGAGAAGAAGATAGAAGACGCCGCAGAGGAGATGCTGGACGAGAACGCCAGAGGAAGAACCAGACGAGCCAGAAGAACCAGAAGAAGAAGATGAAGGAAGATAGAAGAAAGAAGAAAGAAGAAGCATTTAAATAAAGGAATTGTCAAAAACTGTCTCTTGTCATTTTTAACATTTTTGACAGTTTTTTAGTGAAAAAACCATTTCACACAGGGGGGGGCGGGATCTGGGGTTCCCCTTGTTAAAGTGGGCTTCCAGATTCCGATAAGCCCCCCGCCCGCAGACCCCCACAACCACCGGCCAGGGTTGTGGGGATGAGGCCCTTGTCCTCATCAACATGGGGACAAGGTGTTTTGAGGGGCTACCCCAAAGCACCCTCCCAATGTTGAGGGGATGTGGCCTGGTACGGTTCAGGAGGGGGGGCGCTCTCTCGTCCCCCCCTCTTTTCCTGCGGCCTGCCAGGTTGCGTGCTCGGATAAGGGTCTGGTATGGATTTTTGGGGGGGACCCCACGCCGTTTTTTTTTTTTTTGGGGCGCGGGGTTCCCCTTAAAATCCATACCAGACCTGAAGGGTCTGGTATGGAATTTAAGGGGACCCCCATGTCATTTTTTTTTTAAATTTTGGTTCGGGGTTCCCCTGTGGGGAGTTCCCATGTCGTTTTTATCATTGAACTTCTATGTGTATTGTCGGACCGGCAATGCAATAGCCGCGAGTAGTTTTAAATGGCTTTTTTCCTTCGAAATGTCATTTTGCTGTCAGACTGTTCTAAACACGGGAAACATGCGCCCCTTTACAGGCATACTATAGACACCCCCCATCTACGAAATTTAAAGGGATATTACACTTTTATTGTTTGACTTTAAGCATTATTAAAATCACTGCTCCTGAAAAAACGGCCCCTTTTAAAACTTTTTTTTGCATTGATCCATGTCCCCTGGGGCAGGACCCAGGTCCCCAAACACTTTTTATGACAATAACTTGCATATAAGCCTTTAAAATTAGCACTTTTGATTTCTCCCATAGACTTTTAAAGGGTGTTCCGCGGCATTCGAATTTGCCGCGAACACCCCAAATTGTTTGCTGTTCGGCGAACTTGCGAACAGCCAATGTTCGAGTCGAACATGAGTTCGACTCGAACTCGAAGCTCATCCCTAGTCATTATCACATTATCATGGTCAGAGACTGCAGACGTAGTACAGTCCCTAGGATAGGTAATGGATAATGCCCAACAGGCCCTCTTACCAGACCCAGAGAAACTACAGCAGTGATCCCTCTGCCTGGACGATCGCTCACTCTGGATTCCCCGGGGGCAACTCTGGTCAGTAGTGTAGCATGTGTGTACCCTGGTAGTGGCTCATTGTCTCTCTCTCTGGTGGTGCTGGGCAGCGTGGCACTCTCTGGTGGTGCTGGGCAACATGGCTTTCTCTCTGGTGGTGCTGGGCAGCGTGGCTCTCTCTCTGGCTTCCGCCCAGCACACTCCTTATTCTTTGTCCAAAGTTTGTGAATGAACTAAAAAAAAAAAAGATAGATAGGTGGACCCCCGCTTTAAATCAGAGCACATCTTCACTCGTGACCAACACCGTAGACACTGGCGAAAAAACTGATGTGCTCCTGGCTGGAGGAGGGGTTATATAGGGAGTGAACTTCCTTGATTGGGTATACCAGTGTCAACACCTGAATGTGGCCCATAACCCATTAAGTAATTACTTAAGGCTCTGTGTCCCATGATGTATGATAAATAAATATATATTTGTGCTCCCACATCATGCATATGTGAATCTAGCCCTTATTCTGAACTCGGGGCACAAACAATCTCTTTAAAATATATACCTCTGGGGGGGCGTGGCTTGCCGCATGGAGCTGAAGGACGTGTAGTGTCTCAGCTCCCGGATCCCGTGGCGTCACAGGGCTTCTCCGCACCGCAGAACGCAGCCTCACCAACTCCAATGAAGAAAGATAAGTACAACGAGGCTAAGGGGACAGGGGGATCCCGTCCAGGGAGTGATTTGGGGCACTTTTTCACCCAATCTTCGGCCGCGGCCCGCGGAATCCAAGATGGCGCCGGTGCCGCCGTCCCCAACCTGCTCTGAATCTACTTTAGACTCCCTGGCTGGTTCTCAGACATGCCATCCACCCCCCGGGACTCAGGATCGTCAGTGGCGTCTCCAGCTTTCATATTTAGGGGGGGAACATGGGGGGACAGTGACAAAAGTAGGGGGACAACTATAAAATTCAATTATATATAGATATAGATATATATATATCTATATATATATAGATAAATATATATATAGATATATATATCTATCTATATATATATATAGATATATATATATATATATATATATATATATATATATATATCTATATATATATATACACACAACGGGCCCTTTCACATGCAGTGAGCTCCCTTCCTACTGTATTGGGGGCCCCCCCCAGGGTGGCAGAAAACAAGAGATATATGTCACCGGCATACCAGGAGAATATAAGGGTCCAAAGAAGTGGGAGAACTATCAGGGTTGCAAAGGTTGTCTTGCCACCGGGCCCTGGTGTTGTGCCACTCTGTCCTAAGGATGGGAGAAATCAGTCTGTTTTTTCAGTAACTGAGAGTCCTGGTGGAGTCCTTCCTGCAACTCGCTCTTCTCCCTGCCAATGAGGATGCAGGGGAAGGAGCAGATCGGGCGGCCGTGGTTGTGTGAACGCTCGCATTATGCAGTGTCAGCGAGCAGAGGGAGGGGGGAGGAGTCACCCACAGGAGCTGACTGGGGATGCTCTCCCTGTCAATAGAGACTGTGTTACTCCAGCGGCAGCCTGAGTAAGATGCAAATCCACTACGAATGCAAACAAAAAGACATTACCTTTTTGTAGAATATATACATATATATTTTTTTTTTTTAATTAGGGGGGCACATGGTGGGGCACAGCATAATGTTGGAGGGTCAGTGCCCCCTCTGGCCCCCTAGTGACGACGCCATTGAGGATCGCCCCTCCAGATAGTCCAGGAGCCATTCCAATACCTCTCTGGGATTGGAGGATGGCTGGGACTTGGAGTCCCAAATGAGATCCCTGCACAGCTACATGCACTCCCTCTCCACAAAGGCTAACTTTGAGCAGTATGTTAAGCGCATTGAAAAAACATACAAACAAGAAATAACTGAGCTTAAAAAAGACATTGGGGCTCATTTTGAGGACATAGAAAACACCACTGAGGGCCTCCACGCCGCTGTACAGACCCATGAAGAAATACTAAATACTCACACAGTCATGCTGCAGCAATTATCATACCAGCAAGACGACATTGAAAATAGAAACAGATGCAACAATATTCGCGTCCGCGGGATACCTGAATCCGTGGAATCAAAGGATTTAAAGGCGGCTGTGACAGCCATTTTCAACCAACTTTTGCAACTGCCTAAAGACAATCCCCTTGAACTGGACCATGTCCACAGGACCTCCGGTCCCAGGAAACCTGACACATCATTTGTACATGACACCCTATGCAGAGTGCACTTTTACAACATTAAAGAGACCATCATGCAGGCTGTGAGCACTCAAGATCCTATTCTCTTTAACACTACACCCGTGATGCTTCTACCGGACCTCTCGCATCAGACTCTGTCTGAGTCTGACCATGCGGAAAGCCCTGAAACCCCTCACACATCTGTTGCAATCACACCAACTGAAGTATCAATGGTATTTTCTTTTCCAGCTACAGGTCCACCATGATGGCAAGACAGACATTTTCCGCACGCTCGGGGACCTCCCAACATTTCTTAGTACTCTGGACTTGCCGCATGTCTCTATCCCAGACTGGCCTTTCACACCCACCACCCCAGGCCTACCATACCTACCACAGTGGCACAAGCAAAGTCGCAAGGGACGCCCTGGATTCTTGGTCAGACTTTCCGACGGAATATGTGCGATGGGAGCTTGTTTGAGAGCATGCTATCAAATTTTCCGACAACAAAATCCGATCCTTTAAATTCCGATCGTGTGTAGACAAATCCGACGGACAAAGTGCCACGCATGCTCAGAATAAATTAAGAGACAAAAGCTATTGGCTATTGCCCCGTTTATAGTCCCGACGTACGTGTTTTACGTCACCGCGTTCAGAACAATCAGATTTTCTGACAACTTTGTGTGACCATGTGTATGCAAGACAAGTTTGAGCCAACATCCGTCGGAAAAAATCCATGGATTTTGTTGTCGGAATGTCTGATCAATGTCTGACTGTGTGTACGGGGCATTACTCTTCATGGAAGACTTCTTACTATGTACCCACGTTGGGACTTGTTAACAAAAGACAGCATGTTCCACAGTTGAAGACCAGAACGATTGAACCGTCTTATCTGGATGAACATCCTGTTCCAGTTGCGCAGATTTGTCTACAGCTAACCCCCCCAGTGTTCTGACACACACCATTCAACAAATGACTCCTCTGACTTTCTACTATTTTGTGTCAAAATTTACCTGCTTTAATATTTTCTTTTCCTGAATCACAGGGAAATGTATACTTGAATACTGCCTACTCACTTGCATAGCAGGAATATACTAAATGTTTGTCACATCATACCATGCTCTATACACATTTGTATGTTAATGTTCATGACATCCCTTTCTTTTCTTCCCCCATGACAGGTTGTATTGTTGTTTATTTTATTCTTAGTACTGCCCTGTGGAGCCCGGGACCCCACCCCCCCCATGCCTTCCACTTCCCTCCCTAGGCATATTCGATGCCAGTCACTGGCACTGTTCCTGGTTTTACTATGTTCTTCATAGCACTTTACTATACATATTATTTTTCTACACATTTGCTCATTTGGTGCCACCTAGTGGCCTGTTCATGTAGTTCTGTCTACTCACTGAAATCATGGCTTCAGTCTCTAGTGTTCAGTCACAACCAGACATACTGCATTGCAATTTTATCGACACTGAGATTGAAGAACTCCTTACCCTCTCTTTTTCCTCATGCTACTCTTTCTTCCAACTACTCCCCTACTTGTTCCTTCTACAATCCCGCCCCTTTTCTCCCATCTCCTCTCCTGCTGGTTGAGCCTGGTCCCCGAAAGACTCATGTCATTCTCTTCTTGCCACCCCGACCCCCACCAACCAACATGGCAGTCACACCACAGCTTAGCCTAGCGTCCTATAACTGAAGAGCCTTTAATACCCCGGAGAAGCGTAGCCAGATCCTATATCACTTCCACAAACAGCGAGCTAATATTCTGCTATTGTAGGAAACACATTTCCGCACTGGGTCTACACCCATAATTCGCAACCGCCATTATACTAGTTGGTTCCACAGCACTAACCCCTAAGCCTAAGTCCAAAGGAGTGTCCATCGCATTCCATAGATCTTTTCACCCTGAAGTACTTGATTCCTGTATCGATGATAATGGTTGCTTTATATTTCTCAAATTGAAGCTAAACAACTTTCTTTTTACAGTGGCTAACGTCTATGTGCCTAATACAGACCAGGCTCGCTTCCTCTCCACCACTCTCACCAGACTCTCTACCTTCAGGGGTTCCTGTGTCATCGCCAGAGGTGATTTCAATATTGCTCTGTCTCCATCTGCCGACACATCCTCGGGTAAGTCATCCGTAACTCCTCTGACACTACTACTCCACTTAATCAATGGGAAACCCTGAAATGTGTGGTCCAAGGCGTACTCATACAGAACGGTTCCCGTTTGAAAAAGATTAGATCGGGGGGCAGGAGGCGGAGCCTAGCGGAGCAGACATGCATTGTTAGAGCTCCACACCGCTGAGGAGAGAAGAGAAGGACAAAGCGGAGCCTGCAGGCTCAAAAGGTATCCATTTGAACCTTTTTGCCCCAGGGAACAAACTGTGAAAGTTTGGGCAGGAAATATGGTACTGAGAGGAAACCGTGGCAGAAATAAAAATCACCTCACAAAGAGCTCACAGGCACTCACTGCAGCTGAAGCAGCTTCAGTCACCTCACAAGATACAGCATCAGGGCGCTCTCACAGACAGAAAATGTCACAGCAAGACTCTCCATTTGAGTCAGATACAGAACAAATCCTCTCACAAACTTCTCCACAAGCCTCCTCAGTATCCCCAGTAATATTATTACAATTTGAAAAGATGCTTCATAAGGCTTTAAAACAAACCTCAGACCAAATAACAAACAGCCTAACCAAAGAAATAAGAGAGCTGGGAAACCGCACCGCAGCCTTAGAAATAAAAATGGATGAAATTGAAATTACAACCCAAGAAAATATAACAGAATTGGAACAATTAAAAAAAGAGAATTTAATACTTCAAACTAAGCTCGAAGATTACGAAAATAGAGCCAGACGTTCAAACTTGCGCATAAGGGGAATACCTGAAACTGTGACAGACCTGCAATCTACTATTACTGCTCTATTACAAGAACTAAAGCCAGATATCCCTATTGAACGTTTAGAACTGGACAGAGTACACAGAGCCCTCACAGCCAAAAAGAAAGATGGACCCCCACGTGATATAATCACAAAATTTCATTATTACAGAACAAAAGAACAAATACTAATTGCTGCAAGAGAAAAAAAGGAACTTAATTTTCAAGGACACAATTATCAAATTTTTGCTGACCTATCCCAACTTACTATTACTAAAAGACGATCCATGAAACCCCAACTAATGGAACTGCAACGCCACAACATTATGTATCAATGGGGCTTCCTCTTTTCAGTCAGATTTAACTACCAAGGTACAATTTACAGAAGCAGATCAGCAGATGAACTACAACAAACCCTTTTAAAATTAAATCTGACAGAACCCACAAGCAGCAACTCTCCCACACGCAGAAGAATGGCGTCATCTTCACCTTCAGGCAGCACCCAGAAAATTTCAGAACAAAATGGGAATCATCATTCTCACAAAAGAGGCCGTTATGCCACATCATCCATGGACCAAGAAGATTCAATGGACTGACATCCTAATTCCTGATATCTCTTCATTTATTATACTAAGAGATGGTTCTCTATAAAAAACCTATATTTATAACTGAATGTAACTGCATTCTGATAGTCACACACTGTGTGGGATCATGTTACATTCCAGTTATATTTCTTATTACTTCTGTTTCATATAGCCTTAGAATACAACCACCCTGGAATAAATAATTTCAACAAAAGCTATATTCTGCACTCCAATTAATGAAACATCATTTTGATGTCTTTTGACATAGCACTTCTCTCCTGTAAGCGGAAGATCCGTGTACCCCCATTAGCCCTCCTCATTCTCCCAACCATATTATGTGGGAGTGTGACAAAGGCACTTATTCCCCTGAGAGAGATATTTATTCTCTTTCACGGGTAAATTGTGATTACTTGCAAAAAATAATTTATACAATGTATCATCTAATCTCATATGTTTTTTGTTTACTCTTTACTCCAGAATTCACTGGTTTCTTTTCTATCTATTCATCTCTTCAGTCCACACAGGTTGATCTGCACAGTCAGCTCTGCATAACAAGAAGTAAGTCAAAACTATTTGATCTATTGCCATGGCACCACTGAATATACTTTCCCTGAATGTTCAGGGAATAAATGTCCCTCAAAAAAGGACCAAAGCCTTCCGTACTTTCCATAACAAGAAGGCTCACATAGTATGCCTCCAAGAAACACACTTCACCAAAGATTCTACTCCAAAATATATTTCTCCTTTTTATAAACAAATTTACACGGCTTCTGCCTGTACCAAGCAAAGGGGAACTCTAATTGCATTTCACCGATCCACACCATTCACCTTATCATCAGAAATTAAAGACCCAGAAGGTAGATACCTGATACTCATGGGTTATATAATGGATACAGCAATCACGGTGATTTCCTACTACGCTCCTAACAAACAACCTACACCATTCCTCTCACATATATTACAAGTGATTAATACACACAAAATAGGAACAGTGATAATGTGTGGGTATTCGAACCAGGTCCTCCTCCCATTTCTAGATAAATCACCTTTTACACCATCCAAAATAACCTCTAGATTACCTTTTTCTCAACTTCTTTCCAAATACAATCTGGTAGATTCATGGAGAGAAAGTAACCCAATGAAAAAGAAATTCACTTATTTCTCGCACCCTCATCAAACCTTCACCAGAATAGATCATATTTTTCTAACAATAGGAATGATACCAGAAATTATTGCATCAGATATAATTCCGATTCCGTGGTCTGACCATAATGCAGTATACACTACTATAGCCTCAGCCATACCAAAAGCACATGACCCAACGTGGTACTTACCGGATATAATGCTCAAACACCCACTACATCAGATGGCCATTGAACATGCTTTAAAGGAATACATATCAATTAATAATACAACAGACATCTCCCCAATAACACTGTGGGAAGCTCATAAGCCTGTCTTGCGTGGTACAATACAAAGACAAATGGCACTATTTAAACGGGTATGCAAAAATCTAGCAAAAAAACTAGAACTCAATTTTAATGCAGCCTACATATCATTTCAAGATAATCCATCTCAGAGTACAAAATCTCATCTGGAAAAATCTAGATTGGAATACGATCTATTTCTCACCGAGTCAGTTGATAAATCCCTCAAACGCTCCAAACACAATTTCTACATGAATACAAACAAACCAGGTACATATTTGGCTCGGGCATTAAATTCATCTAACAAATCTTTCAAACCAATACGTTTGAAATTATCAAAAAATGTTTACACTTGTAATCCAGTTAAAATAGTCCATAAATTTCACTCACATCTCGCAACTTTATACAAGACAAACAATGAATTTAATCCTACAGAAGCTGAATCCTTCTTCTCAAAAATAAACTTACCTGAGTTATCTCAGAATCAAAAAAGCAGTTTGGATGAGCCTATAACTATAGATGAAGTTGCTAACGCCATAAAAGACCTAAAACTTAACAAAAGACCAGGCCCAGACGGCTACTCGGCTTTATACTATAAAACATTCTCAGAAATACTCTCTCCCATTCTCACTGAAACTTTTAACAAACTTCTAGATGGACATTCTTTTCAGCAAGAAACACTAATGGCAATTGTTTGTATGATCCCAAAACCCATTTCTGATGATACTTCCTGTGTGAATTATCGGCCTATCTCTCTGTTAAACCTCAATATTAAATTATTAGCAAAAATAATAGCAAAACGTCTCAATAGCATTATAGGAAAATTAATACATAGAAAACAAGTAGGCTTCATGCCAAATAGACAGGCAGGCGATAATATACGCAGGGCAGTGTTATTGGCACATATTGCTAAAAAACAGAAAATCCCTTTATGTTTTCTATCTCTCGATATTAAGAGGGCATTTGACACAGTATCCTGGCAATATATGAAATATTCATTACAAAAATGGAGTTTTGGACCCCACTTTTTAACATGGATCAAAGCATTATATAATAAACCCAAAGCCTATATAGAATATGCTGGATACAAATCTGAAGCCTTTAATATCGAAAGAGGTACCCGACAGGGTTGCCCATTATCTCCCTTATTATTTGCCCTTATACTCGAACCCATGGCCCAATACATCAGAACAAACCAAACTATAACTGGCATTGAAGTAGGAGGTAATACACACAAATTATGTATATTTGCAGACGATATATTACTTTTTCTATCATCACCACAGGTCTCTGGTCCTAACTTAATACCAGCTCTTGATGGATTTGCAGCCCTATCCGGCCTTATGATTAATCCTAAGAAATGCCTAGTGCTTAATATTTTACTCACAAACATGGAATTGATCCCGGCTAGGGCTGCACTCCCATTCACATGGGCAGAAAAATCAATCCCATATCTTGGAATTCATTTAACAGCATCTCATTCTGAGTTATTCTCAACCAATTATCCTCCTGTATTAAGACAGATCACAAATCTAATAAAACAATGGTCGCAACTTCCTTTATCCTGGATAGGGAAGATTAATGCAATCAAAATGATTATTCTACCCAAATTGCTTTATCTATTCAGAGTCCTCCCTATTCCAATTCCTTCCTATTTTTTGAGAATAGTACAAAAAAGAGAAACTTCGTTTATATGGGGCTCTTCTAAACCACGTATACCTATACACACACTACATCTTCCCAAAAATAAAGGAGGCCTGGGATACCCTAATTTTACTAACTACTACAGAGCAGCACATTTGGCCAGTCTGTCCAAATACCATGCAAAACAGGAAATCCCATTATGGGTATTTATAGAGGCTTCAGAAAATGACCCTCTATTAATATCAAATTTTTTATGGCTTGATCCTAAAGACCGCTTTAAAATTCATAATCCCATAACTAAACACTTCTTATCTCTCTGGGATAAACTAAAAACCAAATATCAGTTACAATCTCCACACAATCCTCTCCTTTCTTTTATCAGAAATCCGGCCTTTTATCCGGCATGGATCTACCCAAATTCTTTTAAAGCTTGGACAACATCAGGCATTCAGACACTAAATGACTTCATAGCATCTAAATCATTCCTTTCATTCCCATCGCTTAGAGAAAAATATGATCTACCAAACTCTGAGATATTTAGATATCTCCAAATCAAAAATTTCTATACACCATTCCTAAAGGGGGATACACCATTATCCCAATTATCCATTTTTGAATCAATCTGTACAAAAGATGTACAAAAAGATCCATTTGCTAAAGGTACAATTTCATCACTTATATGGAGTAGCAAATCTTAATAGACCCTCTTACGTTCAGAGGTGGGAGGAGGACCTGGGACGAACTTTAGAAGACACGGACTGGTCTAACATATGGCTCACATCTAAGTCATCTTCACCCAACATCTTAGCACTGGAGACAAATTATAAAGTCCTAACTCGCTGGTACCTTGTACCCGCTAGAGTGGCAAAATATTCACCTAATACCTCAGCTCTTTGTTTTCGAGGATGCCCAGAAATAGGCACATATTTACACATATGGTGGACGTGCCCAGTAATCCAAACCTTCTGGAAGGAAGTCTTCGTGATTGCATCTAAAATATTTAAAAAAATACTATAACCTGATCCATATTTAACTTTACTTAATCTAAAACCGGAATGGTTAACACTCTCTCAATTCAAACTTGTGATCCAACTAATAACGGCTGCAAAACAAACAGTGGCCAAGGCATGAAAATCTCCTACATTGGTACTAGCAGAAACAATTCACAGAATGAATAATACAATGTCCCATGCTAAGATGGTAGCCATCGATCAAAATCAAATTCCAAAATTTGAAAAACTTTGGCACCCTTGGATAAAACAACAGTTCCTGTCAAATTTCAATGACTCTGTCCTGTTGCCATGGTAACAGATTAAATGACTTACAGAGACACCCATTCTAAGGCTTCAAAGAGAACTAAAAAGAATAATAAACTGACGAGCGGGACAACCTTGTGGACCATACCTCTACCTTTCAACACTTTTTCTTCTTTCTCTTTCCTTTTCTCCACCTTACGATTAAAGCTCATTATCAGAATTTATTTAACCTATATATACTCTACTTGTAAACAATATGTATAGTAGGTATAAATCATTTAAATACCTACAAAAGTAACTAAGGAAATGATATATATCTTTAATTTAGGTTTACGTGAACCCAATGTTTAACCACTTGACGACCGCCTCACGCCGATGTACGTCGGCAAAGTGGCACGGACAGGCAAAATCACGTACAGGGTACGTGATTTGCCTTCCGCGGGTGGGGGGTCCGATCGGACCCCCCCCCCGGTGCCCGAGGCGGTCGTCTTTTGTCCAGCGGCGATCGGTGATGAGGGGGAGACCATCCGTTCGTGGCCCCCCCCTCGCGATCGCCGCCGGCCAATGAGAACACTCCTTTGCTGCTGTATGCTAAACAGCAGCAAAGGAAGTGATGTCATCTCCCCTCGGGTCGGTATTTTCCGTTCCGGCCCGAGGAGAGACGACATCTATGTGAGTGCACCAACACACACACACACAGTAGAACATGCCAGGCACACAAAACACCCCGATCCCCCCCCCGATCGCCCCCCGATCCCCCCCCAATCACCCCCCCCCCCTGTCATAAACTGACACCAGCAGTTTTTTTTTTTTTTTTTTTTTTTTTTTTCTGATTACTGCATAGTGTCAGTTTGTGACAGTTACTGTGTTGGGACAGTGAGTATTACCCCCCTTTAGGTCTAGGGTACCCCCCTAACCCCCCCTAATAAAGTTTTAACCCCTTGATCACCCCCTGTCACCAGTGTCGCTAAGCGATCATTTTTCTGATCGCTGTATTAGTGTCGCTGGTGACGCTAGTTAGTGAGGTAAATATTTAGGTTCGCCGTCAGCGTTTTATAGCGTCAGGGACCCCCATATACTACCTAATAAATGTTTTAACCCCTTGATTGCCCCCTAGTTAACCCTTTCACCACTGATCACGTATAACCGTTACGGGTGACGCTGGTTAGTTCGTTTATTTTTTATAGTGTCAGGGCACCCACCGTTTATTACCGAAGAAAGGTTTAGCCCCCTGATCGCCCGGCGGTGATATGCGTCGCCCCAGGCAGCGTCAGATTAGCGCCAGTACCGCTAACACCCACGCACGCAGCATACACCTCCCTTAGTGGTATAGTATCTGATCGGATCAATATCTGATCCGATCAGATCTATACTAGCGTCCCCAGCAGTTTAGGGTTCCCAAAAACGCAGTGTTAGCGGGATCAGCCCAGATACCCGCTAGCACCTGCGTTTTGTGCCTCCGCCCAGCCCACCCAAGTGCAGTATTGATCGATCACTGTCACTTACAAGGCACTAAACGCATAACTGCAGCGTTCGCAGAGTCAGGCCTGATCCCTGCGATCGCTAACAGTTTTTTTGGTAGCATTTTGGTGAACTGGCAAGCACCAGCCCCAGGCGTCAGATTAGCGCCAGTACCGCTAACACCCACGCACGCACCATACACCTCCCTTAGTGGTATAGTATCTGAATGGATCAATATCTGATCCGATCAGATCTATACTAGCGTCCCCAGCAGTTTAGGGTTCCCAAAAACGCAGTGTTAGCGGGATCAGCCCAGATACCTGCTAGCACCTGCGTTTTGCCCCTCCGCCCGGCCCAGCCCAGCCCACCCAAGTGCAGTATCGATCGATCACTGTCACTTACAAAACACTAAACGCATAACTGCAGCGTTCGCAGAGTCAGGCCTGATCCCTGCGATCGCTAACAGTTTTTTTTGTAGCGTTTTGGTGAACTGGCAAGCACCAGCCCCAGGCAGCGTCAGATTAGCGCCAGTACCGCTAACACCCACGCACGCACTGTACACCTCCCTTAGTGGTATAGTATCTGATCGCATCAATATCTGATCCGATCAGATCTATACTAGCGTCACCAGCAGTTTAGGGTTCCCAAAAACGCAGTGTTAGCGGGATCAGCCCAGATACCTGCTAGCACCTGCGTTTTGCCCCTCCGCCCGGCCCGGCCCAGCCCACCCAAGTGCAGTATCGATCGATCACTGTCACTTACAAAACACTAAACGCATAACTGCAGCGTTCGCAGAGTCAGGCCTGATCCCTGCGATCGCTAACAGTTTTTTGGTAGCGTTTTGGTGAACTGGCAAGCGCCAGCGGCCTAGTACACCCCGGTCGTAGTCAAACCAGCACTGCAGTAACACGTGGTGACGTGGCGAGTCCCATAAGTGCAGTTGAAGCTGGTGAGGTGGCAAGCACAAGTAGTGTCCCGCTGCCACCAAAAAAACAAACACAGGCCCATCGTACCCATAGTGCCCTTCCTGCTGCATTCGCCAATCCTAATTGGGAACCCACCGCTTCTGCAGCGCCCGTACTTCCCCCATTCACATCCCCAACCAAATGCAGTCGGCTGCATGAGAGGCATTTTTATGTCCTCCCGAGTACCCCTACCCAACGAACCCCCGCAAAAAAGATGTCGTGTCTGCAGCAAGCGCGGATATAGGCGTGACACCCGCTATTATTGTCCCTCCTGTCCTGACAATCCTGGTCTTTGCATTGGTGAATGTTTTGAACGCTACCATTCACTAGTTGAGTATTAGCGTAGGGTACAGCATTGCACAGACTAGGCACACTTTCACAGGGTCTCCCAAGATGCCATCGCATTTTGAGAGACCCGAACCTGGAACCGGTTACCGTTATAAAAGTTAGTTACAAAAAAAGTGTAAAAAAAAAAAAAAATATGAAATAAAAAAAAATAGTTGTTGTTTTATTGTTCTCTCTCTCTCTATTCTCTCTCTCTATTCTGCTCTGTTCTGCTCTTTTTTACTGTATTCTATTCTGCAATGTTTTATTGTTATTGTTATTGTTATTGTTATTGTTATTGTTATTATGTTTTATCATGTTTGTTTTTCAGGTGTGTAATTATTTACACTTTACTGTGCTTTATTGTTAACCATTGTTAACCATTTTTTTGTCTTCAGGTACGCCATTCACGACTTTGAGTGGTTATACCAGAATGATGCCTGCAGGTTTAGGTATCATCTTGGTATCATTCTTTTCAGCCAGCGGTCGGCTTTCATGTAAAAGCAATCCTAGCGGCTAATTAGCCTCTAGACTGCTTTTACAAGCAGTGGGAGGGAATGCCCCCCCCCCCACCGTCTTCCGTGTTTTTCTCTGGCTCTCCTGTCTCAACAGGGAACCTGAAAATGCAGCCGGTGATTCAGCCAGCTGACCATAGAGCTGATCAGAGACCAGAGTGGCTCCAAACATCTCTATGGCCTAAGAAACCGGAAGCTACGAGTATTTCATGACTTAGATTTCGCCGGATGTAAATAGCGCCATTGGGAAATTGGGGAAGCATTTTATCACACCGATCTTGGTGTGGTCAGATGCTTTGAGGGCAGAGGAGAGATCTAGGGTCTAATAGACCACAATTTTTTCAAAAAAGAGTACCTGTCACTACCTATTGCTATCATAGGGGATATTTACATTCCCAGAGATAACAATAAAAATGATTAAAAAAAAAAATATGAAAGGAACAGTTTAAAAGTAAGATTAAAAAAGCAAAAAAATAATAAAGAAAAAAAAAAAACACCCCTCTCGCCCCCTGCTCTCGCGCTAAGGCGAACGCAAGCGGCGGTCTGTCGTCAAACGTAAACAGCAATTGCACCATGCATGTGAGGTATCACCGCGAAGGCCAGATCGAGTGCAGTAATTTTTCCAGTAGACCTCCTCTGTAAATCTAAAGTGGTAACCTGTAAAGGCTTTTGAAGGCTTTTAAACATGTATTTATTTTTTTGCCACTGCACGTTTGTGCGCAATTTTAAAGCATGTCATGTTTGGTATCCATGTACTCGGCCTAAGATCATCTTTTTTATTTCATCAAACATTTGGGCAATATAGCGTGTTTTAGTGCATTAAAATTAAAAAAAGTGTGTTTTTTCCCCAAAAAATGCGTTTGAAAAATCGCTGCGCAATTACTGTGTGAAAAAAAAAAATGAAACACCCACCATTTTAATCTGTAGGGCATTTGCTTTAAAAAAATATATAATGTTTGGGGGTTCAAAGTAATTTTTTTGCAAAAAAAAAAAACTTTTTCATGTAAACAATAAGTGTCAGAAAGGGCTTTGTCTTCAAGTGGTTAGAAGAGTGGGTGATGTGTGACATAAGCTTCTAAATGTTGTGCATAAAATGCCAGGACAGTTCAAAACCCCCCCAAATGACCCCATTTTGGAAAGTAGACACCCCAAGCTATTTGCTGAGAGGCATGTCGAGTCCATGGAATATTTTATATTGCGACACAAGTTGCGGGAAAGAGACAATTTTTTTTTTTTTTTTTGCACAAAGTTGTCACTAAATGATATATTGCTCAAACATGCCATGGAAATATGTGAAATTACACCCCAAAATACATTCTGCTGCTTCTCCTGAGTACGGGGATACCACATGTGTGAGACTTTTTGGGAGCCTAGCCGCGTACGGGACCCCGAAAACCAAGCACCGCCTTCAGGCTTTCTAAGGGCGTGAATTTTTGATTTCACTCTTCACTGCCTATCACAGTTTCGGAGGCCATGGAATGCCCAGGTGGCACAAAACCCCCCCAAATGACCCCATTTTGGAAAGTAGACACCCCAAGCTATTTGCTGAGAGGTATAGTGAGTATTTTGCAGACCTCACTTTTTGTCACAAAGTTTTGAAAATTGAAAAAAGAAAAAAAAAATGTTTTTTCTTGTCTTTCTTCATTTTCAAAAACAAATGAGAGCTGCAAAATACTCACCATGCCTTTCAGCAAATAGCTTGGGGTGTCTACTTTCCAAAATGGGGTCATTTGGGGGGGTTTTGTGCCACCTGGGCATTCCATGGCCTCCGAAACTGTGATAGGCAGTAAAGAGTGAAATCAAAAATTTTCACCCTTAGAAATCCTGAAGGCAGTGATTGGTTTTCGGGGTCCAGTACGCGGCTAGGCTCCCAAAAAGTCCCACACATGTGGTATCCCCATACTCAGGAGAAGCAGCTGAATGTATTTTGGGGTGCAATTCCACATATGCCCATGGCCTGTGTGAGTAATATATCATTTAGTGACAACTTTATGAAAAAAAAAAAAAAAAAGTGTCACTTTTCCGCAACTTGTGTCAAAATATAAAATATTCCATGGACTCAATATGCCTCTCAGCAAATAGCTTGGGGTGTCTACTTTCCAAAATGGGGTCATTTTGGGGGGTTTTGTGCCACCTGGGCATTCCATGGCCTCCGAAACTGTGATAGGCAGTGAAGAGTGAAAGCAAAAATTTACACCCTTAGAAATCCTGAAGGCGGTGATTGGTTTTCGGGGCCCCGTACGCGGCTAGGCTCCCAAAAAGTCCCACACATGTGGTATCCCCATACTCAGGAGAAGCAGCTAAATGTATTTTGGGGTGCAATTCCACATAGGCCCATGGCCTGTGTGAGCAATATATCATTTAGTGACGACTTTTTGTAAATATTTTTTTTTTTTTTGTCATTTTTCAATCACTTGGGACAAAAAAAATAAATATTCAATGGGTTCAACATGCCTCTCAGCAATTTCCTTGGGGTGTCTACTTTCCAAAATGGGGTAATTTGGGGGGGTTTTGTACTGCCCTGCCATTTTAGCACCTCAAGAAATGACATAGGCAGTCATAAACTAAAAGCTGTGTAAATTCCAGAAAATGTACCCTAGTTTGTAGACGCTATAACTTTTGCGCAAACCAATAAATATACGCTTATTGACATTTTTTTTACCAAAGACATGTGGCCGAATGCATTTTGGCCTAAATGTATGACTAAAATTTAGTTTATTGGATTTTTTTTATAACAAAAAGTAGAAAATATCATTTTTTTTCAAAATTTTCGGTCTTTTTCCGTTTATAGCGCAAAAAATAAAAACCGCAGAGGTGATCAAATACCATCAAAAGAAAGCTCTATTTGTGGGAAGAAAAGGACGCAAATTTCGTTTGGGTACAGCATTGCATGACCGCGCAATTAGCAGTTAAAGCGACGCAGTGCCAAATTGGAAAAAGACCTCTGGTCCTTAGGCAGCATAATGGTCCGGGGCTCAAGTGGTTAATATTTGAAATTTCATGATATTTACCTATATAAACCCTACTGTAAAACAATGAGCTTACTTTATAGATCCTTGTAAACTTACTTTATGTATCTTTATAACATTGTATACTCAATAAACTTCTTTTGACAAGGAAAAAGATTAGATCTGATGAAATTGCAAAATGCGTTCCAAGTCTCACACCCGTATGATCGGATGCGTTAGGAAAGTCCCCAGCAGCCTCTACGCATTTCGCAATAGGGTTTGCGTCATCAGGAAGCTGCTGTATCTATGCCTGTCCTCTAATTTATACCTCCTTTAATTTTTTGATCCTTGTCATCTTGTCAAACAATTGGAAACGGCCATGACACGAATGAAGTAATATTGGCACATTGTATGATTTTAGTTTTCAGTTTATTTCTCACTTATATATATACCTATATATTTTTTAATATTTTGTTAGCACTAGCACTTTATAAAGTTATTGGTAACACTATAAGATATTTCACTTAGATACATGTTGATCAGAAATAATATTTGGGAAAGATAAGTTTTTTGATATAAAGCCAAAAAAAGAGAAGAATATCAATATACTAACATAGATGGCAGAGAAAAACACTTCATTATAGGATCAATATAGAAATATTTTTTACTTTGCACAATTTTCACACTTCATGGTGGTTATTATACACAAAGGTTTCTCTAAAAGGTCTGATCTACTTGGATTGAAAATGAATAAAATCGCTTTTGATTATCATTTCATGGACTCACCTCCAGAATATCTTGTACCCCAGCCGGTCACCCAGCACTCCGTACCACAGGGGAAGGTGGTGGTGGAAGATGGCAGACAGATTGGCATGATGTACTGAGTATAGCTGACAGGTGAGGCCAGCTGTATCAGGGCGATGTCTCCAGGGGTATCAACACTTGAATATTGACTATTGACAATGATTTTCTTTACATTGGCAATAACTGTATGAGAGCTGGTCACATCCAGCTGGTACATGCCCAAATATACTTTATAATTCGATACCTGGATAGGTCTGCAGAAAGAAAACAGAACATAACATGTATAAATGAGGACCCATCTGTTGTAGAAGGCAATGCAATATCATTACTATCAATGAACTTCAGAATCTAATGAATGAACTACAACTGGTTCATAATATGTTCTCTATGAATGGACTGTATGTACACAAGTCCAATGGTATGAACTTAGGCAGGATCTTTAGAGTTTACTGAGATGCTAAGTCGTAGTAATCTCTATTGAAGGCTCTGAAGTGGAATGCAATTGTATGTATACTTGTTAGATCTACAACGTTAAACAGTTCAAAATAAATATATTAAAATAAGCCAGATATAAAAGATACAGAATCATTTAGCTCTGTATTGATTAATACATCATTACGTGCATTTTATTTATTGCAAGCAGTGTAAGCACCTGAATTGGTATCAGCCTCTTACAGTGCCTCTACAGCAAAACTCAGACTAGGGAAAGAATAAACAGTACAAGGAAAAAACGAATCATGGAGCATGCTGATAGAGGTAGAGAGCAGAGTGGCAGGGAGATAAGCCCATCAATTTGCTGCTTCTCCTTCACTGTCCAGTCACAGGCTGGAGGCGGGTTCATGACAGAATAGGCTCAGAGGAGCTGGGTTGATTGATGATGGCCTCATCATGATGGCCTCATTCAACCTAAAAGACTGAGCACAACTAGTGGCAAAAAATATGTTATTTTAGGAATGGCTTGGGAATGTGGATTGAGGGTGAGTATTTGATCCTTTTATGGGCTTACTTTACTGGAATGAAGTGTTACATCCTCCTTTGATTAAAGGGCAGGTGTAGGAATTGTTAAAACAGAACCAGCAGAACCACAATGAGATAAATGAGCCTGTGGCTCAGTCTGAAGGTGCAGCACCCGAGAGACTTCATATCTAGGCAGTGTTATGACAGTGACCCATTTATACCTCCTCCTGCTGTCAAGTAGACCTGGACCCTGCTTAGTTCCAGGCAGGGAAAAGTTCAAAGCACTCTTCATACTGTCCCAAGTGTGCTACTAATGTCCAAGTGGTAAACTATGAGTTTAGGGTATTGTATAGACTGCTCTTCAGAAGAGATTGGCCGAAACACCCCCCTGTTCGGTTTGCAGCAAAGCTCCTGAACAGGGGAAAAACCCGAACGGCGAACCCGATTGAAGTCTATGGGAGCCGAACAGGAATAATCAAAAGTGCCCATTTTTAAGGCTTATATGCAAGTAAATAAAGTGGAAACTCGTATATTGTATAGAGCATGCTGCAGTAAAAAATGACAATTCTAAAGAAAAAAAATATGTCAAATCACATTTAAATTGACTTGCGGTTGCAATTTCCGGCACCCAGCTATTGAAAAAAAAATGGTGCGGAGTCCCTCCCAGTCCATAGGATTTTGAGGGAAACCACCCCCCCCCCCACCCACCAAAATTTAAAAAAGAAAGCATGGGGTCTCCCCCAAAATCCATACCAGACCCTTATTCAAACATGCAGCATGGCAGGTCAGGAAAGGGAGGGGGCAGGCGAGTGTCCCCTCTCTTGAACCATACCAGGCCACATGCCTTCAACATGTTGATGGGGACAAGAGTCTTTTCCCCACAACCATGGCTGGCAGTTGTGGGGGTATGTGGGCGGGGACTTATTGGAATCTGAAAGCCCTTTTAACAAGGGGGCCCCCAGATCCCACCCCCCTTTGTGAATGCGAATAGAGTACATAGTAACCCTACCCATTCACCAAAAAATTGTCAAAAAGTAATAAAAACACAGAGACAGTTTTTAACCATTCCTTTATTAAAAAATAAAAAAACAGTGTCCCCCAATGTAAATCCATCGTCAATTAAACACTCCTGCCGTCCATGAAGGCTGGCCGCCTACTGCAGCCTCGGCTGTTTGACAGTTCTTATATAGGGAAGAACAGGGCTACTTAGCTACGTCACCTGGTGGCACTGTCCCCCCCTTCTGAAGTCACGGACGGCTGAATGCTGGGTCGGTGATGTCACAAGGGGGTGGTAACACCAGGTAACATAGCTAAGTGGCTCTGCTCTTCCCTATATAAGAACTGTCATACAGATGAGCCTGCAGTAGACGGCCAGCCTTCATGGACGACGGGAGCATTTTTTTTTTCCGGCTGCGGTGGGCGGTGTGATTGACAAAAGATTTACATGGGGGGGGCACTATTTATTAAAAAAAAAGGAATTGTCAAAAACTGTCTCTGTGTTTTTATTACTTTTTGCCACTTTTTTGATGAATGGGTAGGGGTACCAAGCCCCTGCCCGCATACCCCTACAACTACTGGCCAGGGTTGTGGGGATGAGGCCCTTGTCCTCATCAACACGGGGACAAGGTGCTTTGGGGTGGGGGGACAGAGTGCCCCCCTAAAGCACCCAACCCCCCATGTTGAGGGCATGTGGCCTGGTATGGTTCAGGAGGGGGGCACTCGCTTGTCCCCCCTCCTTTCCTGACCTGCCAGGCTGTATGCTCGAATAAGGGTCTGGTATGGATTTTTGGGGGACCTCACGCCAATTTTTTTTGCCGGCAATGTTCTTTTTTTTTAATTCAGCTGTCAGTGGGGAAGCCCATTGACGGCTGGTGACTTATCGGTTGTTAAGGAGCGGGGCCGGGAAGCCAGCGCAGCGTCCTTAACAAGCAACTTTTACTGTACCCTGATTGGGCAAAGCTTTGCAGCGCATTTGGCGGACGAACACCCGCTGAGCACCACGCAAATTCAGGTGTTCTCCGAACCGGGTGAACAGCCAATGTTCGGCCCGAACGGATACTCGGACCGAACCATTTGCCCAAATCTACTCTTCACCTGCGTCTATCTATCCACAGTAGGGATGAGCTTCGAGTTTGAGTCAAACTCATGTTCGACTCGAACATTGGCTGTTCGCAAGTTCGCCGAACAGCGAACAATTCGGGGTGTTCGCGGCAAATTCGAATGCCGCGGAACACCCTTTAAAAGTCTATGGGAGAAATCAAAAGTGCTAATTTTAAAGGCTTGTATGCAAGTTATTGTCATAAAAAGTGTTTGGGGACCTGGGTCCTGCCCCAGGGGACATGGATCAATGCAAAAAAAACTTTTAAAAATGTCAGTTTTTTCAGGAGCAGTGATTTTAATAATGCTTAAAGTCAAACAATAAAAGTGTAACATCCCTTTAAATTTCGTACCTGGGGGGTCTATAATATGCCTGTAAAGGGGCGCATGTTTCCCATGTTTAGAACAGTCTGACAGCAAAATGACATTTCAAAGGAAAAAAAGCCATTTAAAACTACTCGTGGCTATTGCCACTTGTTAAAGGGGGCTTCCAGATCCTGATAAGTCTTCCGCCCGCAGACCCCACAACCACCGGCCAGGGTTGTGGGGATGAGGCCCTTGTCCTCATCAACATGGGGACAAGGTGTTTTGGGGGGCTACCCCAAAGCACCCTCCCAATGTTGAGGGCATGTGGCCTGGTACATTTCAGGATGGGGGGGCGCTCTCACGTCCCCCCTCTTTTCCTGCGGCCTGCCAGGTTGCGTGCTTGGATAAGGGTCTGGTATGGAATTTAGGGTGACCCCCGCGTCATTTTTTTTTTTAATTGTGGCCGGGGTTCCGCTTAATATCCATACCAGACCTGAAGGGTCTGGTATGGAATTTAGGGGGACCCCCACGTCATTTTTTTTTTTTTTTCGGTTCGGGGTTCCCCTGTGGGGAATTCCAATGCCTTTTTTATCAATGAACTTCTATGTGTATTGTCAGACCGGCAATGCAATAGCCGCGGGTAGTTTTAAATGGCTTTTTTTCCTTTGAAATGTCATTTTGCTGTCAGACTGTTATAAACACGGGAAACAAGCGCCCCTTTACAGGCATACTATAGACACCCCCCAGGTACGAAATTTAAAGGGATATTACACTTTTATTGTTTGACTTTAAGCATTACAAAAATCACTGCTCCTGAAAAAACGTCCGCTTTTAAAAGTTTTTTTTGTATTGATCCATGTCCCCTGGGGCAGGACCCAGGTCCCCAAACACTTTTTATGACAATAACTTGCATATAAGCCTTTAAAATTAGCACTTTTGATTATTCATGTTCGTGTCCCATAGACTTTAACAGTGTTCGCGTGTTCGAACAAACTTTTTTCCTGTTCGCATGTTCTGGTGCGAACCGAACAGGGGGGTGTTCGGCTAATCCCTAATCCACAGTGAATAAACCTATCAACTCAATAGCTGAGTCAAGGGCCCAATATTAGCGCTCATACAGGGGCTCTTTAGTTAACATTACCAATCAATGATGATCAATGAGTCACACTTGGCAGTTTTAAAGTGTCCACTTTATAAAAGAAGAACACTATCAATGAATATGTCCATGACTGTTTTTTAGAAACAGTTCCAAAAGCAGAATGATTGGTGTCTGATGGAAGAATTGGTTTATAAAGGTAACATGTTATACTCACTTCTGGATGCAATGTGCTGCCGTCATAACCCACTCCTGTGAGATCAGGGAGCCTCCACATAAATATGTTCCATTTAATTCTTTATCTATAACAGCGACCTGCCAGGGCCACTTCCCATCCAATGAATCTGTACCACCGACTATCCGACTGGACACCGACGGGGAACCGCACACTGAAAAATGTTGTGCAGATGACACAAGCAATAAAATAAATAATTTGTTTAACTTAGATAGGGTAATAGATATAATTATTATCTATTATGTATCTATCTATGTATGTATATATATATATATATATATATATATATATATATATATATATATATATATATATATATATATATCTACAGTGCCTTGAAAAAGTATTCATACCCTTGAAATTTTCCACATTTTATCATGTTATGACCAAAAACTTAAATGTATTTTATTGATATTTAATGTGATAGACCAACACAAAGTGGCTCATAACTGTGAAGTTGAAGGAAAATGATAAATGGATTTCAACATTTTTTTACAAATAAATATGTGAAAAGTGTGGCATGCATTTGTATTCAGCCCCCTTTACTCTGATACCCCTAACTAAAATCTAGTGTAACCAATTACCTTCAGAAATCACCTAATTAGTAAATAGAATCCACCTATGTGTAATTTAATCTCAGTATAAATACAGCTGTTCTGTGAAGTCCTCAGAGGTTTGTTATGGAACCTTAGTGAACAAACAGCATCATGAAGGCCAAGGAACACACCAGACAGGTCAGGGATAAAGTTGTGGAGAAGTTTAAAGCAGGGTTAGGGTATGAAAAAGTATTCCAAGCTTTGACCATCTCACGGAGCGCTGTTCAATCCATCACCCGAAAATGGAAAGAGTATGGCACAACTGCAAACCTACCAAGACATGACCGTCCACCTAAACTGACAGGACGGGCAAGGAGAACAGTCATCAGAGAAGCAGCCAAGAGGTCCATGGTAACTCTGGAGGATCTGCAGAGATCCACAGCTCAGGTGGGAGAATCTGTCCACAGGACAACTATTAGTCGTGCTCTCCACAAATCTACCCTTTATGTAAGAATGGCAAGAAGAAAGACATTGTTGAAAGAAAGTCATAAGAAGTCCTGTTTGCAGTTTACAAGAAGCCATGTGGGGGACACAGCAAACACGTGGAAGAAGGTGCTCTGGTCAGATGAGACCAAAATTTATCTTTTTGGCCTAAAAGCAAATCACGATGTGTGGCAGAAAACTAACACTGCACATCACCCTGAACACACCATCTCCACCATGAAACATGGTGGTGGCAGCATAATGTTGTGGGGTTGTTTTTCTTCAGCAGGGACAGGGAAGCTGGTCAGAGTTGATGGGAAGATGGATGAAGCCAAATACAGGACAATCTTAGAAGAAAACCTGTTAGAGTCTGAAAAAGACTTGAGACTGGGGCGGAGGTTCACCTTCCAGCAGGTTAAGGACCCTAAACATACAGCCAGAGCTACAATAGAATGGTTTAGATCAAAGCATATTCATGGGTTAGAATGGCCCAGTCAAAGTCCAGACCTAAATCCAATTGAGAATCTGTGGCAAGACTTGAAAATTGCTGTTTACACAAGGCCAACCCAACCATGGGACCCAGCGGCACTTTAAGAGGGGTGGCAGCCGGCCGGAACCCTAATCACTGTGCTGTCTTCCGATATCTGCCCACTGGGATGCTGTGAAAGGTTGCATCCAAGGAATGTGTAGCCCATGCTGCCTATGAAACAGTTTCACATTGAGCAGATTGTGAGGCTTGTAAGATCCGCTGAGTCTGTGACAATGTCAGCTAAGGTAACTGTATGCAAGGATAGAGATCAGCTGTCACAACTCAGCAGTGATGTCAGGAGTGGGCGGGACCAAACAGCTATCAAACACCAGCCAATGCAATGGGGTCTTGGCAGGCCACTACATTTGTGTGGCTCCGCCCCTTTCTTAAACAGCCCGATGATTGGCTGGTGTTTGATAGCTGCTCAGTCCAGCCCACCCCCGACATCACCGCAGAGAACAATACATAACAAATGAAACTTAGCGGCGATGGTGGAAACCCCTCTACAGAAAATTGCAACACAAATTAACTTCAAGTGCAACAAATTTTTAGTTGGGAGGTTCTTACCATTATAGCACTTTGGATTTTTTTTTTTTTTTAGAGTGTTACACTTCATTTGATATGTTTTAGTCACTATTATATTGTGAATTATTGCACCTGAAGTTCATTTTCCACCACCCTTGCTAAGTCTATGTCTTTATGGACCTTGCTTTGTGCTCTGGTGTGCAGTCATATTAGAACAAGAAGGGGCCATACCCAATGTTCCCACAAAGTTGGGAGCATGAAATTGTCCAAAATGTCTTGGTATGCCGACGCCTTAAAGTGGTTGTAAAGGTTCAATTTTTATTTTTTAAAAATAACAAACATGTCATACTTACCTCCACTGTGCAGCTCGTTTGGCACAGAGTGGCCCCGAACAGCGTTTTCTGGGGTCCCACAGTGGCTCTCTCGGCTCCTCCCCACCTCAGATAACCCCCTCTGGGAAGCGCTCTCCCAGGGGGGTTACCTTGGGGGCATGTTCCCGAGTCCTGCATTCGGCATCCATAGCCGCCGAGTGCAGGACTCGGCCCCGCCCCCCCATGCCACGTCATTGGATTTGCTATCAATCTATCCAATGAAGAGCCGAGAACCCCGGCGCGTTCGCAACGCGGGACTTTCTAGGGCTCAGGTAAGAAAACGGGGGGCTGGGGGGGGGCGGTAATCGTCAGATGTTTTTTCACCTTAATGAATAGGATGCATTAAGGTGAAAAAGCAGGAACCTTTACAACCGCTTTAAGAGTTCCCTTCACTGGAACTAAGGGTCCAAGCTCAACCCCTGAAAAACAACCCCACACCATAATCCCCCCTCCATCAAATGATTTGGAGCAGTGCACAAAGCAAGGTTCATAAAGACATAGATGAGCGAGTTTGGGGTGATGGAACCTGACTGGCCTGCACAGAGTCCTGACCTTAACCTGATAGAACACCCTTGTGATGAATTAGAGCAGAGACTGCGAGCCAGGCCTTCACAAATGTGCTTCTGGAAGAAGTGTGTGTGTGTGTGTATGTATATGTACACACACACACACACATTATATTGTCAAAAGTATATATATATATATATATATATATATATATATATATATATATATATATATATATATACACGCATATGTGTTTGAGCTTTGGAGGTGCACACCCTAATGCAATAGGCTGCGCACGCCTATGACCCTCAGCTGGTCCTGTCACATTGCAAGTTGTATGAGACATGAGAGCCTGATAGGGACTTGCATTGCCCAGCCCTGATTAACCACTTCAGGAAGGATTTGCCCCCTTATTGACAGGCCATTTTTTTGCGATACGGCACTATATCACTTTAACTGACAATTGCGTGGTCGTGCAACATTGCACCCAAACAAAATCCTTTTTTCCCCACAAATAGAGATTTCTTTTGGTGGTATTTGATCACCCCTGCGGTTTTTATTTTTTATTATTTTTTGCGCTATAAACAAAAAAAAGCGTCAATTTTGAAAAAAAAGCAATATTTTTTACTTTTCGCTATAATAAATATCCCCGAAAAATATATAAAAAACAATTTTTTTCCTCAGTTTAGGCCGATACGTATTATTCTACATATTTTTGGTAAAAGAAAAAAAAAATCGCAATAAGCGTATATTGATTGGTTTGCACAAAAGTTATAGCATCTACAAAATAGAGGATAATTTTATGGAATTTTTTATTATTAATTTTTTTTTTTACTGATGACGGCGATCTGTGATTTTTATCGGGACTGCGACATTATGGCGGACACATCGGACACTTTTGACACATTTTTGGGACCATTGGCATTTATACAGCAATCAGTGCTATAAAAATGCACTGATTACTGTAAAAATGTCACTGGCAGGGAAGGGGTTAACACTAGGGGGCGATCAAGGGGTTAACTGTGTTCCCTCTCTGTGTTCTAACTGAAGGGGGGATGGGACTGTCTAGGGGAGATGAGAGATGAGACATGAGAGATCGCTGTTCATACTCAGAGAACTGGAAACTGTGTTTACACACACAGATCCCGGTTCTTGGTGTGTCACCAGCGATCGCGGGAGCCTGGCAGAGATTGCGACCGCCGGGCACTCGCATCGGCTCCAGGGCAAGCAGCGGGCCATAGGACAAAGCAACATTACATACATTGTTTCGCCCAGCTGTGCCATTCTGCCACAGTAAAACTGCGGCGGCTGGTCGGGAAGTGGTTAAAGCAGTTGTATACCTATTTTTTTTATTTTTACCTACAGGTAAGCCTATAATAAGGCTTACCTGTAGGAAAAATTATTATATTCACTTTGGATGCAGCCGCTGACGTCATGAGGCGCATTCGCTGTGAATGCCTCTGTGGGTATACAACCACTTTAAGTAGTTAAAGTGCCATCTGTGCAGAAAAAGTTCTTTAAAAGTGCAATCCATGCAGATAGGCGATCTTTACATGGATAGCTGGTGAGTGAGTGCACAGGACTTTCATCACCTTTGCCATATATTTCTGCACAGATTGATCTTTTTAAAGAACTTTAAAGGAATCATCGTGATATTGAAGAATCACAGCACTATATAAATTCTTATTGTTATGCTTTGTCATTTGTTATAGCAGATATTGTTGATTATATGGTAGATATTGTAGACAATTTTTAATGATTCTATATATTTTACTGAGCACAGATAACACAGGAACTTCCCATACTAATTCTTAAAGGAGTACACACCTTTTTCTTGCAGCAGTCAAAACTTAATTTATTTTAAATTCATTTGAGCACACCTTGAATTAGTTCTTGATTTAGACACATTTTATGTGGAAAAAAAATTAGCTAAGGTGCCCCCATCTAAATGTTGCTATGGGGCCCCATGAGTCATAATTATGCCTCTGATAGGATTGCAAATACTTTGGCTGCTAAGACGGTTCACACATGAATAGTGTATGTAGTCTTTTGCCTGGAGCCCACATTTCAGATTTCACTGTTCCTTACAGCATGCAAAAGAACAAAAAATGGCAATCAGCAATTTAAAGTTTACATCAAAGAAACAAATTTCATCAATATCTGCAATACATGTACATTTCCCTTCATATGAGAGCCAGAGATAGAGCTCAGAGCCCCAACCTCCTGAGGGAGTCAATGTGTGGAGGGAGCTGTGAGAGGTGCTGGTGTGCACCATAGTGTCCAGGTTGGGACAGACCAAGGCCCAAGTCCATAAAGGAGACAGCAGCTAGGAAGCTGTAGAGAAAGTCCATGAGGGACAGAACAGCTAGGAAGCTGTAAGGAAGATGCAGAGCTGTGGTACAGTGTCTATCCATAAACACTGGGGCATGTTTCATGGTCAGGAGGAACAAAAAGGTACTGAAGGTCAGGAGGATCCTGAAGAGGTGCGTGAAGCAGTAAAGCTGCCATGAGAGAGCCAAGAGGCTGAATGTTATGTTGTGGTTCGTATTGATGGTGAGATCCCCCTGCCTGGGAAGACATCTCTTTTTGAAATGTGACTTTCTTTCAAATAAAAGTGGGTAGGAAGGCCATGAAAACTCTATCTGGCATGGAAAAAAACTTCACTGTTTTGGCACTACCATTGAGCTATCCCGATGTGCCACAATAGGTATGTAACCAAGGGTTTGCTACTATAGTTATTATAGTTGAACAGTTTGTTGTTGTTTCAAATGAGTTTGGCTCCCTCTAATGGCCGCTGGGGTCTGTTAGGATTTTTCCCTATTCCTTGAGAAGGAATGCAGAAAAGTATTGTGGGAGATGTCGTTTGGAGGAGGGAGTGACTCCCTCCTCCTGGATCAGCCCTGAACTACAGGAGAGTAGGGATGAGCTTCGAGTTTGAGTTGAACTCATGTCTATGGGAGAAATCAAAAGTGCTAATTTTAAAGGCTTATATGCATGGTATTGTCATAAACAGGCGAACAGGCATAAAATTTGTTCGAACACGCGAACACCGTTAAAGTCTATGGGACTCGAACATGAATAATCAAAAGTGCTAATTTTAAAGGCTTATATGCAAATTATTGTCATAAAAAGTGTTTGGGGAAGTTTCTGTATGAATGGCATACTTGGCTCATGCATCCAAAATGTACTGTAACCACATGATGTACTATCCCTGTTGTAACTTCCTCCCATTCTTGTATTTCTTATTTATTCTCCTATTCACCCCCATCTACTGATGTAAGTAAGTTGCTTAACTAGCTGGTGCTTCCTTACCCTCACCACCACCCCTTCCCCCCCCCCGTCTGGAGTTGAGTTATGTTAAAATGTTAAAATACTGAGCTTGATTCCCCACTGTCTAGTTTAACTTGTAGGAATATCTCTACATTACCTAACTCTACTTTGTTGGTTTCAGTTTTACTTGCTCCAGTCGGAACATCCGACTTATTGTTACAAACGTATAACTTGTTCACTATGTTGAAAAAGAAATAAAGAAATATTGAAATTAAAAAGTGTTTGGGGACCTGGGTCCTGCCCCAGGGGACATGGATCAATGCAAAAAAAGTTTTAAAAATGGCCGTTTTTTCGGGAGCAGTGTTTTTTATAATTCTTAAAGTGAAACAATAAAAGTGTAATATTCCTTTAAATTTCGTACCTGGGGGGTGTCTATAGTATGCCTGTAAAGGGGCGCATGTTTCCTGTGTTTAGAACAGTCTGACAGCAAAATGACATTTCAAAGGAAAAAAAGTCCTTTAAAACTTCTCGCGGCTATTAATGACTTGTCACATAAAAGTTCATTGATAAAAAATTTCCCCACAGGGCAACTCTGAACCAAAATTTAAAAAATATGGCATGGGGGCCCTTCAGGTCTGGTATGGATATTAAGGGGAACCCCGTGCCAAAATTTAAAAATAAAATGGTGTGAGGGTCCCCCTCAAAATCCATACCAGACCCGTCAAGCCGCAGGAAAAAGAGGGGGGACAAGAGAGCCCCCCCTCCCACCGTACCAGGCCACATGCCCCCCAAAGCACCCCATGTTGGGTCAACCCTGGGCCAGGGTTGTGGGGGTCCTCCGCGGCGTCTTCTTCCCTTCTTCGTTCTCGGGCCGCTCCGGGAAACCCATAGTGAAGTCTCCGTCAAGTACCTGTGCATCAGGGGGCGGGGTCACTGGGTGGCCCCGCCCTCCATTATTTAAGAAGTGTCAGAAGACGAGAAGTGTCACACAGCGGGAGCCTCCCATCATGGATGCGGAGCGGCCCGAGAACGAAGAAGGGAAGAAGACACCGCGGAGGAAGATGCCGGACGAGAACACCGGAGCAAGAAGCGGAGGATCGGAGGAAGAACCAGAGGAAGAAGAAGATGGAGGAAGAAACCGAAGGAATATAGAAGAAAGAAGATGGAAAGAAGACTTTAAATAAAGGAATTGTCAAAAACTGTCTCTTGTCATTTTTAACATTTTTGACACTTTTTTTGTGAAATGGTAGGGGTACTTTTGTACCTCCTTATCATTTCACACGGGGGGCCGGGATCTGGGGGTCCCCTTGTTAAAGGGGGCTTCCAGATTAGGATAAGCCCCCCATTTGCAGACCCCCACAACCACCGGGCAAGGGTTGTGGGGATGAGGCCCTTGTCCCCATCAACCTGGGGACAAGGTGCTTTGGGGGGGCCCCAAAGCACCCTCCCAATGTTGAGGGCATGTGGCCTGGTACGGTTCAGGGGGGGGCGCTCTCTCGTCCCCCCTCTTTTCCTGCGGCCTGCCAGGTTGCGTGCTCAGATAAGGGTCTGGTAAGGATTTTAGGGGGGACCCCACGCCATTTTTTTTTTATTTTGGTGCGGGGTTCCCCTTAATATCCATACCAGACCTGAAGGGCCTGGTATTGAATTTAGGGGGACCCCCACGCCATTTTTTTAAAATTTTGGTTCAGGGTTCCCCTGTGGGGAAATCCCATGCCGTTTTTATCAATTTTACTTGATAAGGGTCTTAAGTTTGCACCCCCCCCCCCGAAAGCTTAATGAAACTTATATGGATGTTCATAAATTTATCCGTAGAGTCAATGTCAAAAGATATATGCTTTCCAATTCAATTACAGAAAGAAGGGATTTTTTTATTGATTACCAACATACCGGACTTGGTAACGCTTTTCTGTTCAATCCCCCTGGGGCAATGGCTCCGTCTGTAAAAGTATTTAGAGATGTTTTGCTTAGAGATCTGGAAAATATGCCCATTAAGAGGGCAAGAACCAAATCGGGAGTTTCAAGCTGGCCTTGACTCACTATGTAACAACAAGCAGATAGTCATCAGACCTGCTGATAAGGGGGGGGGGGAATCGTTATTCTTAACCAGTGTGATTATCTGGCGGAGATGTATAGAATCCTGAATGATAGGGATACTTACACTCCTTTAAAATTAGATCCCAAGAGTTCCTATCTCGGTGAATTAGGCACCTGGCACGCCTGTTATATATTATTTACCTAAGGTTCACAAACATCCTACTTGCCCCCCGGGACGTCCCATTGTGAGTGGGATTGATTCCCTTACGTCCCGGGTGGGTAAGTATATAGATTTCTTCTTGCAGCCTCTGGTTGCTAAGATGCCCTCCCTTATTAAGGATTCAAAACATGTAATCTACATATTGTCTAATCATACCCCTACTCCGTCTATGTGGATGGTTACTGCAGACGTGACATCTCTGTACACGATAATACCCCATGATCTAGGCCTCTTTGCCGTTGAGTACTATTTGAGGCGAGATTCTGAGTTGTTTGATGAACAAATTAATTTTATCATGGACCTTTTGAGATATGCGGCGTTGCATAACTACTTTTGGTTTGAAAAACAGTTTTGTCGTCAAGACCGGGGAGTGGCGATGGGGGCTAAATATGCCCCCAGTCTTGCTAATCTCTTTATGGCCTTGTGGGAGGAGGATGTCGTCAATGTTTGCCAGAGGCCCCAGCTCGAGCTGTGGGGCAGGTACATCGACGACGTCCTCCTCCTGTGGGATGGGCCTCGGAGTGAACTAGATCTCTTTATGGAAGACCTTAATAGGAACACCAGGGAAATCTTTTTGAATTTTGAGGCTAGTCAATCTGATATTAATTTTCTAGATTTAAATATAACCATCCGTCATAACCTGTTCATCACTTCCACGTTCTTCAAAAGCACGGATCGCAACTCATATATATCAATTGATAGTTGCCACCATAAATCATGGCTCCAGTCTGTGCCTAAGAGCCAGTTTACGCGTCTCAAGCGAAACTGCTCGGATGACACAAAATTTTTGGAACAGGCAGATGTGCTGATTGAAAGATTCCTAGAGAAGGGTTATTCCTTTGAATCTTTGAAATCTGCTTTGAGAGCAGTCAACAATCTGGATAGAAATGAACTTTTGGGTGTTAGGCCATCTCGTGAGTGGGACTCTTCTCGTATCGCATTCATTACTACTTATTCTGTACAGCATAACAGTATAAAAAACCTGATACGCAAACATTGGTACATTTTGGAAAATGATCCTATCCTTAAAGCGGATCTTCACCCATTTTTTATACATGAGATCAGTGGCTTGCATATATAGCACCGAGTGCTATATGGACCTTTTTTTTTTTTTCCCCTACCTTGCGATATACATGCTTTTATTTGTTCTGTCCCTGCGGCTGTGGGCGGGGACTTTGCGGTTATTTTCGTCATTTCCTATTACCGCCGCACTGTCTCCTGGGATCTCGTGTCATTCATCCCAGGAGTCAGTGCGGAGAGCCGCCGTGAAATCTCGCGTGATTTCCTCCGACGCCACCCGTTGTGATGGCAACCTGGGCTCTTGACGGCGATCCGATCTGTGTGTACTGAGCATGCGCGAGATCGGGGCTAGAACGGGAGGTGCATGCTGATCTATCAGCAGCACCATATCCCGGAAGAGGATGCCTGTGGGCTTCACATGCCCACAGGCAAGATGAAACCCGGCTAAAGAAAAAGATATACATTTTTTTTTTATGCAGAAAACGGAGAGCAGTAAGCTGGAAAAACAGAACAAGTAAGTTCAATGTTAAAATATACTATACATTGTCAGTTTGCCAAAAATAAAAATTATTTGGAGACAGTGAAACCCCGCTTTAAATCCATCTTACCTGCCAGACCACAGGTGGTATTTAGAGGAGCATCATGTCTTAAAGACAGATTGGCCCCCAACGTCTTAGATCCCCCTGTTACAAAACCCTGTTTTTTTTGTAATCTGACAGGATATTATAAATGTGGTAGATGTCGAGTATGCTCTATTAACCACTTGCCGACCGCCTAACGCAGATATACTGCGGCAGAGTGGCACGGACAGGCAAAATCACGTACCCGTACGTGATCTGCCTTCCGCGGGTGGGGGGTCCGATCGGACCCCCCCCCGGTGCCATAGACGGTCGGCTCTCGTTCGCGGGCGATGGGAGGTGAGGGGGAGGCCATCCATTGATGGCCACCCCCTCCCGATCGCTCCCGGCGAATGAAAATGCTTCCTTTCCCTCTGTAATGTAAACAGAGGGAAAGGAAGTGATGTCATCTCTCCTCGAGGCGGTCTTTTCGTCCGGCGCAGAGGAGAGAAGACATCCAAGTAAGTGCACCAACACTACACTAACAGTAGAACACGCAGGCACACTTTTCACCCCCCTGTCACCCCCCGATCACCCCCTGATCACCCCCCTGTACCCCCTGTCACTCTGACACCAATAGCAGTGTTTTTTTTTTTTTTGCATTGGTGTCAGTTTGTCAGTTATAAGTGTTAGGGCAGTTAGGTTAGCCCCCTTTAGGTCTAGGGTACCCCCCCTTAGGTCCAGGGTACCCCCTAACCCCCCCTAATAAAAGTTAACCCCTTGATTACCCCCCGTCACCAGTGTTGCTAAGCGATCGTTTTTCTGATCGCTGTATTAGTGACACAGGTGACGCTAGTTAGGGAGGTGAGTATATAGGTTTGCTGTCAGTGTTTTATAGCGACAGGGACCCCCATATACTACCTGCTAAAGGTTTTAACCCCCTGATTGCCCCCTAGTTAACCCTTTCACCAGCGATCACCGTATAAGTGTTACGGGTGACGCTGGTTAGATAGTTTGTTTTTTGTAGTTTATTATAGTTTATTACAGTTTATTATAGTTTATTATAGTTTTAGGGCACCCGCCGTTTATTACCTTATAAAGGTTTAACCCCCTAATTGCCCGGCGGTGATAGAAGTTAAGTTTTTAGGATCTGATAAGGTCTGCGTCGCCCCAGGCAGCGTCAGGTTAGCGCTAGTACCGCTAAAACCCACGCACGCAGCATACACCTCCCTTAGTGCTATAGTATCTGAACGGATCGATATCTGATCCGATCAGATCTATACTCCCCAGCAGTTTAGGGTTCCCTGAAACACAGTGTTAGCGGGATCAGCCCAGATACCTGCTAGCACCTGCGTTTTGCCTCTGCGCCCAGCCCAGCCCAGCCCACCCAAGTGCAGTATCGATCGATAACTGACACTTACAAAACACTAAGCACACAACTGCAGCGGTCGCAGAGTCAGGCCTGATCCCTGCGATCGCTAACAGTTTTTTGGTAGCGTTTTGATAGTCGCTAACAGTCAGGAGCTTTTTTGCCTGTGAGTCTCACTAGTGTACCCCTAAATTTAGAGGCCAAAATGGCAAATCCAAGGTACACTAGTGAAGAGGCCTACAGGATTCTGAGTATGACAGATAGTGAAGAGGAAGTCACTCATCTGTCAAGTTCAGGCTCAGAATACGAACCTGTAGAGGACAGCGGCTCCATGACAGATAGCTCTGACGACGGAGTTGTGGTCCCTGCTAGGGTCAGGCGTACCAGACCCCGAACTTATGCTGTCCTTGAAGTGCATGAACCGCAGGGCTCTCGTAGGGAGCAGAGAGGTACTAGTGCCGCTACTCCTTCTGGTGAACTGGCAAGCACCAGCGGCCTAGTACACCCTGGTCGTACATCCAGCACTGCAGTATCACGTGGTGACGTGGCGAGTCCCATAAGTGCAGTTCAAGCTGGCGAGGTGGCAAGCAGTAGTAGTGTCCCGCTGCCACCAAGAAGACAAAGACAGGCCCGTCGTGCCCATAGTGCCCTTCCTGCTGCATTGGCCAATCCGAATTGGGAACCTTCCACTTCTGCAGCACCCGTACTTCCCCCTTTCACTGGCCAACCCGGAATTCAGGTGGAAACAGTTGACTTTACGCCACTCGATTTTTATTCGCTGTTTTTCACCGAAGATCTCTATAGATCTATTGTGGACCAAAGCAATTTGTACGCTGGTCAACACATCGCCACTATTCCCCAGTCCACCCTTGCCAGAGATTGGAGACCAATTACGGTCTCCGAATTTAAGATCTTTCTGGGCCTTTCCCTCCTCATGGGCATAACCAAAAAGAGTGAGTTGCGGTCATATTGGTCCACTGACCCAATTCACCATATGCCCGTGTTCTCTGCCTCCATGACCAGGGCACGATACGAGCAGATTTTGCGGTTCATGCATTTCAACAACAATGAACTCTGTCGTCCTCGTGGAGACCCTGCATACGATCGGCTCTACAAAATTCGGCCCCTCGTAAACCACTTCAACCAACGTTTTGCAGACTTGTTTACCCCCCATCAAGTTGTCTGCGTTGATGAGTCCCTGATTAAGTTTTCTGGCCGCTTGTCCTTCAAACAGTACCTTCCCAGCAAGCGTGCCAGATACGGGGTCAAGATGTATAAGCTCTGTGACAGGGCCACAGGCTATACATGTAGATTTATGGTTTACGAGGGCAAAGATAGTCACGTAGAGCCGATAAACTGCCCTGACTACATAGGAAGCGCTGGCAAGATAGTGTGGGACTTGGTGTCACCCTTATTCGGAAAGGGGTACCACTTGTACGTGGACAATTATTATACGAGCGTGCCACTTTTTAGTCACTTGTTTGATCATCAGATTGGAGCATGTGGCACCGTGCGACCTAATCGCCGGGGCTTTCCCCAGCGGCTTGTAGAGTCCCGTCTTAGGCTGGGGGAGAGAGCCTGCTTGCAGTATAATAATTTGCTCGCTATGAAGTGGAGGGATAAGAAGAATGTTTTCGTTCTCACCTCCCTTCATGCAGACACGACGACCCAAATTCCTACGGCGACTGGTGTTGTGGAGAAACCCCTCTGTGTCCACGAATACAACCTTAATATGGGAGGGGTGGACCTCAACGACCAGTTGTTGGCGCCGTACTTAGTTGCCCGTAAGGCCAGACGCTGGTACAAAAAAGTGTCTGTTTACTTATTTCAATTGGCTTTGCTGAATGCTCATGTGCTATACAGAGCTTCAGGACGGACTGGATCCTTCCTTAAATTCCAGGAAGAGATCGTCAGAGCCCTTCTGTATCCAGATGGTGCTCCACCTCACCTTCCCAATCCAAATGCAGTAAGCCGGCTGCATGGGAGGCATTTTCCTTATGTCCTCCAGAGTACCCCTACCCAACGAGCCCCCCAAAAAAGATGTCGTGTCTGCAGCAAGCGCGGATTTAGGCGTGACACCCGGTATTGTTGTCCCTCCTGTCCTGACAATCCTGGTCTATGCATTGGTGAATGTTTTGAACGCTACCATACACTAGTGGAGTATTAGCGTAGGGTTCAGCACGGCACAGACTAGGCACACTAACACAGGGTCTCCCAAGATGCCATCGCATTTTGAGAGACCCAAACCTGGTACAGTTACAGTTAAAAGTTAAAGTTACTAAAAAAAGTGTTAAAAAAAAAAAAAAAATACAAAAAAAATAAAAAAATAAAAATACAAAAAAAATATAAAATAAAAAAACCAAAAATAGTTGTCGTTTTATTGTTCTCTCTCTCTATTCTCTCTCTATTGTTCTGCTCTTTTCTATTGTATTCTATACTGCAATGTTTTATTGTTATGTTTTTATCAGGTTTGCTTTATAGGTATGCAATTTTTTTATACTTTTTTATTGTTAACCACTTTTTTGTTTTCAGGTACGCCATTCAGCTGCAGAGCGGATTTATTTATCTTGACAGCAACAGCGTTTGCTCCCACGATATATAAAGCCGTGACTCCAGCGCTGTCGGAGGTGATTTCACCACCACAGTTCCATACTTCAGCATATATGCCGAAGCGTGGGGGCAGTAGTGGGTGGAGGAGCAATTTGCTCCTGCCTTTTGCGGGAGGATGCCCCCATGCTTCGGCATATATATATTTTAGGTAGGCACAGGTTGCGTTAAATGTTTTATTTTTTACTATGTTTTTTTTGTATTTGCTTTGCAGGTATGGTAAGGTATACTGTTATACTGTAATGTTACTTTGTTTTTTTGTTAACCATCATTTGCTTAGCAGGTACGCCATTCAGTTGCAGCGCGGATTTATTTATCTTGACAGCAAAAGCGTTTGCTCCCACGATATATAAAGCCGTGACTCCAGCGCTGTCGGAGGTGATTTCACCACCACAGTTCCATACTTCAGCATATATGCCGAAGCGTGGGGGCAGTAGTGGGTGGAGGAGCAATTTGCTCCTGCCTTTTGCGGGAGGATGCCCCCATGCTTCGGCATATATATATTTTAGGTAGGCACAGGTTGCGTTAAATGTTTTATTTTTTACTATGTTTTTTTTTGTATTTGCTTTGCAGGTATGGTAAGGTATACTGTTATACTGTAATGTTACTTTGTTTTTTTGTTAACCATCATTTGCTTAGCAGGTACGCCATTCAGTTGCAGCGCGGATTTATTTATCTTGACAGCAAAAGCGTTTGCTCCCACGATATATAAAGCCGTGACTCCAGCGCTGTCGGAGGTGATTTCACCACCACAGTTCCATACTTCAGCATATATGCCGAAGCGTGGGGGCAGTAGTGGGTGGAGGAGCAATTTGCTCCTGCCTTTTGCGGGAGGATGCCCCCATGCTTCGGCATATATAAATGGTGCATGTATGCCCATCATTAGAAGTGGGCGAATGAAGGGAGGTATTCTAATGGTGGGCATACCCACCGATCAATATCTTTTTTTCGTTCAGCCCACAGGCTGCATGAAAAAAAAGTTTACAATACAAGGACCAGCAACGTACTGGTATGTTGCTGGACTTTGAGTGGTTATACCAGAATGATGCCTGCAGGTTTAGGTATCATCTTGGTATCATTCTTTTCAGCCAGCGGTCGGCTTTCATGTAAAAGCAATCCTAGTGGCTAATTAGCCTCTAGACTGCTTTTACAAGCAGTGGGAGGGATTCCCCCCCCCCCCCACCGTCTTCCATGTTTTTCTCTGGCTCTCCTGTCCCAACAGGGAACCTGAGAATGCAGCCGGTGATTCGGCCAGCTGACCATAGAGCTGATCAGAGACCAGAATGGCTCCAATCATCTCTATGGCCTAAGAAACCGGAAGCTACGAGCATTTCATGACTTAGATTTCGCCGGATGTAAACAGCGCCATTGGAAAATTGGGAAAGCATTTTATCACACCGATCTTGGTGTGGTCAGATACTTTGAGGGCAGAGGAGAGATCTAGGGTCTAATAGACCCCAATTTTTTCAAAAAAGAGTACCTGTCACTACCTATTGCTATCATAGGGGATATTTACATTCCCTGAGATAACAATAAAAAAGATAAAAAAAAAAAAAAATGAAAGGAACAGTTTAAAAATAAGATAAAAAATCAAAAAATTAATAAAAAAAAAAAAAAAAAAGCACCCCTGTCCCCCCCTGCTCTCGCGCAAAGGCGAACGCAAGCGTCGGTCTGGCGTCAAATGTAAACAGCAATTGCCCCATGCATGTGAGGTATCACCGCGAAGGTCAGATCGAGGGCAGTAATTTTAGCAGTAGACCTCCTCTGTAAATCTAAAGTGGTAACCTGTAAAGGCTTTTAAAGGCTTTTTAAAATGTATTTAGTTTTTCGCCACTGCACGTTTGTGCGCAATTTAAAAGCATGTCATGTTTGGTATCCATGTACTCGGCCTAAGATCATCTTTTTTATTTCATCAAACATTTGGGCAATATAGTGTGTTTTAGTGCATTAAAATTTTAAAAAGTGTGTTTTTTCCCCAAAAAATGCGTTTGAAAAATCGCTGCGCAAATACTGTGTGAAAAAAAAAAATGAAACACCCACCATTTTAATCTGTAGGGCATTTGCTTTAAAAAAATATATAATGTTTGGGGGTTCAAAGTAATTTTCTTGCAAAAAAAAATTATTTTTTTATGTAAACAACAAGTGTCAGAAAGGGCTTTGTCTTCAAGTGCTTAGAAGAGTGGGTGATGTGTGACATAAGCTTCTAAATGTTGTGCATAAAATGCCAGGACAGTTCAAAACCCCCCCAAATGACCCCATTTTGGAAAGTAGACACCCCAAGCTATTTGCTGAGAGGCATGTTGAGTCCATGGAATATTTTATATTGTGACACAAGTTGCGGGAAAAAGACAATTTTTTTTTTTTTTTTTGCACAAAGTTGTCACTAAATGATATATTGCTCAAACATGCCATGGGAATATGTGAAATTACACCCCAAAATACATTCTGCTGCTTCTCCTGAGTACGGGGATACCACATGTGTGAGACTTTTTGGGAGCCTAGCCGCGCACGGGACCCCGAAAACCAAGCACCGCCTTCAGGCTTTCTAAGGGCGTAAATTTTTGATTTCACTCTTCACTGCCTATCACAGTTTCGGAGGCCATGGAATGCCCAGGTGGCACAAACCCCCCCCAAATGACCCCATTTTGGAAAGTAGACACCCCAAGCTATTTGCTGAGAGGTATAGTGAGTATTTTGCAGACCTCACTTTTTGTCACAAAGTTTTGAAAATTGAAAAAAGAAAAAAAAAATATGTTTTTATTGTCTTTCTTCATTTTCAAAAACAAATGAGAGCTGCAAAATACTCACCATGCCTCTCAGCAAATAGCTTGGGGTGTCTACTTTCCAAAATGGGGTCATTTTGGGGGGTTTTGTGCTATCTTGGCATTTTATGGCCTTCAAAACTGTGATGGGTAGTGAGGAGTAAAATCAAAAATTAACGCTCTTAGAAATCCTGAAGGCGGTGATTGGATTTTGGGGCCCGTATGAAGCTAGGCTCCCAAAAAGTGCCACTCATGTGGTATCCCCATACTCAGGAGAAGTAGCAGAATGTATTTTGGGGTGTAATTCCACATATGCCCATGGCATGTTTGAGCAATATATCATTTAGTGACAACTTTGTGAAAAAAAAAAAAAAAAAAAAAAAAATTGTCACTTTCCCGCAACTTGTGTCAAAATATAAAATATTCCATGGACTCAACATGCCTCTCAGCAAATAGCTTGGGGTGTCTACTTTCCAAAATGGGGTCATTTGGGGGGGTTTTGTGCCATCTTGGGATTTTATGGCCTTCAAAACTGTGATAGGTAGTAAGGAGTGAAATCAAGAATTTATGCCCTTAGAAATCCTGAAGGCGGTGCTTGGTTTTCGGGGCCCCGTACGCGGCTAGGCTCCCAAAAAGTCCCACACATGTGGTATCCCCGTACTCAGGAGAAGCAGCTAAATGTATTTTGGGGTGCAATTCCACATATGCCCATGGCCTGTGTGAGCAATATATCATTTAGTGACAATTTTGTGCAAAAAAAAAAAAAATTGTCACATTCCCGCAACTTGTGTTAAAAAATAAAATATTCCATGGACTCAACATGCCTCTCAGCAAATAGCTTGGGGTGTCTACTTTCCAAAATGGGGTCATTTGGGGGGGTTTTGTGCCATCTTGGCATTTTATGGCCTTCAAAACCGTGATAGGTAGTGAGGAGTGAAATCAAAAATTTATGCCCTTAGAAATCCTGAAGGCGGTGCTTGGTTTTCAGGGCCTCGTACGCGGTTAGGCTCCCAAAAAGTCCCACACATGTGGTATCCCCGTACTCAGGAGAAGCAGCAGAATGTATTTTGGGGTGTAATTCCACATTTGCCCATGGCATGTTTGAGCAATATATCATTTAGTGACAACTTTGTGCAAAAAAAAAAAAAAAAAATGGTCACTTTCCCGCAACTTGTGTCAAAATATAAAATATTCCATGGACTCAACATGCCTCTCAGCAAATAGCTTGGGGTGTCTACTTTCCAAAATGGGGTCATTTGGGGGGGTTTTGTGCCATCTTGGCATTTTATGGCCTTCAAAACTGTGATAGGTAGTGAGGTGTGAAATCAAAAATTTATGCCCTTTGAAATCCTGAAGGTGGTGCTTGGTTTTCGGGGCCCCGTACGCGGCTAGGCTCCCAAAAAGTCCCACACATGTGGTATCCCCGTACTCAGGAGAAGCAGCTAAATGTATTTTGGGGTGCAATTCCACATATGCCCATGGCCTGTGTGAGCAATATATCATTTAGTGACAACTTTGTGCAAAAAAAAAAAAAATTGTCACATTCCCGCAACTTGTGTCAAAAAATAAAATATTCCATGGACTCGACATGCCTCTCAGCAAATAGCTTGGGGTGTCTACTTTCCAAAATGGGGTCATTTGGGGGGGTTTTGTGCCATCTTGGCATTTTATGGCCTTCAAAACTGTGATAGGTAGTGAGGTGTGAAATCAAAAATTTATGCCCTTTGAAATCCTGAAGGCGGTGCTTGGTTTTCGGGGCCCCGTATGCGGCTAGGCTCCCAAAAAGTCCGACACATGTGGTATCCCCGTACTCAGGAGAAGCAGCTAAATGTATTTTGGGGTGCAATTCCACATATGCGCATGGCCTGTGTGAGAAATATATCATTTAGTGACAACTTTTTGTAATTTTTTTTTTTTTTTGTCATTATTCAATCACTTGGGACAAAAAAAAAAAATATTCAATGGGTTCAACATGCCTCTCAGCAATTTCCTTGGGGTGTCTACTTTCCAAAATGGGGTCATTTGTGGGGGTTTTGTACTGCCCTGCCATTTTAGCACCTCATGAAATGACATAGGCAGTCATAAAATAAAAGCTGTGTAAATTCCAGAAAATGTACCCTAGTTTGTAGACGCTATAACTTTTGCGCAAACCAATAAATATACGCTTATTGACATTTTTTTTTACCAAAGACATGTGGCCGAATACATTTTGGCCTAAATGTATGACTAAAATTGAATTTATTGGATTTTTTTTATAACAAAAAGTAGAAAATATCATTTTTTTTCAAAATTTTCGGTCTTTTTCCGTTTATAGCGCAAAAAATAAAAACGGCAGAGGTGATCAAATACCATCAAAAGAAAGCTCTATTTGTGGGAAGAAAAGGACGCAAATTTCGTTTGGGTACACCATTGCATGACTGCGCAATTAACAGTTAAAGCGACGCAGTGCCAAATTGTAAAAAGTGCTCTGGTCAGGAAGGGGGTAAAACCTTCCGGGGCTGAAGTGGTTAATACAGGCACACAGAGACGCACTCACAGGTTTACTGCTCATAGCACAAAAATGGTACACGACATTGAGCCATTTATTACATGCTCGACGGAGGGGGTCGTCTATCTGCTCCAGTGCCCTTGTGGGTTGCGGTATGTGGGCAGGACTAGGCGACCCCTCTCCGTCAGATTAAACAAGCATATTACCAATATCAAAAATGGATTCCCAAAACATTCAGTTTCCAAACACTATTTAACCATACATAATAAGGATCCCTCTAATACTATTTTCCTTTGGATTGATAAATATCGACCACATTGGAGGGGTAGCTGTCTCGTCAGGAGTATCTCCAGACTTGAGATGCTATGGATCCACAAAATAAAATGCTATACCCCGTATGGACTTAACGTGGATATTGATACAAATGCATTCATAGACAACTCTTGAGGGTGTCTTTTATCTGAAGTAGGGGGAGGAGCTTACATCTGCATTTATCGGGTGTTTGATTTCCAATATGTTATTGTATCTATGTTAATTTTTTTCTTTATTCTTTATTAAGATGAACCTTATATCTCTGTTCGATATTTGATCAATTGGATATTGGATACATGGTTTTATAGGCTTTGTTGTCTGACCCCTGTGTATGCTTCAAACCTGACTCGATGTGGGCTATAGGAAATTATGTTTTGTTCTTATTACTATACCAATGGGGTGGCAGCTTTTCCTAAGGATTAATATCAATATACTATAATTTTTTTCCCTGAGGGGGGTGGAAGTTAGGGTCCACGTATCTGGTATGTGCCATCTACTTTGATGGTCCTTTATGAGATCTATCTGAATAAGATCTTTATACCACCACTCAATGGTGTTCTTGGGGAGTTGTTTGCCTTTTATGTGGTAAACACCCTAGTTTATACCATTTTTAACAATATTCTATGTTTTTTATTATGCTTTTCTGTCCTCTTCAATATTTATAATTTTTATTATCTATTTTTTATCTTTTAATTTTTAATTTCCAAACAACTGTATATTAGCAATCCCGAGCAACCCCTATGGTTTCCTTTTGAGGTTAAGGCCTAACTTGATTGGTGCCATGTGGTTGCTAACTAATTTACATGAGGAATTATGCTTCTAACATTTTTGGGTTTGTTTTTTTACTTTTTGTCTGACCCGCCGTAGGGGTACATCTGTCCAATATGGCGGATCGGGACTCTTGCCATGTTCTTGGGTGGAACGCGGGATGATTTCCTAGTCCGGACTCACATCGAGGCTTGGTTTTCTATGGTATTATTTTTACACGACACGTCAGTGCGCCGCCCGTGCCCCAGACAACGTTATTGTGTGACGAAACGCATGTCGGGAGGAGCTGACGTGCTGACGTCTCGCGTGCTGTGTTTGAGGGACGGGTGTCCGTACAAGCCGGCCGGCTGATTTGTTTTTCCTGCTCTAATACATTGTAAGTGGCTTTCCTTTATTTTAATAAATGATGCACAAACAGTATTACGCTATGGTGATCCTTTTTTGTTCTGGGAACATCTGAATATCACCGTATTCCATCGGGTCATGGTCTTTGGCTGATGAGTTTGGCGATCCCCATGCTAACCTCCTAGAAGGGTTTTTCCTGGAGATTTCCTGTGTCTGGATAAAGGCCTTGGCCGGGTATAGGTCGCAAGCATATTTAGCTTGCCATCTGGTAAGCGAGCATTTTTTTATCACTGCTGGTGCGGTGGAGGACGAAATTTAAATATTTTGGACTATATTACAATTTTTGGTTGATTTTTACAGCACTTTCTATTCACATTTATGGACGTTTCATATTGTTTTTATATCATTGATTTGATTATCATTGGTGCATGTTACTTAGTTTACTTATCGCTGCTACTTATTATTTATTTGAACTTTTAGGTGTATTGTCGGACCGACAATTCATTAATAGCCACGAGTAGCTTTAAATGACTTTTTTTCCTTTGAAATGCCATTTTGCTGTCAGACTGTTCTAAACATGGGAAACATGCACCCCTTTACAGGCATACTATAGACACCCCCCACTTACAAAATTTAAAGGAATATTACACTTTTATTGTTTCACTTTAAGCATTATTAAAATCATTGCTCCCGAAAAAACGGACATTTTTAAAACTTTTTTTGCATTGATCCATGTCCCCTGGGGCAGGACCCGGGTCCCCAAACACTTTTTATGACAATAATTTGCATATAAGCCTTTAAAATTAGCACTTTTGATTATTCATGTTCGAGTACCATAGACTTTAACGGTGTTCGCGTGTTCAAACAAATTTTTTGCCTGTTCGCATGTTCTGGTGAGAACCGAAAAGGGGGGTGTTCGGCTCATCCCTACAGGAGAAACAATGCAAAGCGCACAGCACTGCCTGCTTGGAGGAGTGATAAAAGGACCAGCGTGGCCTGTTTTCAGCCTCTCGGGACACCATTCAACGCCTGCCAGCAGGAGGTCTGTGTGTAACAAAGGAGTGAGAGACTGTGGCCTATACAGTGGAGAGCCAAATCGCCAGCCTCTGAGGGATTTCGGAGTACAGCCTTGCTATCCTAGCAAGCGGACCGGCCTGCGCTTCAGAGTAACTGGAAGCCCCTGCACTTAAGCCCATCGGGAGTTGCAGCTTGGCGCGGCGGCATTATCTTCACCAGACGGAGACACCAGGAGGGGATTCCGGACGGAGCCTCGCAGCCATTGGAGTCCATTGTGGTGAGAGGGCACCTGCCCATTCCAGTAGAGAGTATAGTATTGCTGAGTGAGTTCTTTCTACAGGCTGCTGTTGAGACTTGTAGTTCCACTGAGGTGAATCTACTTCTTCACAGGCATCATACAGCTGGACTTTGGGGCCTTGTTCTTCTCCCCTGTGCTGTAAGGTCAGTACTGTATTGCACTCACATATAAAGAGGAATCTACAAGTGGTGATATTTCTTCAGTTAAGCAGTCATCAGCATATCGTTTGTTCTACAGTCATTTAATTTCCTTTGTTTTTGTGGATTACAAATACTGCAGTTTAAACATCAGGCTAGCTGAAGATATCCGGAATTAAAAGAACTTTCATCATCTTCCTCTTTTACCAAGCATTGCTGCTCTACTTATAAGTTGAACTCTGAATTATAGCCTAGGGGGAGCCATTGAGTACATGCTCAGCTAGACTTTACTTCTTGAATGTAAAGATTATATACTGCATTTTGGTCTGTGTGTTGAGGCCTCAGTGGGAGGGTATTTAATATATGTTTTGAAGATATTGAGCACTTATCCCTCTGTACACCTGTTTACATATACTCTTTAAAGCGATTATATGGTTATAAGTTCTGTATATGTGCATTAAATGATAAAAATTTACAATTATAATTTGTGTTTATTCATTGCTCTTCATTGTGTTCCATTACTTATTATAGTAAACTTTTCTGAGTGGTTCAGTGATATTGTGTGTGTTTCTCATTGCTAACGTCACATTGCAGAATGGAACCCAAGGTGTCAGAGGTAAAAGAGGATCTGCAGAGTCGGGGTAGCCAGTGGGGTATAGAGTCAATCAGCAGCCCTCACGGGGGTACTGCTACATGTATAAGTCTTATTGTCAGCCAGGGCCAGACCTGTGGACTACAGAACACCTTCATGAGGATGATGAGAGAAGATGGTGTTCTGTAGTCCAAACACACAGCCATAATGGCTTTACCACTTCGAAAGGACAGTTACGGTGAATACCATATAATAATTTTCTGTTCATAAGTTTAGAAGCACATTCCCCCATATTTTATTAAAACTAGAATTCTTTCTTGGAATATTGGAAATAGATGGCAGTGTGGTTGATTTACTAAAGGAGTAAAGCATTCTCATTTTGTCAAGTAAATGTTTTACTTAGCTCAGCGAATGAAGGAAAGCTGTGCTGACTTTAATCATCCAATCATCTCCGAACTAAAACCCATTTTTTAATCCTTTCACGTAATTGGGTATTCTTTGCAAAGTGAATGTCATTTGCTATTTTTGTAAATCAACCCCATTTTTTAGGTCAGCTGAAATGGAAGTGTTCCATTATATTAGTGTCAGCAGAAAGAGTAGTTTGGACCAGGATCATCCACTGATTATGTGAAAGGCTGGGGGGGGACAAGTCACCCCATTGTCTAGATCAGTTATGACGATGCATCATCCAGTTGTTTGTGATGATAATGTGACACTACCTTTAGATGGCATTGTTGATAATGGAACACTGGTGTATGGATAGACAGTGCTTCCTATGAAGCTGGAATTACCTGGGTTGTTGTTTCCTCCACATGTCATCGTTGGTGTAGGGATATTTGACACATAATTGAATGCAACGTTCAGGTTGGTGCTGATCCAGGTTTGGTAGCTTGTCACCAGTGTATACACGCCGGGGTAGTTGGGTTTTGCACATCCTAATCCCGAACTCGCAACTCCCACCTGGTACCATACGCCCTGGACCTTGCACACCAGAGGTCCTCCTAAGTCACCCTGTAAGACATTAATAATCATTAGCTGCACAAAACGTCTATCTATTCAGTATGCTTCAACAAAATGTTTCAGTCTTAACATTCGTCTTTTTCCATGAATGTGTAATCACACAAAAACTAGTTGAGCACCCAGTAAATGGTAATAGAATAGGCACAGCACAAGAACTTGAAGAATTAGCAACCAAATCAATTTTGATTTGGTAAATTTGCTTAAAGAATAAGTTTTGTTCACCTTATAGCATTAATGTACTTCTTTTGCAAAAATAAAAAATCTTTCTATCTTACTATGTAACTATGTAAATGATCACCATTCTCACTAAATACCCAGGCATCATTTTTATTCTACCTTAGCTTTCATCTTAAATAGATTGTTCATTTGGCAGAGTGTGCAGGAGCTGAGAAATCAGATGACAGCCTATGTGGCAGAGCTGTAGTATTGAAAACAGGATATGTATGTCCCAGGTTTGTAAAGCTCACCATACACTATACACTCTGATTGTACAATCTCTATTAGATCTACCACCAACTAAAATGACCTAGTTGCACTGCCATTACTGTTAACAGCACACTAAACACAGAAGCAAGCACACATTTTGCCACGTAAAAAAAAAAAAGCCACAAATGCAGAAAAATGCATAGTAAAAAATGTGAAACCCGCCGAAATGTCCCATGAGCTACTCTTGCAAATGTAGCACAGTCCATTGAAATCAATAGGCCTCCCTATGCGTTTCACTGGAAAAACAAGCCGAAAAATGCATGAATGGGGCCTGAAAGTAAAATTGGTTTGTTTACACAAGAACAATGAGGCTCCATTCACATCTGTGCGTTTCCAAACGCATGGCAAACCACACAGAAAATGCCTGTTTTTTTGCCTTGCATTTTAGGAATGTGCCACAAACGCACCAAAAAAATACAGTAAAAAACACTATACTCCACTCAATCACTGGGGTGATTGTTGCATGTAGGGCAGCCCATTCAAGTGAAAGGGCTGCCCTATGAATGACGAATGAAAACGCTGCAAAACGCCCCCCAAAAAAAACGCATGCTACGCAGAGATGTGCACTGGACTTGGCAGCTGAGTGTCTACGTCCCTTCCCTCCTATGTACTTGTATAAAGCTGGTGGTCATACACTATGCAATCTGATTGTACTATCTCTGTATAATCTCCTTTAAATTTACCAGAATTATGGAATAGAACGGCTCACCTATCTATCCATTCACTCTGTATCCAATCACACAGGTCCTTGCACTACATAGTTGATGGTAGCTCTAAATGAGATTGTACAAACAGATTGCATAGTGTATGGTGAGCTTTACAGAACCCAGAACACACTTCTCCTGTTTTCAATATACTACAGCTCCATCCACATGCTGATTGCTCAGCTACTGCACACTCTGCCAAATGAATGATCTATGCAAGATGAAGTTTACATTTACATTTTTGGTTGTAACGTGACAAAATGTGGACCATTTCAAGGGGTATTAATACTTTTTCTAGGCACGGTATTACTTTCACGTATAGAATATATTGAGGCACTCCCCTTTTTCGGTGCATAGCACTTGTCGGATCCTTGCACACATATAATTCTGTTTCCCTACATATCTTTCTGTTTTATTATGTCTGTTGTTTGTTTCTTTTTTGTATCTTTATCTGGGGTTTTGTATCTTTAAATTCCATCTATGCATCCTCTTCAGCTGCTCTTTGCTTTTCTTATTGGGTGCGACAACTCTGTGGGGGTCGCCATTTGAAGGTGTTATTTTAGATCACTTTTCAAGCTGGTTTGTAAGTTCTGTTCTATTAAGGACACTAGTGTGTATAGTATTGTAATCATTTCTAGGGAGGGCTTTAATATATTTTGTGAATGTATTTTTTAGTTTATATATCTTACTTGAAATGAAGCAAAATTCACAAAACGCGTCAAATTATAGGACACCCCTTTTTGTTATGTTTTAGTAACCTGGCTGTGTGGAATATGTACAGGTATATGGAAAAACCATATTAGTTTGATGCACACTTTATACTAATGTATGCTGGTTGTAATGAACCAGCTTGGTATTTTTTTTTTTTTAACTTCATCTCTTAACCACTTGCCATCCGCAATACATATATATATACGTTGTGGTTTGCAAGTGATTTACTGGGATTGTGGCTGAAGATATCATTCAACACCCACAATATCGTTTTTCTACAGCTGGCGCCTGGCTTTCTCATTAACATGGTTTGAGCAGCTCATGAGCCGCTGGAACGCTTTTAGATCTCTCCATAAAGAGGACCTGTCATCCTTATTTCTATTACAAGGGATGTTTACATTCCTTGTAATGGGAATAAATGTAATAAAAATAAATAAATGAAAAGGGACAGTGTAGAAAAAAAAAGTAAATAAAAAATAAAATAAAAAATCGAAAGCGCCCCATCCCTCTGTGCTCACGCGCAGAAGCAAACGCATACCTAAGTCACGCATGCCTATGTAAATGGTATTCACACCACACATGTGAAGTATCTCCACGAACGTTAGAGTGAGAGCAATAATTCTAGAACTAGACCTCTTCTGTAACTCTCTGTAAAGGTGTTTAAAGCATCGACTATGGAGATTTTTAAGTACCGTATTTTCTCGCCATTGAACGAGTGTGCCCAATTTTAAAGTGTGACATGTTAGGTATCTATTTACTCAGAATATCATCTTCTTTCACATTGTAGAAAAAAAATGGGTTAAATATTGTGTTTTTTTTTTAATTCATTAAAGTGTATTCTTCCCAAAAAGTTGCGTTTGCAAAACTGCTGCGCAAAAAATGTGTACTTGTGCAAATGCTCCGATACCAGAAACTGATACTTTCAGGCTCAGTTCTTTCAACTGTCAGCGGGATTCCCCCACTCGACAGCTGAAATGTAAACAGTAAAGAACCTTCAATTATGGTTTGGGAAGGAGCAGGGCCACCACTTCCTTCACAATTGATGAATCATTCAGCTGTCAGTGGGGTTTCTCTGTTGACAGTGGAAGTGTAAACAAAGTCCTGGCTATTGGAGCAGCCGGGCAATATTTATCAACAACATTGTACAGCTGCAAAACAGAAGGATAAAAAGAAACATTGTTTCATTTTGTATCCTACTGTTAATTGAGCTACAGATTAAAGGGATGGACTTCGATCTGCAGATGAAGTCAATTTAAATCAACCTGTCAAGTAAGAAAAAGTATATATTTTTTTTTTATTAACTGTTTCCTCTGTTTAACCACTTGCCGACCGGCTCACGCTGATATACATTTGCAAAGTGGCACAGGTAAGCAAAACAACGTAACCGAACTTCACTGTGTCATCGTGGGTCCCGTGAACTGGATGTTTGGCAGCGGTCCGCGATTGCAGAGAGGAGAGGCAGAACGGGGAGATGCCTAAGTAAACAAGGCATTTCCCTGTTCTGCCTAGCAACATGACAGGGATCTACTGCTCCCAGTGAGCCCATCCCCCCTACAGTTAGAACACGCCCAGGGAACAAACTTAACCCCTTGATCGCCCCCTAGTATTTAACTCCTTCCCTGCCAGTGACATTTACACAGTAATCAGTGCATTTTTATATCACTGATTACTGTATGAATGACAATGGTCCCAAAATACTGTCAAAAGTGTTCGATCTGTCCGCTGCAATGTCGCAGTCACAATAAAAGATTGCCACCATTACTAAAAAATAAAATAAATAATAATAAAAATGCCATAACTCTATCCCCTTTTTTGCAGACGCGATAACTTTTGCGCAAAGCAATATACGCTTATTGCAATTTTTTTTACCAAAAATATTTATAAGAATACATATCGGCCTAAACTGAGGAAGAAATTAGTTTTTTTTATATATTTTTGGGGGATATTTATTATAGCAAAAAGTAAAAAATATTGCTTTTTTTTCAAAATGTTCGCTTTTATTTTGTTTATAACGCAAAAAATAAAAAACGGCAGAGGTGATCAAATACCACCAAAAGAAAACTCTATTTGTGGGAAAAAAAGGACGTCAATTTTGTTTGGGTACGTCGCATGACCGTGCAATTGTCAGGTAAATCGACGCAGTGCCGTATCACAAAAAAGGGCCTGGTCATTAAGGGGGTAAATTATTCCGGGGCTGAAGTGGTTAACCCCTAATTTACGCTAATCAGCCCTAATAAACTTCTTATTCTCCTTCTCCATTTAAAGGAGAAGTAAGCTTCCTCTGCTGTCTTTTACCTATAAGTAACTTTACCTATAGTTAGTGAAAATATCACCTAAACGTGCACCGTTTAGGAGATATTTACATTAGATGCAGACAGTGACATCACTGGCACATGCGCTCTGAAGGAACGGGCACAAGTGCCTTTACTTCCAAGCCCTGCCCTGTGAAGGGTTAGCATGTGTGGGAGTGACATCATCGTGGCTCCAGCCAATAACAGAGACGAAGCCCGCAAACCCGGAAGCAAGATGGGTGAAAATGGATGCGGCTGCATTGCTGACATCACGGCGCTGGAACAGCTTTGTTTGAAGGTAAGTTCCACATGATATGCTAGTATGCGATGCATACTAGCACATTATGCCTTTGCCTTGCAGGAAGAAAAAAATAAATACAAATTTCCAGCGGTATACAACTGCTTTAATTACTATTTTCCTGCTGATTTTCTTTTTTTTTGTTCACTTCTATTTTATAAACGAAACTATTATTTTCAATATTTCTTTATTGGTATTTTTAATAAAATGAACAAGGCGTACATGATTAAAACTTTTTTTTTGTTTGTTTTTTTTTTGCTTTGTTTGTTAATATTTTTACACCTTTAACATATGTTTACATGTTTCACATTGAAAAAAGTGCAAATAGAAAAAAAAAAAATGTTATTTCTTTTGTAAATACCTTTTCAATACTTTGTACGTTTGCTGACGACTGAAGTGTAAACAAAACAGTTGCTGGCAGGTATCGGTAAGTGGAATTGGCGAGTACTTAAAAAAAAAAGTATGGTTGCTCGTACTCGCTATAAAAAAAAATGGTAATGGTGTATTCCTAATTAAAACTTAATTCAAGACAAAATTATTTTAGTATAAAAGCTAATTTATAAAAAAAAATTGCTTTGCAAATGTCTCATTTGTGCAAGTGTAACAAATAATTCCCATAATATTTGTAACATGTGTGTAATAGATTCCTTGCTGCCTTCTGCTGGGCATATGTAACAACCCGTAACAGTCAATATGACAGCTTCCTCCTGGTTGTTAGGGAGCCAACACCTGCCAACATCCTAACAACCAGTGACTCCTACCCTGCTCGGCACTTTCAGCTGTCAGCCAGGGGTTCCTATCTGACAGGTAACAGCTGGCATAGTGTACCATACCAGACCCTTATCTGATCATGCAGCCTTGGTGGCCAGGAAAAAAGGTGGCAAGTGTGTGCCCCCCTCCCTGAACCATACCAGGCCACAACATTGGGGAATACTTTACCAGGGTTACCCTCTGGAAAGCACCTTTTCCCCATGTTGAAGAGCACAAGGGCCTCTTCTCCACAACCCCAGCATGGTGGTTGTGGGGGTCTGCGGGCAGAGGACTTATTGAAATCTAAAGCCCCCTTTTAAAAATAAGGGGACCCAGATGCTGCCCCCCTCCATGTGAATGACAGAACATCTAACATTTTGCAATCCATTTCAAGTAAAACAAAAAACACATTTTGAATCAATCTAAGCATTAAAGTGGTTCTAAAGTCTAAGGCCTCTTTCACACGAGGGATCCGTATGTCCGTTTTGCATCCTTCCATTTTCATATGAAAAACGGACATACATGTATCCCTATGGAGCATCGGATGTCAGCAGTGACATGTCCGCTGACATCCAACCCGCTCCGATCCGAAAAGTGTAACGGAGGAAAACCCTACTTTTTCATCCGTTTTCGGATCGGATCGGGTGATGACGGACACTACGGTCCGTCATCATCTGATCCCCCATAGGGGAGAGCGGCGCTCTGACAGGTCCGTCACTGCACAGTGTGCAGCGATGGACCTGTCATCTTCCTGCTCAGCGGGGATCGGCGGAGCAATCCCCGCTGAGCAAGCGGGTGTTCACGGGGCGGATTATCACTGATCCGCCCCGTGTGAAAGAGCCCTAATGCCGCGTACACACGATCAGGATTTTGGTTGGAAAAAGATATAATGGCTTTTCTGATGGGATGACTCTCAAACTTGCCTTGCATACACACAGTCACACAAAAGTTCTCTGAACTTTCGACCGTCAAGAACACAGTGACGTACAACACTACGACGAGCCGAGAAAATGAAGTTCAATTCTTCTAAGCATGCGTCAAATTGTTTCTGAGCATGCGTGATTTTTTTGTGCGTCCGAATGGCATAAAGACGATTGTTTTTTGGATAGGAACTTTTTCCGACTGAAAAATAGAGAACCTGTTCTCAATCTTTTGCTGGCTGGAATTCCGCCAGCAAAAGTCTGATGGAGCATACACACAGTCACATTTTCCAACCAAAAGCTCACATCGGTCTTTTGCTGGTGGCATTTCCAATTGTGTGTATGGGGCATTAGTGTTTTTCACCTTAAAATTGAAGTATGGGGATGTTTTTTTTTTTTTTTTTAATCATACTTATCGTCCGATGCTGCATCTGTCCCCTGCTGGCTCTAAGACTGAGAACCAAATGATCAAATGCTGCCAATCGCTCAGTTCTCTGAGTGTAGCGAGCAGAGAACTGGTGACTGTCAGTCACTGGCTCTCTGATCTGGCCCCTGCGCTCCCTGGAGCACTGAGCTGTGGCGGGGTGGTAAGAGGCTGGCTCAGGCTCTCAACGGCTCACTGAGAGGCTGAGCTGGGTGCCGGTCCAGGCATGTGTGCATTTCCTGATCATATGGCCGTGATCTTTCCTCAGCCTGGACAGGCTCTGTGAAATCAGCCGACAGAGGGAAAATGGGTCACAAGAGTGCAGAATGAATTGCACTCATGTGGTCCACAGGAGAAGTACAGACAAACTTGCACTAGGGTAAAAAAACGCCCCACTATCTGTCATACCCCCCATCCCTAAGCACATGGCTGCTTCATCACTGTCTGTGGCTTCATCACCGCTCCCCATAGTTCTTGTTTGGCAGGAGAAACCAAGGGCAGTGGAACCATAGGCTCCTGCTGCTATCAGTAAAACTCCTGTGGGGAGGGAGTGGACATGCATGGATGCCTATTTAGCAGATTTGCAAAGGAGGTACCTGAAGGAGAGAAGAGTCAACAGTACAGGTGGGAACTGCTAGAAGCTGATGTAAGTGACCTTTCTGTTCAATATTGTTGCACAGAGCAGGTAGATATATCCTCTTTTTTATTAAAAATAATAGAGTTTAGAGTCACTTTAATTAATGTCATGCATTGATTCTGCTTCCTGTGAAGAAATCCAAACCTAAAGGTGAGCCATGCTAGAATGTTCTTGGTGTCACTCACCTGGCAGAAGTCCTTTCCCCCATCCTTGTAGCCGGCACAGATCTGATCATACTGGATAGTGATGTCACCTCCTGCATTGGTATACATTGTTTGACATGTATTGCGGTCTATTAGCGGAACCATGACCTCCTGGAGGGCCCCTTGTGAAACTAAACTCCCTGGTGATAAAACACAGACAAGAAGATGATTAATGGCCATTCTTGGCAAGGCTATACATAGACTGATCACTGTTATGTTCCATTCACACATGTGCATTGTAGGATTGCACTCAAAATTGCACGGTTTCTCGCAACACACAAAAAATGTGCATTTTTTTTGCAGAAGGACTGCAGTGCCATTAATGGTTAACTCCACCCCAATTCACCTTGCTAAAGTGTGCAAAATCAAGCAAACAAAGTTTCATGCATTTTGCTATGGCGCTATTTAAAATAAAAGAGACATGTACAGTGCCTCTTTGGTGTAATTTAGATGCAGTAAGCAGCCTATTCAAATGAATGGACTTCCTTACCACTAGACAGAAAAAAATTGGATTTTTATTACAGCTTACCTGTAAAATCCTTTTCTATGAGTACATCATGGGACACAGAGCCTTAAGTAATTACCATACTTAATGGGTTATGGGCCACCTTCAGGTGATGGACAATGGTATATCCAATCATGGAAGTTCACTCCCTATATAACCCCTCCTCCTTCCAGGAACACATCAGTTTTTGTAGCAAAGCAATATACTTAAATCCCAAAAGAGGAGAGGGACCTCTGTATCCCATGATGTACTCCCAGAAAAGGATTTTACAGGTAAGCTGTAATAAAAATCCTATTTTCTTTATCGTACATCATGGGACACAGAGCACAGAAAGTGCACTTACTTGTGTATTTTCCATGAAAATCGTCAGTTTATCTTCGATGACGTCATGCGCGATTGTGCAGTGTGTACTTTCATTAACGGCATGTATATAGTGCCGTTTGTTTATTTCCGGCATGTCTGTAATTGACTGTGTGCAAGCTTCCCCTCTGAACAGCACAGAGGAGAAGTCTCGCGATGCAGGAATGATTCTAGTCTTCCTGATACTCCCCCTTGTGACTAAATAAACGACGCTACGGCGCATGCGCAAGATTTCGTCAGGGGTATGAACTAGGGGCAGAAATGACGTCTGCATCGGCTTCGGATAACAGAACAAAGAATGGTGCTGGCGATACCTGGAAGAGACTCCACAATCAAACAACAAAAAAAGATACTTCTAACACTTGTTTCAGAGTAATTTATATACCTCTTGATTGGCAATGTAAAACAGCATTGTAGTATTATAAAATTAAGATTTTTTTGGAGGGGTTTACTTCCTCTTTAGGTAGTTACTTAATGGGACGTCCTATAGCAATACTACTTGAGGGGAGGGAGAGACAACCCGCAGGGTACCCCCAGACTTGAGGACTTATACTGCTGCCTGCAGCACACTGCACCCAAAGGTAATATTCTCATACCTTCTTACATCCACCTGATAACATTTTTGTGAATATTTGCACTGAAGACCAAGTTGCGGCCTTACAGATCTGAGGCATGGAGGCCTGGTGACGCACTGCCCAAGAAGCGCTAACCACCCTGGTAGAGTGCGCCTTAACTTGAAAAGGGGGTCTTACCCCTTAACCACTTCACCCCCGGAACATTTGGCAGCTCAATGACCGGAGAACAATTTGGCACTGCGCTGCTTTAACTGGTAATTGTGCGGTCATGCAATGTTGTACCCAAACAAAATTTGTGTCCTTTTTTCTCACAAATAGAGCTTTATTTTGATGGTATTTGATTGCCTCTGCAATTTTTTTTTTTTTGCGATATAAATGGAAAAAGACCGAAAATTTCGAAAAAAAATGATATTTTCTACTTTTCATTATTAGAAAAATCCAATAAACTAAATTTTAGTCATATTTAGGCCAAAATGTAGTCAGTCACATGTATTTGGAAAAAAAATGTCAAAAGCCTATATTTATTGGTGTGCGCAAAAGTTATAGCGTCTACAAACTAGGGTACATTTTCTGGAATTTACGCAGCTTTTAGTTTCTGACTGCCTATCTCATTTCTTAAGGTGCTAAAATGGCAGGGCAGTACAACCCCCCCCCCCCCCAAATTACCCCATTTTGGAAAGTAGACACCCTAAGGAAATAGCTAAGAGGCATGTTGAGCCCATTGAATATTTTATTTTTTTGTCCCAAGTGATTGAATAATGACAAAAAAAAAAAAATTACAAAAAGTTGTCACTAAATGATAAATTGCTCACACATGCCATGGTTATATGTGGAATTGCACCCCAAAATGCATTTTGCTACTTCTGGGAACGGGGATACCACATGTGTGGGACTTTTTGGGAGTCTAGCCACGTACGGGGCCCACAAAAACCAATCACCGCCTTCAGGATTTCTAAGGGCGTAAATGTTTGATTTCACTCCTCACTACCTATCACAGTTTTGAAGTCCATAAAATGCCAAGATGGCACAAAACCCAGCCAAATGACCCCATTTTGGAAAGTAGACACCCAAGCTATTTGCTGAGAGACATGTTGAGTCCATGGAATATTTTATATTTTGCCACAATTTGCGGAAAAATGGCAAACTTTTTTTTTTTTTGCACAAAGTTGTCACTAAATGATATATTGCTCGAACATGCCATGGACATATGTGGAATTACATGTCAAAATAAATTCTGCTGCTTCTCCTGAGTACGGGCATACCACATGTGTGGGACTTTTTGGCAGCCTAACCACGTACGGGGCCCCGAAAACCAAGCACCACCTTCAGGATTTCTAAGGGCGTAAATTTTTGATTTCACTCCTTACTACCTATCACAGTTTTGAAGGCCATAAAATGCCAATATGGCACAACCCCCCCAAATGACCTAATTTTGGAAAGTAGACACCCCAAGATATTTGCTGAGAGGCATTGTGAGTATTTTGCAGCTCTCATTTGTTTTTGAAAATGAAGAAAGAAAAAAAAATGTTTTTTTTTTCTTTTTTCAGTTTTCAAAACTTTGTGACAAAGGTCTCCAAAATACTCACCATACCTCTCAGCAAATAGCTTGGGGTGTCTACTTTCCAAAATGGGGTCATTTGGGGGGGTTTGTGCCATCTGGGCATTCCATGACCTCCGAAACTGTGATAGGCAGTGAGGAGTAAAATCAAAAATTTACACCCTTAGAAAGCCTAAAGGCGGTGCTTGGTTTTCGGGGCCCGTACGCAGCTAGGCTCCCAAAAAGTCCCACACATGTGGTATCCCCATACTCAGGAGAAGCAACAGAATGTATATTGGGGTGTAATTTCACAAAATTGTTTTTTTTCCTCCAACTTGTGTCAAAATATAAAATATTCCATGAACTCGACATGCCTCTCAGCAAATAGCTTGGGGTGCACAACATTTAGAAGCTTATGTCACACATCACCCACTCTTCTAACCACTTGAAGACAAAGCCCTTTATGACACTTTTTGTTTACATGAAAAAAACATTTTTTTTTGCAAGAAAACTACTTCTAACCCCCAAACAGGACCTACAGATTAAAATAGTGGGCATTTCTTTTTTTTTTTTTCACACAGTATTTGCGCAGCGATTTTTCAAACGCATTTTGGGAAAAAACACACTTTTTTTAATTTTAATGCACTAAAACACACTATATTGCCCAAATGTTTGATGAAATAAAAAAGATGATCTTAGGCCGAGTACATGGATACCAAACATGACATGCTTTAAAATTGCGCACAAACGTGCAGCAGCGACAAACTACATACATTTTTAAAAGCCTTTAAAAGCCTTTACAGATTACCACTTTAGATTTACAGAGGAGGTCTACTGCTAAAACTACTGCCCTCGATCTGACCTTCGCGGTGATACCTCACATGCAGATCGACACTTGCGTTTGCCTTTGCGTGAGAGCAAGGGGGACAGGGGTGCTTTTTTTTATTTTAATATTTTTTTTTTAAACTGTTCCTTTCATTTTTTTTTAAATCATTTTTATTGTTATCTCGGGGAAGGTAATTATCCCCTATGATAGCAATAGGTAGTGACAGGTACTCTTTTTTGAAAAAATTGGGGTCTATTAGACCCTAGATCTCTCCTCTGCCCTCAAAGCATCTGACCACACCAAGATCAGTGTGATAAAATGCTTTCCCAATTTCCCAATGGCACTGTTAACATCGGGCGAAATCTAAGTCATTAAATGCTCGTAGCTTCCAGTTTCTTAGGCCATAGAGATAATTGGAGCCATTCTGGTCTCTGATCAGCTCTATGGTCAGCTGGTGGAACCACCGGCTGCATTCTCAGGTTCCCTGTTGGGAACAGGGTCACAGATAAATTCTTTCTTTTAAGGATGTTCCAAATAGTTGATTTGGACACACCAAATGTTTTTGCTATCTCTCTGATGGGTTTGTTTTGTTTTTCAGTCTAATGATGGCTTGCTTCACTGATAGTGACAGCTCTTTGGATCTCATATTGAGAGTTGACAGCAACAGATTCCAAATGCAAATAGCACACTTGAAATGAACTCTGGACCTTTTATCTGCTCCTTGTAAATGGGATAATGAGGGAATAACACACACCTGGCCATGGAACAGCTGAGCAGCCAATTGTCCCATTACTTTTGGTCCCTTAAAAAGTGGGAGGCACATATACAAACTGTTGTAATTCCTACACCATTCACCTGATTTGGATGTAAATACCCTCAAATTAAAGCTGAAAGTCTGCAGTTAAAGTTTGTTTCATTTCAAATCCATTGTGGTGGTTTATAGAGCCAAAAAGATTAGAATTGTGTCGATGTCCCAATATTTATGCACCTGACTGTACATCTTGACCCTGTATCTGGCACGCTTGCTGGGAAGATACTGTTTGAATGACAAGCGGCTAGAAAACTTAATCAGGGACTCATCAACGCAGACAACTTGTTGGGGAGTAAACAAGGCTGCAAAATGTTGGTTGAAGTGGTTTACGAGGGGCTGAATTTTGTATAGCCGATCAAATTCAGGGTCACCCCGAGGACGACAAAGTTTATTGTTGTTGAAATGCATGAACCGCAAGATCTGCTTGTATTGTGTCCTGGTCATGGAGGCAGAAAACACGGGCATATGGTGAATTGGGTCAGTGGACCAATATGACCGCAACTCACTCTATTTAGTTATGCCCATGAGGAGGGATAGGCCCAGGAAGGTCTTAAATTCAGAGACCATAATTGGTCTCCAATCTCTGGCAAGGGTCAGCTGGGGATTAGCGGTGGTGAATTGACCAGCATATAAATTGCTTTTGTCTACAAAAGATCTATAGAGATCTTTGGTGAAAAACAGCGAATAAAAATCAAGTGACGTAAAATCAACTGTTTCCACCTGAATTCCGGGTTGGCCAGTGAGTGGGGGAAGTACGGGTGCTGGTGGGCTCCCAATTAGGATTGTCGAATGCAGCAGGAAGGGCACTATGGGCTCGACGGGCCTGTCTTTGTCTTCTTGGTGGCAGCGGGACACTACTCGTGCTTGCCACCTCGCTAGGGTGCCCACGTGTCCCGGATTGTCTGGGATTGTCCATTAATTCAAGTTTGTGTCCTGTGTCCCGGGCACCTTCAGTCCGGGACAATACAGTGTTCCGGAATGAAATAAGCACACACATCCACCCTGATAAACATTGCCGAACTGGTTGCTAGGGCCGCCCCGACTCACGTCTAGCAACCAGTGATGTCGGATGAGCGTGGCCTTACCCAGAGCTGCCCTGCGCAGCACTCCGAGTCCACCCACCTCCTCTCCTTCTCCGCCTCCAGCCGCACCGCAGCGGCAGAGAGCAGCCAGTCTCAGAGCTTAGGCCTGCCAGAGAGCGTCTTCTGCAGCTCCTCCTCCTGAGTCCTGACCCCAGTCCAGCGGCATTCTGCAGTGCTGGTAAACCAATATCCACGGCAGCCAGTGCCCAGTGCCAGTCCCGGGGCTTACTCCTTTCTGCTCGGGCGGCAGGGGTTGGGTCCAATACTGGCCGAGTGGCAGTGCAGAATCCCTGATCCCCGGCTAGCAAAACAGTTGCAGAGGTTTCTTGGCTGACATGAGCGAAGGAGGAACGCGGTGTCAGGATTCCTGTCCCAGCACTTTGGCTGATGTGTCATCTGTAGACCGGACTTCTCCCCCCCACCTCCCTGCACTCCACCAGAAAGATGGAAGACACCTGCTGCTGGAGGTGATGCCGACAACAAGAAGCCACAGTAATCCACAGTTAACATAGAAACATACACAACAAGCTGGAACGAGTGAATGTCAGACCGTGGTAGGGTGAAGGTGATCAGGACGGAACTAGTATGGCTGGCAGGTAGGCAACGTGACCTTCTGCTCCTCTTAACACTGACATGATGATAACAGGCTGGTCTGCATGGCATGCATCTATGGCAGCCATTGCTCCTCAGGGCTCTCTGCAGGGGGGGGCACTCTGGAGGTACTAACTTAGTGCTACCAGAGTGCCTCTTTACATCCTCCTCCAGAGTGACCCCTTAGTACCTCCAGAGTGCCCCTTACATCCTCCTCCAGAGTGCCCCTTTACATCCACCAGAGTGCCCCTTACATCCTCCTCCAGAGTGACCCCTTAGTACCTCCAGAGTGACCCTTTACATCCTCCAGGGTGCCCCTTTAGTACAGTAATACTAAGGAGGCACTCTGGAGGAGAATGTAAGGGGGCACTCTGAAGGATCTAAAGGTGCGCTCTGGAAGTACTGAGTTAGTACTGCCAGAGCACCCCCTTAGATCCTCCAGAGTGCCCCCTTAGTACCACTCTGGAAGATGCAAGGGGACACTCTGGAGTTACAGATGTAAGGGGCAATGATGTAGGGGGGCATGCTGGAGGATGTAAGGTGGGACCCTGGAGACAGGTATGTACGGGGGACTCTGAATTATAGAGGGAATGCTGTGGACTTTGATGTAAGGGAGGACTCTGATGGGAATGTAACACTCATCCTGACTGTTGCACTCCATATGTTGTTTTGTTTGTTACATATATCTGACCCTGCACTCTATACTATGTATGTTCTATATTATGTTGTACATAGACCTGTCCAAGGTGTTCATTGTCTCAAGAGTTTCTTTATCAATGAAAAAAAGTAATTGGGGGTTGGCAACACTTGACAGGAGGGAAGGGCGCCGGGCTGGGGGCGGGGAATGTCGGGGGGCCCTTCATGGTTTCTTGCACTGTTGTCCTGAAGGTTCAAGTTACGCCACTGCTGCAGCACATTGCCACCGTTTGCCAGCAGCCCGACTTCTCTCCTCCTGAGCCTCCTCCCACCTACGAGGGCCACGAGTGTCACCACTGTTTGCGTTGCCCCCCCAAAAAATGGCAAAAAAAGTATTAAACCCATCTTTTTTTGGGCGGGTGCGGGGGGGGGGGGTTGTCCCTGAATAGCAGTTTGGGAATTTGGTCACCCTACACCTCTCCAGCTTGATCTGCACTTATGGGACTCGCCACGTCACTAAGTGTTACTGCAGTGCTGGATGTATGACCAGGATGTACTAGGCCGCTGGTGCTTGCCAGTTCACCAGAAGGAATAGCGGCGCTAGTACTGGTTCTCTGCTCCATACGAGGGACCTGCAATTCTTGCCTCTCAACGACAGCAGAAGAAGATCAGGGTCTGGTACGCCTGACCTTGGCAGGGACCACAACTCCGTCATCAGAGCTATCTGTCAGGGTGCCGCTGTCATCTACAGGATCGTATTCTAAGCCTGAATCTAACAGATAAGTGACTTCCTCTTCACTATCTGTCATGCTCAGAAACGTGTAGGCCTCTTCACTATTGTACCTTTGATTTGCCATTTTGGGCTCTAAATTTACTGGTACAGTAGTGAGACTCACAGGTAGAAAAGCTCCTGACTGTTAGTGACTGATTCAGACGCTACCAAAAAAAATGGTTAGCTTTCGCAGGGATCAGGCCTGACTCTGCTAATGCTGCAGTTATGTGTGTTGTGTTTTGTAAGTGACAGTCATCGATCGATACTGCACTTGGGTGGGCTGGGCTGGGCTGGACGGAGGGGCAAAACGCAGGTGTTAGCACGTATCTGGGCTGATCCCGCTAACACTGCGTTTTTGGGAACCCCATACTGCTAGGGACACTAGTATAAATGTGATCAGATCAGATATTGATCCGTTCAGACGCTATACTACTAAGGGAGGCGTATGGTGCGTGCATGGGTGTTAGCGGTACTGGCACTGATCTGACGCTGCCTGGGGCGACGCAGACCCTATCTGATGCTAAAACCTAACTTTGATCATCCACTGGGTGATCAGGGGGTTAAACCCTTATTGGGTAATATACGATGGGTGCCCTGACGCTATAAAAAAAATCTAGCTAAACTGCGTCACCCGTGACACTTATACTGTAATCACAGGTGACGGGGTAATCAAGAGATTAAAGCCTTATTGGGGGGGTTAGGGGGGTCCCTAAACCTATCTGAGCCTAATACTAATTACCCTAACACTGATTGGTGTCACTAATGACACAAGTACAGCGATCAAATAAATCTGATTGCTGTACTGGGTGACACAGTGACAGGTGGTGAAGGGGTTAATTGGGGGGGGGTGATCGGGGGGTGATCGGGGGGTGAATTGTGTGCCTACGTGACCTGGTGTCAGTGTAGTGTTGGTGCACTTACTTGTATGTCTTCTCTCCTCTTGGTCTGGAACGAAAAGACCGATATGAGGAGAGATGACATCACTTCCCCTGTCAGTGTTTACAGTTACACAGACAGGGGAAAGATCTCATTCGTCAGGACCGATCGCCAGGTCCAGGCCAGATATCATTGGCCTGGGCATTGATCGGTTCCTGATCGAATCCGATCATCGCGGCTGACGTACAATGACGGCGATTCGCCTGCCTGTGCCATTCTGCCGCAGTATACCTGCAGCGGACGGTCAGCAAGCGGTTAATTATAAGTTTGAATTATAACTTGGCAAATCCACTTAGTGACAGTGGATTTCGGCACTGTCTGTCTCTTCTTAGGACCCTCTGGCAGAATACATAAGACATCAGTCTTAAGAATCTGAGCAGTTGTCTTTAAATAGATTCTCACTGCTCTCACCACATCAAGACAATGTAGTGACTTTTCTTCCATGGAACATGGTTTTGGAAAAAAACGATGGCAGGACATTATCTTGGTTCAGGTGAAAACCTGAAACCACTTTTGGCAAAAGCCTGGATGAGGGTGTAAAACCACTCTGTCCTCATGAATAATCAAATATGGCTCTTTACAAGAAAGAGCAGCCAATTCCGAAAACCTCCTTGCTGAGGATATAGCAACCAAAATACCAGCTTCCTTGTCAGAAGGACTAAGGGAATATGCTGTATTGGTTCAAATGGCTGTTTTTGTAACACTGACAAAACTAAATTCAAGTCCCAAGGGCTTAAAGTGATTTAACCACTTGCCGACCGCCTCACGCCTATATACGTGAACAGAGCGGCACGTGATTGCCTTCCCGCAGGCGGGGGGTCCGATAGGTGCCAGCGGCGGTTGGCATTTGTCTGGGAGCGATCAGAGATGAGGGGGAGGCCATCCGATCGTGGCTCCCCCCTCGCGATTGCTTCCATCCAATGAGAAACATCCCCGGCGCCGAGGAGAGAAGACATCTGAGTAAGTGTAAAACACAACACAACACAATAGAACATGCCAGGCATACATTACACCCCCGATCCACCCCCCGATCGCCCCCCAATCCCCCCCATCACCCCTCCCCCCTCCCTGTCACACTGACACCAAGCAGGTTTTTTTTTTTTTTTTCCTGATTACTGCATTGGTGTCAGTTTGTGACAGTTAGAAGTGGTAGGGCAGTTAGTATTAGCCCCCTGTAGGTCTATGGTACCCCCCTAACCCCCCCTAATAAAGTTTTAACCCCTTGATCACCCCCTGTCACCAGTGTCGCTAAGCGATCATTTTTCTGATCGCTGTATTAGTGTCGCTGGTGACGCTAGTTAGGGAGGTAAATATTTAGGTTCGCCGTCAGCGTTTTATAGCGACAGGGACCCCCATATACTACCTAATAAATGTTTTAACCCCTTGATTGCCCCCTAGCTAACCCTTTCACCACTGATCACCGTATAACCGATACAGGTGACGCTGGTTAGTTCGTTTATTTTTTATAGTGTCAGGGCACCCGCCGTTTATAACTGAATAAAGGTTTAGCCCCCTGATCGCCCCGCGGTGATATGCGTCGCCCCAGGCAGCGTCAGATTAGCGCCAGTACCACTAACACCCACGCACGCAGCATACGCCTCCCTTAGTGGTATAGTATCTGAACGGATCAATATCTGATCTGATCAGATCTATACTAGCGTCCCCAGCAGTTTAGGGTTCCCAAAAATGCAGTGTTAGCGGGATCAGCCCAGATACCTGCTAGCACCTGCGTTTTGCCCCTCCGCCCGGCCCAGCCCACCCAAGTGCAGTATCGATTGATCACTGTCACTTACAAAACACTAAATGCATAACTGCAGCGTTCGCAGAGTCAGGCCTGATCCCTGCGATCACTAACAGTTTTTTTGGTAGCGTTTTGGTGAACTGGCAAGCACCAGCCCCAGGCAGCGTCAGGTTAGCGCCAGTACCGCTAACACCCACACATGCACCGTACACCTCCCTTAGTGGTATAGTATCTGAACTGATCAATATCTGCCCAGATCAGCCCAGATACCTGCTAGCACCTGCGTTTTCCCCCACCGCCCGGCCCAGCCCAGCCCACCCAAGTGCAGTATCAATCGATCACTGTCACTTACAAAACACTAAACGCATATCTGCAGCGTTCGCAGAGTCAGGCCTGATCCCTGCGATTGCTAACAGGTTTTTTGGTAGCGTTTTGGTGAACTGGCAAGCGCCAGCGGCCTAGTACACCCCGGTCATAGTCAAACCAACACTGCAGTAACACTTGGTGACGTGGCGAGTGCCATAAGTGCAGTTCAAGCTGGTGAGGTGGCAAGCACAAGTAGTGTCCCATTGCCACCAAAAAGACAAACACAGGCCCGTCGTGCCCATAGTGCCCTTCCTGCTGCATTCGCCAATCCTAATTGGGAACCCACCGCTTCTGCAGCACCCGTACTTCCCCCATTTACATCCCCAACCAAATGCAGTCGGCTGCATGAGAGGCATTTTTATGTCCTCCCGAGTACCCCTACCCAACGAACCCCCCCAAAAAAGATGTCGTGTCTGCAGCAAGCGCGGATATAGGCGTGACACCCGCTATTATTGTCCCTCCTGTCAATCCTGGTCTTTGCATTGGTGAATGTTTTGAACACTACCATTCACTAGTTGAGTATTAGTGTAGGGTACAGCATTGCACAGACTAGGCACACTTTCACAGGGTCTCCCAAGATGCCATCGCATTTTGAGAGACCTGAACCTGGAACCGGTTACAGTTATAAAAGTTACAGTTACAAAAGAAAGTGTAAAAAAAAAAAAAAAAAAACACAAACAAAAATATAAAATAAAAACAAATAGTTGTCGTTTTATTGTTCTCTCTCTCTCTATTCTCTCTCTATTGTACTGCTCTTTTTTACTGTATTCTATTCTGCAATGTTTTATTGTTATTATGTTTTATCATGTTTGCTTTTCAGGTATGCAATTTTTTATACTTTACCGTTTACTGTGCTTTATTGTTAACCATTTTTTTGTCTTCAGGTACGCCATTCACGACTTTGAGTGGTTATACCAGAATGATGCCTGCAGGTTTAGGTATCATCTTGGTATCATTCTTTTCAGTTAGCAGTCGGCTTTCATGTAAAAGCAATCCTAGCAGCTAATTAGCCTCTAGACTGCTTTTACAAGCAGTGGGAGGCAATGCCCCCCCCACCGTCTTCCGTGTTTTTCTCTGGCTCTCCTGTCTCAATAGGGAACCTGAGAATGCAGCCGTTGATTCAGCCAGCTGACCATAGAGCTGATAAGAGACCAGAGTGGCTCCAAACATCTCTATGGCCTAAGAAACCGGAAGCTATGAGCATTTTATGACTTAGATTTCGCCGGATGTAAACAGCGCCATTGGGAAATTGGGGAAGCATTTTATCACACCGATCTTGGTGTGGTCAGATGCTTTGAGGGCAGAGGAGAGATCTAGGGTCTAATAGACCCCAATTTTTTCAAAAAAGAGTACCTGTCACTACCTAATGCTATCATAGGGGATATTTACATTCCCTGAGATAACAATAAAAATGATTAAAAAAAAAAAAATGAAAGGAACAGTTTAAAAATAAGATAAAAAAGCAAAAAAAAATAAAGGGAAAAAAAAAAAAAAGCACCCCTGTCCCCCCTGCTCTCGCGCTAAGGCGAACGCAAGCGCCGGTCTGGCGTTAAATGTAAACAGCAATTGCACCATGCATGTGAGGTATCACCACGAAGGTCAGATCGAGGGCAGTAATTTTAGCAGTAGACCTCCTCTGTAAATCTAAAGTGGTAACCTGTAAAGGCTTTTAAAAGCTTTTAAAATGAATTAATTTTGTTGCCACTGCACGTTTGTGCGCAATTTTAAAGCATGTCATGTTTGGTATCCATGTACTCGGCCTAAGATCATCTTTTTTATTTCATCAAACATTTGGGCAATATAGCATGTTTTAGTGCATTAAAATTTTAAAAAGTGTGTTTTTTCCACAAGAAATGCGTTTGAAAAATCGCTGGGCATATACTGTGTGAAAAAAAAAAAGAAACACCCACCATTTTAATCTGTAGGGCATTTGCTTTAAAAAAATATATAATGTTTGGGGGTTCAAAGTAATTTTCTTGCAAAAAAAAATAATTTTTTCATGTAATCAAAAAGTGTCAGAAAGGGCTTTGTCTTCAAGTGGTTAGAAGAGTGGGTGATGTGTGACATAAGCTTCTAAATGTTGTGCATAAAATGCCAAGACAGTTCAAACCCCCCCCAAATGACCCCATTTTGGAAAGTAGACACCCCAAGCTATTTGCTGAGAGGCATGTCGAGTCCATGGAATATTTTATATTGTGACTCAAGTTGCGGGAAAGAGACAAATTTTTTTTTTTTTTTTTTTGCACAAAGTTGTCACTAAATGATATATTGCTCAAATATGCCATGGGAATATGTGAAATTATACCCCAAAATAAATTCTGTTGCTTCTCCTTGAGTATGGGGACATGTGCGGGACTTTTTGGGAGCCTAGCCGCGCATGGGACCCCGAAAACCAAGCACCGCCTTCAGGCTTTCTAAGGGCGTAAATGTTTAATTTCACTCTTCACTGCCTATCACAGTTTCGGAGGCCATGGAATGCCCAGGTGGCACAAAACCCCCACAAATTACCCCATTTTGGAAAGTAGACACCCCAAGCTATTTTCTGAGAGGTATAGTGAGTATTTTGCAGACCTCACTTTTTGTCACAAAGTTTTGAAAATTGAAAAAAGAAAAAAAAAAATTTCTGGACTTTCTTCATTTTCAAAAACAAATGAGAGCTGCAAAATACTCACCATGCCTCTCAGCAAATAGCTTGGGGTGTCTACTTTCCAAAATGGGTTCATTTGGGGGGGGTTGTGCCATCTTGGCTTTTTATGGCCTTCAAAACCGTGATAGGTAGTGAGGAGTGAAATCAAAAATTTATGCCCTTAGAAATCCTGAAGGCGGTGCTTGGTTTTCGGGGCCCCGTACGCGGCTAGGCTCCCAAAAAGTCCCACACATGTGGTATCCTCGTACTCAGGAGAAGCAGCTGAATGTATTTTGGGGTGCAATTCCACATATGCCCATGGCCTGTGTGAGCAATATATCATTTAGTGACAACTTTTTGTAATTTTTTTTTTTTGTCATTATTCAATCACTTGGGACAAAAAAAATAAATATTCAATGGGCTCAACATGCCTCTCAGCAATTTCCTTGGGGTGTCTACTTTCCAAAATGGGGTCATTTGGGGGGTTTTGTACTGCCCTGCCATTTTAGCACCTCAAGAAATGACATAGGCAGTCATAAACTAAAAGCTGTGTAAATTCCAGAAAATGTACCCTAGTTTGTAGACGCTATAACTTTTGCGCAAACCAATAAATATACGCTTATTGACATTTTTTTTACCAAAGACATGTGGCCGAATACATTTTGGCCTAAATGTATGAATAAAATTGAGTTTATTGGATTTTTTTAATAACAAAAAGTAGAAAATATCATTTTTTTTTTAAATTTTCGGTCTTTTTCCGTTTACACTGACCTACATACACTGACCACTGACCTGCCTGACCTACATACACTGACCACTGACCTGCCTGACCTACATACACTGACCTGCCTGACCTACATACACTGACCTGCCTGACCTACATACACTGACCTGCCTTACCGACATACACTGACCACTGACCTGCCTAAACTACATACAATGACCTGCCTGACCTACATACACTGACCTGTCTGACCTACATACACTGACCACTGACCTGCCTGACCTACATACACTGACCACTGACCTGCCTGACCTACATACACTGACCACTGACCTGCCTGACCTACATACACTGACCTGCCTGACCTACATACACTGACCACTGACCTGGCTGACCTACATACACTGACCTGCCTGACCTACATACACTGACCACTGACCTGCCTTACCCACAAACACTGACCACTGTCCTACCTGACCTACATACACTGACCTGCCTGAGCTACATACACTGACCACTGACCTGCCTGACCTACATACACTGACCACTGACCTGCCTGACCTACATACACTGACCTGCCTTACCTACATACACTGACCTGCCTGACCTACATACACTGACCTGCCTGACCTACATACACTGACCACTGACCTGCCTCACCTACATACACTGACCACTGACCTGCCTGACCTACATACACTGACCACTGATCTTCCTGACCTACATACAATGACCTGCCTGACCTACATACACTGACCTACATACACTGACAATGACATACATACACACACTGTGTGTCTGACCTACCTCAGCTCAGCCGTGGTGTGCGGTCACAGCAGGCAGTCAGTCAGTCACTCGTCACCGCCAGAGAGGAGCCGAGCCGAGGAGGAGAGCCGAGGAAGGGAGGAGAGCAGCCCGCCCAAGCGGGGTTGTAGCTTTCCCGGTTTCTGGAGCCTGCAGGCTAAGATGTCTCCCGGTCCTGGCATTGGTGCTGCTGGCTCCAGAAGGTGGGACCTGCGGGACTCGGCTGCACTCGGCCGCTATGGCACTTGGCCACTTTCGGCCGCTATGGCACTCGGCTACTTTCGGCCGCACTCGGCCACTTTCAGCCGCACTCACGATCAGATCGGTTCCGACGGCCGGTGCTCGGGGCTAACAATGAAATGCAGCATTCCATAGACTCTGGGCTTTTCGGGGTCACATTCGGGGCTTCGGCCCCCCCTAGCCAGCCCCTCCCAACTCCCCTGCCACTGCCTAGAGGCAGCTGCCCCTGGCGCAGGGGAAGGAATCTGTTTAAATAAAAGGACATTTATACCTTCTTGGACAAAAGAGTACCTTTCCTGCTAGAAATCATTTAAATGTATTTCACCAAATCTTCCCCAATGAAAAGGGAAACTAGTCAGAAGCCTTTTTGCAAGATGCTTCGGCTGACCAACTTTTCAACCACAGGGTACTACGCATATGTTTTAGCACAAGCGCAACGCGGGACGCTTGGTAGATAGAGTCTTTTATGGTGTCTATGGCAAACCATAGCGCCTTTGGTTGGAGGATTTTAACAAATTATTCCAACTTTTTATCTATTGGATCCTTAAGCATTTGTGCATCTTTATTGATGCTGGAAATCACAGCGTCTACTGCTGGTACTTTCCATCCTTTGTGAATTTTTCCTCTATGATAGAGAACTGAGAAACTCTTTGGAGGGAAAAAATGCTTATCCGGATGATCCCATTCAGCATAAAAAAAGCCCTTCTAGAAATGCATGAAAAAGGCTGTAAAGGTTTTTTTTTTTTTTAAACCCAAGGAAGGGACCGAACTTTCAGATGACTCTGTTAGGAGTAGCATCAAAAATGGAATGAACCATCTCTGTAGGAGTTTGTACCATCAATCTGGGTTGCATAAGGTTCCTCAACTGTTTCCTCCACAGAGAAAAATTCAGCTTATTTTTCCCCGTGATCACCTGAGAGTAATACCCCATCCTGTGCCCACTGTTCCCTTGGAAAAAGGGGTTTGAGGTGGGGGAGGGGGATCTAGCACGCTTCCGATCCTCTTGAATGGAGGATGCGATTAAAGCCGCTAACCTTCCTTCTAAGCTCTGCAGGGCAGAGGAAAATGCATCTTCAGTCACGTATACAGGGGCTGAAGTGTGAGAAGCAGTTGCACGACCAATTGCTTCCAATGATTCACCTTGGCTTGCCATGTCAGGTATCTCCGGAGAGGATGACAGTGTGGAGGCATGACTGGAATTCCCAGTGCCTAGGGGTGGACTCCTTGATACCTTTGTGGTAGCTCTGGAAGTCTTAGTGCTAAGCACAAAAGCAGAGGCACTTTAAAAAAAAAAAAATTATGGTATTTGCTGAACAATAGTTTAGCAAAAAACAATGTCACCATAAGGATCAGCCCTTTGATGTTGAGTAACCATAATATTTCCTGTACTGGAAATGCCTGCTTACACACCTTTACATGCCCAGCGCTCCTGTGTCCCTTAGTGTGACAGACTTCTGTCTTCAGCATATGAACTGAGAGCGTCTGTGTTAAGCCTCAGGTGAGAACCTGATTAGGTGTCCTCAGCGTCTTCCGCCCTAGTGTATGCGCAGTGTGCTCCACGTGGATGTGACGTCCCGCACACGGCGCCGCCTATCTGTGAGCTACGCCCCTCTGCAATACCCGCTCCCTCCTTTTTAAAAAAAAATAACACTAGTCCGCGCGGGCGGACGGCATTCGGGTCTGTAGATGTAGACCCGAAGTGGGGGAGGAGGCAGCACCACGATGGACGCGGGACTTTGAGTCTGCAATGCTATACAGGGGCTGAATGCCTGTCCAGGCTCAACAAGAACAAGTCTGATAATACAAACAGTGGAAGCTGTTACGGCACCTTTCCAGGAGGGGAGGGGAGGGGGAGGGGAATTTATGTCAGCAGTGTTTGTTAGGCTCCCAGTTTTAAAGGAAGACTTCACTTTATACAAAAAAATGTAAATGGCTGTTTTTGTATGTTCATAAACTACTGCTGTATCCCCTTTAGATCCCTCAGAAGAGGAACACCATCTGTTCAATTAAGAACCCCCCTCTGGCTGCTAGGACCACACCTGCTGCTATAGCCGGACACAGAGCTGCTGAAAAAGGCATCGTACAAGGAAAGTGTAATATACTCCCTCTAGAGGAGACATTTTTAAAGGCATACAGAGTTTTCGCTGGTTCTTCTTTTTAAGGGCTTTGTTTGCCCATTTTTATTAACCACTTGCCGCCCGCCCTATTACCAAATGACGGCGCAAAGTGGTTTGATATTCCTAAACCGGACGTCCTATAATGTGATCAGGAATATCAAGCCGCTGCGCGCACCCGGGGGCCCGCATCGCTGCGATCGTTGTTGCGGGGTGTCAGTCTGACACCCTGCAACACTGATCTAGGTAAAGAGTCTCTGATGGAGACTCTTTACCACGTGATCAGCTGTGTCCAATCACGGCTGATCACGATGTAAATAGGAAGAGCCGGTGATCGGCTTTTCCTTACTCGCGTCTGACAGACGCGAGTAGAGGAGAGCCGTTCGGCTGCTCTCCTGACAGGGGCGGGTCTGTGCTGATTATTTATCAGCACAGCCCCCCCTTAGATCCTGCCCAGGACCACCAGGGAAGCCGCCCAGGACCACCAGGGAAGCCATCCACACTGGACCACCAGGTATGCCCCTAGACCCCCAGGGAAATACCAATATATGCCTAGGCAGCTGCCAATCAGTGCCCACTCCAATGCATACCACTGCCAGTGCCACCAGGGATGCCTATCAGTGCCTCATATCAGTGCCGCGTATCAGTGCCCATCAGTGTCATGTATCAGTGCCGCCTATCAGTGCCACCCCAGCAGTGCCACCTTTCAGTGCCCATCAGTGCCACATATCAGTGCCCGTCAGTGCCCGCTCATTGGTGCCACCTCATCAGTGCTGCTGTATCAGTGCCTGTCAGTGCCCATCAGTAAAAGAGAAAACTTACTTATTTACAATTTTTTTTTAACAGAAATAAAAGCAAAACTTTTATTTTTTTTCAAAATTTTCGGTCTTTTTTTATTTGTTTAGCAAAAAATAAAAACCACAGAGGTGATCAAATACCACCAAAAGAAAGCTCTATTTGTGGGAACAAAATGATAAAAACTTAGTTTGGGTACAGTGTAGCATGACCGCTGAATTGTCATTCAAACTGCGACAGCGCTAAAAGCTGAAGGTCTGGGCAGGAAGGTGTCTAAGTTCCCTGTATTGAAGTGGTTAAAAGAAAGTTCAGCAAACAAAGATGGGTTTCCCTCACAGGGGTTTTCAGCATTCCTTTTCCCATCAACAAAATGACATTTAGCATAGTTGGCTCTCACTTGCAGCACTGCAGCTCTGGCCTTACATTTCAGGCCCTTGTCTGTCCCATGTAGACAGTTTCATCAACCACCTTGGTGCACACAGCTAGTGGCCTCTTCCTGCACTGGCTCCCACCTGGAGCCCTCCTGACTCCTGGTATTTAAACTTCCTATCTGCCGGGGTGGAGCCCAGAACTATGGTCAGGTTACTACTAAAAGCCCAGCACACACCTGACCAATCAGTATGCTGACTGTTTTCAAAATCAGGACCCAGGACTGGGGATTTCATCCCACCCGGATCTTTCAGAAATCCCAGGGCTCCAGGTCCCAAAGTGGACCTTCTAAGAAAGGAGGAAACTGAAAAGCCAGTTTCCTCTTCATGTTACAAGCTCCCTGGAGCCCCTGAAACCGTCTGGTTGAAAATTCTGAGTAACATCTTCCTTCTAGACCCTGGCAGGGCAACGCTCTGCCATATATATATATGAATCGTGAGGCCAGTGAAGATGCGCACCCCTAATATATATATATATTAGTCTCTTCTTCCTGACAGGAGAAAGGGGGGGCAAGCGGGGGAAACCTCTGACAGCCCACAGCTCGCCTTTTGCACCGCCGAGTTCTCTGCTGGACTGAGCAGGGAAAAGAAGTCACACTACACTGATGGGGGGCTTGACAGCACCCTGATTGTGTCACCCCACTGGCGGGTGGCACCCAGGTGCGGGTTGCCTGCACCCCGATAGCGATGCAACTGTGCTGAATTTAAGATCCAATCCCTGATTCCAGGGGGGGGCACTTGACCCCCCTTGCCCCCACCTGCGGACGCCCATGGTTCCATTCCTTTGGACCTGTAAAGCACCCCTCAGGACAATTTTAGGTAATGTAGCAAGACCAAAAAGAGTCCTGGTTTCTAGGGTCCAGCCCTCAAAGAGAAGCGTTACAAGCAAAACCTCATTCTTCTATGCGAGGCCCGGGTACCATCCTGTGACCACAGTGGCGTGGATGGATCCGGTTGTGGAGGCTTTTTAAATCAAGCATGTATCCCTCCTGGAGCAACTCAGAGCACATCTTTACTCATGACCAACACCTTAGACACTGGCGAAAAAACTGATGTGCTCCTGGAAGGAGGAGGGGTTATATAGGGAGTGAACTTCCTTGATTGGGTATACCAGTGTCAACACCTGAAGTTGGCCCATAACCCATTAAGTAATTACTTAAGGCTTTGTGTCCCATGATGTATGATAAAGAAATATATATTTGTGCTCCCACATCATGCATATGTGAATCTAGCCCTTATTCTGAACTTGGGGCACAAACAATCTCTTTAAAATATATACCTCTGGGGGGGCGTGGCTTGCTGCATGGAGCTGAAGGACGTGTAGTGTCTCAGCTCCCGGATCCCGTGGCTTCACAGGGCTTCTCCGCACCGCAGAACGCAGCCTCACCAACTCCAATGGGGAAAGATAAGTACAAGGAGGCTAAGGGGACAGGGGGGTCCCGTCCAGGGGCTGATTTAGGGGGTGATTTAGGGGAATTTTTCACCCAATCTTCGGCCGCGGCCCAGCGCCGGACGGAATCCAAGATGGCGCCGGTGCCCCGACCCACTCTGAATCTACCTTAGACTCCCTGGCTGGTTCTCAGACATGCCATCCACCCCCCGGGACTCAGAATCGCCAGTGGCATCTCCAGCTTTCATATTTAGGGGGGAACATGGGGGAACAGTGACAAAAGTAGGGGGGCAACTATAAAATTCAATGTTATATATATACACAGAACGGGCCCTTTCACATGTTCTGCAGTGAGCTCCCTTCCTACTGTATTGGGGCCCCCCCAGGGTGGCAGAAAACAAGAGATATATGTCACCAGCATACTAAGAAAATATAAGGGTCCCAAAGCAGTGGGAGAACTATCAGGGTTCCAAAGGTTGTCTTCCAACCGGGCCCTGGTGTTCTGCCACTGTGGGGTTCCCCAGCCTCCTCTTGCTGTCCTGCCCCTGCTATTGACAGCGCTGGTCTGGCATCTCTTGGAATTTACAGGCTGGTTCTCCTGTCCTAAGGATGGGAGAAATCAGTCTGTTTTTTCAGTAACTGAGAGTCCTGGTGGAGTCCTTCCTGCAACTCGCTCTTCTCCCTGCCAATGAGGATGCAGGGGAAGGAGCATATCGGGCGGCCGTGGTTGTGTGAACGCTCGCATTATGCAGTGTCATCGAGCAGAGGGAGGGGGGAGGAGTCACCCACAGGAGCTGACTGGGGATGCTCTCCCTCTCAATAGAGACTGATTGAGGATCGCCCCTCCAGATGCTCCAGGAGCCATTCCAATACCTCCCTGGGATCGGAGGATGGCTGGGACTTGGAGTCCCAAATGAGATCCCTGCACAGCTACATGCACTCCCTCTCCACAAAGGCTGACTTTGAGCAGTGTGTTAAGCGCATTGAAAAAACATACAAACAAGAAATAACTGAGCTTAAAAAAGACATTAGGGCTCGTTGTGAAAACACCACTGAGGGCCTCCACACCGCCGTACAGACCCATGAAGAAATACTAAATACTCACACAGTCATGCTGCAGCAATTATCATACCAGCAAGACGACATTGAAAATAGAAACAGATGCAACAATATTCGCGTCCGCGGGATACCTGAATCCGTGGAATCAAAGGATTTAAAGGCGGCTGTGACAGCCATTTTCAACCAACTTTTGCAACTGCCTAAAGACAATCCCCTTGAACTGGACCATGTCCACAGGACCTCCGGCCCCAGGAAACCTGACACATCATTTGTACATGACACCCTATGCAGAATGCACTTTTACAACATTAAAGAGACCATCATGTGGGCTGCGAGCACTCAAGATTCTATTCTCTTTAACACTTCACCCATGATGCTTCCACTGGACCTCTCGCGTCAGACTCTGACCATGCGGAAAGCCCTGAAACCCCTCACACATCTGTTGCAATCACACCAACTGAAGTATCAATGGCATTTTCCTTTCCAGCTACAGGTCCACCATGATGGCAAGACAGACATTTTCCGCACGCTCGGGGACCTCCCAACATTTCTTAGTACTCTGGACTTGCTGCATGTCTCTATCCCAGACTGGCCTTTCACACCCACCACCCCAGGCCTACCATACCTACCACAGTGGCACAAGAAAAGTCGCAAGCGACGCCCTGGATCCTCCTCACACAAAGACCCCAATGATTGAATCTCTATAGAATGGCTGGTCTTTTGTCCTTTCTTGTTTGTGCAGGATTACTCTCTGCTATAACTCATGTTCCTATGAGTGCCCCCTGTTCAAAGTTTTCCACGTTGTACACCTTACGGAACATTGCTACAGTTGGAGACTAATGCCCTGTATACACGGTCGGACTTTCCGATGGAATATGTGTGATCAGAGCTTATTGTCAGAAATTCCGACCGTGTGTGGGCTCCATCGGACTTTTTCCATCGGAATTTCAGACACACAATGTTTGTGAGCATGCTATAAAATTTTCCGACAACAAAATCCAATCCTTTAAATTCCGATCGTGTGTAGACAAATCCGACGGACAAAGTGCCACGCATGCTCAGAATAAATTAAGAGACAAAAGCTATTGGCTATTGCCCTGTTTATAGTCCATACGCACGTGTTTTACATCACTGTGTTCAGATTTTCAGACAACTTTGTGTTACCGTGTGTATGCAAGACAAGTTTGAGCCAACGTCCGTTGGAAAAAATCCATGGATTTTGTTGTCGGAATGTCTGATCAATGTCCAGCCGTGTGTACGGGGCATTACTCTTCATGGAAGACTTCTTACTATGTACCCACATTGGGACTTGTTAACAAAAGACAGCATGTTCCACAGTTGAATACCAGAACGATTGAACCGTCTTATCTGGATAAACATCCTGTTCCAGTTGCGCAGATTTGTCTACAGCTAACCCCCCCAGTGTTCTGACACACACCATTCAACAAATGACTCCTCTGACTTCCTACTATTTTGTGTCAAAATTTACCTGCTTTAATATTTTCTTTTCCTAAATCACAGGGAAATGTATACTTGAATACTGCCTGCTCACTTGCATAGCAGGAATATACTAAATGTTTGTCACATCATCCCATGCTCTATACACATTTGCATGTTAATGTTCATGATATCCCTCTCTTTTCCTCCCCCATGACAGGTTGTACTGTTGTTTATTTTATGCTTAGTACTGCCCTGTGTAGCCCGGGACCCTGCCCCTCCCCCCATGCCTTCCACTACCCCCCTAGGCATATTCGGTGCCAGTCACTGGCACTGTTCTTGGTTTTACTATGTTCTTCATAGCACTATACTATACATATTATTTTTCTACACATTTGCTCATCTGATGCCACCTAGTGGCCTGTTCATGTAGTTCTGTCTACCCACTGAAATCATGGCTTCAGTCTCTAGTGTTCAGTCACAACCAGACATACTGCATTGCAATTTTATCAACACTGAGACTGAAGAACTCCTTACCCTCTCTTTATCCTCATGCTACTCTTTCTTCCAACTACTCCCCTACTTGTTCCTTCTACAATCCCGCCCCTTCTCCCCCATCTCCTCTCCTGCTGGTTGAGCCTGGTCCCTGAAAGACTCTTGTCATTCTCTTCTTACCACCCCTGACCCCCACCAACCAACATGGCAGTCACACCACCACTTAGCCTAGCATCCTATAACTGTAGAGGCTTTAATACCCCAGAGAAGCATAGCCAGATCCTATATCACTTCCACAAACAGCGAGCTAATATTCTGCTATTGTAAGAAACACATTTCCGCACTGGGTCTACACCCATAATTTGCAACCGCCATTATACTACTTGGTTCCACAGCACTAACCCCTAAGCCTAAGTCCAAAGGAGTGTCCATCGCATTCCATAGATCTTTTCACCCTGAAGTACTTGATTCCTGTATCGATGATAATGATCGCTTTATATTTCTCAAATTGAAGCTAAACAACCTTTTTTTTACAGTGGCTAACGTCTACGTGCCTAATACAGACCAGGCTCGCTTCCTCTCCACCACTCTCACCAGACTCTCTGCCTTCAGGGGTTCCTGTGTCATCGCCGGAGGTGATTTCAATATTGCTCTGTCTCCATCTGCCGACACATCCTTGGGTAAGTCATCCATAACCACATCCTCACTCACACACATCAAATCTCTATTACACTCCCATCAATTAGTAGAAGTCTGGCGTATACACCACCCCATGGAAAAGGATTACAGTTATTTCTCTATAGCCCACAATTCATACAGCAGATTGGATTATTTTTTAATTTCACAATCCCTCCTAGACACCCCATTACAATCTTCCTTGGGACATGCCATATGGTCTGACCATTCCCCTGTTTACTTGTCCTTTGCCCGTCCTCCCCAATCCTGCAGGGGGCGTCCTGGCATCTTAATGACAATCTACTCCGGGACTCAGTGTGCATCGCTGAAGTTACTAAGGCAATTCAACACTTCACGTCTGATCACTCCTCTGACCCTACTACTCCATTTAATCAATGGGAAACCCTGAAATGTGTGGTCCGAGGCGTACTCATACAGAACGGTTCCCCTTTGAAAAAGATTAGATCTGATGAAATTGCAAAATGAGTTCCAAGTCTCACACCCGTATGATCGGACGCGGTAGGAAAGTCCCCAGCAGCCTCTACGCATTTCGCAATAGGGTTTGCGTCATCAGGAAGCTGCTGTATCTATGCCTATCCTCTTATTTATACCTCCTCTAATTTTTTGATTCTTGTCAGCTTGTCAAACAATTGGAAACGGCTGTGACACGAAAACAGAAGTGGTTTAGCCACTGGAACCCAGGCCCATTTTTCCCTTAATATGTACCTATTGTGGTAATTTGTCATAGCTGTATCTATGACAAAATACCACAATAGATACATATTAAGGGAAAAATGGGCCTGGGTTCCAGTAACCAAAATGACATCTATACTACTTCCTGTATAGCCCTGAGTATCCAAGATGGCAGCTAAATCACTTCCAGTTTTGTGTCACGGCCGTTTCCAATTGTTTGACAAGCTGACAAGGATCAAAAAATTAAAAGAGGACTCACACAAAAAACCTTAATGAGATGTCCTGCTCCACATCTAAAGATCCACTTGAGGCTCTCTTTCCCCCCTCCTTATTCCTTCCTAATTAAAGGAGGACTCACACAAAAAACCTTAATGAGATGTCCTGCTCCACATCTAAAGATCCACTTGAGGCTCTCTTTCCCCCCTCCTTATTCCTTCCTGCTCCTTTTTCCTTGTTTTCCTCCCCTCCCTACCCTACCCCTCCGCCTACCATACCAGGTTAACTGTTCTGACTTATGTTTGATACACACTTTGTTAACAATTTATTTCTTCTTTGGGAACGTTGTTCATATACTCTCTAATCAGACAACACTTGCAATAACCAATCTGTATGCTTATACTTGCATGTTTTCGTTCCTCACTGTGACCACATAACCTGTAATTTGTAAAACCCAATAAAAATCTATTGGAGAAAAAAAAATTAAAGGAGGTATAAATAAGAGGAAAGGCATAGATACAGCAGCTTCCCGATGACACAAACCCTGTTGCGAAACGCGTAGAGGCTGCTGGGGACTTTCCTACCGCATTCGATCATATGGGTGTGAGGCTTGGAACGCACACCGCTGTGAGGAGACACTAGGACAGATTGAGATTCCGCTCTCCACATACACTGCTGTATTAGCTTGGTGACGGCTTAAACATGTGAGTTTGATTATGTTTTTTACATTTTTTTAAATAAATGAGAATTACATACTACATCATGATGGCTATCCACATGTTTTTGTGAGCACTTTATGGAGCAAGAGACACTATTGTACTGCTTGAACAGGCTGCGATTTACCCATCATAAACGGAGTGGTTATCCTAAATGAACCAAAGGCACATATCCTTACTTTATCTGGTGAGTGGCCATTGCAACAGGTGGTGGTGAAATCACAATAAGTGGTACATTTGGAGCACTTTATATTGAAGAAAAACGTTATTACTGCACAGGAGTGATCACTCACTGAGGATATCTAGTGTACTGTGGTGCACATGTTGGGGACATTTTTCAAAAACATTTTTTTTGCAAATTTTTTTGCACTGTGCAGCACATATATACATTGAAATGGGAATAAATCACCGGGACCAGATGGCTTGAATCCGTGGGTACTTAGGGAACTCAGTCAAGTGATTGCCAGACCGTTGTTCCTAACTAGGGATGAGCTTCGTGTTCGAGTCGAACCCATGTTCGACTCGAACATCGGCTGTTCGACCGTCCGTCGAATTGCGAACGATATGGGCCGTTCGCGCCAAATTCGTGTGGCGCGTCACGGCCCATAATTCACTGCGGCATCGCAGTGCATTGCTGGCTGATGATTGGCCAAGCATGCACTATGACCCGCATGCTTGGCCAATCACAGCGCCGTCAGTAGAGAGAGCTGTAATTGGCCAAAGCCAGGGTGGCTTTGGCCAATTATGGCTCAGGGGATTTAGTACACACCCCACACTATATAAGGCCGCCTGCACGGCGGCCCTGTGTAGTGTGTGTTCCGGTGTGCTGAGCGATAGAGAGAGAGAGAGACAGTGTCATTTGATTTGAGTTAGATAGATTAGGCAGAACAGTCAGTCAGTTAGCTGCACTTACAGTGTATTGTGTATATATATGCATCCCAGGTGTTGCATATATATATATACACTGTATTCAGTTTAGCTAGATCCGTTCCTGTTATCTTCTATCTAGACTATTTACATTCAGTGCAGTGTGTCCTGCTCACAGTGTTCAGCTAGATCCGTTCCTGCTATTTACATTCAGTACAGTGCTTCCTGCTCACAGTGTTCAGCTAGATCCGTTCCTGCTATTTACATTCAGTGCAGTGCGTGCTGCTCACAGTGTTCAGCTAGATCCGTTCCTGCTATTTACATTCAGTGCAGTGCGTCCTGCTCACAGTGTTCAGCTAGATCCGTTCCTGCTATATACATTTAGTGCAGTACGTCCTGCTCACAGTGTTCAGCTAGATCCGTTCCTGTTATCTTCCTACTGACAGGCAGGCTTGTCTGGTTACAGTATATAAAGCTACCTGAAGAAAATTACAGGTGTTCTTTTTGATCCTATTAGTACCACGGTCAGGCAGCTAGACTATTTACATTTAGTACAGTGTGTCCTGCTCACAGTGTTCAGCTAGATCCGTTCCTGCTATTTACATTCAGTGCAGTGCGTGCTGCTCACAGTGTTTAGCTACATCCGTTCCTGCTGTTTACATTCAGTGCAGTGCGTCCTGCTCACAGTGTTCAGCTAGATCCGTTCCTGCTATTTACATTCAGTGCAGTGCGTCCTGCTCACAGTGTTCAGCTAGATCCGTTCCTGCTATTTACATTCAGTGCAGTGCGTCCTGCTCACAGTGTTCAGCTAGATCCGTTCCTGCTATATACATTTAGTGCAGTACGTCCTGCTCACAGTGTTCAGCTAGATCCGTTCCTGCTATATACATTTAGTGCAGTACGTCCTGCTCACAGTGTTCAGCTAGATCCGTTCCTGTTATCTTCCTACTGACAGGCAGGCTTGTCTGGTTACAGTATATAAAGCTACCTGAAGAAAATTACAGGTGTTCTTTTTGATCCTATTAGTACCACGGTCAGGCAGCTAGACTATTTACATTTAGTACAGTGTGTCCTGCTCACAGTGTTCAGCTAGATCCGTTCCTGTTATTTACATTCAGTGCAGTGCGTCCTGCTCACAGTGTTCAGCTAGATCCGTTCCTGCTATTTACATTCAGTGCAGTGCGTCCTGCTCACAGTGTTCAGCTAGATCCGTTCCTGCTATTTACATTCAGTGCAGTGCGTGCTGCTCACAGTGTTCAGCTAGATCCGTTCCTGCTATTTACATTCAGTGCAGTGCGTCCTGCTCACAGTGTTCAGCTAGATCCGTTCCTGCTATATACATTTAGTGCAGTACGTCCTGCTCACAGTGTTCAGCTAGATCCGTTCCTGTTATCTTCCTACTGACAGGCAGGCTTGTCTGGTTACAGTATATAAAGCTACCTGAAGAAAATTACAGGTGTTCTTTTTGATCCTATTAGTACCACGGTCAGGCAGCTAGACTATTTACATTTAGTACAGTGTGTCCTGCTCACAGTGTTCAGCTAGATCCGTTCCTGTTATTTACATTCAGTGCAGTGCGTCCTGCTCACAGTGTTCAGCTAGATCCGTTCCTGCTATTTACATTCAGTGCAGTGCGTCCTGCTCACAGTGTTCAGCTAGATCCGTTCCTGCTATTTACATTCAGTGCAGTGCGTGCTGCTCACAGTGTTCAGCTAGATCCGTTCCTGCTATTTACATTCAGTGCAGTGCGTCCTGCTCACAGTGTTCAGCTAGATCCGTTCCTGCTATTTACATTCAGTGCAGTGCGTCCTGCTCACAGTGTTCAGCTAGATCCGTTCCTGCTATATACATTTAGTGCAGTACGTCCTGCTCACAGTGTTCAGCTAGATCCGTTCCTGTTATCTTCCTACTGACAGGCAGGCTTGTCTGGTTACAGTATATAAAGCTACCTGAAGAAAATTACAGGTGTTCTTTTTGATCCTATTAGTACCACGGTCAGGCAGCTAGACTATTTACATTTAGTACAGTGTGTCCTGCTCACAGTGTTCAGCTAGATCCGTTCCTGTTATTTACATTCAGTGCAGTGCGTCCTGCTCACAGTGTTCAGCTAGATCCGTTCCTGCTATTTACATTCAGTGCAGTGCGTCCTGCTCACAGTGTTCAGCTAGATCCGTTCCTGCTATTTACATTCAGTGCAGTGCGTCCTGCTCACAGTGTTCAGCTAGATCCGTTCCTGCTATATACATTTAGTGCAGTACGTCCTGCTCACAGTGTTCAGCTAGATCCGTTCCTGTTATCTTCCTACTGACAGGCAGGCTTGTCTGGTTACAGTATATAAAGCTACCTGAAGAAAATTACAGGTGTTCTTTTTGATCCTATTAGTACCACGGTCAGGCAGCTAGACTATTTACATTTAGTACAGTGTGTCCTGCTCACAGTGTTCAGCTAGATCCGTTCCTGTTATTTACATTCAGTGCAGTGCGTCCTGCTCACAGTGTTCAGCTAGATCCGTTCCTGCTATTTACATTCAGTGCAGTGCGTCCTGCTCACAGTGTTCAGCTAGATCCGTTCCTGCTATTTACATTCAGTGCAGTGCGTCCTGCTCACAGTGTTCAGCTAGATCCGTTCCTGCTATATACATTTAGTGCAGTACGTCCTGCTCACAGTGTTCAGCTAGATCTGTTCCTGTTATCTTCCTACTGACAGGCAGGCTTGTCTGGTTACAGTATATAAAGCTACCTGAAGAAAATTACAGGTGTTCTTTTTGATCCTATTAGTACCACGGTCAGGCAGCTAGACTATTTACATTTAGTACAGTGTGTCCTGCTCACAGTGTTCAGCTAGATCCGTTCCTGCTATTTACATTCAGTGCAGTGCGTGCTGCTCACAGTGTTTAGCTACATCCGTTCCTGCTGTTTACATTCAGTGCAGTGCGTCCTGCTCACAGTGTTCAGCTAGATCCGTTCCTGCTATTTACATTCAGTGCAGTGCGTCCTGCTCACAGTGTTCAGCTAGATCCGTTCCTGCTATTTACATTCAGTGCAGTGCGTCCTGCTCACAGTGTTCAGCTAGATCCGTTCCTGCTATATACATTTAGTGCAGTACGTCCTGCTCACAGTGTTCAGCTAGATCCGTTCCTGCTATATACATTTAGTGCAGTACGTCCTGCTCACAGTGTTCAGCTAGATCCGTTCCTGTTATCTTCCTACTGACAGGCAGGCTTGTCTGGTTACAGTATATAAAGCTACCTGAAGAAAATTACAGGTGTTCTATCCCAGCTTAGTGCAGCTACAGGCCATTAGTATGTCTGGAAGGCCAAGAAGGAGAGGCAGACAGTCACAAGCCAATAAGAGAGGGCAAGCAGGCTCTGTGTCTAGTGCTGGTCGTGGAGACGGTGCATCCTCATCAGCACGTGGCCATGGGACACGCTTGGCCTTTTTTTCGGCAGCTGGCCGTGTTGAGCCGCAACATGCGGAAGACTTGGTCGAGTGGATGACCAAGCCGTCCTCATCCTCCTCATCCTCTCTCACCCATGCCCAGGGTGCTTTGTCTGGCAAAGCAGCGGCCTCTTCCCTCAGCTCAATGTCATCAGTGACTCCTTCCCTAGCCCCACCATGTCCTCCTGAGGATTCCCTCGAACTGTTTGACCACAGTGTTGGGTACATGCTCCAGGAGGATGCCCAGCGTTTGGAAGGCTCTGATGATGATACTGAGCTCAATGAAGGCAGTAACATGAGCACGGACAGAGGGGGTGCCCAAGAAGGACAGCAATCTGGCAGTCATGCTCCCCCTGCTGCAGCATACTGCCAGGTTTGCTCCAGTGATGAGGAGGGAGGGGATGATGAGGTCACTGACTCAACGTGGGTGCCTGATAGGAGAGAGGAGGAGGAGGAGGAGGAGGAGGAGGAGGAGGTGGCACATCACCAACTAGGCAGGATGCCCTCCAGGGGCCAGCCTAAGGGCAGCACATTGACTGCATCACACCCCAAAGCTCCACATGTGCAGGGCGCTGCAGTCTCTGCGCGTTATTCAAAAAGTTCTTTGGTGTGGGCCTTTTTTGAGACGAGTGCATCAGATCGCACCGCTGCTATTTGCAATATATGTCTCAAGCGTATCTCGCGTGGCCAAAACATCTCCCGCTTGGGTACCACATGCTTGACCAGACATATGTTGACCTGCCATGCAGTTCGTTGGCAAGCGTATCTAAAAGACCCACACCAAAGAACAAAGACGATCTCTCCTTGCTCCTCATCAGCTGAGATTTCCAACCCCACTAGACCTTCAGTCCTCTCTGCGACCTGCAGTGAGAGGAATGAAGGTGTAGAATTAGGTGTGTCACAGCCAAGTACTTATGGGCAATCTGCTTTTGGTACACCGACGTCAGATTGTACCAGGCAAATTTCCCTGCCCCAGCTGCTGCACCGCCGAAAGAAGTTTGCTCCCAGCCATCCACATGCCCAGCGGTTGAATGCTAGCTTGGCAAAATTGCTAGCACTTCAACTGCTGCCTTTTCAGTTGGTAGACTCTGCCCCCTTCCGTGAGTTTGTGGAATGTGCGGTTCCTCAGTGGCAGGTACCCAAACGCCACTTTTTCTCACGGAAGGCGATTCCGGCTCTCTACCGGCATGTGGAAGGCAATGTCCATGCCTCGCTGGACAGGGCGGTCAGCGGTAAGGTGCATATTACCGCTGACTCATGGTCCAGCAGGCATGGACAGGGACGTTACTTAAGTTTCACGGCGCATTGGGTGACTCTGCTGGCAGCTGGGAAGGATGCAGGACAAGGTGCAGTAGTGTTGGAGGTTGTTCCGCCACCACGCCTCCAAAATGCTGATTGTGACACACCTCTCTCCTCCACCCCCTCCTCTTCTTCTTCCTCCATGGCCTCTTCCTCGGAACCAGCGGTGCTCCGTAGGCGTTCAAGGGGCTACGCAAGTACGCAGGCCAAAAGATGCCATGCGGTGCTTGAGCTGGTGTGCTTGGGGGACAGGAGCCACACTGGGGCAGAGGTTCTGTCAGCTCTGCAGGGGCAGGTTCAGAGGTGGTTGACGCCACGCCAACTTAAGGCAGGAATGGTGGTTTGCGACAATGGCACCAACCTCCTCTCTGCCCTCCGACAGGGACAACTGACCCATGTGCCCTGTTTGGCTCACGTCCTTAACTTGGTGGTGCAGCGGTTCTTGGGCAGGTACCCGGGCTTACAGGATGTCCTGAGGCAGGCCAGGAAAGTCTGTGTGCATTTCCGCCGGTCATATAATGCCAGTGCTCGGCTGACGGACCTCCAAAAGGAGTTTAACCTGCCCAAGAACCGCCTAATCTGTGACATGCCCACCAGGTGGAACTCGACGTTGGCCATGCTGCAGCGGCTGCACACGCAGCAGAGGGCCATCAATGAGTACCTGTGCGACTATGGCACCAGGACAGGGTCAGGGGACCTTGGTTTTTTTTCCCCACGCCAGTGGGCCATGATCAGGGATGCATGCACTGTCCTGTCCCCCTTGTCCACCTGTTGGAGCACACGCTGCGTGGGATAATGGACAGGGCACTTGAGGCAGAACAGAGGCAGGAAGAGGAGGACTTCCTTAGCTCTCAAGGCCCCCTTTATCCAGACAGTGTTCCTGCGTGCCCGCCGATCACACAGGAAGAGGACGAGGAGGAGGAGGAGGAGGAGGAGGAAGATTGTGTCAGTATGGAGGTGGAGCCTGGCACTCAGCATCAGCAGTCTTTAAGGGATCAGTCCCAAGGAACACATGGACTTGTACGTGTCTGGGAGGAGGTGGCTGCGGACGTTGTTGTCCTTAGTGACCCAGAGGACTCCGGACCGAATGCCTCAGCAAACCTACGCTGCATGGCCTCCCTGATCCTGCAAAGCCTGCGTAAGGATCCTCGTATTCGTGGTATCAAGGAGAAGGACCAATACTGGCTGGCAACCCTCCTTGATCCACGTTACAAGGGTAAGGTTGCGGACCTTATCTTGCCATCGCAGAGGGAGCAGAGGATGAAACATCTTCGGGAGGCCTTGCAGAAAGGTCTGTGCAACGCGTTCCCAGAGACTGGGAGGTTACAAACTCCTGTTTCTGGACAACGTGTTGCTGAGGCTTCGGTCAGTCAAAGAAGGAGCGGTGGAGAAGGTGGCCGTCTGACCGATGCGTTCAGACAATTTTTTGGTCCGCAGCCCCAAGGTATGATCGGTTCCAGCAACCATCGCCAGCGTCTGTTTTACATGGTGCAGGAATACCTAGGGGCAAGATCAGACTTGGACACCTTTCCCACCGAAAATCCTCTGGGTTACTGGGTCTTGAGGATGGATCACTGGCCAGAGCTTGCACAGTATGCAATTGAGCTACTGGCCTGTCCTGCATCCAGCGTTCTTTCGGAACGCACATTCAGTGCTGCTGGAGGCGTGGTAACCGATCACAGGGTGCGTCTGTCCACCGACTCGGTCGATCGGCTGACCTTCATAAAAATGAATCAGTCTTGGATCACCACCAGCTACCAAGCACCTGATGCAGATGTAACCGAATAATTTTTTTTTGAAATCTCAGATCCCTTCAAAGACTGCCTATGCTGATGCTGAGTGACTATCCCTGAGTAATTATCCTCTTCCTCCTCAATCATCACGCTGATAGCTTGTAAGAACATTTTTGGTTCTGGGCGCCACCACCAGTGCCTAAGGCACAATTTTTCAGCCCCTGTTTAACAGGGGCGTGTAATTACAATTTTTGATGTAATACTTTGCAGCAGGGCTCGTTCCTGCATTCCAACTAGAGTGTCTGTGAGGGGTTGCAGTGTTGTGGCACCAGCACCAGTGCCTAAGACCCAATTTTTCAGCCCCTGTCTAACAGGGGCGTGTAATTACAATTTTTGATGCAATACTTTGCAGCAGGGCTCGTTCCTGCATTCCAACTAGAGTGTCTGTGAGGGGTTGCAGTGTTGTGGCACCAGCACCAGTGCCTAAGACCCAATTTTTCTGCCCCTGTCTAACAGGGGCGTGTAATTACAATTTTTGATGCAATACTTTGCAGCAGGGCTTGTTCCTGCATTCCAACTAGAGTGTCTGTGAGGGGTTGCAGTGTTGTGGCACCAGCACCAGTGCCTAAGACCCAATTTTTCTGCCCCTGTCTAACAGGGGCGTGTAATTACAATTTTTGATGCAATACTTTGCAGCAGGGCTTGTTCCTGCGTTTCAACTAGAGTGTCTGTGAGGGGTTGCAGTGTTGTGGCACCAGCACCAGTGCCTAAGACCCAATTTTTCAGCCCCTGTCTAACAGGGGCGTGTAATTACAATTTTTGATGCAATACTTTGCAGCAGGGCTTGTTCCTGCGTTTCAACTAGAGTGTCTGTGAGGGGTTGCAGTGTTGTGGCACCAGCACCAGTGCCTAAGACCCAATTTTTCTGCCCCTGTCTAACAGGGGCGTGTAATTACAATTTTTGATGCAATACTTTGCAGCAGGGCTCGTTCCTGCGTTCCAACTAGAGTGTCTGTGAGGGGTTGCAGTGTTGTGGCACCAGCACCAGTGCCTAAGGCCTAATTTTTCAGCTCCTGTTCAACAGGGGCATGTAATTACAATTCTTGATCTAATATTTCACAGCAGGGCCCTGTGAGGGCTTACAGTGTTTTGGCCACAGCAACACCTAAGGCCCAAATTTCTGCTGAGTATATAGGGCAGGACCCTACTTTCAAACATCTAACTTACAAACGACTCCTACTTGCAAACGGAAGGAGACAACAGGAAGTGAGATGAAATCTACCCCTAAGGAAGGGAAATTCTCTCCTGTAAGAGTTAATATGGGAAAACAATTTTTCCTTTCCACTGATGCTTTCCAATCCTTGTTCCACAAAAAAACACAAATTTTCAAAAAACATTTTTCATTGGGACAAAAAAGTGAGGTGAAATCTTCTGAAGAGGAGGAAAGACGCAAAACAAATGTCACAGGGGTGATAACCCTTCCCTATGTTTTCCAAAAAGCTTAGAAAAGATTTTTTGGCTGGAGCTAAACACATTAAAAATGTTCAAAATTACAAACAGATTCTACTTAACAACAAACCTACAGTCCCTGTCTTGTTTGCACCGCCTGTATACTGCTGTTCAGAGTATATAGGGACCTTTCCTTATTTTAATTTGGGTGCGGGGTTCCCCTTAATATCCATACAAGACCCAAAGGGCCTGGTAATGGACTGGGGGGTACCCATGCCGTTTGTCTCACTGATTTTCATCCATATTGCCATGACCCGACATGACATTAAACCCGCAAGCAGTTTTAAATGAGATTTTTTCCTTTAAAAATGACATTTGGTGCAGGGACTGTTCTAAACATGGGAAACACGCGTCACTTTACAGGCATACTATAGACACCCCCCAGGTACGATATTTAAAGGAATATTTCACTTTTTTTTTTTTACTTTAAGCATCATTAAAATCACTGCTCCCGAAAAAACGGCCGTTTTTAAAAGTTTTTTTTGCATTGATACATGTCCCCTGGGGTAGGACCCGGGTCCCCAAACCCTTTTTAGGACAATACCATGCAAATTAGCCTTTAAAATGAGCACTTTTGATTTCGAACGTTCGAGTCCCATAGACGTCAATGGGGTTCTAACGTTCGTGCGAACTTGCGGTCCGTTCGCGGGTTCTGGTGCGAACCGAACCGGGGGGTGTTCGGCTCATCCCTATTCCTAACTTTTACAGATAGTCTACTGACTGGAACGGTACCAGCTGATTGGAGAAAAGCCAATGTAGCACCAATATTTAAAAAGGGCCCAAAATACATCCCTGGGAATTACAAACCAGTTAGCCTAACATCAATAGTATGTAAACTCTTGGAGGGGATGATAAGGGACTAAATACAAGATTTTAGTAATAAGAATGATATCATTAGCAGTAATCAGCATGGATTCATGAAGAATCGTTCTTGCCAAACCAATCTATTAACCTTCTATGAGGAGGTGAGTTGCCATCTAGATAAAGGAAGGCCCGTAGACGTGGTGTATCTGGATTTTGCAAAAGCTTTTGACATAGTTCCCCATAAACGTTTACTGTACAAAATAAGGTCCGTTGGCATAGGGTGAGTACATGGATTGAAAACTGGCTACAAGGGCGAGTTCAGAGGGTGGTGATAAATGGGGAGTACTCAGAATGGTCAGGGGTGGGTAGTGGGGTTCCCCAGGGTTCTGTGCTGGGATCAATCCTATTTAATTTGTTTATAAACGATCTGGAGGATGGGATAAACAGTTCAATCTCTGTATTTGCAGACGATACTAAGCTAAGCAGGGCAATAACTTCTCCACAGGATGTGGAAACTTTTCAAAAAGACCTGAACAAATTAATGGGGTGGGCAACTACATGGCAAATGAGGTTCAATGTATAAAAATGTAAAATAATGCATTTGGGTGGCAAAAATATGAATGCAATCTATACACTGGGGGGAGAACCTCTGAGGGAATCTAGGATGGAAAAGGACCTGGGGGTCCTAGTAGATGATAGGCTCAGCAATGGCATGCAATGCCAAGCTTCTGCTAACAAAGCAAACAGAATATTGGCATTAAAAGGGGGATCAACTCCAGGGATAAAACGATAATTCTTCCGCTCTACAAGACTCTGGTCTGGCCGCACCTGGAGTATGCTGTCCAGTTTTGGGCACCAGTCCTCAGGAAGGATGTACTGGAAATGGAGCGAGTACAAAGAAGGGCAACAAAGCTAATAAAGGGTCTGGAGGATCTTAGTTATGAGGAAAGGTTGCGAGCACTGAACTTATTCTCCCTGGAGAAGAGACGTTTGAGAGGGGATATGATTTCAATTTACAAATACCGTACTGGTGACCCCACAATAGGGATAAAACTTTTTCACAGAAGAGAGTTTAACAAGACTCGTGCCAACTCATTAATATTAGAAGAAAAGAGGTTTAACCTTAAACTACGTAGAGGGTTCTTTACTGTAAGAGCTGCAAGGATGTGGAATTCCCTTCCACAGGCAGTGGTCTCAGTGGGGAGCATTGATAGCTTCAAGAAACTATTAGATAAGCACTTGAATGACCACAACATACAGGGATATACAATGTAATACTGACACATAATCAGACACATGGGTTGAACTTGATGGACTTGTGTCTTTTTTCAACCTCACCTACTATGTAACTATTTAACTATGAATTCTATGAATGAAGTAATATTGTCAAATTGTATGATTTTAGTTTTCAGTTTATTTCTCACTTATATATATACCTATATATTTTTGTAATATTTTGTTAGCACTAGCACTTTATAAAGTGATTGGTAACACTATAAGATATTTTGATCAGAAATAATATTTGGGAAAGATAAGTTTTTTTGATATAAAGCCAAAAAAAAGAGAACAATATTAATATACTAACATAGATGGCAGAGAAAAACACTTCATTATAGGATCAATATAGAAATATTTTTTACTTTGCACAATTTGCACACTTCATGGTGGTTATTATACACAAAGGTTTCTCTTAAAGGTTTGATCTACTTGGATTCAAAATGAGTAAAATCACTTTTGATTATTATTTCATGGACTCACCTCCAGAAGATCTTGTACCCCAGCCGGTCACCCAGCACTCCGTACCACAGGGGAAGGCGGTGTTGGAAGATGGCAGACAGACTGGCATGACGTACTGATTATAGGTGACAGGTGAGGCCAGCTGCAACAGGGCGATGTCTCCAGGGGCACCAACACTTGAATATTGACTATTGACAATGATATTCTTTACTTTGGTAATAACTGTATGAGAGCTGGTCACACCCAGCTGGTACATTCCCAAATATACTTTATAATTCGATACCTGGATAGGTCTGCAGAAAGAAAACAGAACATAACATGTATAAATGAGGACCCATCTGTTGTAGAAGGCAATTACTATCAATGAACTTCAGAATCTAATGAATGAAATACAACTTGTTCATAATATGTTCTCTATGAATGGACTGTATGTACACAAGTCCAATGGTATGAACTTAGGCAGGATCTTTAGGGTTTACTGAGATGCTAAGTCGTAGTAATCTCTATTGAAAGCTCAGAAGTGGAATGCAATTGTATGTATACTTGTTACATCTACAACATTAAACAGTTCAAAATAAAAATATTAAAATAAGCCAGATATAAAAGATACAAAATCATTAAGCTCTGTATTGATTAATACATCATTACATGCATTTTATTTATTGCAAGCAGTGTAAGCACCTGAATTGGTATCAGCCTCTTACAGTGCCTCTACAGCAAAACTCAGACTAGGGAAAGAATAAACAGTACAAGGAGAAAACCAATCATGGAGCATGCTGATAGAGGGAGAGAGCAGAGTGGCAGGGAGATAAGCCTATCATTTTGCTGCTTCTCCTTGACTGTCCAGTCACAGCCTGGAGGCGGGATCATGACAGAATAGGCTCAGAGGAGCTGGGTTGATTGATGATGGCCGTCATTCAACCTAAAAGACTGAGCACAACTAGTGGCAAAAAATGTTCTTTTGGGAATGGCTGTGGATTGAGGGCGAGTATTTGATCCTTTTATGGGCTTACTTTACTGGAATGAAGTGTTACATCCTCCTTTGATTAAAGGGCAGGTGTAGGAATAGTTAAAACAGAACCAGCAGAACCACAATGAGATAAATGAGCCCGTGGGTTAGACTAAAGGTGCAGCACCCCAGAGACTTCATATCAAGGCAGTGTTATGACAGTGGCCCATTTATACCTCCTCCTGCTGTCATGTAGACCTGGACCCTGCTTAGTTCCAGGCAGGGAAAAGTTCAAAGCACTCTTCATGATGTCCCAAGTGTGCTACTAATATCCAAGTGGTAAACTATGAGTTTAGGGTATTGTATAGACTACTCTTCAGAAGAGATTGGCCGAAACACCCCCCTGTTCGGTTTGCAGCAAAGCTCCTGAACAGGGGAAAAACCTGAACGGCGAACCCCATTCAAGTCTATGGGAGCCGAACAGGAAAAATCAAAAGTGCCCATTTTTAAGGCTTATATGCAAGTAAATAAAATGGAAACTCTGTACATTGTATAGAACATGCTGCAGCAAAAATGACAATTCTAAAGAAAAAAAAACATGTCAAATCACATTTAAATTGACTTGCGTTTGCAATTTCCGGCACCCAGCTATTGAAAATGGTGCGGGGACTGCCCGCCAACATTTAAAAAAGAAAGCGTGGGGTCTCCCCCAAAATCCATACTAAACCCTTATTCAAACATGCAGCATGGCAGGTCAGGAAAGGGAGGGGGCAGGCGAGTGTCCCCTCTCTTGAACCATACCAGGCCACATGCCTTCAACATGTTGATGGGGACAAGGGTCTTTTCCCCACAACCATGGCTGGCAGCTGTGGGGGTATGCGGGCGGGGGGCTTATTGGAATCTGGAAGCCCCTTTAACAAGGGGGCCCCCAGATCCCACCCCCCTTTGTGAATGAGTATAGAGTACATAGTAACCCTACCCATTCACCAAAAAAATTGTCAAAAAGTAATAAAAACACAGAGACAGTTTTTGACAATTCCTTTATTAAAAAATAAAAACACAGTGTCCCCCGATGTAAATCCATCGTCAATTAAACACTCCTGCCGTCCATGAAGGCTGGCCGCCTACTGCAGGCTCGGCTGTTTGACAGTTCTTATATAGGGAAGAGCAGGGCCACTTAGCTACGTCACCTGGTGGCACCGTCCCCCCCTTCTGAAGTCACGGACGGCTGAATGCTGGGTCAGTGATGTCACAAGGGGGTGGTGCCACCAGGTGACATAGCTAAGTGGCTCTGCTCTTCCCTATATTAGAACTGTCAAACAGAGGAGCCTGCAGTAGACGGCCAGCCTTCATGGATGGCGGGAGCATTTTTTTTTCTGGCTGCGGTGGGCGGTGTGATTGACAAAAGATTTACATGGAGGGGCACTATTTATTAAAAAAAAAGGAATTGTCAAAAACTGTCTCTGTGTTTTTATTACTTTTTGCCACTTTTTTGATGAATGGGTAGGGGTACCAAGCCCCTGCCCGCATACCCCTACAACTACTGGTCAGGGTTGTGGGGATGAGGCCCTTGTCCTCATCAATATGGGGACAAGGTGCTTTGGGTGACAAAGTCCCCCCCTAAAGCACCCAAACCCCCATGTTGAGGGCATGTGGCCTGGTATGGTTCAGGAGGGGGGCACTCGCTTGTCCCCCCTCCTTTCCTGACCTGCCAGGCTGCATGCTCGGATAAGGGTCTGGTATGGATTTTTGGGGGACTTCACGCCAGTTTTTTTTGCCGGCAATGTTTTTTTTATTATTCAGCTGTCAGTGGGGAAGCCCCCTGACAGCTGGTGACTTATCGGTTGTTAAGGAGCGGGGCCGGGAAGCCAGCGCAGCGTCCTTAACAAACAACTTTTACTGTACCCTGACTGGGCAAAGCTTTGCAGTGCATTTGGCGGACGAACACCCGCTAAGCACCATGCAAATTAAGGTGCTCCCCGAACCGGGTGAATAGCCAATGTTCGCCCCGAATGGATACTTGGGCCGAACCATTTGCCCAACTCTACTCTTCACCTGCGTCTATCTATCCACAGTGAATAAGCCTATCAACTCAATAGCTGAATCAAGGGCCCAATATTAGTGCTCATACAGGGGCTCTTTAGTTAACATTACCAACCAATGATGATCAATGAGGCACACTTGGCAGTTTTAAAGTGTCCACTTTAAAAAAGAAGAACACTATCAATGAATATGTCCATTAATTTTTTTTAGAAACAATTCCAAAAGCAGAATGATTGGTGTCTGATGGAAGAATTGGTTTATAAAGGTAACATGTTATACTCACTTCTGGATGCAATGTGCTGCCGTCATAACCCACTCCTGTGAGATCAGGGAGCCCCCACACATATATTGTCCATCTGTAACATAAACGTGCCAGGGCCACTTCCCATCCAATGAATCTGCACCACCAACTATCCGACTGGACACCGACGGGGAACCGCACACTGAAAAATGTTGTGCAGATGACACAAGCAAAAAAAATAATAATTTGTTTAACTTAGATAGGATAATAGATATAATTATTATTTATTATGCATCTATCTATTTTTATCTATCTATCTATCTATCTATCTATCTATCTATCTATCTATCTATCTATCTATCTATCTATCTATCTATCTATCTACAGTGCCTTGAAAAAGTATTCATACCCTTGAAATTTTCCACATTTTATCATGTTATGACCAAAAACTTAAATGTATTTTATTGGTATTTAATGTGATAGACAGACACAAAGTGGCTCATAACTGTGAAGTGGAAGGAAAATTATAAATGGATTTCAACATTTTTTACAAATAAATATGTGAAAAGTGTGGCATGCATTTGTATTCAGCCCCCTTTACTCTAATACCCCTAACTAAAATCTAGTGGAACCAATTACCTTCAGAAGTCACCTAATTAGTAAATAGAATCCACCTGTGTGTAATTTAATCTCAGTATAAATACAGCTGTTCTGTGAAGTCCTTAGAGGTTTGTTAGGGAACCTTAGTGAGCAAACAGCATCATGAAGGCCAAGGAACACACCAGACAGGTCAGGGATAAAGTTGTGGAGAAGTTTAAAGCAGGGTTAGGGTATGAAAAAGTATTCCAAGCTTTGACCATCTCACGGAGCTCTGTTCAAGCCATCATCCGAAAAAGGTAAGAGTATGGCACAACTGCGAACCTACCAAGACATGGCCATCTACCTAAACTGACCGGCCAGGCAAGGAGAGCATTCATCAGAGAAGGAGCCAAGAGGTCCATGGTAACTCTGGAGGATCTGCAGAGATCCACAGCTCAGGTGGGAGAATCTGTCCACAGGACAACTATTAGTCGTGTTCTCCACAAATCTGTCCTTTATGGAAGAGTGACAAGAAGAAAGCCATTGTTGAAAGAAAGCCATAAGAAGTCCCATTTGCAGTTTACAAGAAGCCAGTGGGGGACACAGCAAACATGTGGAAGAAGGAGCACTGGACAGATGAGACCAAAATTTAACTTTTTGGCCTAAAAGAAAATCACGATGTGTGGCAGAAAACTAACACTGCACATCACCCTGAACTCACCATCTCCACTGTGAAACATGGTGGTGGCAGCATCATGTTGTGAGGATGTTTTTCTTCAGCAGGGACAAGGAAGCTGGTCAGAGTTGATGGGAAGATGGATGGAGCCAAATACAGGGCAATCTTAGAAGAAAACCTGTTAGAGTCTGCAGAAGACTTGAGACTGGGGTGGAGGTTCACCTTCCAGCAGGACAACGACTGTAAACATACAGCCAGAGCTACAATGGAATAGTTTAGATCAAAGCATATTCATCTGTTAGAATGGCCCAGTTAAAGTCCAGACCTAAATCCAATTTAGAATCTGTGGCAAGACTTGAAAATTGTTGTTTACACAGGGCCGGCCCAACCATGGGACCCAGCGGCAGACGGGCGGCAGACGGCCGGAGCGTGCAGTGAAAAGTTGTCAGAAGTACCCGCCGGCCACCGCCACACACCCCAATCACTGTGCTGTCTTCCGATACCTGCGCACTGGGATGCTGTGAAAGGCTGCATACAAGGAATGTGTAGCCCACGCTGCCTGTGAAACAGTTTGACATTGAGCAGATTGTGAGGCTTGTAAGAGCTGCTGAGTCTGTGACACTGTCAGCTAATGTAACTGTATGCAGGGAGAGAGATCAGCTGTCACAACTCAGCAGTGATGTCGGGAGTGGGCGGGACCAAACAGCTATCAAACACCAGCCAATGCAATGGGGTCTTGGCAGGCCACTACATTTATGTGGCTCCGCCTCTTTCTTAAACAACCCGATGATTGGCCGGTGTTTGATAGCTGCTCAGTCCCGCCCACCCCCGACATCACCACAGAGAACTATACATAACAAATGAAACTTAGCGCCGATGGTGGAAACCCCTCTACAGATAATTGCATTACAAATTAACTTCAAGTGCAACAAATTTTTAGTTGGGAGGTTTTCACCATTATAGCACTTTGGATTTTATTTTTAGAGTGTTACACTTAATTTTATATGTTTTAGTCACTATTATAATGTGAATTACTGCACCTGAAGTTCATTTTCCACCACCCTTGCTAAGTCCATGTCTTTATGGACCTTGCTTTGTGAACTGGTGTGCAGTCATATTAGAACAGGAAGGGGCCGTCCCCAATGTTCCCACAAAGTTGGGAGCATGCAAAAGACTTGAGACTGGGGCGGAGGTTCACCTTCCAGCAGGACAACGACTCTAAACATACAGCCAGAGCTACAATGGAATAGTTTAGATCAAAGCATATTCATCTGTTAGAATGGCCCAGTTAAAGTCCAGACCTAAATCCAATTGAGAATCTGTGGCAAGACTTGAAAATTGCTGTTTACACAGGGCCGGCCCAACCATGGGACCCAGCGGCAGAGGGGCGGCAGCCAGCCGGAGCGTGTAGTGAAAAGTTGTCAGAAGTACCCGCCGGCCACTGCCACACACCCTAATCACTGTGCTGTCTTCCGATATCTGCGCACTGGGATGCTGTGAAAGGCTGCATCCAAGGAATGTGTAGCCCACGCTGCCTGTGAAACAGTTTCACATTGAGCAGATTGTGAGGCTTGTAAGAGCCGCTGAGTCTGTGACACTGTCAGCTAATGTAACTGTATGCAGGGAGAGAGATCAGCTGTCACAACTCAGCAGTGATGTCGGGAGTGGGCGGGACCAAACAGCTATCAAACACCAGCCAATGCAATGGGGTCTTGGCAGGCCACTACATTTATGTGGCTCTGCCCCTTTCTTAAACAGCCCGATGATTGGCCGGTGTTTGATAGCTGCTCAGTCCCGCCCACCCCCGACATCACCACAGAGAACAATACATAACAAATGAAACTTAGCGGCGATGGTGGAAACCCCACTACAGATAATTGTATTACAAATTAACTTCAAGTGCAACAAATTTTTAGTTGGGAGGTTCTCACCATTATAGCACTTTGGATTTTATTTTTAGAGTGTTACACTTAATTTTATATGTTTTAGTCACTATTATAATGTGAATTATTGCACCTGAAGTTCATTTTCCACCACCCTTGCTAAGTCCATGTCTTTATGGACCTTGCTTTGTGCACTGGTGTGCAGTCATGTTAGAACAAGAAGGGGACATCCCTAATGTTTCCACAAAGTTGGGAGCATGAAATTGTCCAAAATGTCTTGGTATGCTGACGCCTTAAAGTGGTTGTAAAAGTTTGATTTTTATTTTTTAAAAATAACAAACATGTCATACTTTCCTCCACTGTGCAGCTCGTTTGGCACAGAGTGGGCCGAACTGCATTTTATGGGGTCCCACGGTGGCTCTTTCGGCTCCTCCCCACCTCAGATAACCCCCTCTGGGAAGCGCTCTCCCAGGGGGGTTACCTTGCGGGCGTGCTCCCGAGTCCTGCATTCAGTGGCGGTTTCCTTAGCATGACAGAACCATACAACAGATTCTTCCAAATCCATTTCCAAGCCTGGTCTAATGACAACTCCTGGTCTGGGTAAATCTACCAGTTTCACTCCTCTGCCAATTGACACATGATAATCACTCCAATCATTCCAATCTTACTTCCCTAGAAAAATCATCCCTTAAAAATCTTATTGACAATCACAATATAGTCATCAAGACGGCGGACAAAGGCGGAGGCATTATGGTCCAAGATCGCAGTGATTATCTGGCCGAAGCCCGCCGTCTTCTGTCGGATGATAGCACATATTGTAAACTACGCTGTGACCCCTTGTCCAGTTACTTTGCAGAAGATAAAATACTTACAGACAGAGCTAAAAGCAAGGACATCATCTCCAAACATGAGCATGCTTTTTTCAACCGGCCATATTTTTCAACCCCATATTTTTATCATATTCCTAAAACACATAAGAGTATCCAAAATCCACCAGGTTGACCCATAGTTGCGGCTATAGGATAGCATTACCAGTCCCATCTCTCAGTACATAGATTTTACATCCACTTGCAACCAGCCTCCCCTCTTATATTCGTGACGGTTTCCATCTTATACAACAACTGGAACATTACACATGGGAGCCCACATACTCTTGGGCTTCCTTGGATGTAAGCTCACTTTACACCTCGATCCCACACCACATAGGCCTTAGGGCTATTGCCAGTTTCCTCTCCTCTGATCCCATGTTAAATCCAAGTCAGGCAGAGTTCATTTTAGAGGCCACAGAATTCTGCCTGACCCATAACTATTTTGAGTTTGATGGCGATTTCTATCTTCAAACAAAGGGCACAGCTATGGGTGCCAATTTTGCACCCAGTTACGTTAATTTAACCATGGGGTTCTGGGAGGCCAATCACATCTGGCTCAATAATCTCTTTACCTCCCATATAGTTTTTTATGGGAGGTATATCGACGATATTATCGTCATGTGGGATGGCCCAGAGCCCCTTTTCCTAGACTTCATCACACACTGCAATAACAATGAGTATGGCCTCACCTTCACTTCAGAACACGATTGCTTTCAGCTTGCATTTTTAGATCTTCTACTTTTTCACCAGGAAGGCAAAATATTGGCCAAAAACTATACCAAGCCGACAGCCGGCAACTCTTTTTTGCACCACCAGAGCTGTCACCACCCGAGATGGATTGCAAACATCCCAAAGAGCCAGTTCTGTTGCTTACGTAGAAATTGCACCAGACAATTGGACTATATTACAGAAGGGTCCCTTCTAAAACAAAAGTTTATGGATAAAGCTTTTCCACCCAAACTCATAAATGAAGCATTTGACCTCTATCTGTCAGAACCTTCTACATCCACTAGTGAAACCAATCATTCTCAAGTACAGCCTATCAGGTTTGTGACCCAGTTCCACACAAAGCTCTGGAATGCATACACACCAAGCACTGGTCGATTTTACTTCAGGATCCTCATTTAAAATCCACAATCACCCCCAAACCAAAGTTTACGTATCGTAAAACTAGGAACATTAAGAATCTGGTGGCACCCAGTAAATATAAATGCCTACAAAATCCCAAAACAACATTTCCTAGCCTTATTCCTGTAATCGGGATGTACCAGTGCCGTAAAAAATTATGTCTCACATGCAATCACGTTCATCACGGTCAAAGGGAATTTACCAATAAAGATCAGACGTACCAGATCAGTCATTTTTACAATTGTTCCACAGAGTTCGTTATTTATTGTTTGACTTGTCCGTGTGGGTTATATTACGTAGGCCGAACCATACGCACTTTGAGAACGAGGTTCGGGGAACACCACTTTCTCCATAAACATGATCATTCCTCATCCGACCTCAAAGTTTGGATCTTTGAGTCCATTACCGGTACGTTCCCACTGGCAGAGCGTTTTAAACGTCTCTGCCAGAGGGAAATGTACTGGATATACATTTTGGACTCTTTGGCCCCTGGAGGTCTCAACAAGGAGATAGAGACGAGCAGCCTAATCTGACTGCTTTCCTCCCTCTCCAAGTCTTATAGGTTATTGGATCCCTCCTATATACCTGTCTCTTTGCCCTTTAGGTATCCTTTACCACCATAATGTAATTTCTTTCTTATTGTGATGTTACAGTGTTCTTGTTTCACTCGAGTACTATTCCAAAGCTTAGCCACCTTACATTCTCCCCTATTTCTCATAAGAATAAACGTATGTGTGTTTGCACACAAAGTTACCAACGTGTGTGCACACATATTTTACATATCCCCATTCTATAATCAGGATCTAGAAGTTATGACTCAGTCACGTTCTGATTTTACAACCAATGAAAACCTGTATTTTCATTAGTATTTTCCCCAAGACTACAACCATTTTTACATATAATCTCACCATTAGTATTTTGTTTATTTAAATACATTTTTACTTTTATTTCTATTTTTATTTTTATTTTTGTATTTTTCCACTTAAACTATATCTTATTTTTAGTGTTTATTTTTATTTTCATTTTTTATTTTATTTCATTTCATATTATTATTATTATTATCATTTCTATTATATATATATATATATATATATATATATACATATATATATATATATATATATATATATATACATATATATATATATATATATATATATACATATATATATATATATATATATATATATATATATATATATATATATATATATATATATATATATATATATATATATATATATATATATATATATACATACATATATATAAATATATATACATACATATATATATATACATACATATATATATATATATATATACATACATATATATATATATATATATATATATATATATATATATATATCATTTTTTTCATTATATATTTTTTTCATCCGTTACAATTATTTTTATTATTTACTGTTTTTTAGTATTTATCACCTTCATCGCCACTTTTTCAACAATAAATTTTTTAATAATTTTCTAACAATTCTTATTTTATTACATATTGTCATTTCACTATTATTATTTTAAATCATATACCTTTCATTCTTATTTCCTATTTTCCTTCAGTGATTTTTCATCTCCTATTTTTATTCTTTCACTTTTCTCATCCAATTATATCAGTTTTCTATATTTCCCATTCTTCATCATTTTCGTTGTTAATATCCATTTCTTTTTATTTTCATTTTCACAGTTATCTCAATTCCATTATTATTAGCAATCTGATTACCATGCAACTCCAGTTTCACATTTCATTCATATTTTTAAATTTTCTTACAGACCATAATAACAGAAACACACATACTTTATTTTATTTACACACATACATATACAGCGCTGTTTTACTAGATCTGTCACAGCAGACATATGAACACTACGCTTCCCACTTCTACATCAGACACGTCAGCATTCGATTCTCACTACACAGCTCTGTGCCCCAGTCTGACTAACGGTCTTCTCCTCCAATCAATGCCCCTTATACACCATATAAGTTTGGACCTATCACAGGTCACGTTAGGCCTGAGGAAGGAGCGTAGCTTCGCAAACGCATCGCCTGCCTATCTCTGCACATACCCGGCAGTGACCCCGTTCCCCCGATTACGAGCAGTGTGTTTCAGCGGCAGGAAACATTGACCATCCAGCAGTGCAGCCTGTCATGCTAAGGAAACCGCCACTGAATGATGTGATTGGACACCACTCCCGGGATATCTGGCACCTTCAAATTGTTATCCACATGCCTGTTTACATGTACCCTTGTGAGTACCCATTTTAAAGATGTATTAAATTTGTTTTAGATAATGCACTTAGAGTGGCGCCCTTGTTGTTCTTTTTCTTCAGTACCCAGAGGATTGCTTCTTCCAATCTACAGGGCTGCCTTCCACAGTTGCCTTCATATGCAATGGACTATATTTTAGTCACTTTGGACTTTCAGCAGATAATAGTTCGTTTGCCTTAAATCACCTATTATAATCACTCACGTTTTTAGTCCCTAGTTTTGCATTTATGTCGGCAGTTGTATATTAATCTTCCCAATCACTTCATCCTCTCTGTATTAAGAGTAATAAGGTTGGGGGGTTACAATTGTTTGTAATTGTGTTGGACTCAGCGCTCACACTCACATGTTCCCAGAAGGGTTGAGGCTGTTATAGCTGCAAAGGGTCGGCCAACTCAATATTGAACCCTACGGACTAAGACTGGGATGCCATTAAAGTTCATTTGAGTGCAAAGGCAGGCGTCCCAATACTTTTGAAAATATAACGTGTGTGTGTATATATATACACACACACACACACACATTATATTGTCAAAAATATGTATATATATACACGCATGTGTGTTTGAACTTTGGGGTGCACACCCTAATGCAATAGGCTGCGCATGCCTATGACCCTCACCTGATCCATTTTGCCACCAGGGAGTTCCCCGCAGCAGCATTATCTGCAGGAGTCTGAATCAAAACTGTAAGTACAAACACACATTACAAGTTGTATGAGACGTGAGAGCCTGATAGGGACTTGCCTTGCCCAGCCCTGATTAACCACTTCAGGAAGGATTTGCCCCCTTATTGACAGGCCATTTTTTTGCGATACGGCATGTCGCTATAACTGACAATTGTGTGGTCGTGCGAGGTTGCACCCAAACAAAATCCTTTTTTCCCCACAAATAGAGCTTTCTTTTGGTGGTATTTGATCACCTCTGCGGTTTTTATTTTTTGTGCTATAAACAAAACAATGTTTGGATTTTAACGTAATGGTTTGTGATATAATTTTGCATATGGACACGTTGCTGTTGCATGTAAATCTGATTTTCTGATAAATTTAATTTTAGTTTTAATTATCATGATATAAAAAAATGAATGTGGGGGCTTTTTGGTGGGCATGATTGTGACGACACCCCGAGTATGAAAGAGATTAAAGTCGTTTACGACATTCCATACCCAAACACAAAGGCAGCTATCGAACACTTCAATCAGCCGAACAAGGAACCCATACAAATAATCCACCCCAAAAACGAGATACGGCTCTGTCTTCATGTTTCAAGAAGGAATCACATTTATTGAAAGGAATACTGGCTCTTTTATACAGTAAAAGAGGGGGTGCATACCTCCTGCTCATATTACTCTGTACATACACCTGTGATCAGAAAGCTAATTAACATGAGCTAGTTAACTATTCCCTTTAGACAGCCTAGATGACTCAGACATGACCTTTAGGCCAAACTGGTTGTCTTGTAGCTCAGAAAACACAATCAACATTATCACAAATCAACACAGAACTCTTCTTCACACAATAGCAGAGTTAATTAACACAAACAACAATGTGGATCTAATGACTCTTAGATCCCATACTAGACTTATTTACAATACACATTCTAGCAGACAACAGACAGACAGGTGGCTGGAATTTACATCAGCATCTCCTAACAGTATTTGTCCCAGCATTATGAATTAGCCACTATTTCTAATATGGCAAATCCAGGGTCCACAGAGTCTGTGGCTCTTGGGGGGATATGGATGCGAATCTAAAGTAACGCCACCTCAAGGGTTCCCCAGGCATACAGCTCACAAAGAGCACCTTTCCGCCAAATGCCAGGGCCCATAATCAGTCAGTAAGAGGCTAGAATTCAGTCCCCTCCAAAAGCCTGTCCCAGCTAGGTCTGTCACAATGATTTTTTTTTTTTTTGGGGGGGGCAGCATTTCATTCTTGGGCCCAGGCAGCACAATGTCTTGGGCCAGCCCTGTGTTCACAGACATTCTCTATCCAATCTGACAGAGCTTTAGCTATTTTGCAAAGAAGAATGGGCAGAAATGTTCCCCACTAGATGTGCAAAGCTGGTAGAGACATCCCCAAAAAGACTTGCAGCTGTAATTACAGAGAAAGGCGGTTCTACAGAGTATTGACTCAGGGGGGCGCCATACAAATGTCCCCCCCCACACTTTTCACATATTTATTTGTAAAAAAAAAGGTTGAACACCATTTATCATTTTCTTTCCACTTCACAATTATGTGCCACTTTGTGTTGGTCTATCACATAAAATCCCAATAAAATACATTTACATTTTTGGTTGTAACATGACGAAATGTGAAAAATTTCAAGGGATATGAACACTTTTTCAAGGCACTGTATACATATACAGCGGGGAAAATAAGTGTTGAACACGTCACTGTTTTTCTAGGTAAATACTGTATATTTCTAAAGGTAACACAACCCATGCAATCCATACATATAAAGAAGCCAAAACAAATAAGTTCATAAATGAAGTTCTGTGTAATAAAATGGAAGGACACAAGGAAAAAGTATTGAACACGCTAACTGAAATGTATTTAATACTTGGTACAAAATCCTTTGTTGGTAATGAGAGCTTCAAGACGCCTCCTGTATGGAGAAACTAGTCGCATGCGTTACTCAGGTGTGATTTTGGCCCATTCTTCCACACAAACAGTCTTCAAATCTTGAAGGTTCAGTGGGCCTATTCTATGAACTCTGATCTTTAGTTCTGTACATGTAAGGTTAGGGTGACCAGACATCCCCGGTTTCTGGGGACAGTCCCTGGACTGAGGACACTGTCCCTGGTCCAAGTCTGTCCCCAGTTTTGTCCCCGGATTGGATTCAAATATTTCCGCCCCCATCCCACCATACTGTACATCTCTTGTCAGCCTGACCCCAGAGGCCTCCACTGTCACAGGGATTGGAGCCTTGCTTGCAGTGCAGAGTCCTGTTTTGCAGCAGGGAGCAGGCCAGCTGTAACTTTAAGGTAGGACAGATAAATCCTGGTCCTCCTGACTCCTGACTTTGACACACGCTACGTTTCCTCGTGATGATGCTCAGTAGTAGCAGGAAAGTAGTGTGTGTCAACCACTGACTTGTCCCAATTCCAGAGGTTAGTAGTCTGCAGTTATGGCTTATGCAGTAGCAACTAAATAACTTTAACTTAACCACTTCAGCCCCGGACCATTTGGCTGCCAAATGACTGGGCCACTTTTTGCGATTCGGCACTGTGTTGCTTTAACCGGACAATTGCGCGGTCGCAAGACGTGGCTTCCAAACAAAGTTGACGTCCTTTTTTTCCAACAAATAGAGCTTTCTTTTGGTGGTATTTGATCACCTCTGCAGTTTTTATTTTTTGCGCTATAAACAAAAATAGAGCGACAATTTTGAAAAAAAAAAGCAATATTTTGTACTTTTTGCTATAATAAATATCCCCCTTTTTTTAAAAAAAGCTATTTTTTTCTCAGTTTAGGTCGATATGTATTCTTCTACATACTGTTGGTAAAAAAAATCGCAATAAACGTATATTGATTGGTTTTCGCAAAAGTTATAGCGTCTACAAAATAGTGTGTAGTTTCATGGCATTTTTTTGTTATTTTCTTTTTTTACTTGTTTTGGCAATGATCTGCGATTTTTATTGTGACTGCGACATTGTGGTGGACACATCGGACACTTTTGATGCTATTTTGGGACAATTTACTGTACATTTATACAGCGATCAGTGGTATAAAAATGCACTGATTATTGTATAAATGTGACTAGCAGTGAAGGGGTTAACCACTAGGGAGCGATCAAGGGGTTATGTGTGTCCTAGGGAGTGATTCTAACTGTTAGGGGGTGTGGCTTACTGTGACACATCACTGATCGCTGCTCCCAATGAAAGGGAGCAGACGATCAGTGTTGTGTCACTAGGCAGAACAGGGAGATGCCTTGTTTACAAAGGCATCCCCCCGTTCTGCCGTTCTGTGACCCGATCGCAGGACACCGGCGAACATCGAGTCCGCGAGTCCCGCAGGCACGGTCACGGAGAATGCGGCGGGCACGTGCGCTAGGGGGCAGGTTCAAAGCAACGTACAGTATATATACATTGCTTTGCCTGCCCGTGCCAATCTGCCGGCGTAAATCTGCGTGAGGCAAGCGGTTAATGTAACAGAATACAAATGACTCTGTATAATTTGTTTCTTAAATGGCAGGGATATATTTATTAAGTTACCGTATTTATCGGCGTATAACACGCACTTTTTTCCCCTTAAAACCAGGGGAAAATCGCGGGTGCGTGTTATACGCCGATCCCCTGCGATCCTGACCTGTCAGATCTAAAAAATCAACGACCGCGATTTGAAAATGGCGCCGCCAGCGCCGAAATACACAGTGCCGGCCCTCGGCTCTTCTCGGCCACTTTCTGCTTCACTCGAGCGCCGCCCGAACCTAGCCGAGTGTACTCGGCTAGGTTCGGATAGCTCCGCTCACCGTCACGCCCATCCCGAGTGGAGCCGAAAGTGAACGAGAGCCACCGAGAAGAGCCGAGGACTGGCTCTGTGTATTTCGACGCCAGCGGCGCCATTTTGAAATCGCGGTCGGCGATTTTGAAGCTCAGCGAGCTGCAAGGCTGCACTGGGGCAAGGCTGCACTGGGGCAAGGCTGGACTGGGGCAAGGCTGGACTGGGGCACGGCTGCACTGGGGCAAGGCTGCAATGGACACTGGGGAAGGCTGCACTGACAAGGCTGCACTGACATGGCTGCACTGACATTGCTGCACTGGGGCAAGGCTGCACTGACAAGGCTGCAATGATGGGCATTTAAATGTAAGTTTTTTTCCCTTCAACTTCCCTCCTAAAAGTTTTTTTTTCTATAAAATTCCCTCCTAAATTGGGGTGCGTGTTATACGCCGGTGCGTGTTATACACCGATAAATACGGTACTCAATTTACTTATATCTAGCTCCTCAACTTAGACCATCAGGGTCCAGGTATAAAGCCAGTGTTGGACAGATAGTCTTCCGGTTTAGAAATCTCTGTAAATAAAGAAGGCTCCTGCAGGGCTGGCCAGCGGCGCCTCTGATTGGCTGAGAGTGGTTAGCTGACGCTCTAAGCCATTCAGTGACTCCCATTCATAGAACTGGCTTGAAAAAGAAACATACCTTTTTAAAGCCAGTTTTATGAATAATGCCCTGTACACACGGTCGGATTTTCTGACGGAAAATCGTAGATGGGAGCTTGTTGTCAGAAAGTGTGTAGGCTCCATCGGACATTTTCCATCTGAATTTCAGTCACACAAAATTTGAGATCTGGATCTCAAATTTTTCGACAACAAAATCTGTTGTCGGACATTGCGATCCTGTGTACACAATTCGCACAAAGTTCCAGAGCTGCACTGTCTATTGAACTTCATTTTTCTCGGCTCGTCGTATGTGTTGTATGTCACAGCGTTCTTGGCAATCGGAATTTCTGACAAGATTTGTGTGACCGTGTGTATGCAAGACAAGTTTGAGCCAACATCCGTCAGAAAAAAAAACATGGATTTTGTTGTCGGAATCCGATCGTGTGTACGGGGCATTAGAGTCACTGGTTGGCTGAGAATGTCAGCTGACTGCTCTCAGCCATTCAGAGGAGCCGCTGGGATATCGACACTAGAGCACAGACTTTGGGGTTAAACGGTAAAAGAACAGTTTTATCCCATAAGGTAAGGTCAGTGACCTCCTGACACCATAAAAACGTAATTTCGATGAAGTCTTTACAGTGCAGTCATGCATAGGTTGGACTTGATGGACTTGTGTCTTTTTTCAACCTCACCTACTATGTAATTATGTAAGTGCCTAACTGTTCCTTTAACATTTGTAGTCCTATAACAGTTAGCTATTAATATTTAATTATTTATGTTTGAAGGCATCCTGCGTGTTGTTACCATGCAATCTTTTACTGTTCTGAATTGTTAATTTATATTGGTATTGTTAAACCAAAATTCTTTGGTAAGAATTAAATACAAGATATGCATTGAAAAGTTTTTTTCATTCCTCCATAAACGCACACCACACACACTGAATATATAATTTGAGGAAAATAAGTTTATAAAATTTGCCAATAAAAAAAAAAAAAATGTCCCCGGATTTCATTTTCAAAATCTGGTCACCTTATGTTAGGTGTCAGAGTAATCACAACAGAAATAGCTTCTAAGAGCATGTTTTCCTCTCGTCCTGTTCCCCTCTTTCTCCACTACCTGCACTAAACAACAAACCTCTCACCATCCAGGCTGCTGTACAACTTTCTTCTCCCCTCCCTAAAGCATACATAAAAAAAAAGACTCATGTGGGAGTTAGAGAGCTGAGGGGTCATTTTGGTTTCTTCTTCCTCTGGATGAAGAAGAACAGCAGGAGACTCGAGTATAGGCCGAGGGGGGTGTAGTGTCGATGAGTGCCTCCCGTTGAATAATGCCTCCTACACTACGTCACACCAGCTAATTTCCCGATCAGCTGGCGTGACGTAAGACTGCACATGTGCAGTTTGTCGGATGCATTTTCAGTACAGTGTAGGAGAGGCTTTGGAGATAATTTGAGCTCCTGTATCCGGGGACTCACTAGGTGAAAACCCACCAAACTTGGCACACTTGTAGAGAAGACCCATGGCTGCATGTGGAAGAAATTTTGGGTCCACGGAAGCGAAGGGCAACCAGTAACGACTCCCCAAAGTGGGCCCCTCGCTTCATTTTCCCGCCTGGGGGAAAAAACGGGCGAATTTGAGCTCCGGTTACTGGGGACCCACCTGGTCAAATCTCACCAAACTTGGCACACTTGTAGGGGGGAGCCATGGCTACACGTGGAAAATATTTCGGGTCCAGGGAACCAAAGGAAGGCCGGTACCGACTCCCCAAATTAGGTCACTTGCTTAACATGGGAGTCTATGGGAAAAGCAGGCCAAATTGTGGCGAATTTCACTTATCGCCCAACCTTTCGAAGACCGAATGGGCTAGTGACACCAAACTTGCACCCCTTTTTCTCAGATATCACAGCTACACCTCAAAAAAGGTGGAGGTTCGGGGACCCTTTACAGGGGATTTACCGGGGCCACAATATTGACCGTCTTCACGGTACCGGTGCTCCCTGACCATGGGTCACAAAATTACAAAACTTGGGGGTGATGTAGAAGCACTCTATGGGTACCCCCACACCAAACCGGGGCCCAGTAACCCAACCGGAACCTTCCAGAAAATGGCACTTTGAAATGGTGTAGCTCGGATCTGCTTAACTGTAGAAAGCTCAGGGGGGTCTCATTATAATATTTCAAGCCTTTTCCACCGTATGGCACCCCCCTCGACTTTTGAGGACCGGTGGCCCCCTCACACAGCACTGGCAAAGACGTGCACGGCGCTCTCCGGTTCTATGGGTCTTAAAAATACAAAAAAAATACACCGGGAGGCTGTGGGGATGTTCTTCGGGTACTCACTGACCAAGTTTGGGGTTCAGGGAACCTATGGCGGGCCGGTGGCACCCCAAAAGGTCAACTGGTAGAACCCACACGTTTAACATTGGAGTCTATGGTAAACTTGGTCAACTTGGGGGGATGATATTTCCTCGGCTATTGGGGTTAGGAACAAAACATGGCACACTTGTAGGGGAGACGATGCACTACATGTGATACAAATTTGGGGTTCCTAGACCCTACGGTTGGCCCGTAACCGTCTCCCAAAGACAGCACCCCTCGCTTCACTTTGCTGCCTAGGGGAAAAACTGCTGATATTGGGGCAAGTTTGAGCTCCTGTTTCCGGGGACCCACCAAGTCAAATCACACCAAACTTGGCACACTTGTAGGGGAGAACCATGGCTACACGTGCAACAAATTTAGGGTCCAGGGAACCGAAGAAAAGCCGGTACCGACTCCCCAAACTAGGCCCCTCTCTTAACATAGGCGTCTATGGGAAAACCAGGCCAAATTGTGGCGGATTTCACTTATCGCTCAACCATTTGACGACCGAATGGGCTAGCGACACCAAACTTGCCCCCCTTTTCCCAAATATCACAGCTACACCTCATAAAAATTTGGAGGTTTGGGGACTCTTTACCGGGGATTTATCGGGGCCACAATGTTGACCGTCTTCACAATACCGGTGCTCCCTGACCATGGGTTACAAAATTACAAAACTTGGGAGTGATGTAGAAGCACTCCATGGGTACCCCCACACCGAACCGGGGCCTGGTACCCCAATTGGAGCCCTCCGGTATCTGGAAAATGGCACTTTGAAATGGTGTAGCTTGGACCCAGTTCACCGGGGAAGGCTCCGGTAGGTCTTATTTGAATATTTCAGGCCTTTTCTACAGAATGGCACCCTCTTGACTTTCGGGGACCGGTGGCCCCCTCACACAACACCAGCAAAGGCGTGCACGGCGCTCTCCGGTTCTATGGGTCTTAAAAATACACTGGCACCGGGAGGCTGTGGGGATGCTCTTCGGGTACGCATTGGCCAAGATTGGGGTTCAGGGAACCTATGGTGGGCCAGTGGCACCCCAAAAGGTCAACTGGTAGAAACCGCACGTTTAACATTGGAGTCTATGGTAAACTTGGTCAAATTGGGGGGCTGATATTTCCTCAGCTGCTGGGGTTAGGAACACCTCAAATTGTGGCGGATTTCACTTATCGCTCAACCATTTGACGCCGGAATGGGCTAGCTACACCAAACTTGCACCCCTTTTTCCCAAATATCACAGCTACATCTCATAAAAATTTGGAGGTTCGGGGACCCTTTACTGGGAATTTACCGGGGCCATAATGTTGACCATCTTCAAGGTACCGGTGCTCCCGGACCATGGGTCACAAAATTACAAAACTTGAGGGTGATGTATAAGCACTCTATGGGTACCCCAACACCGAACCAGGGCCCAGTACCCCAATCAGAGCCCTCCAGTAACCAGAAAATGGCACTTTGAAACGGTGTAGCTTTGAAAATACGCTCTTCGGTTCTATGGGTCTTAAAAATACACAGACACCGGGAGGCTGTGGGAATGCTCTTCGGCTACTCACTGGCCAAATTTGGGGTTCAGGGAATCTATGATGGGCCGGTGGCACCCCAAAAGGTCAACTGGTAGAAACCACACATTGGAGTCTATGGTAAACTTGGTCAACTTGGGGGGATGATATTTCCTCGGCTATTGGGGTTAGGAACACCTGGGGACAGGAACTCCATCTCCCCTGAGGACAGGGAACCCACCTCCACTAAGAACAGGAACCTGATCACCCTGTGTGTACCAAACTCACCTCCCTGCCCCTGTGTGTCAACCTCACCGTCATGCCCGATCACCCTGTGTGTGTCAACCTCACCGCCTGCCTGACATGTGTCCTGTGTGTGGGCCCTCCTGTGACAGCTGTTATCAGGACTTTAACCCACTTGGTGCTCCCCTACATGGATGTGCTCTCACTACACGACTGTATATAAGGGATGAAGGCCCAGAGACATGTCCAGGGTACACACAGGATACATGAGATAGATTATAAGGGATGGAGGCCCAGAGACATGTCCAGGGTACACAGAGGATACATGAGATAGATTATAAGGGATGGAGGCCCAGAGACATGTCCTGGGTACACGGAGGATACATGAGATAGATTAGAAGGGATGAAGGCCCAGAGACATGTCCAGGGTACACGGAGGATACATGAGATAGATTAGAAGGGATGGAGGCCCAGAGACATGTCCAGGGTACACGGAGGATACATGAGATACATTAGAAGGGATGGAGGCCCAGAGACATGTCCAGGGTACACAGAGGATACATGAGATAGATTAGAAGGGATGAAGGCCCAGAGACATGTCCAGGGTACATGGAGGATACATGAGATAGATTAGAAGGGATGGTGGCCCAGAGACATGTCCAGGGTACACGGATGATACATGAGATATATTAGAAGGGATGAAGGCCCAGAGACATGTCCAGGGTACACGGAGGATACATGAGATAGATTAGAAGGGATGGAGGCCCAGAGACATGTCCAGGGTACACGGAGGATACATGAGATAGATTAGAAGGGATGGATGACCAGAGACATTTCCAGGGTACACAGAAGACACATGAGTTAGATTAGAAGGGACGGAGGCCTCCTCTGTGTACCCTGGACATGTCTCTGGGCCTCCATCCCTTTTAATCTTACTGTCCAAGGGGGAACTTTGTGAACCCGGATGTAAAGGGAAACACTGATGTAAAGGGCAATGCTGCAGACTCTCATGTAGTTAAGAACCCCTTACATCAGAGTTCCTCTTTAGATCATGCTCTGCATCATTTTTCTTCCCACGTAGACTCCCACGGGAGTCTACGCCCCCTCCCGCCCACCCCTCCGCGCTGTCTGCTGGGACACATACAGGTCCCAGAGACAGCGGGGACCAGTAAGTGAAGCCGCAATGCTTCACTTCCTGATTCCCTTACAGAGAATGGCGGTGGCAGCACCCGAGGACCGAGGGACGATTCAGTCTCGTGTCCAGACATCGCTGGACCCTGGGACAGGTGAGTGTCATTATTTTACAAGTCAGCAGCTGCAGTATTTGTAGCTTCTGACTTTTAAAAAAATTTTCACGGGACTCCCTCTTTAAGATTCTCTCCCACCACACGCTCCTCGTGGCTTGCCTCCCGTCGGAAAATGTATATGACGAACTGTGCATGTGCAGTAAATACGTCACGCCAGCTGTTCGAGAAATCAGCTGGAGTGATGTGACGTACTGCGCATGCGCAGTACGTAGGAGGCATTTTTTGACAGTAGGCAATAATCGACATTACACCGGTGTAGTGTTGATTATTGCCTCCCGTTGAAAAATGCATACTACGAGTACCCTCTTTACTGGGGTGGTATTTTGGGCTCAATCGGAGATAAACTTCCACACGGTTGCTCGCAGGAGGGTCGGTCTACCCGGATCTTGTGTCTAAAATCCACCGGTACTTACCTGCCAAATTTGGGGTCTCTAGCTCAAAGTATGGGGTAGATATGGACCTCCAAAGGGGACTGACCCATGGTGCCCACCAAGGCTGAGGGAGCAGTGAGCGACCGCTAGATCGGAACTGGTCCCTTGGTGCCCCATGGCCAGTATGAACTTTTGGTTTACCGGTCCATATCTCCGGAACCGTAGGTCACAAGAACTTCAAACTTGGTAGTTGGGTTGTTCATAGAGGCCCCCTAACTGCAGGCCAAATTTGAGGTCTCTGGAACGAAATGGTACCCGAAATAACTTTTCTGAAAACCACCATGCATGCTTTGTGTCGACCTAACTTTCAAACTCAAGCATTTTTTGGGCTCCAGGAAAGTCATCTTCTGAACCGTTTGAGCTAGGAGTCCAATTTTTTGATATATTGTAGATCTAGATCCCATGGGTCGGCACACCAAATTTTGGGTTCATGAGATACGAGCCCTCAAAGTCATCCGACCGGTAGACGCCAGAACCTAAATCCGAATTTTCTGGGTAGCAGAACCGGTTTTACCGCCCTAGGGTTACCCCTAGGAACCCCAAACTTGGCCAGTGCGTACCCGAAGAGCATCCCCACAGCCTCCACATGTCAGTGTATTTTTAAGACCCTTAGAACCTGAGAGCGCCATGCATGTCTTTGCTGGTGCTGTGATAGGGGGCCACCGGTCCTCGAAAGTTGAGGGGGGTGCCATACGGTGGAAAAGGCTTGATATATTATAATGAGACCCCCCTGAGCTTTCTACGGTTAACCGGATCCGAGCTACACCATTTGTGTAGAAAGTGCCATTTTCTGGTTACCAGGAGGTTCCGGTTGGGGTACCAGGCCCTGGTTTGGTGTGGGGGTACCCATAGAGTGCTTCTACATCACCCCCAAGTTTTGTAATTTTGTGACCCATGGTCAGGGAGCACGGGTACTGTGAAGACGATCAACATTGTGGCCCCGGTAAAGGGTCCCCAAACCTCCAAATTTTTATGAGGTATAGCTGTGATATCTGGGAAAAAGGGGTGCAAGCTTGGTGTCGCTAGCCCATTCAGTCGTCGAATGGTTGGGCGATAAGTGAAATTCCCCACAATTTGGCCGGATTTTCCTATAGACTCCCATGTTAAGCGAGTGGCCTACTTTGGGGAGTCAGTACCGGCCTTCCTTTTATTCCCTGGACCGGAAATATTTTCCACTTGTAGCCATGGCTCCCCCCTACAAGTGTGCCAAGTTTGGTGAGATTTGACCAGATGGGTCCCCAGAAACCGGAGCTCAAACTCGCCCGTTTTTTCCCCCAGGCGGAAAAATGAAGCGAGGGGCCCAGTTTGGGTAGTCGTTACTAGCTGCCCTTCACTTCTCTGGACCCAAAATTTCTTCCACGTGCAACCATGGGACTTCCCTATAAGTGTGCCAAGTGTGGTGGGTTTTCACAAAGTGAGTCCCCAGATACAGGAGCTCAAATTATCTCCCGAGCCTCTCCCACACCACTGTTTTCTCTTCCTCCGCATGGAAAAATGAAGCGAGGGGCCCATTTTGAGGAGTCGGTACTGGCTGCCCTTCGGTTCCCTGGACCCACATGCAGCCATGGGTCTTCCCTACAGGAGCTCAAAGTATCTCTCGAGCCTCTCCTACACTGTTTTCTCTTACATCGGAGAAAATTGAGTACTGTCCGTGATACTTTTTTTATTTGCACTAACATACAATTTTTCAGGACAAGCTTTCGGGGTATGTCCCCTTCTTCAAGGTCCAAGCAGTACTGATTCACACATTTTTAAGCAGAGACCCTGTGGTATGAGATTCCTCTTTTTGCATCTTGAGAGAAAAAAGATGTCGCTGTTGACCTGTGTTTCCTTTGTGATCAGGTTGGTTAACTGCTTCTTTATGCGGCTATATGCAGTATCTTCCATCATACTTGATTTGATTGTAGCCGTATTAGTGCAATTGTGACAGAGAAAATTGAGTACTGTCCGTGATACTTTTTTTATTTGCACTAACATACAATTTTTCAGGACAAGCTTTCGGGGTATGTCCCCTTCTTCAAGGTCCAAGCAGTACTGATTCACACATTTTTAAGCAGAGACCCTGTGGTATGAGATTCCTCTTTTTGCATCTTGAGAGAAAAAAGATGTCGCTGTTGACCTGTGTTTCCTTTGTGATCAGGTTGGTTAACTGCTTCTTTATGCGGCTATATGCAGTATCTTCCATCATCTTCCATCGGAAAATGCATCCGACCAACTGTGCATGTGCAGTCTTACGACACGCCAGCTGATCGGGAAATCAGCTGGTGTGACGTAGTGTAGGAGGCATTATTCGACGGGAGGCACTCATCGATACTACAGGGGGCTTTTTTAGCATAAAAATGTGCTGAGAAAGTCGGCTTATACTCGAGTATATACACGGTATGTATTTTTTTTAAATGTCCCCCATGCAGTGTTTACAATATAAAATGAAGCTCAGTCTGCAATACACACCTCTTTTTTTGGTGTTTTCCCCTTCACAAGATGTTTTCAGTCTTCTGATATAATTGGAAACCAACCTCATTCTATTAGGAAGACTGACACAATATTGTGAATGAAGTGCATCATCACAGCACCCTTCATTCACACAGGAAAAATGTAGAGAGGGGTGCTGATGTCGTCATGTCTGCATAATTAACCACTTAAGGACTGAGCTTCTTTTTGACATCTGTTGTTTACAAGTTAAAATCATTTTTTTTGCTAGAAAATTACTTAGAACCACCAAACATTATATATATTTTTTTCAGACACCCTAGAGAATAAAATGGTGGTTGTTGCAATATTTTATGTTGCAACATATTTGCGCAGCGGTCTTATAAGCGCAATTTTTGGGGAAAAAATACACTTTTTTAAATTAAAAAATAAGCCAATAGTAAAGTTAGCCCATTTTTTTCTATATTGTGAAAGATAATGTTACTCCGAGTAAATCGATACCCAACATGTCACGCTTCAAAATTGCACCCGCTTGTGGAATGGCGACAAACTTTTGCACTTAAAAATCTTCATAGGCGACGTTTAAAAATTTCCACAGGTTACCAGTTTTGAGTTACAGAGGTGGTCTAGTACTAGAATTATTGCTCTCGCTCTAACGATCGCAGCGATGCCTCACATGTGTGGTTTGAACACCGTCATATGCGGGCGTGACTTACGTATGCGTTTTACTTCTGCACGTGAATTCAGGGGGGCGGAGTGCTTTAAAAAAAAAAGTTTTCTTATTTATTTTACTTTTTATTTTTTATTTTAATACTGTCTTAAAAAAAAAAAAATTGGGTCACTTTTATTCTTATTACAGGGAATGTAAACATCCCTTGTAATAGAAAAAAAGCATGACAGGACCTAATGTGAGATCTGGGGTCAAAAACACTTCAGACCTCATATTTACACTAAAATGCAATAAAAATAAATAAATACATAAATGTCTTTTTTTTTTTAAATCCCCTTAAAGACCATTGGGCAGAAGTAACGTTTGACGTCGCTTCCGTCATCCAATGTTATGGAGCCGAGTGGGGGCCATCATTCCCTCACTCAGCTCCAGGCCTCTCAAGGGTAAAGATTGGATTGGTGGCTTCAGTAAGTGGTGGAGACGACCGGAGCGTGGCGGGGGGGTGCCCTCGATAAAAGTGATCTTGCGGCAAATCCGCTGCAGAGACTGCATCAAAGTACTGATGTGCAGCTACGGCAAGTGGTTAAAAACTGCCCACCACCAGGAGAAGATCTGAAGGGAAAGAGGACCCTACACATTATGTGGTTGGCCTGAAGACATGTGAAAAAGAGAAGGTTGAAAAAAATGTATATAAAATATTGCTGGAAGGGAACTCCAGGGGCGAAAGAATGCAGAGTCAAAGGGGGAGCCTGAAACCAGTAGTTAGACTTCAAAATTAGCATCATTGAAGTTGATTATCCTCAACCTTTTATGCAAAACTGTGTCAAAAATATCCAACAACTAGAGGAAATAATCAAAAGAATCTATCATCTTTTTTCTATATGGACGTGCTCTGATTAATGGAAATAATCATACCAAAGTAAGCTAAGGTTTCCAGAAACATTATATATAAGGCTCAGTTCAAAAAGCTACCACACCAGGAAAAGGATACCTGTTTTTGAAAAAAATGAGTTAATTTCAGTTGAGTCTATTGAAGTTTGAAAAATGAATGTGCCTGCAAGAATATTGCTTCCTTCCTTTAAAGTGTTACTAAACCCACAACAGTAAAATCAGTTTGTATATGCAGCATAGGATGCTTGTTATACTCACTGTGGAAATTAAGGGGTTAATCCTTTGCATTGTGTAAAAAAGGCTGTTTTATCCTGTATGCACAGATCTTCCCCCTCCTGCAATGTCTAGCTTGGGAAGGCCAGCTAATACACAGGCAGAGTAGCCAACCTGCACATGCTCAGTTGTGTCCTTTATTCTGGAGAGAACAGTTACTTGTTCTCAGAGATAGCCAGGTCACATGATGTTGACATCACACATGTGGGCGTGTATACACTCTGTACTGAAAATCTCCTCCTACCTGAACTCTCAGCACTTGAGAAACTCTGCAGTTTACCATGTATTTGTGGTATACAGATCAGCGAAAAAGGTATAAAGTGGCAATATATTAATGTAAAAAGAAGATTTATAAGCTGTGGGTGCTGTGGGGGGGGGTGAACTATTTTCATATTACTGGGTTAGTAGTATATTACAGCATGGTGTTAAATGACATATGAGAAGGAGAGTGTACCAATGGTTTCATATCTTGTATTTTGCATTATTTTATGTAAATGAATAAAATGTTGACTTGTATCAATAGTGTGGATTGAGACACTTTTGGTACCTTAAAAAGCCCCAATTACCATACCTAGATTTGTAACTACTAACAGGGCCATCTTTAATATTGACTGGACCCTGGGCAAACAATTTTTTGGGCTCCCTCTTCCTAGAAATTTCGCTCTCCACCTGCTCTGAGACATACGATAAATAGCAGCTAGACTCAAAATTAGTTTACTGAATCAGGCAGCGATTGCGAATGTTTGCCAGAGGATACAGTGTATAATTATCGCTCACTGACTGGCTGCTAGAGGTTATAGCACACATTATGGCTCACTGTTTATTGTCTAGAGGTTACAGCACATGACTGCTGCTTGTTGATTGGTTGCTAGAGATTGCTGTACATCAATACTGCCAGTGCTCACTGATTGATTGCTAGAGGCTACTGGACATCTATACCACTCACTAATTGGTCGCTAGAGGTTACTGCATATCGTTACCGCTCAATGATTGGTTGAAAGAGGTTAGGGCACAGCATTACTGCTCACTAATTGGTTGCTAAAGGTTACAGCACATCATCTCCTCACTGCCTGCACACCATGGACTGGGGAGGGGAGGGGACCCATTAATAGACAGAAAACTCCTAGGAATCCTGGGATCAGTGGCAATAGTGGCAATGCTGGGGGGGGTGATCAGTGGCAGTGATGGGGGGATGGGATTAGTTAGGAGGCAGTACACTGACAAATTCTGAATCATGTAGAGCAAAACTGGAAATCTTTGACAAGTATATAGTGGGGAATTCTACCAACGTAATGGGGAATTTACAATGACCACCAATGTGGGGGGGAATTTGCACTGACAAATAGAAAAGAGGGATTTCTACACTGACACCATATTTACATATTAATGCCACCACTATTTACATGTAAATGCAGGTTATTTACATGTAAACACAGGGTCTACAGGTGAGTCATCTCTACATGGCAATAGGGCTGAGCTGAGCAGCAGCAACAGAACTTTACACTGAGATATCGGGACACAGCATGGGACTAAAACTTCAAGGGATAAGGGAATTTAAACTGGGATAGTTGGCAAGTATGAGGCAGCTGCTTTGGGTCCCACAAAAATGATCCTTTTGTCCTGCCTTAAAAACGGTCCTGACTACTAATAATGGGCATGTGAGCACCTTGATTTGATTATTGAAGTCCACCTATTCCTTCTATAATATATCCTAGATATCACCACTCCTCCCAGTCCATCCAGATAGTGTTTTGCTTTCCTCTATTAAGGTTGCTTTGCCTTATAAGCAAGGAAGCTCAGACCTCTGTAGTGTATCAATGTGCTTTTACTAAACAAAAGTGCTTTACATACAAAACTATTTAAATTATAGAAATACAATACAAGACTGCTAGATATATCTATAACAAGCAAAATGCCTAGCAAATAAGCAGAAACTTTGGTCTATACTCAGGTTACAGTGGGTTCATGATCTCCATAGGCAACAAGAACCCCAGGCTTTTATAAGCAGTTGCTGGAGATCAGGCAAAAGCGTCTTCAGGTATAGCTTCTTCTGGCTGATACAGACCTTCCTTGGTGTTAAGTAATTATGAAGTCCTCGTTGTCAACTTATGACTGACAACCTTTTATTTGGAAATTTACCATCCCCACATAGGTGTGGCCCCTTTCCCAAAACTGAGTTTCAACTAGAGAAATATTCCCAATTCGACCTCAAGGTCACACTATGGTATCATATATGTCATAGGTCATATATGTCAGGTTGTCAAGCTATTGTTGACCAACTTTATAGAACAATAGATTGAGCTAACTGTCAACTGAAATACAACAATGGTATCTAAGCTCCCATTGTCTCCAGTGGCATTTGTTTGAGAAGTATCTACTCACTCAAAAGTAACCTGATTTCTGTTTCTATAACAAACTACTAAACATATTGCTCCATGTACACTAAAGTCTAAGTAAAAAATCATAAAACATCACTCAAAAGTAACCTGATTTCCTGATTTCCTGAACCTTCTGCCTTTACAACCCCTTTAATAGTTACTTAACTCAGGTTACAGTGGGTTCATGATCTCCGTAGGCAATGAGGACCCCAGGCTTCTATGAGCAGTTGCTGGAGATCAGGCGAAAGCATCTTTAGGTATAGCTTCTTTTGGCTGATACAGACCTTCCTTGGTGTTAAGTAATTATGAAGTCCTCGTTGTCAGCTTATGACTGACAACCTTTTATTTGGAAAGTTTACCATCCCCACATAGGTATGGTCCATTTCCCAAAACTGAGTTTCAACTAGAGAAATATTCCCAATTCGAACCTCAAGGTGACACTATGGTATCATATATGTCATAGGTCATATATGTCAGGTTGTCAAGCTATTGTTGACCAAGGTTATAGAACAATAGATTGAGCCAACTGTCAACTTTAATACAACAATGGTATCTAAGCTCCCATTGTCTCCAGTGGCATTTGTTTGAGAAGTATCCACTCACTCAAAAGTAACCTGATTTCTGTTTCCATAACAAACTACTAAACATATTGCTCCATGTACACTAAAGTCTAAGTAAAAAATCATAAAACATACATACAGTATCTTCCCAAAGTGAGTACATCCCTCACATTTTTGTAAATATTTTATTATATCTTTTCATGTGACAACACTGAAGAAACCACTAATTCGGGGTACTTTGTCGCAGTAAGTGGGCTTTGCACTATATGACCATATAGTGTGACCAAACCCCCGTATTTTTGAACATGTTTAGGTGTTCTTAACTAGCCTTGCAGGATAAATGTCATTTTTGTATGTTACATAGTTACATAGTAGGTGAGGTTGAAAAAAGACACAAGTCCATCAAGTCCAACCTATGTGTGTGATTATGTGTCAGTATTACATTATATATCCCTCTATGTTGCGGTCATTCAGGTGATTATCTAATAGTTTCTTGAAGCTATCAATGCTCCCCGCTGAGACCACCGCCTGTGGAAGGGAATTCCACATCCTTGCCGCTCTTACAGTAAAGAACCCTCTACGAAGTTTAAGGTTAAACCTCTTTTCTTCTAATTGTAATGAGCGGCCACGAGTCTTAATAAACTCTCTTCTGCGAAAAAGTTTTATCCCTATTGTGGGGTCACCAGTACAGTATTTGTAAATTGAAATCATATCCCCTCTCAAGCGTCTCTTCTCCAGAGAGAATAAGTTCAGTGCTTGCAACCTTTCCTCATAACTAATATCCTCCAGACCCTTTATTAGCTTTGTTGCCCTTCTTTGTACTCACTCCATTTTCAGTACATCCTTCCTGAGGACTGGTGCCCAGAACTGGACAGCATACTCCAGGTGCGGCTGGACCAGAGCCTTGTAGAGTGGGAGAATTATCGTTTTATCTCTTGCGTTGATCCCCCTTTTAATGCATGCCAATATTCTGTTTGCTTTATTAGCAGCAGCTTGGCATTGCATGCCATTGCTGAGCCTATCATCTACTAGGACCCCCAGGTCCTTTTCCATCCTAGATTCCCCCAGAGGTTCTCCCCCCAGTGTATAGATTGCATTCATATTTTTGCCACCCAAATGCATTATTTTACATTTTTCTACATTGAACCTCATTTGCCATGTAGTCGCCCACCCCATTAATTTGTTCAGGTCTTTTTGCAAGGTTTCCACATCCTGCAGAGAAGTTATTGCCCTGCTTAGCTTAGTATCGTCTGCAAATACAGAGACTGAACTGTTTATTCCATCCTCCAGGTCGTTTATAAACAAATTAAATGGATTGGTCCCAGCACAGAACCCTGGGGAACCCCAGTACCCACCCCTGACCATTCTGAGTACTCCCCATTTATCACCACCCTCTGAACTCGCCCTTGTAGCCAGTTTTTAATCCATGTACTCACCCTATGGTCCATGCCAACGGACCTTATTTTGTACAGTAAACGTTTATGGGGAACTGTGTCAAATGCTTTTGCAAAATCCAGATACACCACGTCTACGGGCCTTCCTTTATCTAGATGGCAACTCACCTCCTCATAGAAGGTTAATAGATTGGTTTGGCAAGAACGATTCTTCATGAATCCATGCTGATTACTGCTAATGATTAGGGATGAGCTTCGAGTTCGAGTCAAACTCATGTTCGACTCGAACATTGGCTGTTCGCAAGTTCGCCGAACAGCGAACAATTTGGGGTGTTCGCGGCAAATTTGAATGCCGCAGAACACCCTTTAAAAGTCTATGGGAGAAATCAAAAGTGCTAATTTTAAAGGCTTATATGCAAGTTATTGTCATAAAAAGTGTTTGGGGACCCAGGTGCTGCCCCAGGGGACATGGGTCAATGCAAAAAAAAGTTTTAAAAACGTCCGTTTTTTCAGGAGCAGTGATTTTAATAATGCTTAAAGTCAAACAATAAAAGTGTAATATCCCTTTAAATTTCGTACCTGGTTGGTGTCTATAGTATGCCTGTAAAGGGGCGCATGTTTCCTGTGTTTAGAACAGTCTGACAGCAAAATGACATTTCGAAGGAAAAATTCCATTTTAAACTACCCGCGGCTATTGCATTGCTGACAATACACATAGAAGTTCATTGCTAAAAACGGCATGGGAATTCAACACAGGGAAACCCCGAACCAAAATTTTTTTAAAAAATGACGTGGGAGTCCCCCTAAATTCCTTACAAGGCCCTTCAGGTCTGGTATGGATATTAAGGGGAACCCCGGCCAAAATTTAAAAAAAAATGACGTGGGGTTCCCCCTAAATTCCATACCAGACCCTTCAGGTCTGGTATGGATTTTAAGGGGAACCCCGTGTCAAAAAAAACAAAAAAAAAAACGGCGTGGGGTCCCACCAAAAATCCATACCAGACCCTTATCCGAGCATGCAACCTGGCAGGCCGCAGGAAAAGAGGGGGGGACGAGAGTGCACCCCCCCTCCTGAACCGGTACCAGGCCACATGCCCTCAACATTGGGAGGGTGCTTTGGGGTAGCCCCCCAAAACACCTTGTCCCCATGTTGATGAGGACAAGGGCCTCATCCCCACAACCCTGGCCGGTGGTTGTGGGGGTCTGTGGGCGTGGTGCTTATCAGAATCTGGAAGCCCCCTTTAACAAGGGAACCCCCAGATCCCGACCCCCCCGTGTGAAATGGTAAGGGGGTACTTACCCCTACCATTTCACTAAAAAACTGTCAAAAATGTTAAAAAATGACAAGAGACAGTTTTTGACAATTCCTTTATTTAAATGCTTCTTCTTTCTTCTATCTTCCTTCATCTTCTTCTGGTTCTTCTGGCTCTTCTGGTTCTTCCTCTGGCGTTCTCGTCCAGCATCTCCTCCGCGGCATCTTCTATCTTCTTCTCCTCAGGCCGCTCCGCACCCATGGCATGGGGGGAGGCTCCCGCTCTTCTCTTAATCTTCTTCTTCACCCTCTTCTTCCTTCTTCTCTTCTTCATTTTCTTCTCCGGGCCGCTCCGCATCCATGCTGGCATGGAGGGAGGCTCCCGCTGTGTAACGGCGTCTCCTCGTCTGACAGTTCTTAAATAATGGGGGGCGGGGCCACCCAGCGACCCAGCACCCAGCGACCCCACCCCCTCTGACACATGGGACTTCCCTGTGGCATTCCCCGTGATGTCACAGGGAAGTCCCGTCAAGTCACCGTGCGTTAGAGGGGGCGGGGTCACCGGGTGGCCCCACCCCCCCGTTATTTTAGAATCCATCACACAGCGGGAGCCTCCCTCCATGCCAGCATGGGTGCGGAGCGGCCCGGAGAAGAAAATGAAGAAGAGAAGAAGGAAGAAGAGAAGAGGATGAAGAAGAAAATGAAGAGAAGAGCGGGAGCCTCCCCCCATGCCATGGGTGCGGAGCGGCCCGAGGAGAAGAAGATAGAAGACACCACGGAGGAGATGCTGGATGAGAATGCCGGAGGAAGAACCAGAAGAGCCAGAAGAACCAGAAGAAGAAGAAGATGAAGGAAGATAGAAGAAAGAAGAAGCATTTAAATAAAGGAATTGTCAAAAACTGTCTCTTGTCATTTTTAACATTTTTGACAGTTTTTTAGTGAAATGTTAGGGGTAAGTACCCCCTTACCATTTCACACAGGGGGGGGCCAGGATCGGGGGGTCCCCTTGTAAAGGGGGCTTCCAGATTCCGATAAGCCCCCCGCCCGCAGACCCCCACAACCACTGGCCAGGGTTGTGGGGATGAGGCCCTTGTCCTCATCAACATGGGGACAAGGTGTTTTGGGGGGTTACCCCAAAGCACCCTCCCAATGTTGAGGGCATGTGGCCTGGTATGGTTCAGGAGGGGGGCCGCACTCTCGTCCCCACCTCTTTTCCTGCGGCCTGCTAGGTTGCGTGCTTGGATAAGGGTCTGGTATGGATTTTTGGTGGGACCCCACACCGTTTTTTTTGTTTTTTTTTGGGCACGGGGTTCCCCTTAAAATCCATACCAGACCTGAAGGGTCTGGTATGGAATTTAGAGGGAACCCCACATCATTTTTTTTTTTTTAATTTTGGTTTGGGGTTTCCCTGTGTTGAATTCCCATGCCGTTTTTATCAATGAACTTCTATGTGTATTGTCGGCAATGCAATAGCCGCGGGTAGTTTTAAATGGAATTTTTCCTTCGAAATGTCATTTTGCTGTCAGACTGTTCTAAACACGGGAAACATGCGCCCCTTTACAGGCATACTATAGACACCCCCAGGTACGAAATTTAAAGGGATATTACACTTTTATTGTTTGACTTTAAGCATTATTAAAATCACTGCTCCTGAAAAAACGGCCGTTTTTAAAACTTTTTTTTGCATTGATCCATGTCCCCTGGGGCAGGACCCAGGTCCCCAAACACTTTTTATGACAATAACTTGCATATAAGCCTTTAAAATTAGCACTTTTGATCATTCATGTTCGTGTCCCATAGACTTTAACGGTGTTCGCGTGTTTGAGTGAACTTTTTTCCTGTTCGCATGTTCTGGTGCGAACCGAAAAGGGGGGTGTTCAGCTCATCCCTACTAATGATATTGTTCTTATTACTAAAATCTTGTATGCAGTCCCTTATCATCCCCTCCAAAAGTTTACATACTATTGATGTTAGGCTAACTGGTCTGTAATTCCCAGGGATGTATTTTGGGCCCTTTTTAAATATTGGTGCTACATTGGCTTTTCTCCAATCAGCTGGTACCATTCCAGTCAATAGACTGTCTGTAAAAATTAGGAACAACGGTCTGGCAATCACTTGACTGAGTTCCCTAAGTACCCTCAGATGCAAGCCATCTGGTCCCAGTGATTTATTAATGTTAAGTTTCTCAAGTCTAATTTTAATTCTGTCCTCTGTTAACCATGGAGGTGCTTCCTGTGTTGTGTCATGAGGATAAACACTGCAGTTTTGGTTACTGAAGCCCCCCGGTTAACTCGTGAAGACTGAGGAGAAGAATAAATTCAATACCTTCGCCATCTCCCCATCCTTTGTAACCAGATGTCCTTCCTCATTCTTTATGGGGCCAATATGGTCTGTCCTCCCTTTTTTACTGTTTACATACTTAAAGAATTTCTTGGGATTTTTTTTGCTCTCCTCCGCTATGTGTCTTTCATGTTCTATCTTAGCCATCCTAATTGCACCCTTACATTTCTTATTGCATTCTTTATAAAGTCTGAATGCTGAGGATGATCCCTCAACCTTGTATTTTTTGAAGGCCTTCTCCTTTGCTTTTATATGCATTTTTACATTGGAGTTAAGCCACCCAGGATTTTTGTTCGCTCTTTTAAATTTATTACCCAATGGGATACATTGGCTAATGCCCTTATTTAATGCTCTTAAAGCAAACCCATCTCTCCTCCGTATTCTTTGTTCCTAATATTTTATCCCAATTTATGCCTTTTAGCAAGGTTTGTAGTTTAGGGAAGTTGGCTCTTTTGAAATTCAGTGTCTTTGTGTTCCCTTCATGTCTCCTATTTGTGTGATTTATACTGAAACTAATTGACCTGTGATCGCTGTTACCTAAATTGCCCCGTATTTCCACATCCATGATCAGGTCTGTATTGTTGGTAATCAGTAAATCCAGTAATGTTTTATTTCTAGTTTGTGCATATACCATCTGACCCATAAAATTGTCCTGCAAGACATTAAGGAACTGGCGAGCCTTAAATGAATGCACGGTTCCCTCCGCCCAGTCTATGTCTGGATAATTTTTTTTTTATTTTTTTTTGCCACATCAGTTAACTTTATCCAGAGACTGTCTTCAGAATGATATTCATATATGTCTCTAATCCAGTCACATCATTGTGGCCTTTCGAAGTTTTTTCTTTTTTTTTTATATAAGTATTATATTGCGATATGCGTTTCGGTATATAAGTAATTACAGTAGTGCCACAATACAAAGTGCGTAACATACGTCTTATATCTCAAAGCCGGTTGACCACATATCCTCGTATTGCTATTGTGCATATTTGTGTATTAATGCTTTTCTCTCTAATGAACCCACCCCCCCGCCCCCCTGTGACCCCCCGCCCCCCTGTGACCCCCCCTGTTAAACCCCCGTAATTCCAAGGCACGTCCAGTAACCAACATTGATTCAATACATTATTCTCTCTCGGCTCTAAACTCTAAGCTGCTCCTGACTCAGCCTCACCCCATTAGTAGGGAGGCGAGTATTCTCAACACTAGAGTAGCACTGATAGCGGGCAAGGCATTGTTTGGACCCACAGGTTCCACATTCTCACAAACTTATTATAGTTGCCTGACCTAGTGTAGAATGTTCTTTCACTCCACACTGTGGAGTTGACAGTTCCTATCCAATCTTCCGGGGTGGGGGGAGTTCTTGATTGCCAAGACTGTGCAATTAGTTTTCTGGCTTGGAACAGGCATCTTGCTGCCGCTACCGCCGTGCTCCTGTCTCTCAGTCCGTTAGTAACATGTCCCAGCACACAGGTCTTAGGATCTAACTCTAGGTTAATTTTAAACGTGGTGTTTATTTTCTTTAAAATCTCGGGCCAATACCTGACTAATTTTGGGCACCTCCAGAACATATGAATCAAATCGCCTGTTCTTCTGCATCTGGGGCACTCATCGTTGGTTCGGCGACCAAACATAAAGAGCTTTTTTGGTGTATAGTAAGATCTGTGCAGCAGCATCAGGTGGGAGGCTTTTTGTGAGGGAGAGACCGACACCTCTGGTCCAAGTTCCAGAATCCTTTTCCACTGTGTGTCCGTTATCTCCCCCACATCAGCCGCCCACCTGTCCCTGCCCCCGGGAGAGCCTACCTGCGTGTTTATTTTCTTTATTAGTTGGGTATATATCTCTGTGAATAACCCCTTAGAGGTCTCTGATTTGATTATTGTTTGTAATAGTGGAATCTTGCACCATGTGGGGGGTTGCCTTCCAAACTGCTTGCTCAAGGCGTGTCTAAGCTGTAAATAGCTATAAAATACGTGGTTTGGCAACCCGTACTCATGCCTCAGTTCCTCAAAGGGTTTCAGGGTGTCCCCCTCATATATCTGTATCAACCGGCATATCCCGTTCCTCTCCCACAACTTATTCCTATCAACAGATAGTAGTTCCTGCAAGTTCTTGTTGTTCCAGATTGGTGAGTATTCTGAGATTCCTTTGTACCCCATTATTCGCTTGGCTGTCTGCCAGACCCTGGTAATCATTTTAAGTGTCGGAGTCTCTCCTTGTAGTGAGTCTGCCTCCAGTGCTTCAACTAATGAACTATGTGGGCTTCCCTGTAGGATGACCTGGACACTCTTACCTCCCCCTCCATCAGTGGCGCATCCACCAAGTTGTTGTAGCTGGGCTGCCAGGAAATAGGTAAACGGGTGGGGGACCCCCAGTCCCCCCTCCGTGACGGGGCACTGCAGTTTTTGTAGACCTATCTTGGCCTGCCCTTTTTTCCAAATTAATTCCCTGAAAAGGGATTGGATTCTTTGAAACCACTTCTCCCCAATCCACACTGGGGAGTTGTGGAGCAGGTATAGCAACTGAGGCAACCATACCATTTTGATCAGGTTGGCCCGGCCCGCCACAGATAGAGGGAGTCTACTCCAGATATCGCATTTTTTTTTAAATTTTGATAGGAGAGGGACCAAGTTGTCCTCAATAAACGCACCGGGGTCCTTGGACAACACAACGCCGAGGTACTTCATTTTCCCCGTGACTCTCAGTTGGGGTAAGCTCATTGAGATAGGGTTGGCCAATGGATCGATGATTTCTCCCAGTTGATGGTCAATCCTGAGAATTTTCCAAAGTCCTCCACTAGGTGCATTACTTTCTCCAATGAGGAGGTCGTGTCCCCAAGGAAAAATAGGACATCGTCCGCAAAAAACGCTATTCTCTCTTCCTCACCTTTTCTGTGAAAACCCTGCAGTTCGGCTGATGATCTCACCGCTCCCGCCAATGGCTCCATGGCCAAAACAAACAACAAAGGAGACAAGGGACAGCCCTGTCTCGTCCCTCTTTCGAGGGGGAAGCTTTCCGAATAATCAATATTTATCTTGAGTCTTGCCTTTGGGTGATTATATAGGATTTTTAACCAGCTGATAAATACTGGGCCAAATCCAAACCTCTCTAGCACCCACCAAAGATATTCCCACTCCAGGCTATCAAAGGCCTTGGCGGTGTCCAAAGACACTATGGCTCTAGACCCCGCATTCTCCGCTGGTACCTGAAGGTTCAAGTAGGCCCTTCTGATATTAGTACTGGTAGACCGACCGGGGATGAACCCCGATTGGTCTGGATGCACGAGTTTTGCAATACATTTATTTAATCTGGATGCCAACACCCTTGCTACGATCTTGACATCCGAACACAGTAATGATATCGGTCTATATGAGGTGACTTCCAGTTGGTCTTTCCCCTCTTTTGGTATCACCACTATATCAGCCTCCAACATTTATGGGGGTAGCCTTCCGTCCTTAGTCGTCTGCTCCAGTACTTTTAAAAGCTCCGGAAGTAGAACCTCCCCGTACTTTCTGTAAATCTCCAATGGCAATCCATCCGGGCCTGGAGATTTCTGGCCTGACAGCTCTGTAACAGCCTTTTGCAACTCCTCCAGGGTCAGCGGAGACTCCATCTCGCTCCTGTCCCCCTCCGAGAGCACGGGCAGATCTACCCCTTCCAGAAACCCATCCATATCGCGCCGGTCCGACCCCCGGTGCGACCTGTACAGGTCTATAGAGAAAGTCTCTAGGACCTCGGCGGGATCGGAAGTAATCTCTCCAGCCGGTGTCCTAATTGAAAAAATGGCCGATAGGGATAGGTTAGACTTAGTTATAAGTGCCAGCATCCGACCTACTTTCTCCCCTTCGCCAAAGTAATTTTGTTTCTGGAAAAGTCTTTTATTTTCTACTCTTCTATTAATTACTTCTCTGTACTCTTGTTGTCTGCTGAGCCAGACCTCCTGTTTTTCAGGGGTTGGGTCCGCCACGTATTGTGCTTCTGATTCCATGGCTTCCCTACTAGTCCTCACCTCCCATTCCCTTGACGTTTTCTTTACTATGACAACCTGCTGGTGTAATAGTCCCCTAAGGAACGCTTTTAAGGTATCCCACACTATCCCCGCAGGGGCTGTACCTGAGTTAAATGTTACAAACTCTTTTAATTTAGAGGTTACTTCTGCTGGACTGCTTATTAAATCCAACCATAGTGGTTTTATTGTCCACCTTTTCCGGCTAGATCTAGCATTTAGGTTCAGAGTCAAGGTCAAGGGAGAGTGATCTGAAATACCCCTCGGCTTATACTCTATGTTCCCTATTAATTGCAGAGCTTCACTGTTGCCTACTGCCATGTCTGTACGCGAGAGAGTAGAGTATGACCCTGAATAACAGGAATACTGCCGGATGTTTGGGTTGTGAGATCTCCATAGGTCGCACCACCCAACCTCTTCCAGAAGTTGGCCTAGGCGGCCCTCTGATAACCTTTCCGCCCGGTTCATAAGCGGAAACCGATCCATTTTATTATCCAAAACTGCATTAAAATCCCCCACCAATATTATCGGTACATCTACCTTACTTTCCACAAATTCCAGCAGATCCAAAATGGTCTCTGTTTTAAACGGAGGAGGGATGTAAATATTTGCTATCACCAGAGGCTTATTTTCCACAACGCAACTCAAGAAGACATAGCGTCCCAGCGCATCAATTCTGGCTTCCCTGCAGGAAAACGAGATGCCTCTCCCCACCAATATGCTCACATCTCTTGAGTATGAGGTGTAGACTGAGTGATACTGTTCTTGAAATTTGTGGTTCCGAACGTGTAATTTAGTATCATTAGTGAGGTGAGTTTCCTGCAGGCAAGCCAGTTCAACGCCATAAGCTTCCATTGCCATGAAAACTGCTGCCCTTTTGGCAGGATCACCCATGCCCCTGATGTTCCAGGAGCCTATCTTTAGCGTTTTAAAAGGCATCTAAAAGAAAAAAGCAAAAAAAATAACAAAAAGGGCCAAAAAAGGAAAAAAAAGAGGAAAAAATGCCCAAGAAGAAGGGGCATTTCATTTGTGCGTTTGTGGATACCAAACTTATCGTGAGCACTGTGGTTGTGTTAACCAAGAAAGAAAAAAAAGAAAAAAAAGATAAAGTGGGGAAGGGCAAGGGGCCCCCGCATCCAGGGACCCCCCCCGCGTTTCCTAACTGCAAGTACAAACCACGTGTGCTAATATGCTTTACGTTTATTTTTATGAACCCACCCTGTCTGGATAATTAAAATCCCCCATTATGATAACACTTTCCATCCTTGCTGCTAATCCAATTTGTGATAGGAGATCCGTCTCCACTTCCTCCCTCAGGTTAGGGGGCCTATAGCATACTCCCAGTAATATTTTCCCCTTGGCTTCATACCTTTGGAGCTCTACCCATAAGTATTCCACCTCCTCTCTAGCTCCCTCAGTGATGTCATCTCTCACATTCGCTTGTACATTATTCTTGATATATAGGCATACCCCTCCCCCTTTTTTACCCTCTCTATCCTTGCGGTATAGCGTATACCCTTGAATGTTTGCCAGCCAATCATGAGAGCTGTTGAACCAGGTCTCTGAAATTCCCACAAAATCCAAATCCTCCTTGTACAACAGTATCTCTAGTTCACCCATCTTGTCCGCCATGCTCCTGGCATTGGTGAACATGCCACATAGTTTAGACCGGTCGCATATTGTCCTCGTATTGGGTGTTTCAAGATTGCAACTAGGACTTGCTACTATACTCACCTTGTGTTTTTGTGCTTTGGTTAACCTACCACTAATGCCCCTAATACTACCCTCTGGTATATCTTCCGCGCTGGCTATCTCTGTCTCTGGACCCTCCCCCCCATCGCCTAGTTTAAAAACCCCTCTAACTTTTTGGCCATCTTCATTCTCAGCAGATCTGCACCCTCCTCATTTAGGTGCAGTCCGTCCCTTCTATAGTACCGGTTACCGACTGAGAAGTCGGCCCAGTCCTCCAGGAACCCAAACCTCTCCTTACTACACCAGCTCTTCAGCCACTTGTTTACTTCCCTAATCTCCCTCTGCCTTTCTGGTGTGGCTTGATGTATCGGTAGTATTCCTGAGAATACTACCTTGGAGGTCCTTTTCCTCAATTTAGCTCCTAAGTCCCTAAAATCGTTCTTTAGGACACTCCATCTGCCTCTGACTTTGTCATTGGTGCCAACGTGCACCATGACAGCCGGGTCTTCCCCAGCCCCTCCCAGTAATCTGTCCACAAGATCCGTGATGTGCCGAACCCGAGCGCCCAGTAGACAACATACTGTTCGGCGCTTCAGGTCTTGGTTACAGATTGCCCTCTCTGTCCTTCTAAGAATTGAGTCCCCTACCACCAGAATCTGTTTTTCCTTTCCCTTTGCTGCCCCCCCCACTCTCACTGGAGGAGTTCTTCCCCTGGCAGCTAGGAGAGTCCCTCAGCTCCAGCAGTGCTGGTCCCTGACTGGTCTCACCAATGTCACTCAATGGAGCGTACTTATTGGGATGCTCCAGTCCTGGATCGGCCTCAATGGCACTTCCCCCTCTACCCCTCCTGACTGTCACCCATCTACTCTTTGCTAGTGCCTGCACCTCTTTGTCTCCACCCGCCTCTGTGCTGGCCCCTGCCGGCACCTGCCGTGTACGTTCCTGGCTCTCCTTTAGTATGGAGGGACTTCTCAGTGCTGACAGTTGCTTCCCCAGATTCAGAACCTGGGCTTCCAGGGAAACAATGTGCTTACATTTTGCACAGCAGTATTTGCCAAGCAAGATGTACAAAGAATTGCCTCTCCACACCCGCCGGGCATCATACCTATTAAATTTAGTGAGGATTTGGGGATTTTATCCTGTCCAAATTACCTAACAGCTAGCTTCCTGGCACTAATACTCTAGACAATACACAGGTACACAACAAGACAATACACAGGTACTCGCAGACCTACGTGCAATCACAGAACAGTCGCAGACCTACATGCACTCGCAATACTCAAGTATACAGTACACAATACACAAGTACTAACGATCCACACACACTACTCAGAAAACACTCAGGTACTCACACTACACAAGTTCTATGACCCCTGTTATAACCTCCTGTTTTAAACTCTGGTTTTTAACTCACCACTTATACCAGTTCCACTTACACAGAGTTCCACAGCCTCAGACTGAGCACGCTCAGACTGAGTCCTACACCCAGTTATATAGGCACCTGTGAGCAATTAACCACCCCCCTTAATTGATAGACTGAAGGAACCAGAGAAAAAAAAAAAAGCTATTTAAAAAGTGACAGAAAAGGTGATTGAAAAACTAAAAGGAAAATCCCCAAAAATGCAACCCAGCAAACAAAAAGCAAGACTTGTTCACTCTCCCTCTGGTTTTTAACTCACCACTTATACCAGTTCCACTTACACAGAGTTCCACAGCCTCAGACTGAGCACGCTCAGACTGAGTCCTACACCCAGTTATATAGGCACCTGTGAGCAATTAACCACCCCCCTTAATTGATAGACTGAAGGAACCAGAGAAAAAAAATAAAAGCTATTTAAAAAGTGACAGAAAAGGTGATTGAAAAACTAAAAGGAAAAGCCCCAAAAATGCAACCCAGCAAACCCAGCAAACAAAAAGCAAGACTTGTTCACTCTCCCTCTGGTTTTTAACTCACCACTTATACCAGTTCCACTTACACAGAGTTCCACAGCCTCAGACTGAGCACATGTGTGCGCTGTAATCTGTTTTGTACTGTTTTTGGTCTTATGGCAGCACCATCTTGAATGTAAAGCATTTTAGGGTGTGTCTCCAAGTATGTTTTTGTATATTATATGGACCCTGACCAGGTCTCTTGGGCTGGAGCACCCCTCCCCCTCTTCATTACCTCTTATTAGTGGCCACCAGTGCATCGGAGGAATCCCTTCAGTTCTCCCACATAGAGGAATTTATCTCCCATGGTTGAGACAAAGGATCTTCCATTCTATTACTAGGGTAGGACCCACTAATTCAGGGTCCTTTGTCGCAGTAAGTGGGCTTAGCACTATATGACCAAATAGTGTGACCAAACCCCTGTATCTTTGAATATGTTCAAGTGTTTTTAACTAGCCTTGTAGGATAAATGTCATTTTTGTATGTGTGCGCTGTAATCTGTTTTGTACTGTTTTTGGTCTTATAGCAGCACCATCTTGAATGTAAAGCATTTTAGGGTGTGCCCCCCAAGTATGATTTTGAATACTGAAGAAATGACACTTTGCTACAATGTAAAGTAGTGAGTGTACAGTTTGTATAACAGTGTAAATTTGCTGCTCCCTCAAATACCTCAACACACAGCCATTAATGTCTAAACCTCTGGCAACAGTAAGTACATACCTAAATGAAAATGTCCAATTTGGGTTGACTTAGCCATTTTCCCTCCCCAGTGTCATGTGACTCGTTAGTGTTACAAGGTCTCAGGTGTGAATGAGGAGCAGGTGTGTTAAATTTGGTATTATCGCTCTCACTCTCTCATACTGGTCTCTACATAAAGATGGTCTAGGCTATAGGAAAATTGCCAAGACCCTAAAAATGAGCTGAAGCACGGTGGCCAAGACCATACAGTGGTTTAACAGGACAGGTTTAACACCAGAACAGGCCTCGCCATGGTCAACCAATGAAGTTGAGTGTACGTGCTAAGTGTCATATACAGAGGTTGTCTTTGGGAAATAGACGTATGAGTGCAGCCAGCATTGCTGCAGAGGTTGAAGGGGTGGGGGGTCAGCCTGTCAGTACTCAGACCATACGCCGCACATTGCATGAAATTGGTCTGCATGGCTGTTGTCCCAGAAGCAAGTCTCTTCCAAAGATGATGCACAAGAAAGCCTGCAAACACTTTGCTGAAGAGAAGCAGACTAAAGACATGGATTCCTGGAACCATGTCCTGTGGTCTGATGAGACCAAGATAAACTTATTTGGTTCAGATGGTGTCAAGCGTGTGTGGCGGCAACCAGGTGAGGAGTACAAAAACAAGTGTGTCTTGCCTACAGTCAAGTGGGTGGGAGTGTCATGGTCTGGGGCTGCATGAGTGATGCGGGCACTGGGGAGCTACAGTTTATTGAGGGAACCGTGAATGCCAACATGTACTCTGACATACTGAAGCAGAGCATGATCCCCTCCCTTCGGAGACTGGGCCGCAGGGCGGTATTCCAACATGATAACTACCCCAAACACACCTCCAAGATGACCATTGCCTTGCTAAAGAAGCTGAGGGTAAAGGTGAGGGACTCGCCAAGCATGTCTCCAGACCTAAACCCTATTGAGCATCTGTGGGGCATCCTCAAATGGAAGGTGGAGGAGCGCAATGTCTCTAACATCCACCAGCTCCGTGATGTCGTCATGGAGGAGTGGAAGAGGACTCCAGTGGCAACCTGTGAAGCTCTGGTGAACTCCATGCCCAAGAGGTTTAAGACAGTGCTGGAAAATAATGGTGGCCACACAAAATATTGATGCTTTGGGCCTAATTTGGACATTTTCACTTAGGGGTGAACTCACTTTTGTTGCCAGCGGTTTAGACATTAATGGCTGTGTGTTGAGTCATTTTGAGGGGACAGCAAATGTACACTGTTATACAAGCTGTACACTCACTACTTTACATTGTAGCAAATGTATATGTATGTGTATATATATATATATATATATATATATATATATATATATATATATATTCAAACTTTGGGTGGGTTGCTGCCTTTTCTTTGTCCTTGCTGTTAGACTGGAATAGTGTCAAGGTGGACTCCCTTTTTTCCACAGATATCCAGTCGAAGGGACACGTTCTCCAATGCAAATATGTTTTACTAAATCTTCAAGTCATCAAAATCGTCATGTACATCAATTGCAACTACTGTATACAGTTTCGAGCACCCCTGCTCTTCCTCAGGTTGTATGGCTTTGTGTGAACATTCTATAAGTGATTCCCTCTTTTATTCAAAAACTTTAGCTGATCAATTACCACTTATTCCCATGTGTCAAGATGCGGCTATCTGAAAATAGAAAATGTAAAAAAAGTCGCTAACTGGATCGTCATAAAAATAGGTATCATAGTCCCTATTCATCCCATCTGGATACAGGGATTGTAACCTGTGGATCCACCAAACCTTTCGCTGCTTAAGTCTCAGTATTCTGTCACCCCCTCTTTTGTCTCGGGGAACCTCCTCAGGCACCATAAATCTTAAATCTGAGTCCTGGTGTCCTTTCTCCAAGAAATGTCTTGATACTGGCAACCCTAGTTGTTTCAATCTAATGGTGCTGCGATGCTGTGCGATTCGGTCTTTAATCTTTTGAGCGGTTTCACCAACATACAGCAATTTGCATGGGCAGGTCAGAATATAGATTGGCATTTAAAAAATCCTCTGATCGCAACAGGTGGGAATTGATCAGAAGGATGAAAATCCTATGAAGTCCTGATTGGAGTCTGTAGACTACATGTCTATTGCACCTTTATGCAATTTTTTCACTTAAGATACTTTTATCCAGATGATGAATGAAAATATGTTATTTGGAATTATTGATGTTTTGATTGTGACACTATGAGTTGAAAGATTTGTTTTATCTCTTTCTCAATCTATTTCGCTTGTGCAGGCATTTGTTTGCCTAGGTAGGAAACAAATTTGAACTTAATGTCTTTCTCCCAGTGCTTCTCATTCTGGAAGCATGGGACACACCTGTGGGGTAACACCCACCTGTGCTAGAGTTTTTGAATAAAAGAGGGAATCACTTATAGAATGTTCACACAAAGCCATACAGCCTGAGGAAGAGCAGGGGTGCTCGCAACTGTATACAGTAGCTGCAATTGATGTACATGACGATTTTGATGACTTGAAGATTTAGTAAAACATATTTGCATTAGAGAACGTGTCCCTTTGTCTATGTTTATATATATAAAATTTTTGTTCTTAACTTTAAAAATCCTTTAACCACTTGCCTACTGGAAACTTTCTCCCCCTTCCTGCCCAGGCCAATTTTCAGCTTTCAGCACTGTCACACTTTGAATGACAATTGATCAGTCATGCAACAAATGTACTCAAATTACATTTTTATCATAATTTTAGACAGCTAGAGCTTTCTTTTAATGTTTTTTAATCGGGAGTAGGGTGTTTATTTTTTGCTAAACAAATACAAATATTTTGAAAAACAAAGTTTTACATTCCCCGTACTTTCAACAAAACTAGAATTCTTTTTTTGTTTATTGGGAATAGAAGAGTAGAGCATGCTCACTTTGTAAAGTAGATTTTTTTACTTAGCTCAGCGAATGAGGGAAAGCTGTGCTGACTTCGGTCATCCAATCATGTCCAAGCTAAAACCAATTTAAAGAAAAACAAATTCCTTTCAACATGATTGGGTATTCTTCACAAAGTGAATGTCTTCTACTATTTTAGTAAATTAATTTCCATTATATTAGTGTCAGCAGAAAGAGAAGTTGGGACCAGGAACATTCAGTGATTATGTGAAAGGCTGGGGGGGGGGGGGGCTCACTCCATTGTCTATATCAGTTATGATGATGCATCATCCAGTTTTTTGTGATGATAAAGTGACACTACCTTTACCTTTAGATGTCATAGTTGATAATACAACACTGGTGTATGGATAGGCAGTGCTTCTGGTAGAGCTGGAATTACCTGGATTAGAGAGGCTTCCTCCACATGGATTTGTTGGTGTAGGGATATTTGAGACATAATTGAATGTAACATTCAGGTAGGTGCTGATCCAGGCTTGGTAGGCCGTCACCAATGTGTACATCCCAGTGAAGTTGGGTTCTGCACAGCCCAATCCCCAACTCACAACTCCAACCTGGTACCATACGCCCTGGACTTTACACACCAGAGGTCCTCCTGAGTCACCCTGTAAGACAATAATGATCATCAGCTGCACCAATCTTCACAATGAATCAAGAAAATATTTCAGTCTTGGCTTGAATGTGTAATCAAACAAACTAGTTTGGCACTGGGAATGGAATTGGCAATGCGCACAAACTTTAAGAAGTCACAACCAAGTCAAGTTTTATTTGCTTAAAGCACTCACTCACCCTGTCATTCATCCTTCTGATTGCAGATCAATGGCATTTTTACATCTAACATATTTACAGATGTATCACATGATTGGTCCCCTGCCCCGCTTTGTGGTTCCTCTTACCAATTTCTACATCCCTACAGGGTACAGTAGTGATGGTCAGCAGATGAAACCACAGTGCATGGTGGGGGATACAGGGGCTGCATGTGAAGATTCTACATGCTGATGTTGCTACTGAGGGAAACAAAGTTTGGAGAAAAGCTTTTTGACATTTTTGTACTTAGTGATAGTATCAAAGAAATTAAGTGGGGAGGGAGAAATGAGGTGTGGGATAGCGGTATATGTAAATAGGGAATAAAACATAGAGGGTTTCTAGCCATTTTGTGCATCATGTTGAGTTATTCACTTTAAGGTTATTACAGAGGACAAGGGGGTACTATACAAACATGATATAACTGGGTACTAACATTTATAGGTAAAGTTGATCTAGGGAAAATCCGATTGCTTCTCGGGGGATCGGGAAGGAATTTTTTTCTCTGCTGGAACAAATTGGATCATGCTCTGCTGGGGTTTTTCACCTTCCTCTGGATCAACTGTGGGTGAAGGATTGTGTATATGGGATTGTTTTGTTTTTTTTGTGGTTGAACTGGATGGAGTTGTGTATTTTTTCAACCTGACTAACTATGTAACTATGTAACTATATACAGTATATTAGAGCTGAACTCAAGCTAAAACTACTTTAGTATCAGGGGTCAATTTATTACAACATTCATGCAAGTGTAATGAATAATTCTCATAATGTTTATAATGTATGTAATAGTTTCTTCGCTGCCTTCTTGTTCCTTGTTAGTGAATTTAAACTCATAACATTTGATCCTAAGAGAAAAAAAGCTTAAGAACATTTGCCCATAAGAGTTAATAGGCTCAGAACAAAGGACCAGCAGGGGAAACACTATGTGGGAGACTTCTGCTCTGTGTGTGTGCCTATCAAAAAAATTGTGCAAATGGCAGAATGATTAGGTGTTTGGAAGAATGAACTTCCAGCTGCAGAGTGACATGAAATGTTTAGCAATGGTATTATTACCACTGATAAATGTGATAGCGTCCTCCTTGTTGTTATTAGTTAAAAGAGCAGACAAGAATAACCTATTATTTAAAAAAATATTAAAAAATAGATGTTAGTATCACTTTAACTGGTGTCATGCATTGCTTCTGCTTCCCCTAAAGAGATCCTAAAGGTGAGCCATGCTGGAATGTTCTTGGTGTAACTCACCTGGCAGAAGCTCTTTCCCCCATCCTTGTAGCCGGCACAAATCTGATCATACTGGATGCTGTAGGTACTTCCTGCATTGTGATACATATCTTGACATGTATAGCGGTCTATTAGGGGAACCATGACCTCTAGGAGGGCCCCGTCTAAAACTATACTCCCTGGTGATAAAACATAGACAAGAAGATGATTAAAGGTCATTCTTGGCAAAGCTATATATAGACTGATCACCTTTATGCTTCATTCACACATGTGCATTGTGGGATTGCACTCAAAATTGTTTCTTGTGACACACAAAAAATGTGCATCTTTTTACAAAAGGACTGCAGTGTCATTACTTTTTAATGTACCCCAATGAACCTTAGTAAAGTGAGTAAAAAATAAAGCAAAAAAATGCACGCTATGAAAGTTCCATTTTGGTGTGGTGCTATTTAAAATAAAAATCAGTCAATGCACAGTATGTAAGCAGTTTTGTTAGGTCAAAAACTAATAGGGAGAGACCAGGCAGGTTTGATCATGAAAAAAAAATTTAAAATTGTTATTGCAGATGCAATAACCAGATACGAGGAGTCTTCAAAAAGTTTCTGCACTCTTATATTTTCTTTGGAAACAGTGAGGGCAGGAGGAATAGTAATTGGTCATGTCTGAGGGTGTCATGTGACTAGTCTGTCTGGCAAGCTGGCAGACCTTGCAGGTTAGTATAATGCTCTGTACACACAGGTGGACTTTTCGGCATCAAAGGTCCGACAGTCTTTTAGACGGACTTTCGACTGACTCTCTAACGAACGGACTTGCCTACACACGATCACACCAAAGTCGGACGGATTCATCCGTAATGTCCTACGACCAGACTAAAATAAGGACGTTGATAGCCAGTAGCCAATAGCTGCCCTAGCGTAGATTTTTGTCTGCTGGACTAGCATACAGAGGAGCGGACTCAAGTCCGTCGGAAAGATTTGAAACATGTTCCAAATCTAAAGTCTGTCTGATTTTCGACTGAAAAAGTCCGCTGCAGGTCTGATGAAGCCCACACACGGTCGTATTCGAAAAAAAAAGTCTGCCCGCGTGTACACGGCATAAGAGTTATCACGCTGTGGTGAAGATGGCTGCAGAACTTATAAAATGCACCAAAGAGGAAAAAAGTTCTGTCATACGCTTTTTGTGGGCAGAAGGTTTGCCTGGAGCAAAAAAAGTTCTCTCTTGTAGAACGTGGGGAACTAATGCGCAAACCACAGGGGACAAAGCAAATAATAATCTAAAACCTAACAAAGTAGCTGCCAACATAGGAGTGTTCTCACACCAGGTAGAAAGCAAATGGTAAAAAAGGTAATGTGGCGCTTACTAAACTAACCAAAGTAAAAATAGAAACATCTTTGGAAATTCCAAATAGGTAAATCCAAAGGGATAAAGCGTCCTTAGATTACTCTCTTATGAAATTGTATAGCCAGAGATTAGCAAACCAATGCTATATCAATAAATGATTGAATGACCATCTCAAACAGGAGAATAAATAAATAACCAGATAAAACACTTAATGAAAGATGACTAAAATCATACAAAATGAACAGGGTCCTAAGATCATGGTAAGATGAACAATCAAATAGCAGATAATAATCAGAAAATAATGCTAAAAATTCTAAATGGATATCCAGCGCAGCAAGATAATAAATATCTCCAGTATGACCATCTGCAAAAATAAAGAATGAAGACACACGGCAAAAGATGCAAAGAAATGCAAAGAAATACTATATGCAGGGAATGTGCAAACTAAGCAATCTGTGCAAATATAGGCAATCTGTGCAATAGTAAGCAATCTGTGCAATAGTAGGCAATCTGTGCAATAGTAGTAACAAATGTTAATATATAATAAGATAGACAAAATAAGCAATCTGTGCAAATGTAGGCAATCTGTGCAATAGTAGCAAAAAATAATTAATGACAAAAATACAATAATAAAATAAACAACAAAAAATAGAAATTAATGTGCAAAATGGCAAAAAATGTGCAACAATAATGCAAAAAATGTGCAATAAATAAATAAATAAATAAATATAAGAAGTGTGATATTAGTCCAAAATAGTCCAACAAAGTGCTTGTTGCTAAAGTGGTGAAAAAATAAATAATGAAATAAAAACAAGAAAATAAGTGAAAAAAAGGTCCCACACACAATGCAATCTGATTGTGACAATCTCCTTCAATGTGCAATTCATCCAGGAATTTCAGTGACACCGTTCAGCCAATCTCCAGTGTGCATGGAAAATAATTCCCCCAGCCTCTCACCTTATATCAAAGTAGGGTAAGCCTTACTGACAGTTCCACACTGGCTGATCCGCTCTGCAGCCCCCTCAGTGACAATGCTCCTATGGATCTCCAGTAACTTCACCAGGTCAATCCCCAGGGCACCCCAGACTCTCAGCCAGATGTCAATATAACATTCAAAAGAGGGGAAGGGAGGACTCCATAGTGCAGTATTTAAAATCAACGTATTTATTCAAAAGTAATACACTTACAGTTAAAATGTAACAAAGGAACGTTTCACATATAGTGTTCCCGATCTTGGCCGTGATCGTAAACAAACGTCACCCAACTCTCTTCCCTGATGCGTTGCGTCACTGTACACGTGACTTTCTCAGAGGGTAAAGAGTCGGGTGCACGGCGGTGACTAATGAAGCAGAGCGGTTGCTATAGCAACCCTCATGATCCTGCTTAAAACATTCTTGATTTGATAAAAAGTTACAATTACACTGCTCTTATTATCAGATAGAATAAATAACATATAAATAAGATAAAAAATGAAGTTTATAAAAGCAATTAGTTTCAGACTAAGATAATGAATGCACAATGCCATCTGGTGGTCAAAACAATAACAACTCATCTAAGCTGGAGGAAATTAAACAAGAAATCAGGTGCATAAAGCGAATGCTCACTAAGCAGACCTGCCATCTAGTGGATAACTCAAAGAGGGCAGTCCTACCAGATGAACCAACAATTAAAAGCTCTATAAGGGAAATAATTAAAATATAAATTAATAAGTAGAGTCTAGCAAAAAATCTTCAAAGATAAATAATTAATGAAAAAAGCAACAGGAGAAAGAATATATCTTCGGGAATAATTAGCTAAAAACAGATCACAACAGGAGAATGAATGAAGTGGAAACAATGAATCAAAAGGAGATATTTAATACACTAAACGTAAAATAATTCAATAATTTGAAATAAAACAATTCAAGTCGAATTTCACATTGTGTCCCAAAGGTGCTAGTGTACGGAGCTGATGTATCCAGCGAGATTCTGACTGACTCAGTTTTATAACCTTATTGTCACCCCTCCAATGGGGTTTGTATTTTTCTATCCCCCATACCAGTAACGAGGAGAGGTCTCTATTATGGAACTGGTCAAAGTGTCTGGACAGACTATGTTTTGGGAAACCATTTTTTATGTTTTGCGTATGTTCCCTTAGTCTCTTCCAGACGTTCCCTCTTGGTTCTTCCAACGTACTGGATCCGACAAGGACATTCCAGAAGATAGACCACCCCCTCTGTTCTGCATGATATAAAGTCTTTAATCTGATATTCTCTGCTAGGGATGAGCTTCGTGTTCGAGTCGAACCCATGTTCGACTCGAACATCGGCTGTTCGACCGTCCGTCGAATTGCGAACGATATGGGCCGTTCGCGCCAAATTCGTGTGGCGCGTCACGGCCCATAATTCACTGCGGCATCGCAGTGCATTGCTGGCTGATGATTGGCCAAGCATGCACTATGACCCGCATGCTTGGCCAATCACAGCGCCGCCTGAACAGAGAGCCGTAATTGGCCAAAGCCAAGGAGGCTTTGGCCAATTATGGCTCAGGGGATTTAGTACACGCCCCACACTATATAAGGCCGCCTGCACGGCGGCCCTGTGTAGTGTGTGTTCCGGCGTTGAAAGAGATAGACAGAGAGACAGTGTTTGATTTGAGTTAGATAGATTAGGCAGAACAGTCAGTCAGTTAGCTGCACTTACAGTGTATTGTGTATATATATGCATCCCAGGTGTTGCATATATATATATACACTGTATTCAGTTTAGCTAGATCCGTTCCTGTTATCTTCTATCTAGACTATTTACATTCAGTGCAGTGTGTCCTGCTCACAGTGTTCAGCTAGATCCGTTCCTGCTATTTACATTCAGTACAGTGCTTCCTGCTCACAGTGTTCAGCTAGATCCGTTCCTGCTATTTACATTCAGTGCAGTGCGTGCTGCTCACAGTGTTCAGCTAGATCCGTTCCTGCTATTTACATTCAGTGCAGTGCGTGCTGCTCACAGTGTTCAGCTAGATCCGTTCCTGCTATTTACATTCAGTGCAGTGCGTCCTGCTCACAGTGTTCAGCTAGATCCGTTCCTGCTATTTACATTCAGTGCAGTGCGTCCTGCTCACAGTGTTCAGCTAGATCCGTTCCTGCTATTTACATTCAGTGCAGTGCGTGCTGCTCACAGTGTTCAGCTAGATCCGTTCCTGCTATTTACATTCAGTGCAGTGCGTCCTGCTCACAGTGTTCAGCTAGATCCGTTCCTGTTATCTTCCTACTGACAGGCAGGCTTGTCTGGTTACAGTATATAAAGCTACCTGAAGAAAATTACAGGTGTTCTTTTTGATCCTATTAGTACCACGGTCAGGCAGCTAGACTATTTACATTTAGTACAGTGTGTCCTGCTCACAGTGTTCAGCTAGATCCGTTCCTGTTATTTACATTCAGTGCAGTGTGTCCTGCTCACAGTGTTCAGCTAGATCCGTTCCTGCTATTTACATTCAGTACAGTGCGTGCTGCTCACAGTGTTCAGCTAGATCCGTTCCTGCTATATACATTTAGTGCAGTACGTCCTGCTCACAGTGTTCAGCTAGATCCGTTCCTGTTATCTTCCTACTGACAGGCAGGCTTGTCTGGTTACAGTATATAAAGCTACCTGAAGAAAATTACAGGTGTTCTTTTTGATCCTATTAGTACCACGGTCAGGCAGCTAGACTATTTACATTTAGTACAGTGTGTCCTGCTCACAGTGTTCAGCTAGATCCGTTCCTGTTATTTACATTCAGTGCAGTGCGTCCTGCTCACAGTGTTCAGCTAGATCCGTTCCTGCTATTTACATTCAGTGCAGTGCGTCCTGCTCACAGTGTTCAGCTAGATCCGTTCCTGCTATTTACATTCAGTGCAGTGCGTGCTGCTCACAGTGTTCAGCTAGATCCGTTCCTGCTATTTACATTCAGTGCAGTGCGTCCTGCTCACAGTGTTCAGCTAGATCCGTTCCTGTTATCTTTCTACTGACAGGCAGGCTTGTCTGGTTACAGTATATAAAGCTACCTAAAGAAAATTACAGGTGTTCTTTTTGATCCTATTAGTACCACGGTCAGGCAGCTAGACTATTTACATTTAGTACAGTGTGTCCTGCTCACAGTGTTCAGCTAGATCCGTTCCTGTTATTTACATTCAGTGCAGTGTGTCCTGCTCACAGTGTTCAGCTAGATCCGTTCCTGCTATTTACATTCAGTACAGTGCGTCCTGCTCACAGTGTTCAGCTAGATCCGTTCCTGCTATTTACATTCAGTGCAGTGCGTGCTGCTCACAGTGTTCAGCTAGATCCGTTCCTGCTATATACATTTAGTGCAGTACGTCCTGCTCACAGTGTTCAGCTAGATCCGTTCCTGTTATCTTCCTACTGACAGGCAGGCTTGTCTGGTTACAGTATATAAAGCTACCTGAAGAAAATTACAGGTGTTCTATCCCAGCTTAGTGCAGCTACAGGCCATTAGTATGTCTGGAAGGCCAAGAAGGAGAGGCAGACAGTCACAAGCCAATAAGAGAGGGCAAGCAGGCTCTGTGTCTAGTGCTGGTCGTGGAGACGGTGCATCCTCATCAGCACGTGGCCATGGGACACGCTTGGCCTTTTTTTCGGCAGCTGGCCGTGTTGAGCCGCAACATGCGGAAGACTTGGTCGAGTGGATGACCAAGCCGTCCTCATCCTCCTCATCCTCTCTCACCCATGCCCAGGGTGCTTTGTCTGGCAAAGCAGCGGCCTCTTCCCTCAGCTCAATGTCATCAGTGACTCCTTCCCTAGCCCCACCATGTCCTCCTGAGGATTCCCTCGAACTGTTTGACCACAGTGTTGGGTACATGCTCCAGGAGGATGCCCAGCGTTTGGAAGGCTCTGATGATGATACTGAGCTCAATGAAGGCAGTAACATGAGCACGGACAGAGGGGGTGCCCAAGAAGGACAGCAATCTGGCAGTCATGCTCCCCCTGCTGCAGCATACTGCCAGGTTTGCTCCAGTGATGAGGAGGGAGGGGATGATGAGGTCACTGACTCAACGTGGGTGCCTGATAGGAGAGAGGAGGAGGAGGAGGAGGAGGAGGAGGAGGAGGAGGAGGTGGCACATCACCAACTAGGCAGGATGCCCTCCAGGGGCCAGCCTAAGGGCAGCACATTGACTGCATCACACCCCAAAGCTCCACATGTGCAGGGCGCTGCAGTCTCTGCGCGTTATTCAAAAAGTTCTTTGGTGTGGGCCTTTTTTGAGACGAGTGCATCAGATCGCACCGCTGCTATTTGCAATATATGTCTCAAGCGTATCTCGCGTGGCCAAAACATCTCCCGCTTGGGTACCACATGCTTGACCAGACATATGTTGACCTGCCATGCAGTTCGTTGGCAAGCGTATCTAAAAGACCCACACCAAAGAACAAAGACGATCTCTCCTTGCTCCTCATCAGCTGAGATTTCCAACCCCACTAGACCTTCAGTCCTCTCTGCGACCTGCAGTGAGAGGAATGAAGGTGTAGAATTAGGTGTGTCACAGCCAAGTACTTATGGGCAATCTGCTTTTGGTACACCGACGTCAGATTGTACCAGGCAAATTTCCCTGCCCCAGCTGCTGCACCGCCGAAAGAAGTTTGCTCCCAGCCATCCACATGCCCAGCGGTTGAATGCTAGCTTGGCAAAATTGCTAGCACTTCAACTGCTGCCTTTTCAGTTGGTAGACTCTGCCCCCTTCCGTGAGTTTGTGGAATGTGCGGTTCCTCAGTGGCAGGTACCCAAACGCCACTTTTTCTCACGGAAGGCGATTCCGGCTCTCTACCGGCATGTGGAAGGCAATGTCCATGCCTCGCTGGACAGGGCGGTCAGCGGTAAGGTGCATATTACCGCTGACTCATGGTCCAGCAGGCATGGACAGGGACGTTACTTAAGTTTCACGGCGCATTGGGTGACTCTGCTGGCAGCTGGGAAGGATGCAGGACAAGGTGCAGTAGTGTTGGAGGTTGTTCCGCCACCACGCCTCCAAAATGCTGATTGTGACACACCTCTCTCCTCCACCCCCTCCTCTTCTTCTTCCTCCATGGCCTCTTCCTCGGAACCAGCGGTGCTCCGTAGGCGTTCAAGGGGCTACGCAAGTACGCAGGCCAAAAGATGCCATGCGGTGCTTGAGCTGGTGTGCTTGGGGGACAGGAGCCACACTGGGGCAGAGGTTCTGTCAGCTCTGCAGGGGCAGGTTCAGAGGTGGTTGACGCCACGCCAACTTAAGGCAGGAATGGTGGTTTGCGACAATGGCACCAACCTCCTCTCTGCCCTCCGACAGGGACAACTGACCCATGTGCCCTGTTTGGCTCACGTCCTTAACTTGGTGGTGCAGCGGTTCTTGGGCAGGTACCCGGGCTTACAGGATGTCCTGAGGCAGGCCAGGAAAGTCTGTGTGCATTTCCGCCGGTCATATAATGCCAGTGCTCGGCTGACGGACCTCCAAAAGGAGTTTAACCTGCCCAAGAACCGCCTAATCTGTGACATGCCCACCAGGTGGAACTCGACGTTGGCCATGCTGCAGCGGCTGCACACGCAGCAGAGGGCCATCAATGAGTACCTGTGCGACTATGGCACCAGGACAGGGTCAGGGGACCTTGGTTTTTTTTCCCCACGCCAGTGGGCCATGATCAGGGATGCATGCACTGTCCTGTCACCATTCGAGGAGGCCACGAGGATGGTGAGCACTGACAGTGCATGCATCAGTGACACTGTCCCCCTTGTCCACCTGTTGGAGCACACGCTGCGTGGGATAATGGACAGGGCACTTGAGGCAGAACAGAGGCAGGAAGAGGAGGACTTCCTTAGCTCTCAAGGCCCCCTTTATCCAGACAGTGTTCCTGCGTGCCCGCCGATCACACAGGAAGAGGACGAGGAGGAGGAGGAGGAGGAGGAGGAAGATTGTGTCAGTATGGAGGTGGAGCCTGGCACTCAGCATCAGCAGTCTTTAAGGGATCAGTCCCAAGGAACACATGGACTTGTACGTGGCTGGGAGGAGGTGGCTGCGGACGTTGTTGTCCTTAGTGACCCAGAGGACTCCGGACCGAATGCCTCAGCAAACCTACGCTGCATGGCCTCCCTGATCCTGCAAAGCCTGCGTAAGGATCCTCGTATTCGTGGTATCAAGGAGAAGGACCAATACTGGCTGGCAACCCTCCTTGATCCACGTTACAAGGGTAAGGTTGCGGACCTTATCTTGCCATCGCAGAGGGAGCAGAGGATGAAACATCTTCGGGAGGCCTTGCAGAAAGGTCTGTGCAACGCGTTCCCAGAGACTGGGAGGTTACAAACTCCTGTTTCTGGACAACGTGTTGCTGAGGCTTCGGTCAGTCAAAGAAGGAGCGGTGGAGAAGGTGGCCGTCTGACCGATGCGTTCAGACAATTTTTTGGTCCGCAGCCCCAAGGTATGATCGGTTCCAGCAACCATCGCCAGCGTCTGTTTTACATGGTGCAGGAATACCTAGGGGCAAGATCAGACTTGGACACCTTTCCCACCGAAAATCCTCTGGGTTACTGGGTCTTGAGGATGGATCACTGGCCAGAGCTTGCACAGTATGCAATTGAGCTACTGGCCTGTCCTGCATCCAGCGTTCTTTCGGAACGCACATTCAGTGCTGCTGGAGGCGTGGTAACCGATCACAGGGTGCGTCTGTCCACCGACTCGGTCGATCGGCTGACCTTCATAAAAATGAATCAGTCTTGGATCACCACCAGCTACCAAGCACCTGATGCAGATGTAACCGAATAATTTTTTTTGAAATCTCAGATCCCTTCAAAGACTGCCTATGCTGATGCTGAGTGACTATCCCTGAGTAATTATCCTCTTCCTCCTCAATCATCACGCTGATAGCTTGTAAGAACATTTTTGGTTCTGGGCGCCACCACCAGTGCCTAAGGCACAATTTTTCAGCCCCTGTTTAACAGGGGCGTGTAATTACAATTTTTGATGTAATACTTTGCAGCAGGGCTCGTTCCTGCATTCCAACTAGAGTGTCTGTGAGGGGTTGCAGTGTTGTGGCACCAGCACCAGTGCCTAAGACCCAATTTTTCTGCCCCTGTCTAACAGGGGCGTGTAATTACAATTTTTGATGCAATACTTTGCAGCAGGGCTTGTTCCTGCATTCCAACTAGAGTGTCTGTGAGGGGTTGCAGTGTTGTGGCACCAGCACCAGTGCCTAAGACCCAATTTTTCAGCCCCTGTCTAACAGGGGCGTGTAATTACAATTTTTGATGCAATACTTTGCAGCAGGGCTTGTTCCTGCGTTTCAACTAGAGTGTCTGTGAGGGGTTGCAGTGTTGTGGCACCAGCACCAGTGCCTAAGACCCAATTTTTCAGCCCCTGTCTAACAGGGGCGTGTAATTACAATTTTTGATGCAATACTTTGCAGCTGGGCTTGTTCCTGCGTTTCAACTAGAGTGTCTGTGAGGGGTTGCAGTGTTGTGGCACCAGCACCAGTGCCTAAGGCCTAATTTTTCAGCTCCTGTTCAACAGGGGCATGTAATTACAATTCTTGATCTAATATTTCACAGCAGGGCCCTGTGAGGGCTTACAGTGTTTTGGCCACAGCAACACCTAAGGCCCAAATTTCTGCTGAGTATATAGGGCAGGACCCTACTTTCAAACATCTAACTTACAAACGACTCCTACTTGCAAACGGAAGGAGACAACAGGAAGTGAGATGAAATCTACCCCTAAGGAAGGGAAATTCTCTCCTGTAAGAGTTAATATGGGAAAACAATTTTTCCTTTCCACTGATGCTTTCCAATCCTTGTTCCACAAAAAAACCCAAATTTTCAAAAAACATTTTTCATTGGGACAAAAAAGTGAGGTGAAATCTTCTGAAGAGGAGGAAAGACGCAAAACAAATGTCACAGGGGTGATAACCCTTCCCTATGTTTTCCAAAAAGCTTAGAAAAGATTTTTTGGCTGGAGCTAAACACATTAAAAATGTTCAAAATTACAAACAGATTCTACTTAACAACAAACCTACAGTCCCTGTCTTGTTTGCACCGCCTGTATACTGCTGTTCAGAGTATATAGGGACCTTTCCTTATTTTAATTTGGGTGCGGGGTTCCCCTTAATATCCATACAAGACCCAAAGGGCCTGGTAATGGACTGGGGGGTACCCATGCCGTTTGTCTCACTGATTTTCATCCATATTGCCATGACCCGACATGACATTAAACCCGCAAGCAGTTTTAAATGAGATTTTTTCCTTTAAAAATGACATTTGGTGCAGGGACTGTTCTAAACATGGGAAACACGCGTCACTTTACAGGCATACTATAGACACCCCCCAGGTACGATATTTAAAGGAATATTTCACTTTTTTTTTTTTACTTTAAGCATCATTAAAATCACTGCTCCCGAAAAAACGGCCGTTTTTAAAAGTTTTTTTTGCATTGATACATGTCCCCTGGGGTAGGACCCGGGTCCCCAAACCCTTTTTAGGACAATACCATGCAAATTAGCCTTTAAAATGAGCACTTTTGATTTCGAACGTTCGAGTCCCATAGACGTCAATGGGGTTCTAACGTTCGTGCGAACTTGCGGTCCGTTCGCGGGTTCTGGTGCGAACCGAACCGGGGGGTGTTCGGCTCATCCCTATTCTCTGCTAGTGACAGTTGATTTAAAACTTGACTTTTTCTTTTTGATTTCCTTTGTATGCCTACAGGTATAGCATGTTTTGCAAGGGTAGAACCCCTTTCCTTCAAAGAAGGAGAACGTTTTTTGGGCAGGGGGATCCAGTACATTTTTCGCAATGATGTCCCTCAGAGTCGGTGCTCTCCGATATGTGAATTTTGGCTTTTCTGGTAATATGGTTCCTAGATGTCGGTCAGCTTTCACAATATTCCAGTATTTCTTACAAATTTTCTCTATTTGTCTATGCTGGATACTATAATCCATAACAAGGGGTACACCACTCATATATTCTTTGTTTCTGGTTGAATTTTCGATAAGTTTTTTTCAATCCAGAGCCACTACATCCTTTATTTTTTTTTTAATAAAACTATATTGGTATCCTTTTTGGATGAATTTCTCACCAATAGATTCTGCTTGTTTCATAAACACTTCCTGCTTAGTGCAATTTTTTCTTAGCCTAATCAGTTGGCCTTTAGGTATGTTCTCCAACCATGGGCCATAATGGCAGCTATCCAATGGGAGGTAGCTTTTCCTATCAACCTGCTTAAAATGTGTTTGTGTTATCAATCTTCCTTCTTCTTTCGAAATTTCCAGGTCTAAAAAATTCATCTTCTCATCGCTAATCTCCCAGGTCAATTTAATAATCTTATTATTTGTATTTAGATTGAAGCCAAAGTCGATCAAACTTTCTCTGTCACCGGCCCAGATTACGATAATGTCATCAATGAATCTCTTGAATAGGAGTTGCTGCGGTTTCCTGTTGTAAGGAGCATCCTCCTCCTATTCAGCCATGTAAAGATTAGCTACACTGGCCGCATACTTAGCGCTCATTGCTTCATTGCTATTCCACAGATATGTTTATAATAATTACTCTAATACCAGAAGTAATTGTGGTCTAAGCTATATCCTAGGCAGTTCACAAGAAATTTTCTCTGTATGGCCTTCATCCCACTAAATTCTTTCAAAGCCCATTTTGTCGCTTGTATTGCTTTTCCATGATAAATAATTGTATATAGCGACACCACGTCTGCTGTTGCAAGATACACTGATCTGTATCAGATGTTTTGTATCTCTTAGATATGACTTTGTTTTCCTCACTAGAGGCTGTAGAAACCAGTCTATATACTCTCCTATTCTTGCTCCAACCGAATTTATTCCATTAACTATCGGTCTTCCCGGTGGTTTTTCCTTGTTTTTATGGATCTTCGGGAGAGTATATATTACTGGGATACGACATCCAAGCAGCTGCAGGTATTTTTCTGCTTTCTTGTTGCGTTAGCCTTTGGACTTCCCTTTCTCTATTAAATCAGCTGGATCATCTTTATATCTTACTATTGGATTGCCAGACAGTTTCTGGTAAGTGGCTCTGTCCCCTAATTGTCGATCCAATTCTTCTTGATAATCTTTCCTTGATTTAATCACTATGGCTCCTACTTTATCAGCTTGTCTTACTACAATATCTTTCCTCTCCAAGTTTTTTAATACCGTTCTTTATGTCACCAGGGTCATTTATCTTCTTAGCCTTCAAATCCTGGAGGTCCTTTAAGACCATTCTTCGAAATACTTCAATGCGTCCTTCTGTTCCAATAGGTGGATTAAACAAAGACTTATTCTTTAAATCACTAAACTTGATATTCTCCACAATAGTATTTCTTGATAAATTTTCTCCTGGTTTGTTTAACATGTATTTCTTGATGTGCAAGTGCCTAGCAAATTTGTTGATATCTACATAGGCATTAAATTTATTTAAACTCCTTTTGGTGCGATGTTAAGGCCTTTATCCAATACTTTGATTTCATCTTTCGACAATTCCACTCCACTAATATTTATTATTCCTTCTCCTATTACTCTTTTCTTCTTCTGTTTTTTTATTCCTGCTCTACATCCATGCCTTGGTTTGCGTTTCTTCCAGTTGAGTTTTCCGATCTTCTTCTCAGAGATCTTCTTGATCTCTCTTCCCAATCTTTGTCTTTATGAAGATCTTGATTTCTCTATTCCCTCCTTGTTTCTTTCCTCAGTGTATGATCTGAGCTCCGCCTGACTGATCTTCGAGGTCCATTCTCCAGCTGATGATGCCTGGGAGAATCCTGGCGTCTCATTTCTAAAAAACGCGCCGGAGTTCTATCTCGTTTTTCATACTGATTCCCTGCATATAGTATTTCTTTGCATTTCTTTGCATCTTTTGCGGTGTGTCTACACCATTCTTTATTTTTGCTCAGATGGTCATATTGGAGATATTTATTATCTTGCTGCACTGGATATCCATTTAGAATGTTTAGCATTATTTTCTGATTATTATCTGCTATTTGATTGCTCATCTTACCAAGATCTTAGGTAAAAACAAATATATAAAGACAATATAAAGACAAAGAAATATTGTACATATACCATGCACACTATGTAAGCCACTTTAGTAGGACACTGTTTAAAAGGAAAAGACAAAGCATATTTTGATCTAGAAATTAAAATGAGAGTGTATTATTTCACAATAGAGAAGGCAGAAATATTGTACAGACTTGATGTACAGTATGTAAGCAGATTTAGTAGGTTCAGCTTCTGAGAGCTTTTTAGTAGCATTTTATAGCGTAACAATAACTATCTCTCCCTGCAAACACTCTGTCAGCTCTCGCTGTCTGCTCCAGGTCTCACCAACACACACTAACAAAATACTGCTGGGAACCCTGACATTAATATGGAAGGTGGATGAATAAAAAACAACAAATTCACTCTCCTCTGGTTAAATATATTAAACCATGAATAGTATATTACCGATTCAATCAGACAGGATACCCCCCAAAAGAAAACTCAGAACCCTCAATGTGAAAAAAGTTTTGGATGGTGGAACAAAGTGATGTCCCAGAAGAGTAATAGGGAGGGTCAATCACAGATCGGTAAATTATCAAAAAATTAGCTTTGTTAGTATTACAAAATGTTAAAATATTTAGTAAAAAGCACACATACAAACATTTGACAACATTGTCACATAATTGCGCCAAGCTCGGGACCTCACACATACATACATATGACTTAACCAGCTAAAGAGAATAGAAAAAGAATGGTGCTGCTAATCAAAGTCTAGGCTAAATAGAAGGCTTGATCCTGTTTGTTCAATCGTAATATAACTACATATTTTGCATGTCCAATTAATGTGCTTGTGCCAATATTGTGTAGAAAGATTGTATTAACAGGTGATTTGCACATTTAGCGCCATTGAGGTCAATCCGCTGCATAAGTTGCAATATTAGTCTGCCAGTCAATAAAAGATGATGAGAACTGTCTGTTCGTCAAAGGGTATATAGCATGAAACAGAATATCACTGGATGAACAAGTATTTGCTTCAAATACGTTCAGAGGTTTTTGCTCATATATATAGACTATATTGACCCTTTAAACCAGCATATAATATAGAAAGAGGGAAAAGGCAAGGAGGGAACGAATATAGATTGCCCGAAGGCTCTCACCACTCCGATACCGTGGCTGCTAAGCCAAGAGTACATGCAGTCCGTTCCTCTCTTAGATAGATGCTGTATCAACAAGTAGCTGAATGCTGGTAGTGTCCATCAGCGTAATGCAATGGCAGTCTATTGAAAAGCAACTGTGTTCAAAGGCTTCCGGTCAGGTGTCTAGGACGCTGACTATGGTGGCCCATAGGTAGATGTGGAAGTAGGCTTATCCATTAGATTCCCATTGAGATGACAGTACGAGATATCCTCGCGCTTTAGCTGGAGCGCATGGTGAAGCGTGAGGCAGAGGTGGCACTGCCTATGTCAACACGTTTCGTACACGTGTCTGTGCGCTTCGTCAGGACGTTGGAAGTAAATTATCTTCGTCTTTTTAAAGGGACAAATGTCCAATCAACTTCGATTATGTCATAATTTTATTTTGTGCCCATCTTGTGGTGACATTACAGATTGCAGTTGTTTTTGATAATTTACACCGCGTTTGACCCTCCCTATTACTCTTCTGAGACATCACTTTGTCCCACCATCCAAAGCTTTTTTCATATTAATATGGAAGGGGCTGGACCATAGGAAAACCTCCATTATTGACCTATGTAAGCCACATGCCCACAGTTCAGGGGCCAGAAAGTGCAATATTGGTAATTGGTTGCTACAGCAGTGAAGATGGATAAAATGTGTCTTTCTCTTGAACAGCAAATGATTTAGGTTTGGGTAAAGCTCATGCTTGACCCAAAAAATTAAGCCCATTCCTACTCCCAAGCTTTTAATTGAAAGGATTGGTGTTTTTCCATATCACACTTAAAGTTGCAAGTCACATTAAAAAGTATCCTCTCCCCTCTGCACTGTTTTAAAAAAAAATTGTTAAATGTCCCCCCATGGCAGTGCTCAGCTCCCCATGCCCTTTTTTAGTAATGGCTTACCTATTAAACTTAAATATGTCCCAGGGGCGGACTGACCCATTGGGCACTGCCCGAGGGCCCAGGACCAGTGGGGGGCCCCATGAGAGGCTCCTGGGGATGAAGCCAGTGCCGGACCAAGTCCCGTACTTCCGGCACTGTGCTCCACTCAGTGAGGATTCCTCTCAGATGTGCCAGTCTGTCGTCATCTCCGGCTCCTCTGCCCGGCGCCTCTGTCTCCGCCTCGATGACCCTTTTTGCATTCGCCGATGTGTACACACTGAGGATAAATCTGTAGAACTATTCCGCCTCCCAGCTCTGCCCCCCTCCCAACTTTGGCTCTCACAAATTGCTTAAAGCAGTACCTGATTCCTGCCGGTAAGGCAATATAAATGGAGATCTTAAAGAGGGCAGCGGGCGATGTTATAAGGGGGGTCTCTATGATCTCTGTAGGTCTCTAAGGAAGGGGGGTACTGATATAAGGGGACTGTGAGCTAATGAGGGTCTCTAAGGGGGTGCTGATCTAACGATAGGTGACCAACCATTAGATCAGCAGCACCCCCACTTACAGACCCCCCAATAAATCAGAGTTTCTTTATATCTGTGCCAGAAGCAGGTGGACCATTCAGGGGGGGCGAGCTGGGATAGCAGAAGCAGAGGCAGTTGCCTGGCAACAGTGGCCTAGTTACTAAGGACAACTTTGTCACCCTTGGCAGAACAATGTGATCCTTGCCACCTGTAACTGTAATCATCAGTCATGAGTGAGCTGAGCCAAGATCAGCTTCATGATTGAAAAGGGGGGCTGGGTACTGAACCAGCAGCTGGTGGTTCATTTCCAGCCCCTTCTGACCAACTCACCCCCTGGTGAGGCCCACAATGTCACCGCCAGCTCTGGGGAGAAGATCAGACAAGACCGGCACCGGGGAGGAGATCCCAGCTGACCCAGGCACCGGAGAGGAGATCAGAGGCCCTGTACTGAGTGTCATGTCTTATCTAAGATTACAGGGGGTCTGGTGGGGGGCATAGAGGGTCTGGTGTTATCTAGGAGTGGTGGTATAGGGGGTCTGGTGTTACCTAGGAGTGGTGGTATAGGGGGTCTGGTGTTACCTAGGAGTGGAGGTATAGGGGGTCTGGTGTTACCTAGGAGTGGAGGTTTAGAGGGGCTGGTGTTATCTAAGAGTGGGGGATACAAGGGTCTGGTGTTATATAGGAGTAAGGGATACAGTGGTTCTAGTGTTATCTGGGATTTGGGCATCTAGGTATCTGGTGTTATCTAAGAATAGGGGCTACAGGGGTTTTGGTATTATTTTCCATTGGGAGGATACAGAAAGTCTGGTGTTATCTGAGACTGTACATACAAGTATCTGATATTATCTGGGATGGGAAGGGGAGAACATTTTTGTGGAAGGGGATTAAGGGTGTCTGGTTGTATTTGTTAAGCGGTGTACAGGGTAGTCAGGGATTATCTATGAGTAGGATCTAGAGCTATTTGTGAAGAGGGATTGTTTGGAAGGTGAGGGGTCTATCATTTTCTATATGACATCTTGCATTGTATGCCTGTATGATGACCCAGCACACCCTGTATACTTGCACACACCTGTAGCGAGTGACACAGTGTGACAGTTTTCCTTTAAGATTATTTTTCTGTATTTTCTTAAATTATTAACCACTTACCGATCGTATAACCTAGATATACGGCGGCAAGGCAGCTCGGCTGCGCCAGATAACCTACCTAGTGGCTCACTCCCGTTGTAATTATAGACAGGGGGAGCTGATCTGTGGGTACCGCAGACTTGATGTCCACTGGCACCTGCCGATCGTTAAGCAGAGAGCCAGAATCACCTTTCACAGTACACGAAAACACTGGCTAAGAACACAGTTAACTCTTTGATCGTCCTTGATGTTTAACCCCTTCCCAGCCAGTGTCATTAGTACAGTGACAGTGCATATTTTTAAGCACTGATCACTGTATTAGTGTCACTGGTTCCCGCAAAGTGTCAGTGTCCGACGCAATATCGCAGTCCCGCTATAAGTTGCTGATCGCTGTCATTTTTAGTAACAAAAAAATCCCATCGTTTGTAGGCATTATAACTTTTGCTCAAAACAATCAATATACAGTGAGGGGAAAAAAGTATTTGATCCCCTGATGATTTTGTACGTTTGCCCGCTGACAAAGAAATAATCAGTCTATAATTTTAATGGTAGGTTTATCTTAACAGTGAGAGGCAGAATAACAACAAATAAGTATTTGATCCCCTATCAATCAGCAAGATTTCTGGCTATCAGATATTTTCTATACAGGTAACAAGCTGAGATTGGAAGTACTTCTAATCTCAGCTTGTTACCTGTAAAAAAGACACCTGTACACAGGGGGCCCCATGATCTCCTATTGCCTGGGGGCCCCATAAGTTGTCAGTCCGCCCCTGATATGGCCACAATTAATTATCAAGATTTGCTCACCCCCCCCCCCCCTTAGACTTTATTGGAATCCGCTAAGTTGATGTTTCATGGATTTTAAATGGAACTCAGCAAACCCCTGGCAAATCTAACCCAGGCAGAATCACCTATCCCTAAATAACATGATGTGTTGGATGTGAGTGACAGGTCTGTCTTCTTATTGTGGAAAATTATTAAAATAGGTTTTACATACTGTATCATTTAACGGACTCACCTCCATAAGATGTTGTACCCCAGCCGGTCACCCAGCACTCCGTACCACAGGGGAAGGTGGTGTTGGAAGATGGCAGACAGATTGGCATGATGTACTGAGTATAGTTGACAGGTGTGGCCAGCTGTACCAGGGCGATGTTCCCAGGATCTCCATTTCTTGTAAAATTAGTATTGACAATGATATTGCTTACATTGGCAACAACTGTATGAGAGCTGGACACACCCAGCTTGTACATGCCCAATACTACATTATAATTTGATAGCTGGATAGGTCTGCAGAAAGAAAACAGAACATAACTTGCATACATGAGGACCAATCTGCTGCAGAAGGCATCATTCGTATTAACTTCAGAATCTAATGAATGAAATACAACTTGTTCATAATGTGTTCTCCGTGATTGTACAGTATATACACAAGCCCAATGGTATGAGCAGGAACATCAGAATTTACTAATATGCTAAGTCGCTGTAATCTCTATTGAAAATAAAGCAGGAGATAGCCAGGAACAACAGACTGAACAACGAACTTTTAGGAAAGCCATTTTTATTTCAGATTGGCCAAAGTGGCAATCAGCCCGACTCATGCCAGAGCCAAAATGCCCCGTCTATAGGGTTTGACAATATACAAAGACTTGGCAGACTGCCCAGATGCTTTCTTTTGACAGCTTTAAAGGGTCATACAAAAATGATAAAAATTGCACCCCTGGCCCTATATAATTATAATATATATTTTTAATAATAAAACCTTTGTGGATCTAATGTATACCAATAAGGTACATACAAAAAGTCCATGCACATATACTGTAAAACTCTAAAAACTGTAAAACAAAAAATAAAATAAAAAATTGGATAATTAAGGGTTTGCTCACAGTTTGGTCTCTAAAAATCCCATCGGTGATTAAATACCACCAAAAGAAAGCTCTATTTATGTGCCAGGTTCGGGCATTATGAGTATTTGGTGATGCCGTTTGTCTCCCAACTGCATCTCTGGAACTCAGCCAAATATTTCAAGTGGCCCATTCATTTGAACAAACCTCTGTGCATGTGTTTTGCGCAGAGCCAAGACAAACAGAGCCCACTTTGCTCTATGGACTGGTGGTTGTAAACAGACTCTGCTGTGTTTACGCCAGTTCGCCGAACGGCAAGGCGGCACAAAGACGTAAGAAAAAAAGGTTTCGTAACCCCTTCTTTGGGGTTAAAAACTCTGGCTAGCGGCCAAAAAGCGCTGCATAAACGGCAGTGAAGCACCACTAAAACAAGTGGCGCTTTACCGCTAACGCACAGGCGGCCCCATTGTAGGTCTAGAGTGAGTAAGATGGGGGCATGGTCTGACCATGAGATTGGGAGTATTTGAGCCCTACGTGTGAGCTAAAGAGTGTGATTATTAACGAAAAAGTAATAACAGGCAAACAGGCTGTTCATCCTGCAAGGGAAATTTCCCCAGAGCTTAACTTTGGACCTCAGAGTCGCATGAAAAGTTTCCCCCCATGATTTCCATTCATATCTATGCAACTTCACCCATGTTCACTTAGCTCTGAATTGACATGTCAAATTGCAGGCCAAATCGGCACCTATTGACTCTTTGAGGATTACGCCATTGAAGTTTCAAAGAAAAGTAAAGCTTTCGAACACATCTGCACAGGAACTTCAGCGACGCAGTACCGTATTGCAAAAAATGGCCCGGTCGTTGGGCAGGTTGCTTCCCAGCCAAGGGAGTGGGACAAAAATTAAACAAATCTAAGTCCTATATCCTAAATCTAGGAATAAAACACATTATGGCCTTTAAAAGTATTATTCTTATGACTATGTCCGTTGCTATGACGTACAGGCCTGGTTCCGCTATATAGATACTTTTAACCAACTGAAGCTTAGAGACACGGGGTTAAATCAACAGTCCTTTTTGACCAGGATTAAAACCACAGTGCCAGGATTAAAACCGCAGTGCCAGGATTAAAAAAAAAAAGGTGATCCTCCCACTTGCCTCCCAGATGGACGTCCCACTTGCAATAACGTCACACATTTCCTGTAACTTTTGTGGTTTTCCTTCATTCACATATTTATCTGCTTTATGCATTTGCTAGCGAGGTGTTGGCTGCTTTGCAGAGCGGTGCATCCTGTCTTAAACTTCCTATACTGTGTGGGTGGCTGTCTAGAGACAAGTATTAGCATACCTCCCAACTTTTTGAGACGGAAATTGTTAGGGATGATAAGGGTACTCCTTGTACCTGACAAAGACCAGCCTAGGTATAATACCTCAATTACCACACTCAAGAGAGACCCTTCGGTACCGATGCCACAACTTTATAATGAACAGAGAGATGCAGAGAGTAGGGATGAGCCGAACACCCCCCTGTTCGGTTCGCACCAGAACATGCGAACAGGAAAAAAATTCGTTCGAACACGCGAACACCGTTAAAGTCTATGGGACACGAACATGAATAATCAAAAGTGCTAATTTTAAAGGCTAATATGCAAGTTATTGTCAATAAAAGTGTTTGGGGACCTGGGTCCTGCCCCAGGGGACATGAATCAATGCAAAAAAAAGTTTTAAAATTGGCCGTTTTTTCAGGAGCAGTGATTTTAATAATGCTTAAAGTCAAACAATAAAAGTGTAATATCCCTTTAAATTTCATACCTGGGGGGTGTCTATAGTATGCCTGTAAAGGGGCGCATGTTTCCCGTGTTTAGAACAGTCTGACAGCAAAATGACATTTTGAAGGAAAAAACACATTTAAAACTACCGCGGCTATTGCATTGCCGACAATACACATAGAAGTTCATTGATAAAAACGGCATGGGAATTCCCCACAGGGCAACCCCGAACCAAAATTAAAAAAAAAAAATGATGTGGGAGTCCCCCTAAATTCCATACAAGGCCCTTCAGGTCTGGTATGGATATTAAGGGGAACCCCAGCCAAAATTTTAAAAAAAAATTGACGTGGGGTTCCCCCTAAATTCCATACCAGACCCTTCAGGTCTGGTATGGATTTTAAGGGGAACCCCGCGCCAAAAAAAAAAAAAAAAACGGCGTGGGGTCCCCCTAAAAATCCATACCAGACCCTTATCCGAGCACGCAACCTGGCAGGCCGCAGGAAAAGAGGGGGGGACGAGAGTGCGCCCCCCCCCCTCCTGAACCGTACCAGGCCACATGCCCTCAACATTGGGAGGGTGCTTTGGGGTAGCCCCCCAAAACACCTTGTCCCCATGTTGATGAGGACAAGGGCCTCATCCTCACAACCGTGGCCGGTGGTTGTGGGGGTCTGCAGGCGGGGGGCTTATCGGAATCTGGAAGCCCCCTTTAACAAGGGGACCCCCAGATCCCGCCCCCCCCCCCTGTGTGAAATGGTAAGGGGGTACTTACCCCTACCATTTCACTAAAAAACTGTCAAAAATGTTAAAAATGACAAGAGACAGTTTTTGACAATTCCTTTATTTAAATGCTTCTTCTTTCTTCCTTCATCTTCTTCTTCTTCTGGTTCTTCTGGCTCTTCTGGTTCTTCCTCCGGCGTTCTCGTCCAGCATCTTCTCCGCGGCGTCTTCTATCTTCTTCTCCTCGGGCCGCTCCGCACCCATGGCATGAGGGGAGGCTCCCGCTCTTCTCTTCATCTTCTTCTCTTCTTCATCTTCTTCTCTTCTTCATCTTCTTCTTCATCTTCTTCTTCATCTTCTTCTTCTTCTTCTCTTCTTCATGTCTTCTCCCGGCCGCTCCGCAGCCATGCTGTGGCATGGAGGGAGGCTCCCGCTGTGTGACGGCGTCTCTTCGTCTGATGGTGACCCCGCCCCCCTCTGACGCACGGTGACTTGACGGGACTTCCCTGTGACGTCACGGGGAATGCCACAGGGAAGTCCCGTCATGTCACCGTGCGTCAGAGGGGGGCGGGGTCACCGGGTGGCCCTGCCCCCCGTTATTTAAGAACCGTCAGACGAAGAGACGTCGTCACACAGCGGGAGCCTCCCTCCATGCCACAGCATGGCTGCGGAGCGGCCCGGAGAAGACATGAAGAAGAGAAGAAGAAGAAGATGAAGAAGAAGATGAAGAAGAGAAGAAGATGAAGAGAAGAGCGGGAGCCTCCCCTCATGCCATGGGTGCGGAGCGGCCCGAGGAGAAGAAGATAGAAGACGCCGCGGAGAAGATGCTGGACGAGAACGCCGGAGGAAGAACCAGAAGAGCCAGAAGAAGATGAAGGAAGAAAGAAGAAGCATTTAAATAAAGGAATTGTCAAAAACTGTCTCTTGTCATTTTTAACATTTTTGACAGTTTTTTAGTGAAATGGTAGGGGTAAGTACCCCCTTACCATTTCACACAGGGGGGGGGCGGGATCTGGGGGTCCCCTTGTTAAAGGGGGCTTCCAGATTCCGATAAGCCCCCCGCCCGCAGACCCCCACAACCACTGGCCACGGTTGTGAGGATGAGGCCCTTGTCCTCATCAACATGGGGACAAGGTGTTTTGGGGGGCTACCCCAAAGCACCCTCCCAATGTTGAGGGCATGTGGCCTGGTACGGTTCAGGAGGGGGGGGGCCGCACTCTCGTCCCCCCCTCTTTTCCTGCGGCCTGCCAGGTTGCGTGCTCGGATAAGGGTCTGGTATGGATCTTTAGGGGGACCCCACGCCGTTTTTTTTTTTTTTTTTTGGCGCGGGGTTCCCCTTAAAATCCATACCAGACCTGAAGGGTCTGGTATGGAATTTAGGGGGAACCCCACGTCAATTTTTTTTTAAAATTTTGGCTGGGGTTCCCCTTAATATCCATACCAGACCTGAAGGGCCTTGTATGGAATTTAGGGGGACCCCCACATCATTTTTTTTTTTTTTATTTTGGTTCGGGGTTCCCCTGTGGGGAATTCCCATGCCGTTTTTATCAATGAACTTCTATGTGTATTGTCGGCAATGCAATAGCCGCGGGTAGTTTTAAATGAGTTTTTTCCTTCCAAATGTCATTTTGCTGTCAGACTGTTCTAAACACAGGAAACATGCGCCCCTTTACAGGCATACTATAGACACCCCCCAGGTACGAAATTTAAAGGGATATTACACTTTTATTGTTTGACTTTAAGCATTAATAAAATCACTGCTCCTGAAAAAACGTCCGTTTTTAAAACTTTTTTTTGCATTGATCCATGTCCCCTGGGGCAGGACCCGGGTCCCCAAACACTTTTTATGACAATAACTTGCATATAAGCCTTTAAAATTAGCACTTTTGATTTCTCCCATAGACTTTTAAAGGGTGTTCCGCGGCATTCGAATTTGCCGCGAACACCCCAAATTGTTCGCTGTTCGGCGAACTTGCGAACAGCCAATGTTCGAGTAGAACATGAGTTCGACTCGAACTCGAAGCTCATCCCTAGCAGAGAGTAATGTTCACAAATTGTCTGGCCTTTATTGGGCGGATATACAGTTTATATAGGGTTCAACCTCACCAATCACAATAAATCAAAATATGAGAGGGGGGAATGGTTAGTAAAGGAATATATTGCATATCATTAATAATGAATTGAATCAACCTCCAGGAACAATGGCTGACATGAGGGTACTGAAGAGGATACACCATCCGGTCATGACTAATAATTCATGTTGTCCAGCTTCCTGTTTTATGTCTCATTACACAGGAAGGTGGGCCAGACATCCTGAGCCACAATTCTTTATTTAGAAGGTACAGAGTAAAACTGCTTATGCAAGCTATATTTCTTATATGTGTGCCTTGCAAAAAAATGTTACAAGCTGAAAAAATAGAATCAAGCTAACTAGCTAACTTAGCCCAAGCCTGAAGCTCATAAGCTGAAAAATCTTAGATGGAAATCCAATCCAAGATGGAGTCACTGTTGTTCAGTCATATTACTACAGGAATGAGGGACACCTTTTAGCAAAAGTATGCAGGCATAGGACACACCCTTGTCACTCCCCCTTGAAGGAGAATTGTACAAGAAAAAAAAAGATTGGTTAAACCCACAAGTGCTTTTTTTACCACTATTATTCCTTTATATTGGTTTTTGGAATTTACAAATGCGACAATTTAGAAATCAGCTGAAAGGTTTAGCTCTGGAAAACACTTTTTGATAGATAAAAAGTGCATTTAATATACATCTATATAGATCATACCAAAATGAGGGACAAATGAGGAGGAATGAGGGACAGATGGACATTGCTTCAAATCAGGGACATTACCTCGAATGCAGAGACAGTTAGGGAGCTATGGTATTAGTGTTCTCTACGTGACCTTACGGATATACATAACGTGTCTGTAAAAAATTTCCACTTTGTTGCAATGTCCGTCCTGTCCAAGCCCAGCCATCTTGACCCCACTGGGCCTACCACAACAGCTCAGAAGTGAAATGCAATGTAAACAAGTGAGACCTAAAAGGTTAAAAACTATTTTTTTTAAAATTTCAAAAAAGAAGATATAAGGGATACAAAGTAATGCAGCTCTGTATTGACTAATACATCACTTCATGCATTGTTTTAAATGCAAGTAGTGTAAAGCATCTGAATGTGATTGGTATCAGGCTCTTACCGTCCCTGTAGAGCAGAGCTCAGACTAAAGGCCCATACAAGAGATACGAAAATCGGGAGTAAACTTTCGTAAATGGTCTGTCGATTTTCGGATCGTTAGTATGGTGCTTTTAACAGCCGATTATGAATTTTCGGATGCTAAAAACTGAATGTGCAGGCTAAAAATTTTTTTATTGTACGTGAACACAACGTCCGATTTTCGCTTAACCACTTCAGCCCCGGAAGGTTTTACCCCCCTTAATGACCAGGCCATTTTTTGCGATTCGGCACTGCGTCGCTTTAACTGACAATTGCGCGGACGTGCGACGTTGTACCCAAATAAAATCAATTAACTTTTTTTCCCCACAAATAGAGCTTTCTTTTGGTTATATTTGATAACCTCTGCAATTTTTTTATTTTTGTGCTATTAACAAAAAAAGACCGACAATTTTGAAAAAAAAAACAATATTTTGTACTTTTTGCTATAATAAATATCCCCAATTTCTCTATTTAGGCCGATATGTATTCTTCTACATGTTTTTGGTAATAAAAGTCTGCGTTTTTTTATTTTTTTGCGCTATAAACAAAAAAAACACAGTCAACTTTGAAAACATTTTTTTTTTACTTTTTGCTATAAAACATCCAAAAAAATGTAAAAGAACATATTTCATCGTCAATTTAGGCCAATATGTATTCTCCTACATATTTTTGGCAAAAAGAATCCCAATAAGCGTATATTGATTGGTTTGTGCAAAAGTTTTTGCGTCTACAAACTATGGGATATTTTTATAGACTTTTACTTTTATGTATTGTTTTTACTGGTAATCAGTGATTTTTAGCGGGACTGCGACATTGCTGCGGACAAATCTGACCCTAAGTGACACTTTTTGGGAACTAGTGACACCAATACAGTTATCGGTGCTAAAAAAAAACAATAATCACTGTATAAAAAGTGCACTTATATCAGCAACTATAACTCCTTCCCGCCAAACGTAAGCACATATGCGGCCTCGGCTTTAGGGGGTTATACCGGGGTGATATGCAGCTGCAGGCATCATCCCAGTACCATTTTCTAGAGCGGGCGGTCAGCTTTTCAAGGATAACAACCGATGCGGCTAAAAGCCTCTCGGTTTTTATCCTGGAGGAGCAAGAGGGGACATTCCCCCTCCCGCTGCCTTCCGCCGCTCTTTCTGGGCCTCCCATCCCACCACCAGACCCAATCTGAGATCCGGCACTTCCGCCGGCTAGAGTGAGACTGGAAGAAAGCCTGAAATGGCTTGGATCCAGTCTCCTTTGTGTAAACGCGCAAGCGACTTCACAACGTCACTTCCGGTTTACTTAGCTGCCGATGGTGCCGTTTTTAAAATAAATACAGTATTCAGAATCAACGTTTTTGGGGATCTGAATACTTTTAAGTGCAAAGGAGGGAAATGATCGTTTTTTTATTTTTTTGTAAAGTGACAATGAAAAAAAAAATAAATAAATAAGATTTTTTTTTTCTTTTAAAGCGCTCCCGTCCCTGCAAGCTCATGCAGCTAGGAAAACACACGTAAGTCGCGCACACATATGTAAACAGTGTTTATCGTCAATCACGCCGCCCAGTGGACCCAAAAAATAGCCTGTATATTGTCACTGATGGTTCCTGTCTTCTAATCCTGTCACCACATTTCTCTACATGTTGATTTAAGGACTTTTATTTGCGCAGCACTGTTTTTGTATTATTTATGTCTTTGAGGTATTTTTTTGAATTCACCTTAGTGCCTGCTTGCATTTACTTTCTTGTGTCCATTTATTAGTCAGCGCTGAATTTAATTATACTTTTTCTATAGAAAAAAAAAATGAAAAAACTCCCAGGCGACTGCTGTCTCTTGGTTGTGACAGCTGTTATATAGGCAAAGGCGGGGCGCCCCGGTGAAGTAAACGAGGGACTCCCTTTTAACGCCATGTGACCTCAGAGGGGGCAGAGTCCTTGGGGAGGCATGATTGACGATGCATGTACATAGCGGAACACTTTTTTTAATAATAATGCAATTGTCAAAAACGTTTGTCTTTTGTGGTTTTTACTTTTTGCCACTTTTTTTGGTGAATGGGTAGGGGTACAACGTACCCCTTACCCATTCACATGGGGGGGTGGGATCTGGGGGCCCCCTTGTTAAAGGGGGCTTCCAGATTCTGATAAGCCCCCCACCCACAGACCCCCACAACCACTGGGCCAGGGTTGTGGGGAAGAGGCCCCTATCCCCATCAACATGGGGACAAGGTGCTTTGGGGGGGACCCAAAAGCACCCTCCCCAAGTTGAGGGCATGCGGTCTGGTATGGTTCAGGATTTGGGGGTCCTCGCTTGTCCCCCCCTTTCCTGGCCTGCCAGGCTGCTTGCTCAGATAATGGTCTGGTATGGATTTTAGGGGGGCCCCACGGCAATTTTTAAAAACATTTTGGTGTGGAATTCCCCTTAAAATCCATGCCAGACCCAATGGGCCTGGTATAGATTTTGGGGGGGACCCATACCAATTTTTTACCTTTAATTTTTTATCTATATTGCTGGGAGCCGGCAATACATTACAGTCGCGAGTAAGTTTGAATTACATGTTTTCCTTTAGAAATGTCATTTTGCTGTGTCACTGTTCTATACATCGCACAGATGCGCCGTTTTACAGGCAGACTAAGGGGACCCCCAGGCATGATATTTAAAGGAATATTTCATTTTTTTCACTTTAAGCATTATTAAAATCACTGCTCCTGAAAAAATGGTTGTTTTAAAAACTTTTTACATTGATACAGGTGAGAGATGACATCAATGAGGGGGCTAGGGAGGAGGTGGAATCTTTATGGGTAGAGCTCCAAAGGGATGAAGCTAAGGGGAAAATAATACTGGGAGTATGCTATAGGCCCCCAAACCTGAGGGAGGAAGTGGAGACGGATCTCCTATCACAAATTGGATTAGCAGCAAGGATGGGAAGTGTTATCATAATGGGGGATTTTAATTATCCAGACATAGACTGGGCGGAGGGAACCGCGCATTCATTTAAGGCTCGCCAGTTCCTTAGTGTTTTGCAGGACAATTTTATGGGTCAGATGGTAGACGCACCAACTAGAAATAAAACATTACTAGATCTACTGATTACCAATAATACAGACCTGATAACAGATGTGGTAATACGGGGCAATTTAGGTAACAGCGATCACAGGTCAATTAGTTTCAGTATAAATCACACAAATAGGAAACATGAAGGGAACACAAAGACACTGAATTTCAAAAGAGCCAACTTCCCTAAACTACAAACCTTGCTAAAAGGCATAAATTGGGATAAAATATTAGGAACAAAGAATACGGAGGAGAGATGGGTTTGCTTTAAGAGCATATTAAATAAGGGCATTAGCCAATGTATCCCATTGGGTAATAAATTTAAAAGAGCGAACAAACATCCTGGATGGCTTAACTCCGATGTAAAAATGCATATAAAAGCAAAGGAGAAGGCCTTCAAAAAATACAAGGTTGAGGGATCATCCTCAGCATTCAGAATTTATAAAGAATGCAATAAGAAATGTAAGGGTGCAATTAGGATGGCTAAGATAGAACATGAAAGACACATAGCGGAGGAGAGCAAAAGAAATCCCAAGAAATTCTTTAAGTATGTAAACAGTAAAAAAGGGAGGACAGACCATATTGGCCCCATAAAGAATGAGGAAGGACATCTGGTTACAAAGGATGGGGAGATGGCAAAGGTATTGAATTTATTCTTCTCCTCAGTCTTCACAAGTGAATCGGGGGGCTTCAGTAACCAAAACTGCAGTGTTTATCCTCATGACACATCACAGGAAGCACCTCCATGGTTAACAGAGGACGGAATTAAAATTAGACTCGAGAAACTTAACATTAATAAATCACCGGGACCAGATGGCTTGCATCCGAGGGTACTTAGGGAACTCAGTCAGGTGATTGCCAGACCGTTGTTCCTAATATTTACAGACAGTCTATTGACTGGAATGGTACCAGCTGATTGGAGAAAAGCCAATGTAGCACCAATATTTAAAAAGGGCCCAAAAAACATCCCTGGGAATTACAGACCAGTTAGCCTAACATCAATAGTATGTAAACTCTTGGAGGGGATGATAAGGGACTATATACAAGATTTTAGTAATAAGAATGATTTCATTAGCAGTAATCAGCATGGATTCATGAAGAATCGTTCTTGCCAAACCAATCTATTAACCTTCTATGAGGAGGTGAGTTGCCATCTAGATAAAGGAAGGCCCGTAGACGTGGTGTATCTGGATTTTGCAAAAGCATTTGACACAGTTTCCCATAAACATTTACTATACAAAATAAGGTGCGTTGGCATGGACCATAGAGTGAGTACATGGATTGAAAACTGGCTACAAGGGCGTGTTCAGAGGGTGGTGATAAATGGGGAGTACTCAGAATGGTCAGGGGTGGGTAGTGGGGTTCCCCAGGGTTCTGTGCTGGGACCAATCCTATTTAATTTGTTCATAAACGACCTGGAGGATGGGATAAAGAGTTCAATCTCTGTATTTGCAGACGATACTAAGCTAAGCAGGGCAATAACTTCTCTGCAGGATGTGGAAATCTTGCAAAAAGACCTGAACAAATTAATGGGGTGGGCGACTACATGGCAAATGAGGTTCAATGTAGAAAAATGTAAAATAATGCATTTGGGTGGCAAAAATATGAATGCAATCTATACACTGGGGGGAGAACCTCTGGGGGAATCTAGGATGGAAAAGGACCTGGGGGTCCTAGTGGATGATAGGCTCAGCAATGGCATGCAATGCCAAGCTGCTGCTAATAAAGCAAACAGAATATTGGCATGCATTAAAAGGGGGATCAACTGCAGAGATAAAACGATAATTCTCCCGCTCTACAAGTCTCTGGTCCGGCCGCACCTGGAGTATGCTGTCCAGTTCTGGGCACCAGTCCTCAGGAGGGACGTACTGGAAATGGAGAGAGTACAAAGAAGGGCAACAAAGCTAATAAAGGGTCTGGAGGATCTTAGTTATGAGGAAAGGTTACAAGCACTGAACTTATTCTCTCTGGAGAAGAGACGCTTGAGAGGGGATATGATTTCAATATACAAATACTGTACTGGTGACCCCACAATAGGGATAAAACTTTTTCGCAGAAGAGAGTTTAATAAGACTCGTGGCCACTCATTACAATTAGAAGAAAAGAGGTTTAACCTTAAACTACGTAGAGGGTTCTTTACTGTAAGAACGGTAAGGATGTGGAATTCCCTTCCACAGGCGGTGGTCTCAGCGGGGAGCATTGATAGCTTCAAGAAACTATTAGATAATCACCTGAATGACCGCAATATACAGGGATATGTAATGTAATACTGACACATTATCACACACATAGGTTGGACTTGATGGACTTGTGTCTTTTTTCAACCTCACCTACTATGTAACTATGTAACTATGTAACTATGTAACAGGTCCCATGGGGCAGGACCTGGGTCCCCAAACACTTTTTATGACAATAACTTGCATATAAGTCTTTAAAATTAGCACTTTAGATTTTTCATATTCGTGTCCCATAGACTTTAATAGAGTTTGAATGTTCGCTCAAACTTTATGCCTGTTCACATGTTCTGGTGTGAACCAAACCGGGGTGTGTTCGGGTCATCCCTAATGGTTACCCTAAAAATCCCAACTATGAAGTAAAGATGTGTGGACTTGCTTCATGTTTTCTGGACTTGTCCCTACCTTCACAATTTTTTGGACTCTCCTCTCAAAGCATATAAATATTCCATCATTATTGATTTGGTTAATGCAGCCCGAGCCTGCATCCCAGCTCTTTTGAAATCCTCTTTGCCTCCCACTATACAGAAGAGGTTCCGTTGAGTTCATGATATAGAACATATGGAAAATCTAACCAGTTTTCTCAAAGGTACAACTATTAAATATTATGCTATATGGTTCCACTGGAAGGACTTCTCCTGTTCTGAAGAATCTTGACAGACTCTTCCCCCTCCTATTTGGGAAACCCTTAGCAAAGATTTTGTTACATCATAGTCACCTACATAATGTCTTTATATGTAAGGACCAATTATTCTTCCTGGTTGGATGAGGGGTTCTAATTTCCCTCCCCTTTTTTTTTTACACCAAATTTTTATACATAAATATTATTTTCTATTGTTCTTTTCCTCAATTATACAATATTTTACCTCATCATTCCTTGTATAATGTCATGCTGTGTTTATTATAACATTACATATATTACTACAGTGATACCTTGGTTCACAAACGAAATTTGTTCCACCACTCTGGTCGCGAAAACAAGGCAAATTTTCCCATAGGGTTTAATATAAATCAGGTTAATCCGTTCTTTTTTTTGTTTTTGAAACACAAAATTATGAAACAAAGTACAGTACAGTATGAAGTGAGAGAACACTAACCTTGCTTGAGACGACTTCTGGCATGGAGGAAGGCGGGTGGGAGGCGGTTATTGTTCGGAAGGAGAGTTCCCCTTCATAAGTACATTGGGAGATCTCCTTCAGCGGTTTCCTCTCTTTTTGTCTCTTATGCCCTGTACACATGATCGGAAATGCCACCAGCAAAAGACCGATGTGAGCTTTTGGTCGGAATATGTGACTGTGTGTATGCTCCATCGAACTTTTGCTGGCGGAATTCCAGCTAGCAAAAGATTGAGAGCAGGTTCTCTATTTTTCGGTCAGAAAAAGTTCCTACCCGAAAAAGCAATCGTCTGTATGTAATTCGGACGCGCAAAAAATCACGCATGCTCGGAAACAATTTGATGCATGCTCGGAAGCATTGAACTTCATTTTCTCGGCTCATCGTAGTGTTGTACGTCACCGCGCTCTTGACGGTCAAAAGTTCAGAGAACTTTTGTATGACCGTGTGTATGCAAGACAAGCTTGAGCAGAATCCCTTCGGAAAAGGCATCATATCTTTTTCTGACCAAAATCCCGATCGTGTGTACGCGGCAAAAGTCGCAGGCTCAGTTTTGGTGAAAAATCCGTCAAATGTCACATGTCTTTTCCTGCGCTGCATAACCCTCCGGAAATGAGAGACCATGTTATCGTTCATCAGATTTAACACTCTGTTTGTTATAGTTATGTTAGGGTGGTGCTTCTCAAAAAAATCATGGAACTTTATGGCATCACTGCTAACCTCCTCCCTGTCTTCCTCTTCCTCAGTGGAATGCTCCTCAATAAGCATCTTCTGCTGCTCACTGTGGAATTCAGAAAGTTCTTCCGTGGTCAGCTTTTCCTTATGTTCCTTAACAAGCTTTTCTATATCTGCACCATCGACGTCCAGACCCATACTCTTGCCCATGGACACAATCTCCTCCACTACCTATGCATTAGACCCTTCAAAGTCACGTTCAGTGACATATTCAGGCCAGAGTTTCCTGCAGGCTGAGTTTAAGGTTTGGTGAGTGACATCTTCCCAGGCTTTGTCAATGAGGTTAATGCAGTGGAAAACATTGAATTGTTTCTTCCTGAATTCTTTCAGACTCAAGGACGTCTCTTTAGTGACATTAAAACACCTAGTAAAGAGCTAGTTTGTGTACAGCTTCTTTAATTTGCAGATCACTTGCTGGTCCATGGGCTGCAGAAGAGGTGTCGTGTTGGGGGGGGGGAATCTTGACCTTTATGAAGTCATACTCAGCGTCCATATCATCCACCAAGGCTGGAGGGTGTCCATCAGAAGAAAGCACCTTTCAGGCAGTTGGTTGTCAGAAAGATATTTTCTTACGGTGGGTGCGAACACCTCGTGCAGCCATTCCATGAACAATTGCCTTATGACCCAAGCTTTCGCATTGGCTCTCCACATGACAGGCAGTCTGGCAGTGTTCACATTCTGTTCCCTGAATGCATGAGGGATCTGGGAATGGTACACCAGTAGTGGCTTAATCTTCAGAATGGTGCAGTGGTGTAGTGGGTAGCACTCTTACCTAGCATAGGTAAATAAATAATAATATAATAGATGAGCATCTTAATGAGACACAATGTACAGGAATAGGGACAATTGTAGACATTCACTCAGGTTGGAATGGTGTCTTTATTCAACCCTACTAACTATGTAACTATGATTTTCCACCATGACACGTTAGAAAATGCTGCGCCACGGGGGCTCCTCCTTCATGCTCTTGAGGTGTTCACTGATCCTTATTCGGAGTTGACGTTTGGTCTTGTCAATATATAATTTCTTACACAGGCACTCGAGAATATATAGTACCTGTGTACTGGCACAGTTAATGAATAGTTGAATCTTAAATTCATTTTTCCTTCCCGAGTCAGTGAACACCTCAGAGCGATCAACATAAAGGCCACTTATGTTGTGCACTTTGATTTATTTACTCCTGTGAATGGTTTGGACTGAGATATATTCATTTGTATGAATTGGTTTCGGACACTTTATTTATCAAGTAGCACTTATATAATTATTGAAAGGATTTTTTTTCTTTTCTCTCTCACATTTTTTTTTTTTGCATGTTGCATGTTACCATTTATTCATATATTTAATTGTGGATTTTAGTCACTTCCTTCACAGGCGTTTGACACTGTTTGTAATTTTCAATATTGTATAGATTTATTATATTCTTTGTTCACGTCTTTATAGCCTTTAGCGCATGCACATATATTTATTTTATTTTCTTTTGATCCTATTAGTACCACAGTCAGGCAGCTAGACTATTTACAGTTAGTGTAGTGCGTCCTCCTCACAGTGTTCAGCTAAAGCTACAAGTTAGTTTAGTGTGACCTCTGCACAGTGTTCAGCTAAAGCTACAAGTTAGTGTAGTGCGACCTCTGCACAGTGTTCAGCTAAAGCTACAAGTTAGTGTAGTGCTTCCTCCTCACAGTGTTCAGCTAAAGCTACAAGTTAATGTAGTGCGTCCTCCTCACAGTGTTCAGCTAAAGCTACAGGTTAGTTTAGTGTGACCTCTGCACAATGTTCAGCTAAAGCTACAAGTTAGTGTAGTGCGTCCTCCTCACAGTGTTCAGCTAAAACTACAAGTTAGTGTAGTGTGTCCTCCTCACAGTGTTCAGCTAAAGCTACAAGTTAGTGTAGTGCGTCCTCTGAACAGTGTTCATCTAAAGCTACAAGTTAGTGTATTGCGTCTTTCTCACAGTGTTCAGCTAAAGCTACAAGTTAGTGTAGTGCGACCTCTGCACAGTGTTCAGCTACAGCTACAAGTTAGTTTAGTGCGACCTCTGCACAGTATTCAGCTAAAGCTACAAGTTAGTGTAGTGCGACCTCTGCACAGTGTTCATCTAAAGCTACAAGTCCTCCTCACGGTTTTCAGCTAAAGCTACAGGTTAGTTTAGTGTGACCTCTGCACAGTGTTCAGCTAAAGCTACAAGTTAGTGTAGTGCGTCCTCCTCACAGTGTTCAGCTAAAACTACAAGTTAGTCTCGTGCGTCCTCTGAACAGTGTTCATCTAAAGCTACAAGTTAGTGTAGTGCGTCCTCTGAACAGTGTTCAACTAAAGCTACAAGTTAGTGTAGTGCGACCTCTGCACAGTGTTCAGCTAAAGCTACAAGTTAGTGTAGTGCGACCTCTGCACAGTGTTCAGCTAAAGCTACCTGTGGAAGGTTGGTGGTGTCTTTCTGATCCTATCACTACCGCACGCAGGTAAAGTATTTAGACGTTAGTGTAGTGCGACCTCTGCACTGGTCAGCTAAAGCTACCTGTAGAAGGTTGATGGTGTTTTCCTGATCCTATCACTACTGCACGCAGGTAAAGTATTTAGACGTTAGTGTAGTGCGACCTCTGCACTGGTCAGCTAAAGCTACCTGTAGAAGGTTGGTGGTGTTTCCCTGATCCTATCACTACCGCAGGCAGCTACATTATTTACATGTTAGTTTAGTGCGACCTCTGCACAGTGTTCAGCTAAAGCTACATGTAGAAGGTTGGTGGTGTTTTCCTGATCCTATCACTACCGCAGGCAGTTAAAGTATTTACACGTTAGTGTAGTGCGACCTCTGCACAGTGTTCAGCTAAAGCTACAAGTTAGTGTAGTGCGACCTCTGCACAGTGTTCAGCTAAAGCTACAAATTAGTGTAGTGCGTCCTCTGAACAGTGTTCATCTAAAGCTACAAGTTAGTGTAGTGCATCCTCCTCACAGTGTTCAGCTAAAGCTACAAGTTAGTGTAGTGAGACCTCTGCACAGTGTTCAGCTAAAGCTACAAGTTAGTGTAGTGCATCCTCTGAACAGTGTTCAGCTAAAGCTACAAGTTAGTGTAGTGCGTCCTCCTCACAGTGTTCACCTAAAGCTACAAGTTAGTGTAGTGCGACCTCTGCACAGTGTTCAGCTAAAGCTACAAATTAGTGTAGTGCGTCCTCTGAACAGTGTTCATCCAAAGCTACAAGTTAGTGTAGTGCGTCCTCTGAACAGTGTTCAGCTAAAGCTACAAGTTAGTGTAGTGCGACCTCTGCACAGTGTTCAGCTAAAGCTACCTGTAGAAGGTTGGTGTTTTTTTCCTGATCCTATCACTACCGCAGGCAGCTAAATTATTTACACGTTAGTGTAGTGCGACCTCTGCACTGTTCAGCTAAAGCTACCTGTAGAAGGTTGGTGGTGTTCTCATACTGTAGGCAGGCAGTTGATTTTGCTAGCTGCAGTATCAGTATATATATATATATATATATATATATATATATAATATATATATATATATATATCCCAGCTTAGTGCAGCTACAGGCCATTAGTATGTCTGGAAGGCCAACAAGGAGAGGCAGACAGTCACAAGTCAATAAAAGAGGGCAAGCCGGCTCTGTGTCTAGTGGCAATGGTGCTGGTCGTGGAGACGGTGCATCCTCACCAACGGCCGTGTTGAGCCGCAACATGCGGAAGACTTAGTCGAGTGGATGACCAAGGCGTCCTCATCCTCCTCATCCTCCTCATCCTCCCTCACCCATGCTCAGGGTACTTTGTCTGGAAAAGCAGCTGCCAACGAGGCCTCTTCCCTCGGCTCAATGGCATCAGTGACTCCTTTCCTAGCCCCACCTTGTCCTCCTGAGGAGTCCCTCGAACTGTTTGACCACAGTGTTGGGTACATGCTCCAGGAGGATGCCCAGCATTTAGATGGCTCTGATGATGATACTGAGCTAGATGAAGGCAGTAACGTGAGCACAGACAGAGGGGGTGCCCAAGAAGGACAGCAATCTGACAGTCATGCTCCCCCTGCTACAGCATACTGCCAGGTTTGCTCCAGTGATGAGGAGGAAGGGGATGATGAGGTCACTGACTCAACGTGGGTGCCTGATAGGAGAGAGGAGGAGAAGGAGGAGGAGGCACATCACCAACGAGGCAGTATGCCCTCCAGGGGCCAGCCTAAGGGCAGCACACTGACTGCATCACACCGCAAAGCTCTGCATGTGCAGGGCGCTGCTGTCTCTGCACGTTATTCCAAAAGTTCTTTGGTGTGGGCCTTTTTTGAGATGAGTGCATCAGATCGCACCGCTGCTATTTGCAACATATGTCTCAAGCGTATCTCACGTGGCCAAAACATCTCCCGTGCTTGATCAGACATATGTTGACCTGCCATGCAGTTCGTTGGCAAGCGTATCTAAAAGACCCACACCAAAGAACAAAGAGGACCTCTCCTTGCTCCTCATCAGCTGAGATCTCCAACCCCACTATACCTTCAGTCCTCTCTGAGACCTGCACTGAGAGGAATGAAGGTGTAAAATTAGGTGTGTCACAGCCAAGTACTTGTGGGCAATCTGCTTTCAGTACACCGACGTCAGATTGTACCAGGCAAATTTCCCTGCCCCAGCTGTTGCACCACCGAAAGAAGTTCGCTCCCAGCCATCCACATGCCCATCGGTTGAATGCTAGCTTGGCAAAATTGCTAGCACTTCAACTGCTACCTTTTCAGTTGGTAGACTCTGCCCCCTTCTGTGAGTTTGTGGAATGTGCGGTTCTTCATTGGCAGGTACCCAAACGCCACTTTTTCTCATGGAAGGCGATTCTGGCTCTCTACCGGCATGTGGAAGGCAATGTCTTGGCCTCGCTGGACAGGGCGGTCAGCGGTAAGGTGCATATTACCGCTGACTCATGGTCCAGCAGGCATGGACAGGGATGTTACCTAAGTTTCACGGCGCATTGGGTCACTCTGCTGGCAGCTGGGAAGGATGCCAGACAAGGTGCAGTAGTGTTGGAGGTTGTTCCGCCACCACGCCTCCAAAATGCCACTACTAATGATTGTGACACACCTCTCTCCTCCACCCCTCCTCTTCTTCTTCCTCCATGGCCTCTTCCTGTGCTTTGTCCTCGGAACCAGCGGTGCTCCGTAGCCGTTCAAGGGGCTACGCAAGTATGCAGGCCAAAAGATGCCATGCGGTGCTTGAGCTGGTGTGCTTGGGGGACAGTGGGCCACACTGAGGCAGAGGTTCTGTCAGCTCTGCATGGGCAGGTTCAGAGGTGGTTGACACCACGCCAGCTTAAGGCAGGTATGGTGGTTTGTGACAATGGCACCAACCTCCTCTCCGCCCTCCGACAGGGACGACTGACGCATGTTCCCTGTTTGGCTCACGTCCTTAACTTGGTGGTGCAGCGGTTCTTGGACAGGTACCCGGGCTTACAGGATGTCCTGAGGCAGGCCAGGAAAGTCTGTGTGCATTTCCGCCGGTCATATAATGCCAGTGCTCAGCTGGCAGACCTCCAAAAGGAATTTAACCTGCCCAAGAACCGCCTAATCTGTGACATGCCCACCAGGTGGAACTCAACATTGGCCACGCACATTCAGTGCTGCTGGAGGCTTTGTAACTGATCACAGGGTGCGTCTGTCCACCAACTCGGTCGACTTTCATAAAAATGAATCAGTCTTGGATCACCACCAGATACCAAGCACCTGATGCTGATGTAACTGAATAATTTTTTTTGGAAATGTCAGATCCCTTTAAAGACTTCCTCCTCAATCATCATGCTGATAGCTTGTAAGGACAATTTTGGTTCTGGGCACCGCCACAAGTGCCTAAGGCCCAATTTTTCAGCCCCTGTTTAACAGGGGCATGTAATTACAATTTTTGATGCAATTCTTTGCAGCAGGGCTAGTTCCTGCGCTCCAACTAAAGTATCTGTGAGGGGTTGCAGTGTTGTGGCAACAGCACCAGTGCCTAAGGCCCAATTTTTCAGCCCCTGTTTAACAGGGGCGTGTAATTACAATTTTTGATGCAATACTTTGCAGCAGGGCTCGTTCCTGCGTTCCAACTAGAGTATCTGTGAGGGGTTGCAGTGTTGTGGCAACAGCACCAGTGGCAAAGGCCCAATTTTTCAGCCCCTGTTTAACAGGGGCGTGTAATTACAATTTTTGATGCAATACTTTGCAGCAGGGCTCATTCCTGCGTTCCAACTAGAGTATCTGTGAGGGGTTGCAGTATTGTGGCAACAGCACCAGTGCCTAAGGCCCAATTTTTCAGCCCCTGTTCAACAGGGACATGTAATTAGAATTCTTGATCTAATATTTCACAGCAGGGCCCGGTTCTGCGCCCACCAAGAGTAACTGTGAGGACTTACAGTGTTGTGTCACCAACACCACCACCACCACCAAAGGCCCAATTTTTCTGGCCCTGTTCAACAGGGGCATGTAATTACAATTTTTGATCTAATATTTCACAGCAGGGCCCATTTCTGCGCCCACCAAGGGTAACTGTGAGGACTTACAGTGTTGTGCCACCAGCACCTCCACCACCACCAAAGGCCCAATTTTTCTGGCCCTGTTCAACAGGGGCATGCAATTACAATTCTTGATCTAATATTTCACAGCAGGGCTCATTTCTGTACCCACCAAGAGTAACCGTGAGGACTTACAGTGTTGTGCCACCACCAGAACCACCACCACCAAAGGCCCAATTTTTCTGACCCTGTTCAACAGGGGCATGCAATTACATTTCTTGATCTAATATTTCACAGCAGGGCCCGTTTCTGCACCCATCAAGAGTAACTGTGAGGACTTACAGTGTTGTGCCACCAGCACCTCCACCACCACCAAAGGCCCAATTTTTCTGGCCCTGTTCAACAGGGGCAAGTAATTACAATTCTTGATCTAATATTTCACAGCAGGGCCCGTTTCTGCGCCCACCAAGAGTAACTGTGAGGACTTACAGTGTTGTGCCACCACCACCAAAGGCCCAATTTTTCTGACCCTGTTCAACAGGGGCATGTAATTACAATTCTTGATCTAATATTTCACAGCAGGGCCCGTTTCTGCGCCCACCAAGAGTAACTGTGAATACTTACAGTGATGTGCCACCAGCATCACCATCACCACCGAAGGCCCAATTTTTCTGTCCCTGTTCAACAGGGGCATGTATTTACAATTCATGATCTAATATTTCACAGCAGGGCCCGTTTCTGCGCCCTCCAAGTGTAACTGTGAGGATTTACATTGTTGTGGCACCAGCACCACCACCACCATCACCAAAGGCCCAATTTTTCTGACCCTGTTCAACAGGGGCATGTAATTACAATTCTTGATCTAATATTTTCACAGCAGGGCCCTGTGAGAGCTTACAGTGTTGTGGCCACAACAACACCTAAGGCCCAGATTTCTGCTGAGTATATAGGGCATGCCCCTACTTTCAAACATCCAACTTACAAACGGCTCCTACTTGCAAACGGAAGGAGACAACAGAAAGTGTGATGAAATCTACCCCATAGGAAGGGAAATTCTCTTCTGTAAGAGTTAATATGGGAAAAACTTTTCTCCTTTACACTGATGCTTTATCATCAATCCTTGTTTCACTAAAAAACCCAAATTTTCAAAAAACATTTGTCATTGGGACAAAAAGTGAGGTGAAATCTTATGAAGAGGAGCACAGACAGCAAATCAAATGTCACAGGGGTGATAACCCTTCCCTATGTTTTCCAAAAAGCTTAAAAACAGATTTTTGGGCTGGAGCTACACTTTGAAAATGTACCAGTTCAAAATTACAAACAGATTCTACTTAACAACAAACCTACAGTCCCTGTCTTGTTTGCACTACCTGTATACTGCTGTTCAGAGTATATAGGGCCTGGGGGCCCCACACCTTTCCTTTTTTAATTTGGGTGCGGGGTTCCCCTTAATATCCATACAAGACCCAAAGGACCTGGTAATGGACTTGGGGGTACCCATGCCGTTTGTCTCACTGATTTTCATCCATATTGCCAGGACACAACATTACATTAAAGCCGCAAGCAGTTTTAAATGACTTTTTTTCCTTTAAAAATGTCACTTTGTGGGGGCGTGGCCTGGACGACAATGAGATAGGACGCATGTGACTGAAGCTCCGCTGATATTGATATCCTGCAATCTAAAAACTGACTTTTTACTTCAAAAGTTGCGAGAACTAGTACAGTATACTTACCGCACAATACAGCCTCCTCATCTCTGGATAGATACTGGAGGACAGAGCGGGACTCCGAGGAGCAAGATGGCGCCTTGGCAGCAGCTCATGCTTCCCATGCTTCCTTCCCGAGTCAGTGAACACCTCAGAGCGATCAACATAAAGGCCACTTATGTTGATCGCACTTCTCTTTTTTACAGTAAATCACTATGCAATTTCCTGGCTTTTTCAAGGATCATAGCTTCACTAACGCTATCACCTGTCAGCTGTTTCGCATTGAATCACACTAACAAGAGTTTTTCCACCTCTTCCAGCACTTGTGTCCTCTGCTTGGTTAACATCATTACTCCTTTTGCCACATCAGCTCTTTTGATGGCAGCTTTCTTCTTCAAAATAGTCAAGATTGACGACTTTGCCATCTTGTACTCCGAGGCCAGATCAGTCACACAAACACCACGGTCAAGCTTTTCTACAATTTCCTTTTTCAGCTCAATGGTTTTTTTCTTTATAACCTTATTCTTACAATTCCCGCTCTGCACATTCTTGTCACCTTCATTACCGCTCTGCACATTCTTGTCACCTTCAATACAGCTCTGCACATTCTTGTCACCTTCATTACCGCTCTGCACATGCTTGTCACCTATAGGGATGAGCTTCGTGTTCGAGTCGAATCCATGTTCGACTCCAACATCGTCTGTTCGACCGTTCGTCGAATTGTGAATGATATGGGCCGTTTGCGCCAAATTCGTGTGGTGTGTCACGGCCCATAATTCACTGCGGCATCCCAGTGTATTGCTGGCTAATGATTGGCCAAGCATGCACTATGACCCGCATGCTTGGCCAATCACAGCGCCGTCGGTAGAGAGAGCTGTAATTGGCCAAAGCCAGCGTGGCTTTGGCCAATTATAGCTCAGGGGGTTTAGAACATGCCCCATACTATATAAGGCCGCCTGCACGGTGGCCCTGTGTAGTGTGTTCCGGCGTGCTGAGAGATAGAGAGAGAGACAGTGTCATTTCATTTGAGTTAGATAGATTAGGCAGGACAGTCAGTGAGTTAGCTGCACTTACAGTGTATTGTGTATATATATATGCATCCCAGGTGTTGTGTATATATATATATATATATATATATATATATATATATATATATACACTGTATTCAGTTTAGCTAGATCCGTTCCTGTTATCTTCCTACTGACAGGCATGCTTATCTTGTTACAGTATATAAAGCTACCTGAAGAAAATTGCTGGTGTTCTTTTGATCCTAAAAAATAGTGCTAAAATCTTGTGAGCCACAAATGGGTTAATGCCTCCAATGTGAATAAATGAACCTAATTCAGCTGCACACACTAACCATGTTCCATACCGTGTATATGCCAAAATAAAATAAATATATGTGCATGCGCTAAAGGCTATAAATACGTGAACAAAGAATATAATAAATCTATACAATATTGAAAATTACAAACAGTGTCAAACGCCTGTGAAGAAAGTGACTAAAATCCACAATTAAATATATGAATAAATGGTAACATGCAACATGCAAAAAAAAAAAAATGTGAGAGAGAAGAAAAAAATCCTTTCAATAATTATATAAGTGCTACTTGATAAATAAAGTGTCCGAAACCAATTCATACAAATGAATATATCTCAGTCCAAACCATTCACAAGAGTATATGAATCAAAGTGCACAATAGTGTCCAAACAAATAGCAGGCATTCATCATTCCTCCCCCAGATGAAGGCACGTATACCCTGTGCCGAAGTCGCGTAGGGGAGGGGCAGGACGGAGCTTTCTACACACAGACAGGCAGAGGATTGTACACCGCACCACACACCACAGGATTCATCTGTATTGCATACTTTGGATAGTATGGTGCACTGACGCACCCAAGCATTGTGAGTACCCTCCTGGAGGGATTGTTTTTATGGCTTTTCAAATAAATTCCTGGCGGTATTATGCTATGAGTCTCCTTTCTTTCATATATGTCACCATTTGAGCATGGTACAGATCGTCACCAGCAGACCCTGTATGAGCCCTGGAGTGGCTCTAATGCGTGTTTTGACACTGTTTAGCCACTGTGTCACACGCTCTAAGGTGAGCGCTTTATCCATTGGGGGTCACTGGAGAGCACTGCAGCATGCCTTAATGTGCACATCTCTTAAGAAGAGCATGAGGAATATTTAGCACTTTTTCATAAATACAAGCATGAGGAATGCCTGCTATTTGTTTGGACAATATTGTGCACTTTGATTTATATACTCCTGTGAATGGTTTGGACTGAGATATATTCATTTGTATGAATTGGTTTCGGACACTTTATTTATCAAGTAGCACTTATATAATTATTGAAAGGATTTTTTTTCTTTTCTCTCTCACATTTTTTTTTTTTGCATGTTGCATGTTACCATTTATTCATATATTTAATTGTGGATTTTAGTCACTTCCTTCACAGGCGTTTGACACTGTTTGTAATTTTCAATATTGTATAGATTTATTATATTCTTTGTTCACGTCTTTATAGCCTTTAGCGCATGCACATATATTTATTTTATTTTCTTTTGATCCTATTAGTACCACAGTCAGGCAGCTAGACTATTTACAGTTAGTGTAGTGCGTCCTCCTCACAGTGTTCAGCTAAAGCTACAAGTTAGTTTAGTGTGACCTCTGCACAGTGTTCAGCTAAAGCTACAAGTTAGTGTAGTGCGACCTCTGCACAGTGTTCAGCTAAAGCTACAAGTTAGTGTAGTGCTTCCTCCTCACAGTGTTCAGCTAAAGCTACAAGTTAATGTAGTGCGTCCTCCTCACAGTGTTCAGCTAAAGCTACAGGTTAGTTTAGTGTGACCTCTGCACAATGTTCAGCTAAAGCTACAAGTTAGTGTAGTGCGTCCTCCTCACAGTGTTCAGCTAAAACTACAAGTTAGTGTAGTGTGTCCTCCTCACAGTGTTCAGCTAAAGCTACAAGTTAGTGTAGTGCGTCCTCCTCACAGTGTTCAGCTAAAACTACAAGTTAGTGTAGTGTGTCCTCCTCACAGTGTTCAGCTAAAGCTACAAGTTAGTGTAGTGCGTCCTCTGAACAGTGTTCATCTAAAGCTACAAGTTAGTGTAGTGCGTCTTCCTCACAGTGTTCAGCTAAAGCTACAAGTTAGTGTAGTGCGACCTCTGCACAGTGTTCAGCTACAGCTACAAGTTAGTTTAGTGCGACCTCTGCACAGTATTCAGCTAAAGCTACAAGTTAGTGTAGTGCGACCTCTGCACAGTGTTCATCTAAAGCTACAAGTTAGTGTAGTGCGTCCTCCTCACGGTTTTCAGCTAAAGCTACAGGTTAGTTTAGTGTGACCTCTGCACAGTGTTCAGCTAAAGCTACAAGTTAGTGTAGTGCGTCCTCCTCACAGTGTTCAGCTAAAACTACAAGTTAGTCTGGTGCGTCCTCTGAATAGTGTTCATCTAAAGCTACAAGTTAGTGTAGTGCGACCTCTGCACAGTGTTCAGATAAAGCTACAAGTTAGTGTAGTGCAACCTCTGCACAGTGTTCAGCTAAAGCTACCTGTGGAAGGTTGGTGGTGTCTTTCTGATCCTATCACTACCGCACGCAGGTAAAGTATTTAGACGTTAGTGTAGTGCGACCTCTGCACTGGTCAGCTAAAGCTACCTGTAGAAGGTTGATGGTGTTTTCCTGATCCTATCACTACTGCACGCAGGTAAAGTATTTAGACGTTAGTGTAGTGCGACCTCTGCACTGGTCAGCTAAAGCTACCTGTAGAAGGTTGGTGGTGTTTCCCTGATCCTATCACTACCGCAGGCAGCTACATTATTTACATGTTAGTTTAGTGCGACCTCTGCACAGTGTTCAGCTAAAGCTACATGTAGAAGGTTGGTGGTGTTTTCCTGATCCTATCACTACCGCAGGCAGTTAAAGTATTTACACGTTAGTGTAGTGCGACCTCTGCACAGTGTTCATCCAAAGCTACAAGTTAGTGTAGTGCGTCCTCTGAACAGTGTTCAGCTAAAGCTACAAGTTAGTGTAGTGCGACCTCTGCACAGTGTTCAGCTAAAGCTACCTGTAGAAGGTTGGTGTTTTTTTCCTGATCCTATCACTACCGCAGGCAGCTAAATTATTTACACGTTAGTGTAGTGCGACCTCTGCACTGTTCAGCTAAAGCTACCTGTAGAAGGTTGGTGGTGTTCTCATACTGTAGGCAGGCAGTTGATTTTGCTAGCAGTATCAGTATATATATATATATATATATATATATATATATATATATATATATATATATATATATATATCCCAGCTTAGTGCAGCTACAGGCCATTAGTATGTCTGGAAGGCCAACAAGGAGAGGCAGACAGTCACAAGTCAATAAAAGAGGGCAAGCCGGCTCTGTGTCTAGTGGCAACGGTGCTGGTCGTGGAGACGGTGCATCCTCACCAACGGCCGTGTTGAGCCGCAACATGCGGAAGACTTAGTCGAGTGGATGACCAAGGCGTCCTCATCCTCCTCATCCTCCTCATCCTCCTCATCCTCCCTCACCCATGCTCAGGGTACTTTGTCTGGCAAAGCAGCTGCCAACGAGGCCTCTTCCCTCGGCTCAATGGCATCAGTGACTCCTTTCCTAGCCCCACCTTGTCCTCCTGAGGAGTCCCTCGAACTGTTTGACCACAGTGTTGGGTACATGCTCCAGGAGGATGCCCAGCATTTAGATGGCTCTGATGATGATACTGAGCTAGATGAAGGCAGTAACGTGAGCACAGACAGAGGGGGTGCCCAAGAAGGACAGCAATCTGACAGTCATGCTCCCCCTGCTACAGCATACTGCCAGGTTTGCTCCAGTGATGAGGAGGAAGGGGATGATGAGGTCACTGACTCAACGTGGGTGCCTGATAGGAGAGAGGAGGAGAAGGAGGAGGAGGCACATCACCAACGAGGCAGTATGCCCTCCAGGGGCCAGCCTAAGGGCAGCACACTGACTGCATCACACCGCAAAGCTCCGCATGTGCAGGGCGCTGCTGTCTCTGCACGTTATTCCAAAAGTTCTTTGGTGTGAGCCTTTTTTGAGATGAGTGCATCAGAACGCACCGCTGCTATTTGCAACATATGTCTCAAGCGTATCTCACGTGGCCAAAACATCTCCCGTGCTTGATCAGACATATGTTGACCTGCCATGCAGTTCGTTGGCAAGCGTATCTAAAATACTCACACCAAAGAACAAAGAGGACCTCTCCTTGCTCCTCATCAGCTGAGATCTCCAACCCCACTATACCTTCAGTCCTCTCTGAGACCTGCACTGAGAGGAATGAAGGTGTAAAATTAGGTGTGTCACAGCCAAGTACTTGTGGGCAATCTGCTTTCAGTACACTGACGTCAGATTGTACCAGGCAAATTTCCCTGCCCCAGCTGTTGCACCACAGAAAGAAGTTCGCTCCCAGCCATCCACATGCCCATCGGTTGAATGCTAGCTTGGCAAAATTGCTAGCACTTCAACTGCTACCTTTTCAGTTGGTAGACTCTGCCCCCTTCTGTGAGTTTTTGGAATGTGCGGTTCTTCATTGGCAGGTACCCAAACGCCACTTTTTCTCATGGAAGGCGATTCTGGCTCTCTACCGGCATGTGGAAGGCAATGTCTTGGCCTCGCTGGACAGGGCGGTCAGCGGTAAGGTGCATATTACCGCTGACTCATGGTCCAGCAGGCATGGACAGGGATGTTACCTAAGTTTCACGGCGCATTGGGTCACTCTGCTGGCAGCTGGGAAGGATGCCAGACAAGGTGCAGTAGTGTTGGAGGTTGTTCCGCCACCACGCCTCCAAAATGCCACTACTAATGATTGTGACACACCTCTCTCCTCCACCCCTCCTCTTCTTCTTCCTCCATGGCCTCTTCCTGTGCTTTGTCCTCGGAACCAGTGGTGCTCCGTAGCCGTTCAAGGGGCTACGCAAGTATGCAGGCCAAAAGATGCCATACGGTGCTTGAGCTGGTGTGCTTGGGGGACAGTGGGCCACACTGAGGCAGAGGTTCTGTCAGCTCTGCATGGGCAGGTTCAGAGGTGGTTGACACCACGCCAGCTTAAGGCAGGGATGGTGGTTTGTGACAATGGCACCAACCTCCTCTCCGCCCTCTGACAGGGACGACTGACGCATGTTCCCTGTTTGGCTCACGTCCTTAACTTGGTGGTGCAGCAGTTCTTGGACAGGTACCCGGGCTTACAGGATGTCCTGAGGCAGGCCAGGAAAGTCTGTGTGCATTTCCGCCGGTCATATAATGCCAGTGCTCAGCTGGCAGACCTCCAAAAGGAATTTAACCTGCCCAAGAACCGCCTAATCTGTGACATGCCCACCAGGTGGAACTCAACATTGGCCACGCACATTCAGTGCTGCTGGAGGCTTTGTAACTGATCACAGGGTGCGTCTGTCCACCAACTCGGTCGACTTTCATAAAAATGAATCAGTCTTGGATCACCACCAGATACCAAGCACCTGATGCTGATGTAACTGAATAATTTTTTTTGGAAATGTCAGATCCCTTTAAAGACTTCCTCCTCAATCATCATGCTGATAGCTTGTAAGGACAATTTTGGTTCTGGGCACCGCCACCAGTGCCTAAGGCCCAATTTTTCAGCCCCTGTTTAACAGGGGCATGTAATTACAATTTTTGATGCAATTCTTTGCAGCAGGGCTAGTTCCTGCGCTCCAACTAAAGTATCTGTGAGGGGTTGCAGTGTTGTGGCAACAGCACCAGTGCCTAAGGCCCAATTTTTCAGCCCCTGTTTAACAGGGGCGTGTAATTACAATTTTTAATGCAATACTTTGCAGCAGGGCTCGTTCCTGCGTTCCAACTAGAGTATCTGTGAGGGGTTGCAGTGTTGTGGCAACAGCACCAGTGGCAAAGGCCCAATTTTTCAGCCCCTGTTTAACAGGGGCGTGTAATTACAATTTTTGATGCAATACTTTGCAGCAGGGCTCATTCCTGCGTTCCAACTAGAGTATCTGTGAGGGGTTGCAGTGTTGTGGCAACAGCACCAGTGCCTAAGGCCCAATTTTTCAGCCCCTGTTCAACAGGGACATGTAATTAGAATTCTTGATCTAATATTTCACAGCAGGGCCCGGTTCTGCGCCCACCAAGAGTAACTGTGAGGACTTACAGTGTTGTGTCACCAACACCACCACCACCACCAAAGGCCCAATTTTTCTGGCCCTGTTCAACAGGGGCATGCAATTACAATTCTTGATCTAATATTTCACAGCAGGGCTCATTTTTGTACCCACCAAGAGTAACCGTGAGGACTTACAGTGTTGTGCCACCACCAGAACCACCACCACCAAAGGCCCAATTTTTCTGACCCTGTTCAACAGGGGCATGCAATTACATTTCTTGATCTAATATTTCACAGCAGGGCCCGTTTCTGCACCCATCAAGAGTAACTGTGAGGACTTACAGTGTTGTGCCACCAGCACCTCCACCACCACCAAAGGCCCAATTTTTCTGGCCCTGTTCAACAGGGGCAAGTAATTACAATTCTTGATCTAATATTTCACAGCAGGGCCCGTTTCTGCGCCCACCAAGAGTAACTGTGAGGACTTACAGTGTTGTGCCACCACCACCAAAGGCCCAATTTTTCTGACCCTGTTCAACAGGGGCATGTAATTACAATTCTTGATCTAATATTTCACAGCAGGGCCCGTTTCTGCGCCCACCAAGAGTAACTGTGAATACTTACAGTGATGTGCCACCAGCATCACCATCACCACCGAAGGCCCAATTTTTCTGTCCCTGTTCAACAGGGGCATGTATTTACAATTCATGATCTAATATTTCACAGCAGGGCCCGTTTCTGCGCCCACCAAGTGTAACTGTGAGGATTTACATTGTTGTGGCACCAGCACCACCACCACCATCACCAAAGGCCCAATTTTTCTGACCCTGTTCAACAGGGGCATGTAATTACAATTCTTGATCTAATATTTTCACAGCAGGGCCCTGTGAGAGCTTACAGTGTTGTGGCCACAACAACACCTAAGGCCCAGATTTCTGCTGAGTATATAGGGCATGCCCCTACTTTCAAACATCCAACTTACAAACGACTCCTACTTGCAAACGGAAGGAGACAACAGAAAGTGTGATGAAATCTACCCCATAGGAAGGGAAATTCTCTTCTGTAAGAGTTAATATGGGAAAAACTTTTCTCCTTTACACTGATGCTTTATCATCAATCCTTGTTTCACTAAAAAACCCAAATTTTCAAAAAACATTTGTCATTGGGACAAAAAGTGAGGTGAAATCTTATGAAGAGGAGCACAGACAGCAAATCAAATGTCACAGGGGTGATAACCCTTCCCTATGTTTTCCAAAAAGCTTAAAAACAGATTTTTGGGCTGGTGCTACACTTTGAAAATGTACCAGTTCAAAATTACAAACAGATTCTACTTAACAACAAACCTACAGTCCCTGTCTTGTTTGCACTACCTGTATACTGCTGTTCAGAGTATATAGGGCCTGGGGGCCCCACACCTTTCCTTTTTTAATTTGGGTGCGGGGTTCCCCTTAATATCCATACAAGACCCAAAGGACCTGGTAATGGACTTGGGGGTACCCATGCCGTTTGTCTCACTGATTTTCATCCATATTGCCAGGACACAACATTACATTAAAGCCGCAAGCAGTTTTAAATGACTTTTCTTCCTTTAAAAATGTCACTTTGTGGGGGCGTGGCCTGGACGACAATGAGATAGGACGCATGTGACTGAAGCTCCGCTGATATTGATATCCTGCAATCTAAAAACTGACTTTTTACTTCAAAAGTTGCGAGAACTAGTACAGTATACTTACCGCACAATACAGCCTCCTCATCTCTGGATAGATACTGGAGGACAGAGCGGGACTCCGAGGAGCAAGATGGCGCCTTGGCAGCAGCTCATGCTTCCCACACAGAGCACGAGGCAGCCGACATGGCAAAGGTCCTGGAAGCTATATCCCTGTTCCAATCCACCCTAACGACAAAGATAGAGGAGGTGAAGGTGGATATTTCCTTGATAAGGCAAGATATGACCAAACTCTGGGAGCGGGTCACCGAGGCGGAGACCAGGCTCAGGCGGGCGGAGGACACGCTGTACCCCCTGCAACACTCCCAAGAGGATCTACAACGCCAAGTACAACGATTGGCACAGAAACAAGACGACCTTGAAAACCGGACCCGCAGGTCCAATCTTCAATTCATTGGGCTACCGGACGGCTCCGAGGGCCCAGATCCTGCCACTTTCCTTGAAAACCTCCTGATCACAAGATATGGCAGGGATGCCTTCTCTGCTACATTCTCTGCTGGGGCTCTGCAGCAGGAAAACTGCCAGGACCTCCATTTATGGAGCTAGATGCTCCACAATAAACACTCTTCCAAGAATTGTACAGTGTTCACTTGAACTTCCTATACAAGACTTACCATGTGGGTTCCAACATACGGATCGAATAAGCCAGCCCATCCGTATCCATATGCAGATATAACCGTTTTGGTTGAGACACACGTCACAGGTAAACTTCAACTTGCGTCCCTGGATAGGATGGGCATATCGGGCCACACACACTCCATATTCCCGGGGGTTGTCCATTTTAATAGCCAAAACTACCCCATTTGTAATTATCTTGGTACGAACGGACCCCCAGGGTAGATTCATTTTTTTGCACTGTACCCTATGTGGCACGCAATATCTAATTATGGCATTTTACATTCCCCCTCCGTACTACAAATCTAATCTGATTACTGAGGGATTTTTATACATGGCGCAATATCCCACAATCCCTGCTATTTGGTTAGGGGACTTTAATGTGGTTCTAAATCCCAAATTGGACAGACTACAGCTGAGTCAGAGCACCCACCTCCCTAATACTACTCGTTTTGGGCGTACACTGAAAGAATTCTGACTAACTGATACCTGGCGCTACATACATCCAAATACTCAGGCTTATGCCCCGTACACACGGTCAGATTTTCCGACGGAAAATGTGTGATAGGACCTTGTTGTCAGAAATTCCGACCGTGTGTGCGCTCCATCACACATTTTCCATCGGAATTTCCGACACACAAAGTTTGAGAGTAGGATATAAAATTTTCCGACAACAAAATCCAACGGAAAATGTTAGTGATAGGACCTTGTTGTTGGAAATTCCGATCGTGTGTACACAAATCCGACCGACAAAGTGCCACGCATGCTCAGAATAAATAAAGAGATGAAAGCTATTGGCCACTGCCCCGTTTATAGTCCCGACGTACGTGTTTTACGTCACCACGTTCAGAACGATCGGATTTTCCGACAACTTTGTGTGACCGTGTGTATGCAAGACAAGTTTGAGCCAACATCCGTCGGAAAAAATCCTGGGATTTTGTTGTCGGAATGTCCGAACAAAGTCCGACCGTGTGTACGGTACAATACTCTTGCTTTTCGGCAACACACTCCACCATGTACCAAATAGACTTCATTTTAATCTCAGATGTCTTACTTCCCTTGCTATCAGACTCCAGATACTACACTAGGTCCCTCTCTGACCACACTCCGTGTTGGGCCACTTTGCACATGGCCCCGAACACAGGACCACACACATGGCGTCTCCACCCCTTTTGGTTGTCTGCTTTGAAAGATCAAGAAGACATACGGTACACAGGGAATGGCAACTCTATTTTAATGTTAACAGAGATACAGCCTCGGTGGACATGATATGGGAGGCGTTTAAACTGCATGTCCGTACCATCCTGTCATTGCGAATAATTAAAAGCTTCCTCCAAATTAGTAATTCAACAAGCCTCTGAAAAACTGGACTTAGTAACAAGTGAGTTCAAAGTAGACCCTACGCTGGCCAAAGCATCCAAACTTAAGCTTCAAACTCGTATTTTAGACCAGTTACAATTTGAAAAGGCTAAACAGAAACTTTTCTTTTCGAGACAACAGATGTTTGAACAGGGAGAGCGTGCGGGTAAATTATTAGCGCACCTGGCCCGTCAAGACACTAGTCCTCCAGTAGTGGTTACCCTGGTAAATTCACAAAACGAAATAATTTCGGATCCACCGTCGGTCGCAGAGGCATTCCAGAGATACTATGCCGACCTGTACTCCTCCAAGGTAAAGGTTGCTGAACAAGAAACTCAGGCCTTTCTCCAGAATATCCCCTTCCCTCAAATTTCCGGATCCCAGATGAATGATCTAGAGGCCCCCCTCAATGCAGATGAGATTGCGGCGGCAATAGCGTCCCTTGCACCAGCAAAGGCTCCCGGTGGTGACGGTATACCATTGGACTTTTACGCAGCCTACTCGGAGATACTAAGCCCTGAATTATTAAAACTATATAACCATATCTTTGAATCCGAATCCCTTCCTGAATCTCTCCGTCAAGCAGTAATTATAGTACTCCCTAAGCCAGGTAAAAACCCTCAACTTCCTGAATCCTACCGCCCGATTTCGCTTCTTCAAGCGAACATAAAAATATTGGCCAAAGTATTAGCCATCCGTCTTAACCACATTATTCTCTCCCTCATCCACCCTGATCAGACTGGGGGTTCATGCCTGGGAAAAATACAGCCATGAACCTACGCCACTTATATATGAACATCCAAGCAGGCCATGAGAATATGGGGGGCAGAGCAGTAGTGGCACTTGACGCTGCTAAGGCGTTCGATTCGGTAGAATGGGGATACTTATGGGAATGTTTAAAAGGGTTCGGGTTCGGTCCCTGTTTTATAAAATGGGTACAATTACTATATTTTTCTATATATTTACTATACTATATTTACTATATATTGGCTAGGGTGGTGGTAAACGGTTGGACGTCCGACTCCTTCCCACTGGGACGTGGAACTTGCCAAAGGTGCCCGTTGTCCCCTCTCCTATATGCCCTGGCGGCAGAGCCCCTTGCTATCTCCCTTAGGATGAACCCGAATATACGTGGACTGCGTATAGGGTCTCTGGTAGAGACGCTGAGCCTTTATGCTGATGACATGCTCCTCTACTTAGAGGACACTGGCCTGTCTCTCCAGGCAGCCCTTCTGACCATTGAAGAATTTGGAAAGCATTCGGGACTGAGCATGAACTGGTCCAAATTGCAAATTTTGCCCCTTGATTTATTACCTACCTCATGCAGCTCGGCCTCCCTCCCCCTGCAAAGGGTTGCATCCATTAAGTATTTAGGTGTGGAATTTACAAGAGAGCCCTCAGAATACATTACCAACAATATTGAACCACTTTTCACATACTTAAAATCCTGCACACAATCCTGGGCAAGACTCCCCCTGGGAATAATGGGGAGAATCAACCTTTTTAAAATGATCCTACTTCCAAAGTTCCTTTATATGCTCTGGAACTCACCGGTACTTATTCCTTTAAAAATCTTTAAAACAATTGACAAAATTATCAACTCTTTCATCTGGGGGCCTAATAGACACAAGCTGGCTTGGAATACTCTAAAAAACCCCACCTCCTCAGGGGGGGGCAGCTCTCCCAGACCTTTATACATATTACATAGCTGCGCAGCTTTCAAACTTTTATTACATACATAAAACAGATGAAAACAGATACCAAACTCTAATATGTAGAAGGCCGAACAATGACACTCAATCCCCTTTACACGTATTATTTAGGGGCGGGAGAGGAAGGAGGGGAGGTGACGGTCGGAACCTGTTGCTATTTCAACACAAATGCGTCTGGGAGATTGCACTCAAATTGACCGGCGCCGATTTCTTTCACTCGCACACACCCTTATGGCATAACCCCCACTTGGGGGAGTTGGTATCTCTACCGGGAGCTACCATTTGGGCCACCAAGGGAATACTGTTCCTCTTTCAGGTAATTACCCCGTTCGGTGTAAGAAATTTTCAAACACTTAGAGATGAATTTGACCTTCCCTCCCATATGTTATTTAGCTATATGCAATTGAGACATGCGCTCCGAACTCAATTTGCAAATGGATTCCCTAACCCGCAAATGATACCACTGGTAGATGTGATTACAGGTGCAAACCCAGACAAACTAATATCCACTTTTTATACTATACTGCCTACAAGATCGGTGGCAAAAATCATAGATACAGCTAGAATTAGATGGGAGGAGGATGTAGGTCCAATAGATGACTCTGACTGGGATGAAATACTAGAAAACGTCAATCCTACCTCACACCATCAAGAATAGCTAAATTTTCTCCAAACCAGAACCCCAGCTGCCCAAGATGCTTGAGCAGCCCATGTTCATTTTTTCACCTACTCTGGTCATGCCCAGATATTCAAAACTATTGGGCACAATTTATAACATTTTTACATGACCGCATGGGATTGCCAATTCAGCTTGATCCCAGACCGTGTCTGCTGGGGTTGCTCCTAGATATCACCATGGACAAATTTCTAGCTACCTTCCTTGTTGAAACTTTATTCTGCACCAGAAAGGTAGTCTCTAAACATTGGATGAGGACCATCTCTCCCACCATCCAGGCCTGGATTGGAGAAATAAATGCGTCATTACCATACAAGAAGGTGATGTATAGACATAGGGGATGCCCAGCCAAGTACAACAAGATTTGGGATAGGTGGCTTGACAACATTAATACTTGTACGGAATGATTAGATGTGGCTGTCCATATATATAGGGGGGGGAAATGAGTCACCTCACGTTGTATAATTCCAACAAACCATGCTAATTGGTGAGATTGGTGCTGACAATCCAGATATTGGGGTAAGGTAGCCTAAGATGGCAATTGTTATTTCACATTATTTGAAGATGTACTTGATTCTATACTTTGTTATATAATATGTAAGATTTATCTGTTTACGGGAAGTGTATATCATTTCTATGTTTTTGTACGCTATGCACCATACATGTATGATTTACTCGAGAATAAACATGTTCTTTTAAAAAAAAAAAAAAAAATGTCATTTTGTGCAGGGACTGTTCCAAGCACGGGAAACATGCGCTACTTTACAGGCATACTATAGACACCCCCCAGGTACGATATTTAAAGGAATATTTCACTTTTTTTTACTTTAAGCATCATTAAAATCACTGCTCCCGAAAAAACGGCCGTTTTTAAAAGTTTTTTTTGCATTGATACATGTCCCCTGGGGCAGGACCCGGGTCCCCAAACCCTATTTAGGACAATACCATGAAAATTAGCCTTTAAAATGAGCACTTTTGATTCTGAACGTTCGAGTCCCATATATGTCAATGGGGTTCTAATGTTCTTGCAAATTTTCGGTCTGTTCGCAGGTTCTGGTGCGAACCGAACCAGGGGGTGTTCGGCTCATCCCTAGTCACCTATATTACGGCTCTGCACATTCTTGTCACCTTCATTACAGCTCTGCACATTCTTGTCACCTTCATTACTGCTCTGCACATTCTTGTCACCAGCATTACCGCCCGTCACATTCTTGTCACCTGCAGTACCGCTCTGTACTTTCTTTTCAGCAACTTGCTTGCTATGAACAGTCTTGCCACCTTTATTACTGCTCTGCACATTCTTCTTACCATCATTCTTGCTCTGAATTTTCTTTGGAGCCATAGTGGATGTCTGGTACAGTACAGTATGTGCTAAAAAGCACACCAAAAAGTTTCTCAATACTGTAAGTGTCTTCACTGTACACTTTCAGTATCTCTCTCTCTGTGACCATGATCTCACCTACATGAAGCCGTGACCACGTGTCAGAGCAGGGAAGATGGCCGCGGCTCTTGTTCGTGAAATGAAGTGGAGTTTGCGTACCAAGGCAAATTTTTGTGAACTCTTCTGTTTGTGAGTGCCTCTTATGTGTTTTCTTTGCATTGTAATACAGTACTTCATATCTCTTTAACAAAAGAATGCAGAAAAAAATAATAAAGTAAAATGTAAATGGCCAACAAAGTGTTTTTGTTCTATTTATTTATTTACTTTGCTTGCTGTGTGTGTGTGTGTGTGTGTAATTTGATGAGGGGCAGGTGTAAAAATACAATAGGTAAAGCACATGGCTCAGTACTTTTTAGCAGAGGCATGGTGTTGCTTTCAGACCCACATTGTTATAAATAAGTCCATGGCTCAAGTTGAAGGTTCAGCACCCAAGAGACTTCAAATCTAGGTAGTGTTGTGACAATGGCCCATTTGCACTGCTGCTGGAACCCCCTCCTGCTGTCCTCAGTGGTGGCGCCGGGTGGGTGCTTGGGTGTGCTGAAGCTCCCCCAAAAAGTCTTCAAGCACCCTCATAGCACCCCCAAAATTTCCACAGCGGTATTGCAGTACAGTTACACTTTTTTTTTTTAAATAACCCGGTACCTACTGTGAATCTTTTCTGCAAATGGATAGGGACTTTTTCTGAAGGGGAGGGATACAGCCGAATAAGCCACTAATGATCGGGTAGACCCGGCAGGGGCTGGGTGTTGAGGCCGCATCAATGGTGGATTGATCCGGTGCTGGTGCTACCTTATAAAAGCACTGGCGGTGATACGTGATGCCTCCTGCATTTGCCGCAAAAAGACGAATGGGATTGAAGCAGCTGAGAAAGCTCAGCCCTGTGCACTGCCCTAGGAGCCTGGAGGAAGCAGGTAAGCTAAGAAGAGAGAGGAGGAGAGCAGCTGTGTGTCCTTATATGGTGGAGGAGGGAGCGGAAGGAAGTTGCTGCACTCAGCATTGCAGTCTGCAGGGCTGACTGAGTGTGTCAATCTCAGAGGACAAGAACAGTGTACGTGTGGGATTTCCTGTTGTTCTGGTGCTGTGGTCACATGATGTGGTCTGAGGAGGAAGGCTGAGGAGGAGCCAGGATGGTTCATCATTGCGACAGGCATTGTTCTGTTCTTAAAGGAGCTGCTGAGCCTGGGTAGGGGGAGGGGGGAGCTTTACAGTCCTCTAATCTGATCTATGGCAGCATGCTGTTGCACACAGGCACTGATTGAAGGGACATGCCTGATCTGCTCTGGGCACTGTGTATGGGGTCACTGATCTGCTCTGGGCACCGTGTATGGGGTCACTGGCCTGCTCTAGGCACCGTTTATGGGGTAACTGGCCTGCTCTGGGCACCGTGTATGGGGTCACTGGCTTGCTCTGGGCACTGTGTATGGAATCACTGGCCTACTCTGGGCACTGTGTATGGGGTCACTGGCCTGCTCTGGGCACTGTGTATGGGGTCACTCTTTTTCTTTGGACTCTCTAAGGGGTCACTCCTCTGCACTGTGTACTGCTCACCGTCCCTCACTGTTATGCTGTGCAGGGTGTTCTAGCTGGCCCTAACATGTACTAGGGGTCATCATTGCTGGCCTTTATACATGCTGGGGTTTATCATGGTTGGTTCCATTTGGGCTTGTTTTACTCCAACAATTAATTCTGTGTGCCTGAAGGCCACATTGTCTATACAATTGGAAAGACCATGAAAAAAACACCCCCTTTTTTGGTCACGCCCACACGAAGGGTGGCACGCTATGCGCCGCCTTAGCACCACCACTAATGCTTTCAGCATCCACACAGCACCCCCAAAGAAAATTGTCTGGAGCCACCCCTGGCTGTCCTTTAGACCTGGATCTTGCTTAGTTCTAGGCAGAGAGAAGTTCAAAGTACCCTTCATGATGCCCTACGTTTGTTCCTAATATCCAGGCAGTGAATTATGAGGGTATTGTATAGGCTAATCTATCTATCTATCTATCTATCTATCTATCTATCTATCTATCTATCTATCTATCTATCTATCTATCTATCTATCTATCTATCTATCTATCTATCTATCTATCTATCACACAGGGGCGCATAAACCAATCAATGATGAACAATGAGGCATACCTGACAGTTTTAAAGGGGCCACTTTACAAAAGATGAATACTGGATCAATAAATATATACAGGACATGACTAATTTTTAGAAACATTTTTCCAAAAGCAGAATGATTGGTGTCTAATGGAAAAATCTGTTTATAAAGGTCACATGTTATACTCACTTCTGGATGCAATGTGCTGCCGTCATAACCCACTCCGGTGAGATCAGGGAGCCTCCACATAAATATGTTCTATTATATATAACAGCGACCTGCCACGGCCATTCCCCATCCAATGAATCTGCACCACCAACTATCCGACTGGACACCGACGGAGAACCACACACTGAATCTGCAGCACCAAAAGCATTGCCGGCTGATATAAGCAAAAAAGAAAAAAATTGAGTTTGAACTTTTTTTTTTATCTTACACAATAAAATAATCATATAAATAATACACAGAAACAATGAAACCATATTTACTGGTATGTTACCTTTCAGGGTATAAAAATTCTCAGGACTGATTCTAGCACAAAAGATTTTGATGACACAAATTTCAGCAATGTATGTTCAACCACAAGCCCAATAAGATATATATATATATATATATATATATATATATATATATATATATATATATATATATATATATATATATATAATATATATATATATATATATATATATATATATATATATATATATATATAATATATATTTGAAATGTCCCCCCGGTCATTCTATCTGGTAGACTGAGACGACCTTGAGAAGCACCACAGTACTCTTCATTGACAATGTAAAATGCAGGCAGACATTACCATATTAGTCATGCTAGAAAAATAATAATAAACATTTTAAACGTACCTGCTCTGTGCAATGGTTTTGCAAAGAGCAGCCCAGAGATTATTTTTGGGTCCTCTGGTCCTGGCTCCTCCCCTCTGCTGAGCACCCCCAACAGCAAGCCTCTTCCTATGGGGCACTCGAGCAGGCTTGCTCCCTTGCTCTGAGTGTCCATTCACACACATAGCGTGGCTGAGCCCCGCCCCCAGTCTTCTCATTGGCTCACTGGTTGTAACTGGCTTGCGCTGCTGTGTCAGCCAGTGAAGAGAGAGAGACCCGGCAGAGACGCTTGCTGGATCGAGATGAGGCTCAGGTAAGTATGAGGGGGCTGTGGGGGGGGGGGACTGAACCCAGAATGTTTTTTACTTTAATGCATACATGCATTAAGGTAAAAATCCTTGAGCCCTTAGAACAACTTTAAGAACCTGGAGAATATCTGAAGAGGACGAGGATCCTGTGCATTATGTGAATGAGCTAAAGAAGAAAAAATGTATAAAAAAAGGAAACATAAAATACTGCTGGAGGAGACCTCCCAGAAAAAGGAGGGTCAGTTGAAGAGGGAACCTGGAGCACTGAGTTGGACTTCAATTAGCATCATCAAAGATGATTATCATCAACTATTTATACAAAAATTGAGTCAAAAATATCCAAAAATATCTTTTCGATCCGGCGCCGAGGAGAGAAGACATCAAGTAAGTGCACCAACACTACACTTTCAGTAGAACACGCAGGCACACTTTTCACCCCCCAGTCACCCCCCAATCACCCCCCGATCACCCCCCTGTACCCCCTGTCACAGTGACACCAATAGCAGGTTTTTTTTTTGCATTGGTGTCAGTTTTTGACAGTTATAAGTGTTAGGGCAGTTAGGGTTAGCCCCCTTTAGGTCTAGGATACCCCCCTTTAGGTCCAGGGTACCCCCCTAACCCCCCTAATAAAGGTTAACCCCTTGATCACCCCCCGTCGCCAGTGTCGTTAAGCAATCGTTTTTCTGATCGCTGTATTAGTGACACAGGTGACGCTAGTTAGGGAGGTAAGTATATAGGTTCACTGTCAGTGTTTTATAGCGACAGGGACCCCCATATACTACCTACTAAAGGTTTTAACCCCCTGATTTCCCCCTAGTTAACCCTTTCACCAGCGATCACCGTATAAGTGTTACGGGTGATGCTGGTTAGTTAGTTGTTTTTTTTTTTATAGTTTATTATAGTTTTAGGGCACCCGCCGTTTATTACCTTATAAAGGTTTAACCCCCTAATTGCCCGGCGGTGATATAAGTTATGTTTTTAGGATCAAATAAGGTCTGGGTTGTCCCAGGCAGCGTCAGGTTAGCGCCAGTACCGCTAACACCCACGCACGCAGCATACACCTCCCTTAGTGCTATGGTCTCTGATACGATCAGATCTATACTAGCGTCCCCAGCAGTTTAGGGTTCCCAAAAACGCAGTGTTAGTGGGATCAGCCCAGATACCTGTCACTTACAAAACACTAAGCACACATAACTGCAGCGTTCGCAGAGTCAGGCCTGATCCCTGCGATCGCTAACAGTTTTTTGGTAGCGTTTTGATACAGTCGCTAACAGTCAGGAGCTTTTTTGCCTGTGAGTCTCACTAGTGTACCCCTAAATTTAGAGCCCAAAATGGCAAATTGAAGGTACACTAGTGAAGAGGCCTACACGTTTCTGAGCATGAGAGATAGTGAAGAGGAAGTCACTCATCTGTCAGATTCAGGCTCAGAATACGATACTGTAGAGGATAGCGGCTCCATGAAAGATAGCTCTGACGACGGAGTTGTGGTCCCTGCTAAGGTCAGGCATACCAGACCCCAAACTTCTTCTTCTGTCCTTGAAGTGCAAGAACCGCAGGTCCCTCGTATGGAGCAGAGAAGTACTAGCGCCGCTATTCCTTCTTGTGAACTGGCAAGCACCAGTGGCCTAGTACACCCTGGTCGTATATCCAGCACTGCAGTATCACGTGGTGACGTGGTGAGTCCCATAAGTGCAGTTCAAGCTGGTGAGGTGGCAAGCACTAGTAGTGTCCCACTGCCACCAAGAAGACAAAGACAGGCCCGTTGTGCCCATAGTGCTCTTCCTGCTGCATTCGCCAATCCGAATTGGGAACCCACCACTTCTGCAGTACCCGTACTTCCCCCATTCACTGGCCAACCTGGAATTCAGGTGGAAACAGTTGATTTTACGCCACTGGATTTTTATTCACTGTTTTTCACCGAAGATCTCTATAGATCTATTGTGGACCAAAGCTAATTGTACGCTGGTCAACACATCGCCACTATTCCCCAGTCCTCCCTTGCCAGAGATTGGAAACCAATTACTGTTTCCGAATTTAAGCTCTTTCTGGGCCTTTCCCTCAACATGGGCATAAACAAAAAGAGTAAGTTGCGGTCATATTGGTCCACTGACCCAATTTACCATATGCCCGTGTTCTCTGCCTCCATGACCAGGGCACGATACAAGCAGATTTTGTGGTTCATGCACTTCAACGACAACGAACTCTGTCGTCTTCATGGAGACCCTGAATTTGATCGGCTCTACAAAATTCGGCCCCTCGTAAACCACTTCAACCAGCGTTTTGCAGACTTGTTTACTCCCCATCAAGTTGTCTGCGTTGATGAGTCCCTGATTAAATTTTCTGGCTGCTTGTCATTCAAACAGTACCTTCCCAGCAAGCGTGCCAGATACGGGGTCAAGATGTATAAGCTCTGTGACAGGGCCACAGGCTATACATGTAGTTTTATGGTTTACGAGGGCAAAGATAGTCACGTAGAGCCAACAAACTGCCCTGACTACATAGGAAGCGCTGACAAGCAAAGAGGGTGTTTCACCGCTCAGGCGGACACAGACCCAGGTGTGAGATTGAAGTAGGATTTTCAGAGCAGAAGAGCTCCAGGTGCTGGCTGAATGCTAGGCGGAACAGGCTTAGAGTGAGAAGATCTGGATGCCGCACACCGGATGTAATCAAAAACTTCACTTTATTGAAAAGATGGGATCATCAAAATAACAAGACCATCATGCAGAAAGTACAGGTTAGCCATTATTTTGATGATCCCATCTTTTCAATAAAGTGAAGTTTTTGATTACATAGGAAGCGCTGGCAAGATAGTGTGGGACTTGGTGTCACCCTTATTTGGAAAGGGGTACCACTTGTACGTGGACAATTATTACACGAGCGTGCCACTTTTTAGCCACCTTTTTGATCATCAGATTGGAGCATGTGGCACCGTGCGACCTAATCGCCGGGGCTTTCCCCAGCGGCTTGTAGATTCCCGTCTTAGGCTGGGGGAGAGAGCCTGCTTGAAGTGTAATAACTTGCTCGCTATGAAGTGGAGGGACAATAAGAATGTTTTTGTTCTTACCTCCCTTCATGCAGACACGACGGTCCAAATTACTACGGCGACTGGTGTTGTGGGGAAACCCCTCTGTGTCCACGAATATAACCAAAATATGGGAGGGGTGGACCTCAACGACCAGTTGTTGGCAATGTACGTAGTTGCCCGTAAGGCCAGACGCTGGTACAAAAAAGTGTCTGTTTATTTATTTCAATTGGTTTTGCTGAATGCTTATGTGCTATACAGAGCTTCAGGACGGACTGGATCCTTCCTTAAATTCCAGGAAGAGATCGTCAGAGCCCTTCTGTATCCAGACTGTGCTCCACCTCACCTTCCCCAACCAAATGCAGTAAGCCGGCTGCATGAGAGGCATTTTCAATATGTCCTCCCGAGTACCCCTACAAAACGAGCCCCCCAAAAAAGATGTCGTGTCTGCAGCAAGCGCGGATTTAGGCGTGACACCCCCTATTATTGTCCCTTCTGTCCTGACAATCCTGGTCTTTGCATTGGTGAATGTTTTGAACGCTACCATACACTAGTGAAGTATTAGCGTAGGGTACAGCACTGCACAGACTAGGATACACTTTCACAGGGTCTCCCAAGATGCCATCGCATTTTGAGAGACCCAAACCTGGTACCAGTTAAAAAAGTTAAAGTTACAAAAAAAAGTGTAAAAAAAACCCAAAAAAAAGTAAAAAAAAAGAAAAAAACACAAAAAAATATATAAAATAAAAAAAAACAAAAACAGTTGTTGTTTTATTGTTCTCTCTCTATTCTCTCTCTATTTTCTTGCAAAAAAAATATTTTTTTCATGTAAACAAAAAGTGTCAGAAAGGGCTTTGTCTTCAAGTGGTTAGAAGAGTGGGTGATGTGTGACTTAAGCTTCTAAATGTTGTGCATAAAATGCCAGGACAGTTCAATCCCCCCCAAATGACCCCATTTTGGAAAGTAGACACCCCAAGCTATTTGCTGAGAGGCATGTCGAGTCCATGGAAAATTTTATATTGTGACACAAGTTGCTGGAAAAAGACATTTTTTTTTTTTTTGCACAAAGTTGTCACTAAATGATATATTGCTCAAACATGCCATGGGAATATGTGAAATTACACCCAAAAATAAATTCTGTTGCTTCTCCTGAGTACGGGTATACCACATGTGTGAGACTTTTTGGGAGCCTAGCCGCGTACAGGACCCCGAAAACCAAGCACCGCCTTCAGGCTTTTTAAGTGCGTAAATTTTTGATTTCACTCTTCACTGCCTATCACAGTTTCGGAGGCCATGGAATGACCAGATGGCACAAACCCCCCCCCAAATGACCCCATTTTTAAAAATAGACACCCAAAGCTATTTGCTGAGAGGTATAGTAAGTATTTTGAAGACCTCACTTTTTGTCAGAAACTTTTGAAAATTGAAAAAATAAAAAAAAAAATACATTTTTCTTGACTTTCTTCATTTTCAAAAATAAAGCAAAATACTCACTATGCCTCTCAGCAAATAGCTTGGGGTGTCTACTTTCCAAAATGGGGGGTTTTGTGCTTTCTTGGCATTTTATGGCCTTCGAAACTGTGATAGGTATTGAGGAGTGAAATAAAAAATGTACGCCCTTAGAAATCCTGAAGGCGGTTATTGGATTTTGGGGCCCCGTATGAAGCTAGGCTCCCAAAAAGTGCCACACATGTGGTATCCCCATACTCAGGAGAAGCAGCAGAATTTATTGTGGGGTGTAATTCCACATATGCCCATGGCATGTTTGAGCAATATATCATTTAGTGATATCTTTGTGCAAAAAAAAAAATGTCACATTCCCGCAACTTGTGTCAAAATATAAAATATTCCATGGACTCAACATGCCTCTCAGCAAATAGCTTGGGGTGTCTACTTTCCAAAATGGGGTCATTTGGGGGGGTTTTGTGCCATCTGGGCATTTTATGTCCTTCAAAACTGTGATAGGTAGTGAGGAGTGAAATCAAAAATTTATGCCCTTAGAAATCCTGAAGGTGGTGCTTGGTTTTCGGGGCCCTGTACGCGGCTAGGCTCCCAAAACGTCCCACACATGTGGTATCCCCATACTCAGGAGAAGCAGCTAAATGTATTTTGGGGTGCAATTCCACATATGCCCATGGCCTGTGTGAGCAATATATCATTTAGTGACAACTTTGTGCAAAAAAAAAAACAATTTGTCACTTTCCCGCAACTTGTGTCAAAAAATAAAATATTCCATGGACTCAACATGCCTCTCAGCAAATAGCTTGGGGTGTCTACTTTCCACAATGGGGTCATTTGGGGGGGGTTTGTGCCATCTGGGCATTTTATGGCCTTCAAAACTGTGATAAGTAGTGAGGAGTGAAATCAAAACTTTACGCCCTTAGAAATCCTGAAGGCAGTGATTGGTTTTCAGGGCCCGTACGCTGCTAGGCTCCCAAAAAGTCCCACACATGTGGTATCCCCGTACTCAGGAGAAGCAGCTGAATGTATTTTGGAGTGCAATTCCACATATGCCTATGGCCTGTGTGAGCAATATATCATTTAGTGACAACTTTTTGTAAATTTTTTTTTTTTGTCATTATTCAATCACAATCACTGGGACAAAAAAAAAAAAATATTCAATGGGCTCAACATGCCTCTCAGCAATTTCCTTGGGGTATCTACTTTCCAAATGGGGTCATTGGGGGGGGGGGTTTGTACTACCCTGCCATTTTAGCACCTCAAGAAATGACATAGGCAGTCATAAACTAAAAGCTGTATAAATTGCAGAAAATGTACCCTAGTTTGTAGACGCTATAACTTTTGTGCAAACCAATAAATATATGCTTATTGACATTTTTGTTACCAAAGACATGTGGCCGAATACATTTTGGCCAAAATATATGACTAAAATTGAGTTTATTGGATTTTTTTTATAACAAAAAGTAGAAAATATATTTTTTTTTCAAAATTGTCAGTCTTTTTCCGTTTATAGCGCAAAAAATAAAAATGGCAGAGGTGATCAAATACCATCAAAAGAAAGCTGTATTTGTGGGAAGAAAAGGACGCAAATTTTGTTTGGGTACAGCATTGCATGACCGCGCAATTAGCAGTTAAAGCGACGCAGTGCCAAATTGGAAAAAGTCCTCTGGTCTTTAGGCAGCCAAATGGTCCGGGGCTGAAGTGGTAAAAGTGAAACAATAAAAAGTGAAATTTTCCTTTAAATTTCATACCTGGGGGGTGTCTATAGTATATCTGTAAAGTAGAGCATGTTTCCCGTGTTTATAACAGTCAGAGAGCAAAATGACATTTCTAAAGGAAAAAAAAGTCATTTAAAAGTGCTAGCGCTATTGTCAGCTATTAATGAATTGTCGGTCCCGACAATACACATAAATGTCATTGAAAGTCATTGAAAAAAAAAAAAATGTGTGGGGGTACCACAAAATTCAATTACCAGGCCCTTCAGATCTGGTATGGATTTTAAGGGGAATTCCGCACCAAAATTAAAAAAAAAATTGCATGGGGTTCCCCCAAAAATCCACACCAGACCCTTATCCGAGCACGCAACCTGGAACCAGGAAAAGAGGGGGGACGAGAGAGCTCCCCCCCTCCTGAACCATACCAGGCCACTTGCCCTCAACATGGGGAGGATGTCCCCATGTTGATGGGGACAAGGGCCTCAACCCCACAACCCTTGCCCGGTGGTTGTGGGGGTCTGCGGGTGGGGGGCTTATCGGAATCTGGAAGCCCCTTTAACAAAGGAGACCCCCAGATCCCGGCCCCCCATGTGAATTGGTAAGGGGTACATTGTACCCCTACCATTTGACAAAAAGAAAGTGTCAAAATGTTAAAAAACCTCAGGAGATGGCTTGGAACAAGTCCTTTATTAAAAATAAAAAATAAAAGAGATTCCAGCGATGTAATCCAATAAATCCATGCTCCTACTCCAGCGATGTAATCCAATTCTCGATCTCCAATGATGGATGAACTCCAGTGAGGAACACGCACAGGATCCTGCCTCCACAGGAGGCATCCTGCCATTGACGCGGCACTAGCTTGACAGCTCTTATGTAGCTGGGGGCGGGGCCACCCGTCACGTTACCCCGCCCCCTCTGACAAGGGGAAACGCCAGGGTTTCCCAGTGACAGCTACAGGTGACCCCGCCCCCCTCTGATGCAACGCAGGATTCCCGTTGCAGCAGAGGGGGGCGGGGTCACCCATACACGTCACTGGGTTTTGGGGGACCCCCACGCATTTTTATATTTTATTCTTCAATGAATTTCACGGACATTTATGTGTATTGTCGGGACCGACAATTCAATAATAGCCGGCACAAGCGTTAGCACTTTTAAATTATTTTTGTTCCTTTAGAAATGTCATTTTGCTCTCGGACTATTATAAACACGGGAAACATGCGATACTTTACAGGCATACTATAGACACCCCCAGGTATGAAATTTAAAGGAATATTTTACTTTTATTGTTTCACTTCAAGCATTATTAAAATCACTGCTCCCAAAAAAACTGCTTTTTTTAAAACTTTTTTTTCATTGATCCATGTCCCCTGGGGCAGGACCCAGGTCCCCAAACACTTTTTATGACAATAACTTGCATATTAACCTTTAAAATTAGCACTTTAGATTTCTCCCATAGAACTTTAAAGGGTGTTCCGCGGCTTTTCGAATTTCCACGAACACCGCAAATTGTTTGCTGTTTGGCGAACAGCCAATGTTCGAGTCAAACTCATGTTCGGCTCTAACAGATAGCCCATCCCTATTCCCCATTTTGTATATACAGTGGAACCTTGGATTACAAGCATAATCCGTTCCAGGAGAATGCTCGTAATCCAAAGCACTCGCATATCAAAGCGAGTTTCCCCATATAAGTCTATGGAAAAGAATATAATTTGTTCCACATTGACTTCTATGGCATGCAATACCGCATGTGCCCATAGGTGAGGGGGCGCCGGAGAGCCTCGGAAATACTTGGAAAGGCTCAGTAGTTGTTTTCTAGTTAGGATTTCTGTTATGCCCCATAAACACGGTCGGATTTTCCGACGGAAAATGTGTGATAGGACCTTGTTGTCGGAAATTCCGACCGTGTGTAGGCTCCATCACACATTTTCCATCGGATTTTCCGGCACACAAAGTTTGAGAGCAGGCTATAAAATTTTCTGACAATAAAATCCGTTGTTGGAATTTCCGATCGTGTGTACACAAATCCGACACACAAAGTGCCACACATGCTCAGAATAAATAAAGAGATGAAAGCTATTGGCTACTGCCCCGTTTATAGTCCCAACATACGTGTTTTACATCACCGCGTTCAGAATGATCGGATTTTCCGACAACTTTGTGTGACCGTGTGTATGCAAGACAAGTTTGAGCCAACATCCGTCGGAAAAATCCTAGGCTTTTGTTGTCAGAATGTCCGATCAATGTCCGACCGTGTGTACGGGGCATAACTCTGTTGTTAGGTATTTTGCCCGTTTTTGTTTTTTGTGTTTTTTTTTAAGGCTAAGTTTTTGGGGGGGGTTTTCCTAAAATCCAGCTCCCCATGTCACAATGTACCATTAATGTTCCTAGGTTGCAGAAAAATAAAAGCTTTCTTCAATTTTGAAAACAAGGCTTTACCTTAGCAATTGCTATATTTCTCAAAACGCTTCAGAGACTCCCTGATATACAGACACATGGTGATCATATCCCCTTTATGTATTTATACATGGAGATCATATCCCCCCTTATGAATTTATACATGGAGATCATATCCCCCCTTATGTATTTATACATTGTGATCATATCCCCCCTTATGTATTTACACATGGAGATCATATCCCCCTTATGTATTTATACATGGTGATCATACCCCCCCTTATGTATGTATACATAATGATCATATCCCCCTTATTTATTTATACATTGAGATTATATCCCCCTTATGTATTTATACATGGTGATCATATCCCCCTTATGTATTTATGCATAGTGATCGTATCCTCCTTATGTATTTATACATGGTGATTGGTGATCATATTCCCCCTAAGGCCTCGTACACACGGTTTGATTGTCTTAAGGCCAAGCGTCTGATTTTTTTTTTTAAAAGCACATGTGCAGAATCTTGTCTAGCATAATAACTATCAGCAAATTGTCCATTTACTTTGTTCACTTGGACATATTGCTATGTGTTACAGCTACCCTTTGGGTTCATTCTCTGCACCACAGTTGTGGATAGGACACCGTCTCATTATTCAGCACCTGACGTGATTCCTGGCTTGCCCCGCCCTGCTGCCACTTGGTTACCTCCTCAGCTCCCGGGGGGATGTTATTTTCATCCCCTGGTGCCGCCTACCATCATGAATATTACTACTCATGCTCTACTACCATCATACTATTTACCAATAGGTAAGAGTGTTAGGACCAGAGTTTCTGTTCCCTCTCTTCCTTTTGTAATTAAATACCACTAATTACTAATCTATAATATATTAATAGGTATCTCCAGTCAGCTGCTCCTGATGAGTGGACAAACTTCCACGAAACGCGTCGAGCATACAATTTAGAGCATACAATTTAATGTCATGTCACAGCAACCATGTACCTACCTTGGGCTTTTATTAACTGAGTCATGAATTTTACTCTGCTACTATTCAGATTGTGTACATACATGTTGGGTGTAGTGTCAATGTTACCATCACTGATTATATGTTACAGTGTTTAATATACTACTATTTTACCATTATGTGATTAAGTATCATGTTGATTTACTCTGTACCATATCTACTGTTTTAAGGTGTATATCAATGACTTACTATGCTCTCATGGGTTAACAATAAACATTAATTTGATCTATTTTTATTTACATCTTATGACTCATTTTTCCCTAGTGTTGTGTTTCACACAAAGTCCCAATTGTCCCGTTTGTTCCCCTTTCCCCTTACTTTGCATATTCAATAGGGATGGAGACCTGTGTACTGGAGGGTCATGGTCTCATATAAAGTCCCAACAATTTTCTCTTTTCCCATCAGCAAATTGTCGTTTGACAAACACGAACGTAGTGACGTACTACGAGAGTATAAAGAGGAAGTTCATTTCTCAAGTGCCACCCTTTTGCCCCTTCTGTTAATTTCGTGTTAGTAGAAGTTTGGTAAAAGTTGATTCGTGATTTTCAGATCGTACAAAACAAAAGCCTTTTAAAACACGTTTGGCATAACTCCATCAGTATCACCAGCAAAGCAGCTTCATTATTGTCCCTGAAATAAATTTTGGATAATGAACTTTGTAGGCATAACACAAACAAGTTTTAAAAAAAATTTACAGTATTTATTACAAAAATAAAACTAGAGAACACATACATAGACTATTGCCCCATACACACGATGAGATCATCGGACGAATGATCGTCCGTTTTTTATTGCATGCTAATCTCAGATCGAATCTCATGAGTTTACTAAAGTCACGAAAATTCCCACATGACAGAAATTAAATTCGGAAGTGATGTCATGTGTTGTAATGCATTTGTATTGCATTTTCGAACGACAGCTGCACTGATTAAACTATAATTGTACGATCTGGCATCGTACAAAAAATGTTTTCGTGCATGTCCGATAGAATCGGATGAACTGTCCTGATCGGCTCTCAAAAGCTCTGTGCGGCCGATCCGATTATCGTACGATCGCTTTGAAAGCGGTATTTTCTGTACGATTTTCTGATCGTGTGTACGGGGCTTTACATACATTCACAGATAATACCTATGAGCATATTGATTACACCATCTACATGATCAAATGAGATAATGAAAATATCCGATAACCGAGCAATTCACTCTTGTAAATGATATCAAATTCCAAAGACACAGTGTATCATATATTACTCGACTCAGTTTGCTCTACATGTTACACAGTCAATAACGCTTCATCAGGAGCTTTGGCACATTATATCATTATTATCCCATTAAAGAAGAAGAGAATGTGCGCGGCATTTCGACATTTCATCAATTGCCACCTCACGAATGTTAATTCTAGATTACGAATGGTAGTTTACAAGACCGAACTCTTCTCAGTCATTCCTTGATTCCAAGCATGCGTGGTTATGCGTTCGACTTTTGTGTGACGATTTCTGTACTGACCATCCGAAAATCAGACGTTGAGTTGACATCTGTCAAAAATTTTATAGCCTGCACATCCAGCTTTTGTCTGACGAAAAAGTAAAATCGGCTTTTGAAAGCACCGTACTAATGATCCGAAAATCCACAGACAGCTCGTTTTATGAATTTTCCCTTCTGATTTCCGCATCGTGTGTACAAGACCCTAATCTTCTATTCTCAAGAGAGAATACATTCAGTTCCTCTAATCTTTCCTAATAGCTGAGCTCCTTCATGCCTCTTATCAGTTTGGTTGCCCTTCTCTGCATTTTCTTCAGTTCCCCAATATCCTTTTTGCGTACTGGTGGCCAAAACTGAACTGCATATTCCAGATGAGGTCTTACTAATGATTTGTACAGGGGGGCAAAATGATATCTCTCTCAGATATCTCTGCAGTCCATACCTCTCTTAATATAAGAAAGGATTTTGCTGCCTTTGGAAACCGCAGCTTGGCATTGCATGTTATTATTAAGTCTATAATCTACTAGAACACCCAGATCCTTCTCCACCATTGATTCCCCCAGTTGTACTCCCCCTTTTACTTATGATTCATGCATGTTTTAGCCCCAAAGTGCATAACTTAGCATGTATCAGCAGCATGGCTTTTTTTCTCAGAGAATAGGTTCAGGAACTCCCCTTTTAAAGTCACCCCTTGTCTTCGTCCCTATCCACCTCTGAGCACCGTCCCTTGGTTCCATCCTTCCTGTATGGCCCTTTTTAGAGCATACAGAACCAAGTATCATTTTGTGGTGCTAAGAGATTTGTATAGATTTTATTAATAAGCATTAAGATATACATCCTTCTTTCAACAATAGATCTTCCCTTTCAACAATAGACCCCCCCCCCGCAAAAAAGTGACCCTCCAGTAACAAAAGATCCACCCTAGTAACAACAGATCCACGCCAGCAACAATAGACCCCTGTCAGCAACAACAGATCTCCCAGCAGCCAGAATCAATAGACCCTCTAGCAGCCAGCAAGAATAAACCCCTCTCTCATCAGTAGATCCCTCCCAGCAACAATTGGGCCCCAGCAACAATAGACCCCCCCAGCAGCCAGCATCAATAGACCCTCCAGCAGCCAGCAACAATAAACCCCTCTCTCATCAGTAGATCCCTCCCAGCAACAATTGGGCCCCAGCAACGATAGACCCCCCCAGCAGCCAGCATCAATAGACCCTCCAGAAGCCAACAACAATAGACCCTTCCCTCAACAGTAGATTTCTCCCATCAACGATAGCTTTCCCAGCCACACCCCAGCACCCTTTGCCATTACATACATTCAGTGCAGGAGTTTCCGCAACTGCATTCCCCCACGTTCTGAAAAAAAGCCCCGATCAGCAGTAAACATCATTTGCCACACAGTTGTCTAATTAGTGCATTGAGGTCGACAGGTGACAGACTATTAACACCTGAGGTTGTACACTGAGGCTAACAACATCCTTTACTATCACTTTAAGGACTATATGCATCCTTTTTTGAAACTTCAATAGATGTAAGCAGAATGTTTTTGTTTCTCATTATATTACCACTGAAAGCTCCGATCAACTTCTCAACCATATATAGCTCTCCCAACCACTATCTGTTTTTGTCTGTTTTATGTACCATTTTTTTTTTTTTAACCCACACAACCTATTAACACCAATTCTCATTCATTCAGGCAGATGTCTATTATGTTTAACCTATAACTAAAATCACCCTGTTCATATGAAGTAACAATGATCTCAGGAATCTTCAGATCTTCTAAATAAATAAAAGAAAAGAGTAAATTGTCTTATTTTATAGCAATTACCTAAGAAGCTTAATGGGCGAAATTCCCACTTCAGCAAAATGTCACCCGCAGTGGGAATCAGTAATTTTGCATCAAAATAATTGTATCTGAAATCACCCCACTCCTCCCTAGTTATGATGATCCCATCCCAGGAATCCTCAATTCAACTAAGAAAGTTTAGACAAAGTTCCCCATGTTTGATAATGGGCAGTTGATTGCGGCCCAAATTTACAATGTAATGTTTACCATTTTGTTAGGTAGCCTTCTGTGAAACTTTAGGTCAGTGCAGACTTGGTTAGCTACTTACCTGTGGCTAGGAGGACGAGTGCAATCAACATTCCCATCCCAGCAGAGTGAAAAACGTTCAGCAGATCTCTCTTGTCCGCTCTCTCATTGATCTGTGAAAAACAAAATTTTCGGATCATGAATTTAAACCTTTTTAGCTTCCTCATTCTTGAGAATAGTGCACATTGGTAGACATGCTCTGTTTTCATTTCTTGTCATTCCTAGCTTGGTCTGAAATTCCACCTGCCACCCATATTACAGTGCTGACTGACAAATTCCTCATATGTTAACACACTGCATTGCAGGAGATCAATTATTTTTAGTGCATTTAGGAGTGACTTCACCATTAGATTAACTTTAGATGGGTCAGTGTTTCCTCCAATTCAACCAACATGAAAGATAATTGCAAGAGGAAAACAAAGGAAAGCATGCCTTTAGCAAATGCTATTCTGATCTGTTGGAAATGTTATTGTCAATGTTATTGTTATTGTCATCTGAAAATTTAATCTGCTTGTCTAACAGGGCTGGATCTAGCCTGTCTAAAGTGGCAATGCAGTTAAAAAATGTCAGGTGGGCAGAGGATGGGAAATCAGTAGGGCAGTGTACAGGGGGTTAGAAAGGCAGAGGATAAGGTCAGCAGTTTGTAGGGCAGTGTACAGGGGCTATTAGCTTGCAGGACAGTGTAGAGGGTGTTAGCAGGGCAGAGGACAGTAGGTCTGCAGGGTGGAGGACAGTGTTCAGCAGAGCAGAGGATAGGAGGTCAGCAGGGGAGTGTAAAGGAATTGGTAAGGCCGTGTGCTGGGGGTCAGTAGGGCAGAGGACAGGGGTCAGCAGGGCAAAAGGTCAGGGGTCAGCAGGGAAGGTGTACAGGGCTGGCAGGACAGAGGATAGGAGTCACTGCTGGCAGAAGAGAGGACAGGGGTCACTGCTGGCAGGAGGAAGAACAGGGGTCACCACCAGCAGGAGAGAAGACAGGGGACACCACTGGCAGGAGGGAGCACAGGGGTCACCAATGGCAGAGCACTTGGCAGAATTCTTTATCCCATCCCTGCAAGGTACACAGCCTGAATACAGGCAGCAATAATTCCTTCTCCCCACAGCACACACTGTAGCTGAAATCTGATTCCATTACTCATAACTGCAATCTGCACAGTGTTTAGCTGGTTACTGTGTTGCAGTCCTGACCTGTGAAATTCAGTTTAGAAACGGCAGCTCAGCAGCAGTAGCCAGCTAAACACTGTGCAGCTCGTAGCTGTGTGTAATGGAATCAGATTTCAGCTACAGTGTGCACTGTGGGGAGAAGGAGTTCTTGCTGCCTGTGCTCAGGCTGTGTACTGTGCAGGGATACACAGCATCCGTGCAATAATACACAGCATCAGGGGTGGTGGGTGTCTTGGGAGAGCACAACAGAAATCTATGGGGGTGCAGCCCACACTACCACCCCCCTAGATCTAGCCATGTTGTCTAAATGGTTCCCTTGAACATGGATTCCAAATCTTTGGAATCTATGATAGAAATCTGGGGCCCTGGATGTCATAAGTAGTGTTAGGTGAATAGTTCAGGCCAAGCATAAGTTCGGTCCGAACATTGGGTGTTCACCCATTGGGCGAACACCCAAATTGTCAGGGCATTTGACCGTTTGTTTGGCTCGCCAAATGCCCCACAATGCATTGCACAGTGCATTGGAAGCCCTGATTGGCTGAAGCAATGAAGGCTTAGCCCAATAAGAGCACAGAACACTGTCAGAGCCATGATTGGAGAAAGTAATAATGACTGTGCTCAATCATGGCTCATTGCTCATAGACCCACCCCACACTATTTTCCTTCCCAGAGCAGCCAATATATTGGAGTGGAGATAGATAGATAGAAGTGTGCTATAGTGTGCTTTTGTAATTCTATTCTGGTTGTAGAGTATCAGTGTAGTGTGAATATAGTGATAGTGCAGCGTGAGTGTAGTGCAACCTTCCTTTTTTACTTTAGTATCAGTTTAGTGTGTCAGGGCATGTTTACTGCAGTATATTGAAGGTGTCAGTGTAGAGTGTCGATGGAGTTTTATTGCAATATATTGAATCGTGTTAGTGCACTTTTACTGCAGTATATTTAAGTACATCAGGGCACTTTTATTGCAGTATATTGAAGTGCGTTAGTGCACTTTTACTGCAGTATACTGAAGTGTGTTAGTGCACTTTTACTGCAGTATATTGAAGTGCATCACAGCACTTTCAATGCAGTATATTGAATTGTGTTAGTGCACTTTTACTGCAGTATATTGAAGTGTGTTAGTGCACTTTTACTGCAGTATATTGAAGTGCATCACAGCACTTTTACTGCAGTATATTGAAGTACATCAGAGCACTTTTACTGCAATATATTGAAGCGTGTCAGGCTCTTTTACTTCAATATATTAAAGTGCATTAGTGCACTTTTACTGCAGTATATTGAAGTGCATAAGAGCACTTTTACTGCAGTATATTGAAGTGTGTTAGTGCACTTTTACTGCAGTATATTGAAGCGTGTCAGGGCACATTTACTGCAATATATTGAAGTGCATCGGTGCAGATTTACTGCAGTATATTGTAGTGTGTCAGTGGAGTGTGTCTGTGAAGTGAGTCCTCAGGTTAAAGTGCACCAAACATCACTTTCCATTGATTAAAGTGCATCCAAGTACACATTTGCCTGTATCTATTACATTTTGGTAATAAGCCCCCATATCATGTCTGGGAGGCCAACAAGTAGAGGCAGACATTCCCATGACACTGTGAGGGGGCCAGCAGCGTATGTGTCCACAGGCAAAGGTGGACATGATCCTTCCACAAGCATGGCACCATTTCCTCTGCTTACTGATGTTGCCCATGCTATCCAGCAACATCATGCAGAGGAGGTGGTGGACTGGCTTACTAAACCATCCTCCTCATCTTCCGTCACCCAAGCAGAGACTGGTGCACAGTCCACCACAACTGCCAGAGCAGCTTATTCTGCCTCCTTGTCCACAGCTCTTGCCATAGCCCCAGCATTAGGAATGGAGGAGTCAGCTGAGTTATTTGAACACAGTTTCAGCCACTTGCTCCTTGATGATGCACAGGCATTACTTGAGACCCCTTTCACACTGAGGCAGTTTTAACGCTAGAAATAGCCTCTAAAAAGCACCTAAAAAATGCCTACAATTCACTGAAGTGTGTGCTTTCAGGACATGCGCCTGCAGGACATTAAAAAAGGTCCTGCAAGCAGCAATGAATGGGCAGCACTTCCAAAGGTGTCATGTTGTCACGAGACCTTAAAAAAACTGGCCCGCTAGGGCCCGAAAACCAGCGCAAAAGCGCCGCTGAAACTCCGCTAAAGCACGGCAAAAACTATCACCAATTTAGGGCCTTTTTAGCGGGGCTCTGGTGTGAAAGCTGTCTGATTCTGATGATGCCCATTTTAAAGGCTTATAATTGGGCATACAATGGTTATAGGGGTCTGGGTACTGCCCTGGGGGACATGTATCAATGCAAAAAAAGGTTTGTAAAAAACATAATTTTTAAAAGAGCAGTGATTTAATAATGTTTAAAGTGAAACCTTCAAAATGAGAAATAAAAAATTCCTTTAAATATAGTCCCCTAGTCTGCCTGTAATGTGGAACATCTGTACTGTGTATAGAGCCTGCTGTAGCAATAATTATATTTATAAAGCCAAAAAAATGAAATTTTCCACTCAATTTTACTTTTGTTATTTTATAAACAACTGCTTGGCAGGCCAGTCCATATGATGAGGCCACAATTTTGTACACTCGGAACAAGATTCAAGATTTTTTGTATAAATTCTGCTGTCTCTTTTGCAGACTTTAGATAGAAGTAACAGGTGTGGAAAAATTGGGCTTTGGGTGTGGGTGGTGCCTTCACACCATAAGCCTATAGAGGTACTCTGGATGAAAGCAAGAATTTGCCTTGCTGTCTAAAATTGCAATGATTTGTCAAACAGGTGCAGAAAAAGTGGGCTTTGGGTGTCGGTGGGGCCTTCACACCGTCACCTTTTACAGGTACTCTTGATGAAAGCAAGAATTGGTCTTGCTGTCAAAAATTTAAATGATATGTACCTGTCAAACAGGTGTGGAAAAATTGGTCCTTGGGTGTTAATTGTGCCCATGAAACCTACACCAAAAAATGTCTTCCAGATGAAATCAACATCCACAAAGCTAGGCAGCCTTGAGAATCTTTTAGAGATTCGAGATTTTGAAAGAACTTAAAGTGGGGTTCCACCCAAAAAAACAAAAATACATTAAAAATCCTAAAAAAAAACCCAAAAGAAATTTGGATATTTTTTTTTAACTTACCTCTAAATGCCTGTTGCTAGGGGGTCCCTTGTAGTCTGCCCCTTCCAGTGCCTGGGCTGGTGACATCACTTCCCCCTCGGCACAGGAAGGGCTCCGCTCTGCTACCTCGCCACTGTCAATCATCTGGAACCCATTACACGTCCCGAGTGACTGAATGGACAATCACGGCGCGCGGCGCCGCTCGCGCATGCGCAGTGGGTGCCAGGCTGTGAGGCCACAGCCTGGAACCCACAGTTGCAATGCCGGCGCCGCTGAACGGAGGGGGAGACGAGCGGGGCTTCAATCCCCCGCATCGCTGGACCCAGGGACAGGTAAGTGTCCAATTAAAAGTCAGCAGCTGCAGTATTTATAGCTGCTGACTTTTAATTTTTTTTTTTACCCGACCCCCTGGGTGAAACTCCTCTTTAATCAGCGTATTCAGGGGCTTGATAGCTGCTGCTAATCCAGGACTGATTCATTTTGATAAATGTTAGCCCGTCCACGGAGTCTGTGGACAGATGCCCTCTTGTGACTATCTGTCACAAATCCCCTGGCAGCACTAAATGCCCATTCGGAAAGTATGCTGGATGCAGGGCAGCCCAGCAGCTCTATTCTCATCAGTGCTGTCTATCAGTGCCATCTATCAGTGCCACCAATCAGTACCCATCATTGCACATTAGTGCCAACCATCAGTGCCCATCATTGTCGCACATCATTGCCCATTGTTGCTGCCCATCAGTGCCCATCAGTGCTGCCAATCAGTGCCCATCATTGCCCATCATTGCTGCCCATCAGTGCCCATCATTTCTGCCCATCAGTGCCCATCAGTGCCACCTATCAGTTCCAATCAGTGCTGCATATCAGTTCCAATCAGTGCTGCATATCAGTGCCACCTATCAGTGCCGCATATCAGTGCTGCCAATCAGTGCCCATCAGTGCGACCTCATTTGTGCCACCTCATCAGTGCCCATCAGTGCTGCCTCTTCAGTGCCCATCAGTTAAGGAGAAAACGTACTTATTTACAAAATTTTATAACAGAAACAAAGAAAAACTTAATTTTTTTCTAAGTTTTCAGTCTTTTTTATTTGTATTGCAAAAAATAAAAAAGCTAGTGGCGATCAAATACCACCAAAATAAAGCTCTATTTGTGGGAAAAAAATATATAAAAATTTGGATACAGTGTTGCATGATCGCACAATTGTCATTCAAAGTGCGACAGCACAGAAAGCTGAAAATTGGCCTGGGAAGGAAGGGGGTCAAAGTGCCCTGTACTGAAGTGGTTAAATAGGTACCAAGGGTTTGAAGATCTGCTAAAGCAGACCAGAAGAGTCTGTAGCCATTTCAGGTGGTCATACACAGCCAGTGCTCGGTTGGCTAAAATTCAACAGGTATTCCACCTGCCTGTAAACCGCCTGATTTGTGGCATGCCCACCAGGTGAACCTCAACTTTTACAATGCTGCAGTGGCTGCACATACAGCAGAGGGCTGTCAACGAGTACCCATGCGAGTATGGCACAATGACAGGCTCAGGCCAGCTCGTTTTTTTTTTTTCCACACCAATAGCTGCTGATAAAGGATGAATGCACTGTACTGTTACCATTTGAGGAGGCAACAAGGATGGTGAGCCTTGACAATGCATGCATCAGTGACACAATCCCTCTTGTGTTACTGCTGGATCAGACTCTGCGTGCTATTATGGACGGGGCACTCGAGGCAGAGCAGTTGGAGGAAGAGGAGGACTTTGTCAAAAAGAAAAAAAAAGATATATAAAGAGTTAATACAAAAATGCACAGCAAGCCAAAAATCCCGCTTATCCCCTGTATATAAGACAGAAAGGAATTATAAACAAATTCCCTAGTGGCCTAGTGTTCTATACTTCCCTACATCAAATAAGAACAGATAAACTAGTGTCAATATCTAGCTATCTCCCACTAGGGAGAAAAAATTGGGTAAGTACAGCAGTCCACAGGCCCCTCCCTCCCCTAGATAAAAAGCACCCCCTAGAATAAATGTAAAAATCCCCCAAGCCACCTATAAACGAATGACCAGCATATGATTCCTAAAAGGAAGGGGGGGTTCCCGTGAAGCACAGATAGTAGTCACATTGTTCCAAGATGGAATGATGCACAATGAAGTTGAAGTTCCGGTATCAGAGGAACAAATCATGTAAACTTTTACACTGGAACAGCACCCCTGTTTTTTACCGACCCCAGCCTATAACCTGTTCCCCTGGGGATATCTTTTTGACAGCAAATGATGCACTACCAGAAACAATTAATCTGAATGCCTCATTTGAGATCTATCCTGCATATCAGACTCCCTGGACATTGATCAAAGTGTCCGTTGGACTACCATCAGTTTACTTTAACAGCATTTGAAACATTGCACAAACTGGAAACCTACAGAAAAAAATTACAGATGAGAAATCATGTGCTGAGGAATTGTATGTATCGTACATACACTGGCAGATTGATCTCCACACAAGATTAGTGGAGACCTCTGCATTACTAGCTGGATCCGTGAGTAACCACTACAGATTGAAAAAATTGTATCATTACATGGGCTGTCCATGGGAATTTACCTGCACGTTGCGGGAAACCTAACATGTGGTTACATTGAATATACCTGTGATAATATCTGTGTCTTTGAGACAGCATCACCTGGAGTTGCAGTGTTTAGGGACTTATGCTATCTTTCTGGTATGTGGATATATATCTCTGTCTTCACTATTGCACTTTAAACATCAGGACGAGAGTAACAGGAACCAATTAATATTGAAGAATTAATACACCTGTCCACGAGAGAGTCTTTCAACCATGCCTTGGATGAACTTTTATTGTGACCAATAAACTTGTTTTTACATAGCCCGATTGACTGACTGACCGGTGATACCAATAATTAATATGGGTGCATCAGAATAGTATGGATTGTGCATCATTCCATCTTGGAACAATGTGACTACTATCTGTGCTTCACAGGAACACACTGGTCCTTTTAGGAATCATATGCTGGTCATTCGTATATAGGTGGCTTGGGGGATTTTTACAGGTATTATAGGGGGTGCTTTATCTAGGGGAGGGAGGGGCCTGTGGACTGCTGTACTCACCCAATTTTTTCTCCCTAGTGGGAGATAGCTGTATATTCACACTAGTTTATCTGTTCTTATTTGATGTAGGGAAGTATAGAACACTAGGGAATTTGTTTATAATCCCTTTCTGTCCTATATACAGGGGATAAGCGGGATTTTTGGCTTGCTGTGCACTTTTGTATCTTGCTCTTTTAAGCAATAAATTAAATTGTAGTTAACTCTTTAGGGTGTGTATATATCTTTTTATTTTTTATTTTTATTTTTGACATAGTGCTATCATTGAATACACCCCCGATATCTAATGCACCGTACACACGGTCGGACTTTGTTCGGACATTCCGACAACAAAATCCTCGGATTTTTTCAGACGGATGTTGGCTCAAACTTGTTTTGCATACACACGGTCGCACACAGTTGTCGGAATTTCCGATCGACAACCACGCGGTCACATACACCACGTACGACGAGACTAGAGAAGGCCGGTTCAGAACCAAGCGCGGCACCCTTTGGGCTCCTTTTGCTAATCTCGTGTTAGTAAAAGTTTGGTGAGAGACGATTCGCGCTTTTTCAGACTCGTGGCTTTCAGATCGTTTTCTGACGTTCAGTTTGTGCTTGTGGGTTTGTATCTGCTCTTCAGTGCGTGCAGTCAGTTCGTATTGGAGTTTTCTGTGCGATCTTGTCTGCTCGTTGCTGTTTTTCAGGTCGCTCTTCACAGGCCTTGCTGTTCTTCAGTGCGCTCTGTTACTTCGTTCTGAGCAGCCGACCGTTTTCTAGCCATGTTGCGTATGCGTACTCCTCGTAGAGTTCGTGCTGTGCGGGGGCTTGGTGTTGGGGTCCTGACCTTGACACAAGTCCAGTCCATGAACAGGGTGGGGAGGAGTTCATGGACCAAGAATTGGTTGCTTCAGCGTGACCAGTTCTCTCATATGCCTTTGCTCCGTGAGATCCGTGAGAATAATCCTGATGATTTCAGGAACTTTCTCAGGATGACGGACCTCGTGTTTCACCGTTTGTTGGCTTCGCTGATCCCCTATATCAGCAGGCAGGATACCTGCATGAGGCAAGCCATCACTCCAGAGCAGAGGTTGGTCGCTAACTTGCGGTATTTGGCCACAGGGAGAAGCCTGCAGGACCTCAAGTTCTCGACAGGCATCTCCCCCCAGGCTCTGGGGATCATTATCCCAGAGACCTGTTCTGCCATCATCCAGGTCCTGCAGAAGGAGTATATGAAGGTAAGATTTTTATCCTTTTATATCACATTTTATGGTATTGAATGTTTGCTAATATATTGTATTTCTTTCCTCATTCCCTAATTACCATGATTGGAATATGCTGTGAATGTCCCCTTTGTTCTCATGCATGCTGGATTTTTATGTAATTATTATTTTAGGTCCTTCATACATATTTGCCCTTCAATAACCTCCCCAGCATGGTGTCTCCTGCCCTATATTCACCTCATGTAGTCACTTAACAATGTATTTTATTTGCTCCATAGTAGTGCTTTACCCCAAACACCCCCTAAAATGTTTGGAAGTGTTATTTTTGATTTAAATTCAGGCAGAGTGCCAGAGGCTTTTTTTTTTGTGGTGTCCCCAAATTTTTTGTAACCCTCCCTCCCCCAACTGCTAAGTCAGCTGATCCCAATTCTCTATCCTCAATCATCTATCTGCTGACTTTGCCAAACCCATACACACTATACCCACCTCTTTAGTGCTCAGATTTATGGATGAATTCCCCAAAGCATGTAGTGCAAGGGCCTGCCTGTATACTTTCCAATGGTACTGTTTAAAGTTCTTGTATCCTATTATGATCTTGATAGGTAATAGCAGAATGTCCAAATGTGCTCAAATGTGTACAATGTGTATTTATATCTTTGTATTATGACACTTCTTACCTGTCCAGTGGGCTGCCAATAGTGTAACTAAGGAGGGGCTGTTCCAAGTAATACCCTGTATTTAGGCATTCATCTCTCAATGAAGTGAAGAGGGTTACCTGTCCAAGAGTTCCCCCCCCCCCTATAAGGTTAGAAATGGCCCATGAGAGGGGGGGGGAGGGGGAATATGATAGGATGATAGGTGTACCTTATACTTTGTTGTTGTAAAATTCCCCTTAATAAATGCTATCTGGAGGTTGACCCATAATGTTTGTGTCTAATCTGCTTGCCATGTTTCTATGAAAAAATAGTAATGTTTATTGTTTTTTCCTCAACAGTTTCCTTCCACGCCACAGGAATGGCAGACTGTGGCCTCCCACTTTGCCCAGCGGTGGGACTTTCCTAACTGCGGAGGGGCAATTGATGGGAAACACGTCCACATCATCCCACCACCCAACTCGGGGTCGAACTATTATAATTACAAGGTGTTTAATAGTATAGTGATGTTGGCAGTGGTGTCGGCTTAATTATGAGTTCTTGTATGTGGACGTGGGGAAGAATGGCCGGATGTCCGATGGTGGAGTGATCGCCCAGACGGAGTTCTACAGGCGTCTCCAGAATGGCAGCTTGGACTTGCCACCTCCAGAGGACAATGTTGAAGGTCTCCCATTTGTGTTCGTTGCTGATGAAGCGTTTGCGCTGGGGGACCACCTGATGCGGCCATTCCCGATGAGGACCCTCACCCCGGAACAGAGGGTTTTTAATTACCGGCTGGCCAGAGCCCGAAGAGTGGTGGAGAACACATTTGGAATCCTGGCCAGCCGGTTCCGACTATCTCTGACACCCATCCATATGGCGGAGTATAAACTGAACCATATTATACTGGCGTGCTGTGTTCTCCATAATTTTTTAAGAAAACATTCAGCCAACTATGCTGGCTCAGTTGGGCCTGAGGCCGGAATCCCAAATACATCAACAATGACGGCTCTTGAAAGCGGCCGTCCTGGCTTGCCTTCCCTGAGTGCCCGTGATGTCCAGTTACGATACCTGGAGTTCTTTGCGGGTAGGGGGGCTATCAATATGCCAGACAATCTGTGACACCTTTTTCAAATAAAAAACAACCAAAAGCAATTCTTGGTGGACATTTACTGCTTGTGTTTGTTTGAGCTGACCCTGACAGAAATGTGTTGAGTGCAGAAAATGTCGTGATTGGGTAACCTTATAAAGAATAGTGTTGGCTGGTACTTCCTAAATGCCAAAACACATTTCACTACAAGTGCACTTGCAACTGCACTGAACCTGCACTTGTAGTGCAAAGTGTATTTGCCCTTAGGAAATAACCCCCATTTTTGCATAAAACAGCTATTACATCACCCCAAAAGTGTTGTAGTGTTGAGACAATAATCCACACATTCTTGAGTAAGGCACTTTTTTATACCTGCACAATCACATGTGCATTTACCAAAGGTTTTTAAAACAAAACAACATGTTTGTTGTATAACAATTTTTGGGGGGGCATTATCAAAAATTGAAATATCCATTTCAGATAAAACAGGCCTGTGTAAAACCAACAAGAAAGCCAAAAAACTTGAACTTACAAAGTTCACATTAGGTAAAACCTGAAGGCTATATCAGACATCAGTATTTAGCAACTGGGTTTGATATAGCGTTCAGATGGGGGGAAATCACCCCTGGAAAAGCCAAATTTGGAAGATGCACACCAATTTACGAATGTCAACATGTACTATCTGCCATCAGGGGGGATCAAGGGACGTGTTTTGGGGGAGCAAGCCCTTCCTCAACGCTACTTTATAATTGAGTAAGGGGTTGCACCCCCAAAGCGCGTCCACTGATCTCCCGTGATGGCAGATAGCACATGTTGGCACACTGTGTGCATCCTCCAAATTTGGCTTTTCTAAACATTGTAAAAATTTTAGTAAGATAAAACAGGTGATTTTGTGGGGTTTAAATTCGCCCCAAAACATCAATGATGTTATTATTTTTTTTAATAACATCACTGATTTGTTGCTGGATGTTTTGCAATTGGAGATTACACCCCATGATCTCCCCGATCAGTATCTGGGCACTTTCAGATGTAAAGCGTTCTGGATCACGATCACCTAAAAAGAGATAAAGAACAAAAAAAACAGGTCTCAAAAATCTGCCAACATCCATCTCTTTTACCTGAGCCTGTGGTTGCAGACACTCACCTGTTGTGGTGCCAATCTCCACCACATCTTCTTCTTCCTCCTGCTCAGCTTCTTGGGTTGGTATTTCCCCTTCTTCCAGAGGAGGGGGTCTCTGGTCTCCTGGGATGAGGGGTGTCCGAGTCTTTTCTCCCCTATGTAAAACAAAAATGGTATACTTAGCACACAGATATTTGATGACAGAACTAGAAATAGGAAACATTGCTTGGAAGTGGGGTACACTTGTCTATTTTAGCCGAGTTCCAAGATGTATATTTTTTATTGTCCTTTGTCAAGCTGCAATACTTTACCTGTTTGGTACAAACTTCACAGATGTAGCCCCCCCTATAGTATACACTGGAGCACCTGTGTGCACCCCCTAATAAAAATGGTGCTCTTGTGTCCCACACTAGTGCACCAGGGTCCAGATGTGAAAACAGCTGCTCAGTGTCCTCTCCTTACACACAATCTAGTTTGCATTTCATTCTAGTAACAAACCCATCTACACAAACAAATATTTGGCATCCAAGTAGGCCCAAAAAAAATGTGTGAAAATGCATATGGCCTAAACAATGGTGTTCTAGAGGCCGAAAGAAAAATTTTTGATACGAACGAATAATGGGCCCATGAACATTAAAGTTGACCTTTTTATTTTTTTACAATTACTAAAAGCACATGGAGCAGAACGAACGGAATAAAGACAGAAAGAATAGGAACACAGCACAACTACTGACTTTTTTGCAGCACTCTCGGGATCTTTCGGTACTGCTCTGGCTCTCTCAACTTCAGGTCCGACCACCGCTTCCTGAGCTGATCTTTAGATCTTCGTACCCCGAAATACCTCTCCAGACTCCGGACCACTTTACCAATGATTTTGGCCTTTCTGATGTTGGGGTGGGGGTAAGGCCCATATTTTCCGTCATAGTCGGACTTCTTCATGATGTCTACCATCTCCAATATCTCCCCAAATGACATATTTGTGGCCTTAAAACGTCTCCTTCTGGATTGGGACGTGCCTCAATCCAGGCTTTCCTCCTCCTCCTCCTCGTTGTTAGAATTATCACGCACCTGTTGTAACTCCGCCATCATGCTCTTCCCCCACTGCGCCGAACGAAAAGGGGCGGGGAATAGACTAGAAAGAATGTCAGGGGCAGGCGGAGTTACACGCATGCGCAGTGTGTATAAAGCGTAACACGCGTGCGTATTACGTACGATCTGTGAGCGGAGGAAGGAGCATTGGACGCGCCGATCGTAAGAACGAAGGTAAGAGGCAAACTTGGGCCTATACTGCTTCTAGATTGAGGCCTATATTGTAACAAGATTAGGAGAGTTTGGTCTGACATTAGGCTTTGTCTTGTGTTGTGTCTTGCAGTGAACATGGATATCTTAATGAGAGATACTGACTTCATGTCACTATTCATTGATATGCTAAGTGAGCTGCCCTTTCTGTGGGAGATTACTCACCCCCATTTCAAGAACCAAGCAAAGAGGAAGGCAGCACTGGAGCAATTGTGTGAAATTGTGAAGCAGGTGATCCCCACGGCAGACATCACTTAAATAAAGATATTAATTGGTTGCCTGAGGAGCACATATCTGAGGGAGCGCAAGAAAGTCCTGGATTCACAGACATCAGGAGCAGCAGATGACATCTATGTCCCCAGGATGTTGTACTACGACAGGCTGCATTTTCTGGCAGGCCAGACTGAACCCAGGCCATCCCTCTCCAGTCTTCCTTCCACGCTTCCTTCCCCCCCGGCTGAGGCTTCTGACGCCCAACCTGGGCCTTCCAGGCCATATGTGGAGGAGCCCAGATTGAGCCAGGTATAGCATTCCTCTAAATATTTCTGCTTGTCCAATCAATGATGTTAACTAGATGTTAGTTGGGAGTACTAATTTAGGATTGTGACTGATGATGCAAAAACTAAAACCATGTCCCTTTTTCATACACAGGGAAGTCTCAGCCAGGAGGTGGCCGGGCCGAGCTGGCTGGCTGATATCAAGGTCCCTCCACCACACCTGAAAACAGAAAGTGGCAGTAGGACGAGTGCCCTAGAGGAGGCGGCTATCAGATTCTTTTGGAGGGCTACAGAGGTCCTGGGAGCACCACACACCAGGCAGGAGAACTTTGCTGCATTCATTGCCTATTAAATGCAGAGGATGGAGGAGGGCCAAAAAGCCATGTGTCAGGCCCTCATATCAGAGGCTCTGGAGAAAGGTGTGAGGGGCCAAATTACACCTCACACACAGCTTTGGGATGGTCCTCCTCCTCCTCCTGCAGGTCCTCCTCCTCCTCCTCCCTCTCCTCCAGGTCCTCCCAGTCCTCCTCCAGGTCCTACCAGTCCTCCTCCTCCTCCAGGTCCTACTCCTCCTCCTGCCACATCTCCAACTGCACAGCCACATCCCGGAAGGAAGTGTGAAAGGAAGACCAGAGAGTGATTGCCCTGGATCCAGTCTGGTCGGCCAAAAGATGCAGCCTCTTGTGGTACCACAGCCTGGGGACACAGATGTCATCTGCTGCTATCCGAGTCTCTGAGAATCCCGGACCAGACTGCCCTCCCTTAGATATGGACTCCTCAGGGCAACAATTTTGATGTTTAAGAATTGATGTCTGCCGTGGGGGTCCCAGGCTTCACTAATTTCTGCTGTTGATCCAGTGTTGCCTTCCTCTTTGTTTGGTTCTGATCCCTTAATAAAGGATTTTTGTTTTGAATTATACTCTGCTATGTGTTTTACTTCAAAAATGACAGTTGGTTTGTGAGGATTCAGGTACATTTCTAATATACAATGTGAAATGAACAAGGGACACCAACAACAAAAAATCTCCTTGAGATTAAATAATAAAAGATATCAATGGTGTTGGGGTAACTTGACACACAAAACACACACAAAAATATTCTGGAGTAAAAATAAAAATAACATTGAACAAAGATCAGCCTTGGAAAAAATCCAAACATTAAAGAAAAAAAAAGGCTTAAAATCAAAAAAAAAAACATAAAAAATATAAAACTGTCAGATGTGACAACTAATAACAATATATTCAGGGAATCCCACAAAAAAAAAACAAATAAAACTTTGTGAGAAGTGTGTGTGAATATGAGCAGCAAAACTACTTCATTCTTGTCACATTATAAAGAAGAAGAGAGTGCGCTGTATTAAACCATTTTGAACATTGCAGCATGACGAAAGTACTGTATCCATTGCGAACGCTAAGTTTACCAGAACGAGCTGTCCCGTGTCGGAATTTCTTCTGAGCATGCGTGGCACTTTGTGCGTCGGAACAGGCCACACACTGTCGGAATTGACGCGATCGGATTTTGTTGTCGGAAAATTTTATCTCCTGCTCTCCAACTTTGTGTGTCGGAAAATCCGATGGAAAATGTCCGATGGCGCCCACACACGGTCGGAATTTCCGACAACACGCTCCGATCGGACATTGTCAATCGGAAAATCCGACCGTGTGTACGGGGCATAATACTAGTACTAGTATATGAACCTTGGTGGGAATCCCATTTTTCTCTATTTTTGTATGGAAGAGGAGGACTTCCTTTCCTCTCAAGACCAGCTTTTTACGGACACCATTCTTGTGCCACCACAGGACACACAAGAGGAGAGGGAGGAGGATTCTGGCAGTTTTGTAGGCATTGAAGCAGAAGAAGACATACGTCAAAACCTTAGACGAGATGATTTTCCATCCCCAGAACCCTTGGGAGTAGTATGTGGCTGGGAGGAGGCAGTTCCAGATACTGTAATCCTCAGTGACCACTAGGGATGAGCCAAACACCCCCCTGTTCGGTTTGCACCAGAACTTGCGAAGAGGCAAAAAATTTGTTAGAACACACGAACACTGTTAAAGTCTATAAGACACGAATATGAATAATCAAAAGTGCTAATTTTAAAGGCTTGTATGCAAGCTATTGTCATAAAAAGTGTTTGGGGACCTGGGTCCTGCCCCAGGGGACATGGATCAATGCAAAAAAAGTTTTAAAAACGGCTGGTTGTTTGGGAGCAGTGATTTTAATAATGCTTAAAGTGAAACAATGGAATTGGTATGGAATTTAGGGGGACCCCCCACGTCATTTTTTTTTTTAAATTTTGGTTCTGGGTTCCCCTGTGGCTGTTTTTATCAATGAACTTTTATGTGTATTGTCAGACCGGCAATTCATTAATAGCCGCAAGTAGTTTTAAATGACTTTTTCTCCTTTGAAATGTCATTTTGCTGTCAGACTGTTCTAAGCACGAGAAACATGAGCCCCTTTACAGGCATACTATAGACACTCCCCAGGTACAAAATTTAAAGGGATATTACACTTTTATTGTTTCACTTTAAGCATTATTAAAATCACTGCTCCCGAAAAAACATCCGTTTTTAAAACTTTTTTTGCATTGATCCTTGTCCCCTAGGGCAGGACCCAGGTCCCCAAACACTTTTTATGACAATACCATGCATATAAGCCTTTAAAATTTGCACTTTTGATTTCTCCCATAGACTTTTAAAGGGTGTTCTGTGGCTTTCGAATTTGCTGCGAACACCCCAAATTGTTCGCTGTTCGGTGAACAGGTGAACAGCCGATGTTCGAGTCGAAAATGAGTTCGACTCGAACTTGAAGCTCATCCCTAGTGACCACGAGGACTCTGCTTCTCATGCCTCAGCAAACTCAAGCTACATGGCCTACCTCATTTTTCAAAGCCTTTGAAAGGACCCTAGAATATGTGGCATCAATAAGACGAATCACTATTGGTTGGTAAACTTCCTTGACCACAAATACAAGGAGAAAGTCTCAGAACTCATCCCATCCCCACAGAGTAAGCAGAGGATGAAATATCTTGAGGACACATTAAAGAGGTGACTATGTAATGCTTTTACAGACTCTGGTAGGTTACAGTCTCAAGGAAAAGCTAGTTTTGAGACTTCTGTTGGTCAAGAGAGAAGCAGTGAAGAAAGGGGCCGCCTCAGTGATGCATTTCAAATTTTTTTTTGGTCCTTGGCACCCAGGGCTGTCAGCTTCCACATTCCATCATCAGCATCTGCATCATATGGTGGAAGATTATCTAGGGGTGAAAACAGACATGGAGAGCTTTCCAGTTGACGATACACTGGGTTACTGGGTCATGAGAATAGAATGTGCATCCCCCTACATTGGAGATTGGAGAGACAACCCCCCCCCCCCATACAGTAGATGAATGGCTTCAACATGTTAGGAAAATGGCTGAAATGGAAGATTTAATTCACAAAGCTAGAGAGACCCCTGCCAAATTTGGAAAATATGGGCCCGTTGGCTAAACTTTGCAGAATCAACAGAATCTTCCAGGTTACTAAATGGCCAAAATGATACTGGACAATGAGAGCTTGACCCTGTGAAAAAAGGGTGGAGTAAGGGGAAAGCAAAAATTGAAAAACATACAGTAAGAGAAAAAGAGAATAGGAATTGTTACTGGAAGAGGGGAAAGTAGAAAGGTATATAACCCCTTTATCCCATTTCCTGATCCAACATCAGTCACTTTCCCACCCCACTCACCAAATACTAGCTTTACCATGACTGCCCTTTTATGGCATACACTTTATCCTGGAATTTGTGAGGCTCTGAAAGCCACCCATTGGGCCCTCTTATCGCCCCCCCCTCCCCAAGACTCATTCTCATACCGATCCTCCCTCCCCCCAAACCACTCTTTCATAAAGGTATAAAAAAATAATGCGGTAAACTTATGCCAACCTATATGGATGTTTTGTTTTCTCTGCTTACTCATTAAACTGTATTAAGGTGCAACATTCTATGGGCTCGAAGACATACATTTTCCAACATCCTTGTTTAGCTTAGCTGCTTAACTTGTTTGATATTACTACATTATATGTTATGACCAAGTCGATCTAAGATTTGATGGTATTGACTGATGTGCATTTGATTACTGCGTTGTACTGCCTCTGATTGTTATAATCAAACCTTAATAAAATATATTTGAAATATAAATTGTGGCCTCATCATATAGACTGGCTCTCCAAGCCGTTGTTTATAAAATAAAGAAAGCTTTCAGGAATTTTTATTATTTTTTTCTTTATAAATGTTGTTTTTCCTGCAGCAGACAGACAGACCCCCCAGACACTATATTGAAAGGAAATTTTCATTTATATTATTTCACTTTAAGCATCAATAAATCACTGCTCATTTAAAAAATATATTTTTACAAACTTTATTTCATTGATACATGTCTCTCAGTGTAGTACCTGGACCCCCATGCCCTTTGTATGCCCAATAACTTGCATATAAGCCTTCAAAATGGGCACTTTTGATTTTCCAGTTTGAGTCCCATGAACTTCAATAAGGTTGTTCAGTTCCGAACTTTTGCGAAGTTTGAAAGTTCTGGCTCAAAGCAAACAGGGGGACGTTCAGCCCATCTCTAGTCATAAGTGGTTGTTAAAAAGTGGTTTCCTGATTATAGAAATTATTTCACATCTCAGGCCACTGAATTGTAAAAAAGCAGTGAGGGCTCCTAGGAGACAGCATTGACCAAATATGCACCTTGCAAGGTCCCCTCATGTTGAAAGGCACATTGCCTGGTATGGTACAAAGATAGGGGTACATGATTCCTACTGTGAAGCATAGCACAGGACCCCCTCCCCACTGCTATCTCATATCCACCTGGGAAAGTGCTTCTTCCTGTTGAAAAACACACACAGATTATGCAAGGTTTGATGAGGATGTATGTTCAAGAGAGGAGTACCAAGCATATAAAAGTGGGCACTATGTGCAGGAGAGGCCTGCTGAGGGTTTGACAATGGGTAAGATGTACAGTAGAGGAGTGCGATCAATATGATAGTGGACAGTATATACAGGAGAAGAATGTGAAGCGTATGAAGGGGGCAGTATGTGGAGGAGAGGAGTGCCCAGCATATTACAAAAGGCAGTATGTGCAGGAGAGGAATGTGGATATTATAAAGGGGGCAGTATGTGCAGGAGAGGAGTGTGGAGGGCATTATTGGGCGGTATGTGCAGGAGAGGAAGGTAGAGGGCATTTTGGGGATAGTATGTGCAGGAGTGGAGTGCCCAGCATATTACAAAAGGCAGTATGTGCAGGAGAGGAATATGGAGATTATAAAGGGGGCAGTATGCGCAGGAGAGGAATGTGGAGATTATAAAGGGGCGGTATGGGCAGGAGAGGAAGGTGGAGGGTATGATGGGGCAGTATCTGCAGGAGAGGCATGTGGAGGGTATGATGGGGACAGTATGAGCAGGAGAGGAGTACAGATATGGGTGGACTGACCATTAGGGCCCTTGGCATCGAGGGCCCGGGGTCAGTAGCAGGCCCCTTAAGAGGCTTTTGGCAGGGACGGCACCAGGGGCAATTTTTTTTTTTTGCCAGTTGTAGTCCCCCATGGAGCAGGCTGACAAGCAGCTCCATGCCTCTCAATGTGTCCGAGCGATGTGCAGGGAGAGAGTGAGGCAGACAGCGGGGAAAATATTGAGCCTGCTATATTGCTCTGTGGTGCCTGGCATCTCCACCTCCACCCAGCAGTTCATGCTGTACAGTGAAGGGGGAGGGGTGTCTGACCCAGGCACACAAGTGGGTGAGCTGCCAATCAGAAGTGCCGAGTTTTGTGTGTGGGTGGGTACAGAGATGTGCTAGAGGTGCAGAGGTGTAAAGGGGGGTGGAGAGATATACAAGTAAGTACCAAGGGGTGTTCGTGGTTTAAGGGTTGCAGAGTTTTGTAGTAGAGCACATAGATGTGCTGGGGGGTTCGGAGACTTGCTGGGGGATGCAGAAGTGTGTGGAGAGATGCAGAGGTGTTCTAGGGATAAGGCAAAATGCCCCTTCACCTGTGTACGCAAAAATCCTGGCACCGGCCCTGACTCCTGGTACCGTTATTGGGTCACCAGCTTTAAGTCTCTGCTTCTCTGGACACTCGGCCTCCTTAGCCCCACCCCTCCCTCCTCAGAGGGGATAATGTGGGGGGAGGAGTTCTGAGAGAAACTGGTAGGGGAGACCAGGGATACCTGATTGCATGCAGTGTGGGCAGTTCAAAATGTAACCCACAAAAGGATTAGATTCGGCTCATGTATGCTATCCTACACATATCCTGCCAGCTGTCATATCCTCTACACTCCTCTCTTGTATATACTACTCACTGCCATGTCCTCTTCACTCAGGGGTGAACTGACAACTCATGGGGCCCCCGGGTAGTGGGAGATCATAGGGCCATCTGTGTCACCGCCCACACTGAAATCACACCCACACAAAGCCCCACCTTCATATTGAACTGAAGAGAGAAAAAGAGGGGATCCCCAATGCCGCACTTCCAAGCATATAGTGAAGTAATAAAAGAAAAAAAACTCAGCCTGGGGTCCCGACAGACCGCAGCCCCAACATGTTTTGCTCTGCCCCCGGAGCCTAATCACGGGGTTTAGCCCCATGATTAAGCTCCGGGGGGGGGGGCAAAACAGATCTCCCACTGCCCAGGGGCCCCATGAGTTGTCAGTTTGCCCCTGAGAGGATATGGCAGTGAGTGGTATATACTGTACAAGAGAGAAATGTTGAGGATATGACAGCTGGCAGTATGTGCAGGATAGCATACATGATATGATATGGTGGGGTGGAGGGGGGTGATAGATTTGCTGTAGGCGTTGTTAAAACTTGCAATAGGTATAGAACAAACTTGGCTTTTTTCAAGGTCATTGTTCTTACGTGTCTGTTTTTTCAAACAAATAAAAAAAAAGATGTTTGCATACCTGATACTTGAAAATTTTCTGCAACTTACAGTAAATCCTCTATTCTGGTTTTTTCTGGAAAGACAGGTTGGAACTCTTTGTACTTTCCTGTAGTCCCCCTGAGAACAATACAAGAACTATTCATCATCTTTACCATGCTATCCACCTGTATTCATAAGATATCTTCACTTGACTTGGGTTCACCTCTCAGAAAAACACTTGTCCCATTAGAAAATAAAGGTTCCCCAAATAAAATGCACAACTTTATTATTTTTTATTAAACAATAGTTTTTGTTGAAATTCAGAAATGTCACAGATTTAACTGCTAAGACTGATTTAATCAAACAACAAAATGTCCAACCTTAACAGCATCTATATAATAACTTAACACATTTATATCCAGTCAACATACTTATATAATAAAGGCTTATAGAATCAGAACATTCATAGTACCTTTCACCCGAAATGGGATCAGATTGTAAACAGGATTAAATAATAAGAAAACATGCACAAGAAAAAAAAGAATACAGTAAATTATATTTGTTAATTGAAGAAGGTTACACTTTCTAATATTGCCTTCTGGTACATACGTAATAAAACAGAGGATAAGTCATATTAAACCTTTCTAAATATTCCCAAGCTTTAGGGTAGGAAAGCCATAAGCCATACCATACAAAACACACAATTTTATTTTCTTTTGAATTCTTTTGAATGATATTTTTAAGCACAATAAAAAAAAAAACAGGATAGAAAACAGTAATTAGTTACTTATTATTAGTTTTATGGTTTTTTTTACACTTCGGAGAAGTCATGTGGGCGGTGACGAAATGTGTCAGGGCGGAGCCCGATGACGTCTTCACACTACCTGGAAGTAGCTGTTGGATTGCTTGTCGAGCTGGTGCTAGGGTCTCTGTCTTAAAGGGGGCATATACTCAAATGGCTTATAGCATTTTTATGTTGGTTCAATGCTGCATTTAGTTTTTTTAATATATTTAAATAAAGCGTTATTTTTTTTTAAACCGCAAAACACTATGTAAGTCTTTATTCCCTTTGAGCGGAGGAGCCAGTAGAAGAATATTAAAATGATTACAGTCATCATTGGTACAAGTGGAAGAGGTGACAAGCTGGCAATCACCGGAGGCATTAGGAGGAGGGGGATGAGACCCCATAAACGGGAATGCACATGGTGACCTATTTTTACATAACATCATTACATTTAGGTGAACGCACAGTGTGAATGGCGGTGGAACTCACTGTTAAATATTGTATGAAAAGGAGCAAAAGAAGCCACAACAAATAGATTCTGCAGATTTTAACCAGTTAGGGGCCAGCCGCTGAAGTTATACTGCGGCAGGTTGGCTCCCCTGGGCGAATCGCCGTAGTTGTACGTCGGCCACTTTAAGAGCTCTAGGGGGTGTGCGCACGATGCCGGAGGCAGTCCCACCCCCCCACAGTTAGAAACACTCCCTAGAACACACATTTAACCCCTTAATCGCCCCCTAGTGTTAACCCCTTCCCTGCCAGTGACATTTACACAGTAATCAGTGCCTATTTTTAGCTCTGATTGCTGTATAAATGTCAATGGTCCCTAAAAACTATCAAAAGTGTCTGATCTATCCGCCGCAATGTGCAGGCCCACTAAAAATCGCAGATCACCGCCATTACTAGTAAAAAACAAAATAATAGAAAAAATGCCATAATTATTTCTCCTATTTTGTAGACGCTATAACTTTTGCGCAAACCAATGAATATACGCTTATTGCGATTTTTACCAAAAATATGTAGAAGAATGCATAACAACCTAAACTGAGGAAGAAATTTTGTTTTCTTTTTTTAAAAATTTGGATACGTATTTTAGCAAAAAGTAAAATTATTGGGTTTTTTTTCAAAATTGTTGATCTTTTTATTGTTTATAGCGCAAAAAATAAAATCCGCAGAGGTGATCAAATACCACCAAAAGGTAGCTTTATTTGTGGGAAAAAAAGGACATAAATTTTGTTTTGGGTACAACGTCGCACAACCGCACAATTGTCAGTTAAAGTGACTCAGTGCTGTATCGTAAAAAATGGCCCGGTCATGAAAGGGGCAAATCTTCCGGTTCTTAAGTGGTTAAGGGACTTGGTTTAATGGACTTTTTGGTGCAGTGTCACTTTGGCTATTGGTGTTGATGACATACAATGCACTGAAAGATTACATTGGAACACTATTGTATATATTGTTTGAACATTATATGTTATGGCTATATAGAGTTGTTTTTGGCAAAGTGACACAGTGGAGATTTAAATAGTTGATAAATGTTGCATGACACTTTTTGATAAGTCTATAAGAGTGGGTGTGAATAGAAACTGTAGGATTGCATTATAGACATAAATATTGTTTGTGTGAAATAAGCATAACTCTAATGTAATTCTTCATGTCAGTGCAGCCAGTAATCCTGCCAACTGCACTACCTATGGCTTCAGCAGATCTGGTCCTCCAAACAATAGAAGATCAAACAATTTTTTTGCTAACAAGAAGCACCTGCAGAATCTATCAATGCAGTAGTGATGAGCGAATGTGCTTGGGTTCAATTTGCCAAGCACTTGTTGAATTAATCCTAAAATCTGCAAATTGTGAAATGGAATGCAAACCCCTTTAAAGTCAATGGGAGGTGAAAATTAAATATGGCCATTTTTAAAGCTAACAGGCAATGAATTGTCAAACATAAGGCATGGGAAGCTGGGTACTGCAATAGTGGACATAAACCAAAGCAAAAACAAACAAAAAAAAATCAGCAGGAGCAGCTCTTTTAAGCCTCTTACACATGATCGGACTTCCATACGACTTTTCTTGTGGATTTTTGTCCGAAGGGCGTTGGCCGTGAACTTGTTCTGCATACACACGGCACAACATTTTCAGCCAACATTCACCAAACCACGTGGTTTTTCAGCTCTTTACCAGGGATGAGCTTCGAGTTCGAGTCAAACCCATGTTCGACTCGAACATCGCATGTTCGACTGTTCGTCGAATTACGAATGATATGGGCCATTCGAGCCAAATTCAAGTGGTGTGTCATGGCCCATAATTCACTGCGGCATCGCAGTGCATTGTTGGCTGATGATTGGCCAAGCATGCACTATGACCCACATGCTTGGCCAATCACAGCGCCCTCTGTACAGAAAACCATAATTGGCCAAAGCCACGGTGGCTTTGGCCAATTATGGCTCAGGGGTTTAGTACATGCCCCACACTATATAAGGCCGCCTGCACGTCGGCCCTGTGTAGTGTGTTTCAGCATTGAGAGAGAGACAGAGAGATAGTTATTCTCTTGCTACTGACAGGCAGGCAGGTTTTTTTACAGTATTTACAGCTACCTGAAGAAAATTGCTGGTGTTTTCTGATCCTATTAGTCCTATTAGCTACAGTATTTACAGATAGTGTAGTGCATCCTCTGCACAGTGTGCACCTAAAGCTACCTGAAGAAAATTGGTGGTGTTCTTCGGATCCTATTAGTACCGCAGGCAGCTGCAGTATTTACAAGTTAGTGTAGTGCGTCCTCTGCACAGTGTGTACCTAAAGCTACTTGAAGAAAATTGGTGGTGTTCATCTGATCCTATTATTACTGCAGGCAGCTGCAGTATTTACAAGTTAGTGTAGTGCGTCCTCTGCACAGTGTGCACCTAAAGCTACCTGAAGAAAATTGGTGGTGTTTTTCTGATCCTATTAGTACCACAGGCAGCTGCAGTATTTACAGTTAGTGTAGTGCATCCTCTGCAAAGTGTGCACTTAAAGCTACCTGAAGACAATTGCTGTTGTTCTTCTGATTATATTAGTACCGCAGGCAGCTGCAGTATTTACAAGTTAGTGTAGTGCGTCCTCTGCACAGTGCGCACCTGAAGCTACCAGAAGAAAATTGGTGGTGTTCTTCTGATCCTAATAGTACCGCAGACAGCTGCAGTATTTACAAGTTAGTGTAGTGCGTCCTCTGCACAGCGTGCACCTAAAGCTACCTGAAGACAATTGCTGTTGTTCTTCTGATTATATTAGTACCGCAGGCAGCTGCAGCATTTACAAGTTAATGTACTGCGTCCTCTGCACAGTGTGCACCTAAAGCTACCAGAAGAAAATTGGTGGTGTTCTTCTGATCCTAGTAGTACCGCAGACAGCTGCAGTATTTACAAGTTAGTGTAGTGCGTCCTCTGCACAGTGTGCACCTAAAGCTACCTGAAGACAATTGCTGTTGTTCTTCTGATTATATTAGTACCGCAGGCAGCTGCAGTATTTACAAGTTAATGTACTGCGTCCTCTGCACAGTGTGCACCTAAAGCTACCTGAAGAAAATTGGTGGTGTTCTTCTGATCCTATTAATACCACAGGCAGGCAGCTACAATATTTAGAGTTTGTGTACTGTGTCCTCTGCATAGTGTGCACCTAAAGCTACCTGAATAAAATTGGTGGTGTTCTTCTGATCCTATTAATACCAGAGGCAGGCAGCTACAGTATTTAGAGTTAGTGTATTGCATCCTCTGCACAGTGTATACCTAAAGCGACCTGAAGAAAATTGCTGTTGTTCTGCTCCTATTAATACCACAGGCAGGCAGCTACAGTATTTACAGTTGGTGTACTGTGTCCTCTGCACAGTGTGCACCTAAAGATACCTGAAGAAAATTGGTGGTGTTCTTCTGATCCTATTAGTACCACAGACAGGCAGCTACAGTATTTACAGTTTGTGTACTATGTCCTCTGCATAGTGTGCACTTAAAGCTAACTGAAGACAATTGCTGTTATTCTGCTCCTATTAATACCACAGGCAGGCAGCTACAGTATTTACAGTTAGTGTACTGTGTCCTCTGCACAGTGTGCACCTAAAGCTACCTGAAGAAAATTGGTGGTGTTCCTCTGACCCTTTTAATACCGCAGGCAGGCAGCTACAGTATTTACAGTTAGTATACTGCATCCTCTGCACAGTGTGCACCTAAAGCTACCTGAAGACAACTGCTGTTTTTCTGCTCCTATTAATACCACAGGCAGGCAGCTACAGTATTTACAGTTGGTGTACTGTGTCCTCTGCACAGTGTGCACCTAAAGCTACCTCAAGAAAATTGGTGGTGTTCTTCTGATCTTATTAATACCACAGGCAGGCAGCTACAGTATTTACGGTTAGTGTACTATGTCCTCTGCACAGTGTGCACTTAAAGCTACCTGAAGACAATTGCTGTTGTTCTGCTCCTATTAATACCACAGGCAGGCAACTACAGTATTTACAATTAGTGTACTGTGTCCTCTGCACAGTGTGCACCTAAAGCTACCTGAAGACAATTGCTGTTGTTCTGTTCCTATTAATACCACAGGCAGGCATCTACAGTATTTACAGTTAGTGTACGCTACCTGTAGAAAACTGGTGGTGTTCTTCTGATCCTATTAATACCACAGGCAGGCAGCTACAGTATTTACAGTTAGTGTACTGTGTCCTCTGCACAGTGTGCACCTAAAGCTACCTGAAGAAAATTGGTGGTGTTCCTCTGACCCTTTTAATACCGCAGGCAGGCAGCTACAGTATTTACAGTTAGTATACTGCGTCCTCTGCACAGTGTGCACCTAAAGCTACCTGAATAAAATTGGTGGTGTTCTTCTGATCCTATTAGTACCACGGGCAGGCAGCTACAGTATTTACAGTTAGTGTACTGTATCCTCTGCACAGTGTGCACCTAAACTACATAAAGACAATTGCTGTTGTTCTGGTCCTATTAATACCACAGGGATGCAGCTACAGTATTTACAATTAGTGTATTGTGTCCTCTGCACAGTGTGCACCTAAAGCTACCTGAATAAAATTGGTGGTGTTCTTCTGATCCTATTAATACCACAGGCAAGCAGCTACAGTATTTACAGTTAGTGTACTGTGTCCTCTGCACAGTGTGCACCTAAAGCTACCTGCATAAAATTGGTGGTGTTCTTCTAATCCTATTAGTACAGCAGGGAGCTGCAGTATTTACAAGTTAGTGTAGTGCGTCCTCTGCACAGTGTGCACCTAAAGCTACCTGAAGAATATTGGTGCTGTTCTTCTGATCCTATTAGTACCGCAGGCAGCTGCAGTATTTACAAGTTAGTGTACTGTGTCCTCTGCACAGTGTGCACCTAAAGCTACCTGAAGAAAATTGGTGGTGCTCTTCTGATCCTATTAGTATTGCAGGCAGCTGCAGTATTTACAAGTTAGTGTAGTGCTTCCTCTGCACAGTGTGCACCTAAAACTATCTGAAGAAAATTGGTGGTGTTCTTCTGATCATATTAGTACTGCAGGCAGCTGCAGTATTTACAAGTTAGTGTAGTGCGTCCTCTGCACAGTGTGAACCTAAAGCTACCTAAAGAAAATTGGTGTTCTTCTGATCCTATTAGTACCGCAGGCAGCTGCAGTATTTACAAGTTAGTGTACTGTGTCCTCTGCACAGTGTGCACCTAAAGCTACCTGAAGAAAATTGGTGGTGTTCTTCTGATCTTATTAGTACCGCAGGCAGCTGCAGTATTTACAAGTTAGTGTAGTGCGTCCTCTGCACAGTGTGCACCTAAAGCTACCTAAAGACAATTGCTGTTGTTCTGCTCCTATTAATACCACAGGGAGGCAGCTACAGTATTTACAGTTAGTGTAATCTGTCCTCTGCACAGTGTGCACCTAAAGCTACCTGAAGAAAATTGGTGGTGTTCTTCTGATCCAATTAGTACTGCAGGCAGCTGCAGTATTTACAAGTTAGTGTAGTGCGTCCTCTGCACAGTGTGCACCTAAAACTACATGAAGAAAATTGGTGGTGTTCTTCTGATTCTATTAGTACCGCAGGCAGCTGCAGTATTTACGAGTTAGTGTAGTGCGTCCTCTGCACAGTGTACACCTAAAGCTACCTGAAGAAAATTGGTGTTGTTCTTCTGATCCTATTAGTACCGCAGGCAGCTGCAGTATTTACAGTTAGTGTAGTGCGTCCTCTGCACAGTGCGCACCTAAAGCTACCTGAAGACAATTGCTGTTGTTCTTCTGATGCTATTAGTACCACAGGCAGCTGCAGTATTTACAAGTTAGTGTAGTGCGTCCTCTGCACAGTGTGCACCTAAAGCTACCTGAAGAAAATTGGTGGTATTCTTCTGATCCTATTAGTACCACAGGCAGCTGCAGTATTTACAAGTTAGTGTACTGTGTCCTCTGCCCAGTGTGCACCTAAAGCTACCTGAAGAAAATTGGTAGTGTTCTTCTGATCCTATCAGTACCACAGGCAGCAGCAGTATTTACAGTAAGTGTAGTGTGTCCTCTGCACAGTGTGCACCTAAAGCTACCCGAAGACAATTGCTGTTGTTCTTCTGATCCTTTTAGTACCGGAGGCAGCTGCAGTATTTACAAGTTAGTGTACTGTGTCCTCTGCACAGTGTGCACCTAAAGCTACCTGAAGAAAATTGGTGGTGCTCTTCTGATCCTATTAGTATTGCAGGCAGCTGCAGTATTTACAAGTTAGTGTAGTGCTTCCTCTGCACAGTGTGCACCTAAAACTATCTGAAGAAAATTGGTGGTGTTCTTCTGATCATATTAGTACTGCAGGCAGCTGCAGTATTTACAAGTTAGTGTAGTGCGTCCTCTGCACAGTGTGAACCTAAAGCTACCTAAAGAAAATTGGTGTTCTTCTGAACCTATTAGTACCGCAGGCAGCTGCAGTATTTACAAGTTAGTGTACTGTGTCCTCTGCACAGTGTGCACCTAAAGCTACCTGAAGAAAATTGGTGGTGTTCTTCTGATCTTATTAGTACCGCAGGCAGCTGCAGTATTTACAAGTTAGTGTAGTGCGTCCTCTGCACAGTGTGCACCTAAAGCTACCTAAAGACAATTGCTGTTGTTCTGCTCCTATTAATACCACAGGGAGGCAGCTACAGTATTTACAGTTAGTGTAATCTGTCCTCTGCACAGTGTGCACCTAAAGCTACCTGAAGAAAATTGGTGGTGTTCTTCTGATCCAATTAGTACTGCAGGCAGCTGCAGTATTTACAAGTTAGTGTAGTGCGTCCTCTGCACAGTGTGCACCTAAAACTACATGAAGAAAATTGGTGGTGTTCTTCTGATTCTATTAGTACCGCAGGCAGCTGCAGTATTTACGAGTTAGTGTAGTGCGTCCTCTGCACAGTGTACACCTAAAGCTACCTGAAGAAAATTGGTGTTGTTCTTCTGATCCTATTAGTACCGCAGGCAGCTGCAGTATTTACAGTTAGTGTAGTGCGTCCTCTGCACAGTGCGCACCTAAAGCTACCTGAAGACAATTGCTGTTGTTCTTCTGATGCTATTAGTACCACAGGCAGCTGCAGTATTTACAAGTTAGTGTAGTGCGTCCTCTGCACAGTGTGCACCTAAAGCTACCTGAAGAAAATTGGTGGTATTCTTCTGATCCTATTAGTACCACAGGCAGCTGCAGTATTTACAAGTTAGTGTACTGTGTCCTCTGCACAGTGTGCACCTAAAGCTACCTGAAGAAAATTGGTAGTGTTCTTCTGATCCTATCAGTACCACAGGCAGCAGCAGTATTTACAGTTAGTGTAGTGTGTCCTCTGCACAGTGTGCACCTAAAGCTACCCGAAGACAATTGCTGTTGTTCTTCTGATCCTTTTAGTACCGGAGGCAGCTGCAGTATTTACAAGTTAGTGTACTGCGTCCTGTGCACAGTGTTCACCTAAAGCTACCTGAAGAAAATTGGCGGTGTTCTTCTGATCCTATTAGTAACGCAGGCAGCTGCATTATTTACAGTTAGTGTAATGCGTCCTCTGCACAGTGTGCATCTAAAGCTACCTAAAGAAAATTGGTGGTGTTCTTCTGATCCTATTAGTACCGCAGGCAGCTGCAGTATTTACAAGTTAGTGTACTGTGTCCTCTGCACAGTGTTCACCTAAAGCTACCTGAAGAAAATTGGTGGTGTTCTTCTGCTCCTATTAATACCACAGGCAGGCAGCTACAGTATTTACAGTTAGTGTACTGTGTCCCCAGCACAGTGTGCACTTAAAGCTACCTGAAGACAATTGCTGTTGTTCTGCTCCTATTAATACCACAGACAGGCAGCTACAGTATTTATAGTTAGTGTACTGTCTCCTCTGCACAGTGTGCACCTAAAGCTACCTGAATAAAATTGGTGGTGTTCTTCTGATCTTATTAATACCACAGGCAGGCAGCTACAGTATTTACAGTTAGTGTACTGCGTCCTCTGCACAGTGTACCTGAAGACAATTGGTGGTGTTCTTCTGCTCCTATTAATACCACAGGCAGGGAGCTACAGTATTTACAGTTAATGTACTGTGTCCTCTGCACAGTGTGCACCTAAAGCTACCTGAACACCTACTGGTGTTCTCATACTAATAATACTACAGGCAGGCAGTTGATTCTGGTAGCTGCAGTATCAGTATATATATATATATACATCCCAACTTTTGCAGCTACATCTCACTGCAGGCCATTAGTATGTCTGGAATGCCAACAAGGGGAGGCAGACAGTCACAAGCCAATAAAAGAGGGCAAGCAGGCTCTGTGTCTAAAGGCAACAGTGCTGGTCGTGGAGACGGTGCATCCTCATCAGCACGTGGCCGTGGGACGCGCTTGTCCTTTTTTTCGGCAGCTGGCAGTGTTGAGCCGCAACATGCAGAAGACTTGGTAGAGTGGATGATCAAGCCGTCCTCATCCTCCTCATCCTCTCTCACCCAGGCTCAGGGTACTTTGTCTGGCAAAGCAGCTGCCAACGCGGCCTCTTTCCTCAGCTCAATGGCATCAGTCACTCCTTCCCTACCCCCACCATGTCCTCCTGAGGAGTCCGCCGAACTGTTTGACCACAGTGTTGGGTACATGCTCCAGGAGGATGCCCGGCGTTTCGAAGGCTCCGATGATGGTACCCAGCTAGAGGAAGGCAGTAACATGAGCCCAGAGAGAGGGGGGCCCCAAGAAGGACAGCAATCTGGCAGTCATGATCCCCCAGCTGCAACATACTGCCAGCTTTGCTCCAGTGATGAGGAGGGAGGGGATGACTCCACGTGGGTGCCTGATAGGAGAGAGGAGGAGGAGGCACATCACCAATGAGGCAGGATGCCCTCCAGTGGCCAGCTTGAGGGCAGCACACCGACAGCATCACACCGCAGAGCTCCGCATGTGCAGGGCGCTGCTGTCTCTGCGGGTTATTCCAAAAGTTCTTTGGTGTTGGCCTTTTTTTAGATGAGTGCATCAGATCCCATCGCTGCTATTTGCATTCTCCACCGCTCCTTCTTTGACCTTCTTTGACTGACCGAAGCCTCAGCAACACGTTGTCCAGAAACAGGAGTTTGTAACCTCCCAGTCTCTGGGAACGCGTTGCACAGACCTTTCTGCAAGGCCTCCCGAAGATGTTTCATCCTCTGCTCCCTCTGCGATGGCAAGATAAGGTCCGCAACCTTACCCTTGTAACGTGGATCAAGGAGGGTTGCCAGCCAGTATTGGTCCTTCTCCTTGATACCACGAATACGAGGATCCTTACGCAGGCTTTGCAGGATCAGGGAGGCCATGCAGCGTAGGTTTGCTGAGGCATTCAGTCCGGAGTCCTCTGGGTCACTAAGGACGACAACGTCCGCAGCCACCTCCTCCCAGCCACGTACAAGTCCATGTGTTTCTTGGGACTGATCCCTTAAAGACTGCTGCTGATGCTGAGTGCCAGGCTCCACCTCCATACTGACACAATCTTCCTCCTCCTCCTTGTCCTCTTCCTGTGTGATCGGCGGGCACGCAGGAACACTGTCTGGATAAAGGGGGCCTTGAGAGCTAAGGAAGTCCTCCTCTTCCTGCCTCTGTTCTGCCTAAAGTGCCCTGTCCATTATTCCACGCAGCGTGTGCTCCAACAGGTGGACAAGGGGGACAGTGTCACTGATGCATGCACTGTCACTGCTCACCATCCTCGTGGCCTCCTCGAATGGTGACAGGACAGTGCATGCATCCCTGATCATGGCCCACTGGCGTGGGGAAAAAAAACCAAGCTCCCCTGACCCTGTCCTGGTGCCATAGTCGCACAGGTACTCATTGATGGCCCTCTGCTGCGTGTGCAGCCGCTGCAGCATGGCCAACGTTGAGTTCCACCTGGTGGGCATGTCACAGATTAGGCGGTTCTTGGGCAGGTTAAACTCCTTTTGGAGGTCCGTCAGCCGAGCACTGGCATTATATGACCGGCGGAAATGCACACAGACTTTCCTGGCCTGCCTCAGGACATCCTGTAAGCCCGGGTACCTGCCCAAGAACCGCTGCACCACCAAGTTAAGGACGTGAGCCAAACAGGGCACATGGGTCATTTGTCCCTGTCGGAGGGCAGAGAGGAGGTTGGCGCCATTGTCGCAAACCACCATTCCTGCCTTAAGTTGGCGTGGCGTCAACCACCTTTGAACCTGCCCCTGCAGAGCTGACAGAACCTCTGCCCCAGTGTGGCTCCTGTCCCCCAAGCACACCAGCTCAAGCACCGCATGGCATCTTTTGGCCTGTGTACTTGCGTAGCCCCTTGAACGACTACGGAGCACCGCTGGTTCCGAGGAAGAGGCCATGGAGGAAGAAGAAGAGGAGGGGGTGGAGGAGAGAGGTGTGTCACAATCAGTATTTTGGAGGCATGGTGGCGGAACAACCTCCAACACTACTGCACCTTGTCCTGCATCCTTCCCAGCTGCCAGCAGAGTCACCCAATGTGCCGTGAAACTTAGGTAACGTCCCTGTCCATGCCTGCTGGACCATGAGTCAGCGGTAATATGCACCTTACCGCTGACCGCCCTGTCCAGCGAGGCATGGATATTGCCTTCCACATGCCGGTAGAGAGCCGGAATCGCCTTCCGTGAGAAAAAGTGGCGTTTGGGTACCTGCCACTGAGGAACCGCACATTCCACAAACTCACGGAAGGGGGCAGAGTCTACCAACTGAAAAGGCAGCAGTTGAAGTGCTAGCAATTTTGCCAAGCTAGCATTCAACCGCTGGGCATGTGGATGGCTGGGAGCAAACTTCTTTCGGCGGTGCAGCAGCTGGGGCAGGGAAATTTGCCTGGTACAATCTGACGTCGGTGTACCAAAAGCAGATTGCCCACAAGTACTTGGCTGTGACACACCTAATTCTACACCTTCATTCCTCTCACTGCAGGTCTCAGAGAGGACTGGAGGTCTAGTGGGGTTGGAAATCTCAGCTGATGAGGAGCAAGGAGAGATCCTCTTTGTTCTTTGGTGTGGGTCTTTTAGATACGCTTGCCAACGAACTGCATGGCAGGTCAACATATGTCTGGTCAAGCATGTGGTACCCAAGCGGGAGATGTTTTGGCCACGTGAGATACGCTTGAGACATATGTTGCAAATAGCAGCGGTGCGATCTGATGCACTCGTCTCAAAAAAGGCCCACACCAAAGAACTTTTTGAATAACGCGCAGAGACTGCAGCGCCCTGCACATGTGGAGCTTTGGGGTGTGATGCAGTCAATGTGCTGCCCTTAGGCTGGCCCCTGGAGGGCATCCTGCCTCGTTGGTGATGTGCCGCCTCCTCCTCCTCCTCCTCCTCCTCCTCTCTCCTATCAGGCACCCACGTTGAGTCAGTGACCTCATCATCCCCTCCCTCCTCATCACTGGAGCAAACCTGGCAGTATGCTGCAGCAGGGGGAGCATGACTGCCAGATTGCTGTCCTTCTTGGGCACCCCCTCTGTCCGTGCTCATGTTACTGCCTTCATCGAGCTCAGTATCATCATCAGAGCCTTCCAAACGCTGGGCATCCTCCTGGAGCATGTACCCAACACTGTGGTCAAACAGTTCGAGGGAATCCTCATGAGGACATGGTGGAGCTAGGGAAGGAGTCACTGATGACATTGAGCTGAGGGAAGAGGCCGCAGCTTTGCCAGACAAAGCACCCTGGGCATGGGTGAGAGAGGATGAGGAGGATGAGGACAGCTTGGTCATCCACTCGACCAAGTCTTCCGCATGTTGCAGCTCAACACGGCCAGCTCCTGAAAAAAAGGCCAAGCGTGTCCCATGGCCACGTGCTGATGAGGATGCACCGTCTCCACGACCAGCACTAGACACAGAGCCTGCTTGCCCTCTCTTATTGGCTTGTGACTGTCTGCCTCTCCTTCTTGGCCTTCCAGACATACTAATGGCCTGTAGCTGCACTAAGCTGGGATAGAACACCAGTAATTTTCTTCAGGTAGCTTTATATACTGTAACCAGACAAGCCTGCCTGTCAGTAGGAAGATAACAGGAACGGATCTAGCTGAACACTGTGAGCAGGACGCACTGTACTAAATGTAAATAGTCTAGCTGCCTGACCGTGGTACTAATAGGATCAAATAGAACACCAGTAATTTTCTTCAGGTAGCTTTATATACTGTAACCAGACAAGCCTGCCTGTCAGTAGGAAGATAACAGGAACAGATCTAGCTGAACACTGTGAGCAGGACGCACTGTACTAAATGTAAATAGTCTAGCTGCCTGACCGTGGTACTAATAGGATCAAATAGAACACCAGTAATTTTCTTCAGGTAGCTTTATATACTGTAACCAGACAAGCCTGCCTGTCAGTAGGAAGATAACAGGAACGGATCTAGCTGAACACTGTGAGCAGGACGCACTGTACTAAATGTAAATAGTCTAGCTGCCTGACAGTGGTACTAATAGGATCAAATAGAACACCAGTAATTTTCTTCAGGTAGCTTTATATACTGTAACCAGACAAGCCTGCCTGTCAGTAGGAAGATAACAGGAACGGATCTAGCTGAACACTGTGAGCAGGACGCACTGTACTAAATGTAAATAGTCTAGCTGCCTGACCGTGGTACTAATAGGATCAAATAGAACACCAGTAATTTTCTTCAGGTAGCTTTATATACTGTAACCAGACAAGCCTGCCTGTCAGTAGGAAGATAACAGGAACGGATCTAGCTGAACACTGTGAGCAGGACGCACTGTACTAAATGTAAATAGTCTAGCTGCCTGACCGTGGTACTAATAGGATCAAATAGAACACCAGTAATTTTCTTCAGGTAGCTTTATATACTGTAACCAGACAAGCCTGCCTGTCAGTAGGAAGATAACAGGAACGGATCTAGCTGAACACTGTGAGCAGGACGCACTGTACTAAATGTAAATAGTCTAGCTGCCTGACCGTGGTACTAATAGGATCAAATAGAACACCAGTAATTTTCTTCAGGTAGCTTTATATACTGTAACCAGACAAGCCTGCCTGTCAGTAGGAAGATAACAGGAACGGATCTAGCTGAACACTGTGAGCAGGACGCACTGTACTAAATGTAAATAGTCTAGCTGCCTGACCGTGGTACTAATAGGATCAAATAGAACACCAGTAATTTTCTTCAGGTAGCTTTATATACTGTAACCAGACAAGCCTGCCTGTCAGTAGGAAGATAACAGGAACGGATCTAGCTGAACACTGTGAGCAGGACGCACTGTACTAAATGTAAATAGTCTAGCTGCCTGACCGTGGTACTAATAGGATCAAATAGAACACCAGTAATTTTCTTCAGGTAGCTTTATATACTGTAACCAGACAAGCCTGCCTGTCAGTAGGAAGATAACAGGAACGGATCTAGCTGAACACTGTGAGCAGGACGCACTGCACTAAATGTAAATAGTCTAGAAGATAACAGGAACGGATCTAGCTGAACACTGTGAGCAGGACGCACTGCACTAAATGTAAATAGTCTAGAAGATAACAGGAACGGATCTAGCTAAACTGAATACAGTGTATATATATATTTGCAACACCTGGGATGCATATATATACACAATACACTGTAAGTGCAGCTAACTGACTGACTGTTCTGCCTAATCTATCTAACTCAAATCAAATGACACTGTCTGTCTCTCTCTCTCTCTCTCAATGAACGCCGGAACACACACTACACAGGGCTGCCGTGCAGGCGGCCTTATATAGTGTGGGGCGTGTACCAAATCCCCTGAGCCATAATTGGCCAAAGCCTCCTTGGCTTTGGCCAATTATGGCTCTCTGTTCAGGCGGCGCTGTGATTGGCCAAGCATGCGGGTCATAGTGCATGCTTGGCCAATCATCAGCAAGCAATGCACTGCGATGCCGCAGTGAATTATGGGCCGTGACGCGCCACACGAATTTGGCGCGAACGGCCCATATCGTTCGCAATTCGGCGAACGGGCGAACAGCCGATGTTCGAGTCGAACATGGGTTTGACTCGAACACGAAGCTCATCTCTACTCTTTACCTATTTTTCACCTATGTAGAGGATTCTGTATATTAATATATGTCTCATTATCCTATTTTATATAACTTTTATATATGGCAGCGATACCCCTCACATATGAGAACCCCCCGGTTTGAAACTAGCAGCAGTTTGTCATTCTATTGAAGTATCTATGTCGGATTGGTGTGCTACAGCCTGGTAAGATGTACAAATCTTGATTGTTTACATATATTTGGTTGAAGTGTCCAGTACCTAAACCTACATGTATGCATTTAAATGCTCTGTACCAATCTTTACTCTGTTAATGGAATTTTAAAAAAAATTAAAAATTCATTAGATGTTTTTTATACATGTTCAAATGTATGTATTGATTTTTGTCTATTTTCCCATCATTTAGAGTCCACCACAATCATTGCCTTTAAACTCCTGAAGAAGCTCGTATTAGAGCGAAACATGTCGAGCGGCAGATTGTCTTGGCACCTTTAAGTAGTTGCTTTTTGTTGCACTGTCTAAATGTGGAAAAAAAATTTTGGGTGACATTGTTTATGTCGTATTGTTCTTACAAACATGTCTCACTCTTCAAGTGAGGCATGGATATTTTAACTGTGATTTAATAAAAATACTAATTTTACTCAATATGATTGTACAGAATCTTTGAATATACTGTCTATTAAATAGCACCTTAAAAGTCCCTGGGGAAGATCTTTTCCCCTCCCCCCCTTCTTTAGGCAAAACAGCCTTTAGTTTCTGTTTATTATTTAATCATGGGATGTGGTGCTTTCAGTTGACTACCTCTGTCCTCCCTATACTTTATCCTATTTTATAGTCATTATGCATCTGACTCCTGATGATTGGTTGAAAGCCAAGAAACGCGTTGAGTTACCAACTTATGGATGCCCAAACAAATTCGTATATTTTATGATAATTCTTTTTGTATTGATCTTGTACCAGTTGTATCAATTATGTTTACTGTTTGATCGTTTGTATCGGCTTTATCATGTCCAATGATTAATTATATTAAGTAATCTTATATGAATATTATTATGTAAATCCTGATGATTACGCTATTCAGTTTTTAAGTATTGTTTATTTATATAGTTTCAACATCATGGATCATAGATTAAATATTGGTTTAGATTAATTTAATTTGATTTTGATCAATAAGCTTATATCAACCCTTTGACATGCCTCATGCAAAGTCCCGTTCCATTTCCTGCCTTTTGTTCCCACTATACATTCAGTCCTCTCTGAGACCTGCACTGAGAGGAATGAAGGTGTAGAATTAGATGTTTCACAGCCAAGTACCTGGGGGCAATCTGCTATCGACACACCAATGTCAGATTGTACCAGGCAAATTTCCCTGCCCCAGCTGCTGCACCGCCGAAAGAAGTTCGCTCCCAGCCATCCACATGCCAAGTGGTTGAATGCTAGCTTGGCTAAATTGCTAGCACTTCAACTGCTGCCTTTTCAGTTAGTAGACCCTGCCCCTTCCGTGAGTTTGTGGAATGTGCGGTTCCTTAGTGACAGGTTCCCAAACGCCACTTTTTCTCACGGAAGGTGATTCTGGCTCTCTACCAGCATGTGAAAGGCAATGTCTTGGCCTTCCTGGACAGGGCGGTCAGCGGTAAGGTGCATATTACCGCTGACTCATGGTCCAGCAGGCATGGACAGGGACATTACCTATCTTTCACCGCGCACTGGGTGACTCTTCTGGCAGCTGGGAAGGATGCAGGACAGGGTGCAGTAGTGCTGGAGATTGTTCTGCCACCACGCCTCCAAAATTCTACTAGTGGTGATTTTGCCACACCTCTCTCCTCCACCCCCTCCTCTTCTTCTTCCTCCATGGCCTCTTCCTGTGCTGATTTGTCCTCGGAACCAGCGGTGCTCTGTAGGCATTCAAGGGGCTATGAAAGCACGCAGGCAAAAAGATGCTCGTGTGCTTGGGGGACAGGAGCCACACTGGGGCAGAGATTCTGTCAGCTCTGCAGGGGCAGGTTCAGAGGTGGTTGACACCACGCCAGCTTAAGGCAGGTATGGTGGTTTGCGACAATGGCACCAACCTCCTCTCCGCCCTCTGACAGGGACGACTGACCCATGTGCCCTGTTTGGCTTACGTCCTTAACTTGGTGGTGCAGCGGTTCTTGGGCAGGTACCTGGGCTTACAGGATGTCCTGAGGCAGACCAGGAAAGTCTGTGTGCATTTCCACAGGTCATATAATGCCAATGCTCGGCTGGCTGACCTCCAAAAGGAATTTAACCTGCCCAAGAACCGCCTAACCTGTAACATGCCCACCAGGTGGAACTCAACGTTGGCTAGGCTGCAGCGGCTGCACACGCAGCAGAGGGCCATCAATGAGTACCTATGGGACTATGGCACCAGGACAGGGTCAGGGGAGCTTGATTTTTTCCCCACGCCAGTGGGCTATGATCAGGGATGCATGCACTGTCCTGTCACTATTTGAGGAGGCCACAAGGATGGTGAGCAGTGACAGTGCATGCATCAGTGACACTGTACCTCTTGTCCACCTGTTGGAGCACACGCTGCATGGAATAATGGACAGGGCACTTGAGGCAGAACAAAGGGAGGAAGAGGAGGACTTCCTTACCTCTCAAGGCCACCTTTATCCAGACAGTGTTTCTGCGTGCCCGCCGATCACACAGGAAGAGGAGGAAGATTGTGTCAGCATGGAGGTGGAGCCTAGCACTTAGCATCAGCAGCAGTCTTCAAGGGATCATTTACAGTCCCAAGAAACCCATGGACTTGTACGTGGCTGGGAGGAGCTGCGGATCATGTCATCCTTAGTGACCCAGAGGACTCCGGACCGAATGCCTCAGAAAACCTTCGCTGCATGGTCTCCCTGATACTGCAAAGCCTGCGGAAGGATCCTCGTATTCGTGGTATCAAGGAGAAGGATCAATACTGGCTGGCAACCCTCCTTGATCCACGTTACAAGGGTAAGGTTGCTGACCTTATCTTGCCATCGCAGAGGGAGCAGAGGATGAAACATCTTCGGGAGGCCTTGCAGAAAGGTCTGTGCAACGCGTTCCCAGAGAATGGGAGGCTACAAACTCCTCTTCCTAGACAACGTGTTGCTGAGGCTTCGGTCAGTCAAAGAAGGAGCGGTGGAGAAGGTGGCCGTCTGACCGATGCGTTCAGACAATTTTTTAGTCCGCAGCCTCAAGGTATGATCGGTTCCAGCAACCATCGCCAGCGTCTGTTTTACATGGTGCAGGAATACCTAGGGGCAAGATCTGACTTGGACACCTTTCCCACCGAAAATCCTCTGGGTTAATGGGTCTTGATGATGGATCACTGGCCAGAGCTTGCACAGTATGCAATTGAGCTACTGGCCTGTCCTTCATCCAGCGTTCTTTCAGAATGCACATTCAGTGCTGCTGGAGGCTTTGTAACCGATCACAGGGTGCACCTGTCCACCGACTCGGACGATCGACTTACCTTCATAAAAATGAATCAGTCTTCAATCACCACCAGCTACCAGGCACCTGATGCTGATGTAACCGAATATTTTTTTTTGAAATGTCAGATCCCTTCAAGACTGCCTATGCTGATGCTGAGTGACTATCCTGTTATGCTGAGTGATTATCCTCTTCCTCCTCAATGATCATGCTGATAGCTTGTAAGAACATTTTTGGTTCTGGGCGCCGCCACCAGTGGCTAAGGCCCAATTTTTCTGCCCCTGTTTAACACGGGTGTGTATTTACAATTTTTGATGCAATAATTTGCAGCAGGGCTCGTTCCTGCGCTCCAACTAGAGTATCTGTGAGGGGTTGCAGTGTTGTGGCACCAGCACCAGTGCCCAAGGCCCAATTTTTCAGCCCCTGTTTAACAGGGGCGTGTAATTACAATTTTTAATGCAATACTTTGCAGCAGGGCTCATTCCTGCGCTCCAGCTAGAGTATCTGTTAGGGGTTGCAGTGTTGTGGCACCAGCACTAGTGCTCAAGGCCCAATTTTTCTGCCCCTGTTCAACAGGAACATGTAATTACAATTCTTGATCTAATATTTCACAGCAGGGCCCATTCCTGTGCCCACCAAGAGTAACTGTGAGGGCTCACAGTGTTGTGGCAACACCACCATCACCACCACCAAAGGCCCAATTTTTCTGCCCCTGTTCAACAGGTGCATGTAATTACAATTCTTGATATAATATTTCACAGCAGGGCCCGTTCCAGCGCCCACAAAGAGTAACTGTGAGGACTTACAGTGTTGTGGCACCACCACCACCACCACCTCCACCAAAGGCCCAATTTTTCTGCCCCTGTTCAACACTGGAATGTAATTACAATTATTGATCTAATATTTTACAGCAGGGCCCGTTCCTGCGCCCACCAAGAGTAACTGTGAGGGCTTACAGTGTTGTGGCAACACCAACACCTAAGGTCCCAATTTCTGCAGAGTATATAGGGCAGGCCCCTACTTTCAAACATCCAACTTACAAACGACTCCTACATGCAAACGGAAGGAGACAACAGGAAGTGAGATGAAATCTACCCCTAGGAAGGGAAATTCTCTCCTGTAAGAGTTAATATGGGAAAAACGTGTCTCCTCTCCACTGATGCTTTATCACCAATCCTTGTTTCACTAAAAACCCCAAATTTTCAAAAAACATTTGTCATTGGGACAAAAAGTGAGGTGAAATCTTCTGAAGAGGTGCACAGACAGCAAACAAATGTTATAGGGGTGATAACCCTTCCCTATGTTTTCCAAAAAGCTTAAAAATAGATTTTTTGGCTGGAGCTACACTTTAAAAATGTACTAGTTCAAAATTACAAACAGATTCTACTTAACAACAAACCTACAGTCCCTGTCTTGTTTGCACCGCCTGTATACTGCTGTTCAGAGTATATAGGGCCTGGGGTCCCTACGCCTTTCCTTTTTTTAATTTGGGTGCGGGGTTCCCCTTAATATCCATACAAGACCCAAAGGGCTTGGTAATGGACTGGGGGTACCCATGCCATTTGTCAAACTGATTTTCATCCATATTGTCGGGACCCAACATTACATTAAAGCCGCAAGCAGTTTTAAATGACTTGTATTCCTTTAAAAACGTCATTTTGTGCAGGGACTGTTCTAAGCATAGGAAACACGCGCCACTTTAGAGGCATACTATAGAAACCCCCCAGGTACGATATTTAAAGGAATATTTTACTTTTTTTCACTTTAAGCATCATTAAAATCACTGCTTCCGAAAAAACGTCCGTTTTTAAAACTTTTTTTTGCATTGATACATGTCCCCTGGGGCAGAACCCGGGTCCCCAAACCCTTTTTAGGGCAATAACTTGCATATTAGCCTTTAAAATTAGCACTTTTGATTTTGAACGTTCGAGTCCCATAGACTTTAATGGGGTTCTAAAGTTTGCGCAAACTTTTGGTCCGTTCGCAGGTTCTGGTGCAAACCGAACCGGGGGGTGTTCGGCTCATCCCTAGTCGGGATGCGTGTGCACCCAGAGGAAGGATTTCACTCTTGGCAAAATTTATTCTCAGGCCAGAGCACTTGCGTAAGGAGTTGAAAATATTTTGTATGGCAGGAATATCTGTTTGGGGGAAAGTCGTGAATAACAAGACGTCGTCCACAAACAGGGCGGCTCGCAATTCCTCATGCCCAAGAGGGATTCCTTGAATGGGGGCTGTGGTGTTAAGGTATCATGAAAGGGGCTCAATGGCCAGGTTGAACAACAGGGGAGAGAGGGGGCATCCCTGTCTTGTCCCCTTGTGCAGTCTTATGGGGTTAGATTGTATTCCTGATGCTATTACTGTGGCTGACGGGGATGAATACAAGTTATGTATGAAATGGTAAAAGGGGCCTGATATACCAAACTTTTGCATTACTAGGGATAGCCATTGAAAACTAACATTGTCAAAGGCCTTTTTGGCATCTAAAGTTATAATTGCTACATCTTCTAAGGGGTGTTGTTTTGCATACTCTAAAGCGGCTAAGACCTTTCTTAGGTTGGAAGCAGCTAATCTGCCCTTGGTGAACCCTGACTGCGTGTGGTGGATAAGAGACGGCATAATGTTTTCCAAACGGGTAGCTATTATCTTGGATAGTATTTTGGAGCCAATGTTTAGCACTGATGTTGGGCGGTACGACCCTGGGTTCTGTGGGTCCTTATCGTTTTTTGCAATCAGTTTTATGTTTGTTTGATGGCCTGTCAGAAGGTCTGGGCCCCCGCCCCATATCGAATTGTATACCGATAGGAGAGAGGGGGTGATTGAGTCTCTGAGCAATTAAAAAAATTCGGGAGTGTAGCCATCGGGGGCCTGGGGCCTTACCGTTCCAGAGGCCACTGATGGAGGCCTTGATTTCCTCTGCAGTAACAGGGACATTCAAAGTTTTTAGCAGGTCTGGTGCAATCTGGGGAAGCGGCGTAGCATCTAACCAGTTTGCCACTTACATAGGATTCATTGATTCAGGGGCATAGAGGTTGGAATAAAATGATTTCAGAGTTTTATTTATTTCCTTGGGCAATGTGGAAAGAGTGCCATCAGGATGGCGTAGGGCGTTGATATGGGTTGGAAGGAAGGTACCTTTGATGAGCCTAGCCAGTAGCTTCCCTGCTTTATTTCCATATTTGTGGTATTGTAATTGAGTATGGGACATTTTCATATGTTCTAGATTGTGTGCCCAGGAGTCAAAAAAGTCCTTAGCTTCCTGCCATAACTTGTGGTTTTCTGGGGTGTTTCGGTCGTTTAGTCTCTGTTGCGCTGCTGTTTTGTTTGTCACTGGCCTCCAAAAAATTTATTTAGGTGGATTTCCTATGGGCCGATGCGAAGGATATAATCCTTCCCCTGAGGAACGCTTTCCCTGCCTACCAGAATAGATTTGAGTTATCCTCATGTGAGCTATTGTTGTGTGAGTATTCCAACCAAACCTCACGTAGCATTGTTTTGAAACTGGCATTTTGGGCCAAGTGAGCCGGAAACCGCCATTGTCTGTATTCTGGGCAGGTCTGGAGAGCTATGGTAATTGAGATAGGGGAGTGATCTGAAATTGTCATGTCATGTATAGAAGAGTCCCTAACCCTGTCCAAAAGGGATGGGGTGCAGAGGAAGTAGTCAAGTCTGGCAAGGGAGTCATGGGCTAGGGAGAAGAAAGTGAATTCCTTATCTAGGGGATGTTGTAGTCTCCATGTATCTATCAGTTGAAGAGCGTTTACCATGTGGAAGAAGTGGGTAAACTGGTCACGTGTTAATGGTCTTGATCTGTAGTGTGGGCTAGATTTATCTTCACTGTTGTGTAAGACTGAGTTGAAGTTACCTCCTATAAGGTGTGGTATGATGGCCTCTTTTGCTAGTTGGGATGTTACTGTAAATAGGTGAAAAAAGACTTGTCCGGGGAATTGGGTGCATATATATTAGTTATCCTCACCTCTCTCGATTGGAATTTTAGGTGGACTGATACTAACCTGCCTTCCTCGTCTTTGTCAACTGAGACTAAGTCGTATGCTAGTTGTTTGTGTAGGAGTACTGTATAAGTGTACCCGCCTTGTGTACTTTGGAAGCTAAGCCTAACACCCTTCCTACCCAAAGCTTTTGCATTCTAGAGAAATCACTTTCCGACAAGTGAGTCTCCTATAGCAGAGCTATGTCCGACTTGTCTGAGGATCTTCATTCCTTTAGGGCAGCACTCCTTTGACTTTCTCCAAGGTTAAAGGCTCCTGAGGAGCAAAGACTGGTAGGAGAGAGTACTCTCATCACCCACGTGTGTGAGGTATCGATCAGATGCTAACTTCAGCAAGGTTCTTGCTGATCACTTAGAGAAGTGGGCTTTGGGGAGGTCCTTCCTGGGGCTCCTTTGCTCTCTGTGCATTGGAATTCTTTGCATTTACGTGACACTTCGGTGGAGTAATCCGCGAAGATGAGGAGCTTGTGGCCCTCCACCACGACTGATCTAGCTTTCCAAAAGCTTTGTGGAATGTCCGTGCGATCGGCATAGTTAAGATATTTTGCTATAATTGGTCTTGGGTGCATGCGATCATTTGCAGGGACCCCGATCCAATGGGCCCATTCCACGGTTCATCTGTGGTTTTTTTCTGAGCTCCTTTCTCAGCTGCAATATGCCTGTGGATACTGCTCTGTCCATTGTGGCCATTATAGTGGGAGAGAGAAGAGCAGCTACAGCCTGAGCAATCTTTTCATGCGAGCTGTGTGACACCCTGGTTCCCAGACCACTTTCCTCCATGTCCTCACAGGAGAGTTCTTGTGTGCAGGGAATACCTGTTCACCGAGATTGGTGCGTGCTCTGTGATGGAGATGAGGGATGTGCTGTGATGGCAGTGGCCATTTTAGAGTTCCCTGAGGGAGAAGGAGATGTGTCCCTTGATCGTGAGCTGGAGCGGGATCACGGCTGTGTAAGGTACCGCCCCATGCACGGTGCTGCTGGGCAATCGTGCAGGGGCTTTTTCGGGGTGTGAGGGCTGCTTCAAAGATTTTGTATGCCGATTACCCTGCGGGATGAGCGGAGTCACCGGTCTCCCTGTCCCTCACATACAGCGCCAGAACCAGAAGTGAGGCCTGTTCTGAGTGGAACCTGTCCTGTTAAACTGCTGTATGGTCCTGACCACTGTGCTGCAGCTCAGTTTCAGGGTCTTGGCAATCTTCTTATAGCCTAGGCCATATATAAGTGCAGCAGGTTCACTGGTATTTTGCTGTCTGATCTGCAGCTGTACCTGGGACCTTAAATCCGGATCCTGCTTATTCCTGTGTTTGACCCGGCTTGCCTCTGACTCTGTTGTACCTCTCTTAACCTAAGGCCTTGAACAGGGCTTCAACTGACCCTCTGGCTGTGTCATCTGTGGGGAGATTAAACACCCAAGACTGGGGATCCCTCTGCAACCATGTAATAATCAGGCTGATCCGCTATGCTTCAGAACCAGAAAAGTGTGGCTTAAAGCGGAGTTCCACCCAAAAGTGGAACTTCTGCTCATTTGTCCCCCCCCACATTTGGCACCTTTCGGGGGGGGGGAGCAGATACCTGTCTTTGACAGGTATCCACTCCCCACTCCAGGGAGTCCAGGCCATGGCGAATTACGTCACAGCTCGGCTCCCTCCTCCTTTCCCTGCCACCGGGCCAGTAGGAGAGTGCAGTGGTGCCTTGTGCATGTGCAGTAGGGACCCGGCTGGAAGCCGTAATGCTACACTGCCGGGTTCCCTTACCCGCAATGGCAGCGGCAGCACCCAACAGCTAATGGAAACATCAGCTGCAGTGCCGACATTGCTGGGCTCCAAGACAGGTAAGGTGGTCAGACACTATAGCCGGCTACTGTGTTCTTCACCTATAGCAGCCCCCTTTCCCATAAGGCAAGCAGGCCTACCGGTACTCGGTTGCCCCCAGGACTTATACACAATGCTATAGTGCCTGGCCACAACACCAGGGCAGGTGCAAACTGAGCAAAGCAAACAGATACTTGCGGTTAGCAGACAGGTAGCGTGGTTCTATGACAGTCCAGGTAAAAGGCAGGCTGAGTTCAGGGAATAGTCCAAAATCCGGTCCAAAGTCATACACAGGGAAATCCAATCTAGCAGAGCAGGGCAGACAGACAGGGGGCTTGATCAGGAGCAACACATGTATCACTGTCTAACACAAGCATCCAAATGAGGGTTTAGCTGGCTTATAAGAGATTTTAGTTTCCACCCAGAGACTGACCACATCAATCAGCTTCCAGGTGGACCAAGAATGGGAGAATGCCATAACCAAAACCCGGATGCTGGAATGAGGAGCAGGAGCACTAGACGCCCCAGACAAGGACACTGAAATGTAAAAAAACAGTGAGGGGGATCCATCATTTAGTGAGGGGGGTGAAATGCATTGTGATTGACAAGGGTTTACACCACTGGATGTCACTATTGATGAATTCACACCCCTCTTTGCAAGGTCCCCCATGTTGAAAGGCACATTGCCTGGTACAGTACAAAAAAAGGGGTACATGATTCCTGCTGTGCAGCATAGCACAGGACATTCTCCCCTCTGCTATCTCATCTTCACCTGGGAAAGGGCTTCTTCCTGTCAACAAACACAGGGGGAGTATGGAGGGTTTGATGGGGGTGTATGTTCAAGAGATGAGTGCCAAAGATATGACAGTGGGCACTATGTGCAGGAGAGGCCTGCTGAGGGTTTAAAAATAGGTAGTATGTACAGTAGAGGAGTGCGGTCAATATGACAGTGGAGAGTATATACAGGAGTGGAGTGTGGAGGGTATGATGGGGATGATATGTGCAGGAGAAGAATGTGGAGGGTATAAAGGGGGCAGTATGTGCAGGAGAGGTGGGTGGAGGGTATAAAGGGGGCAGTATGTGTAGGAGAGGAATGCGGATAGTATGATGGAGCAGTATTTGCAGGAGAGGAATGTGGATGGTCTGATGGAGGTGGTATGTACAGGAAAGGAATGTGGAGGGTATGATGGGGACAGTATGTGCAGAAGAAGAGTGCCCAGGGTATAACAAATGACAATATATACAGGAGAGGAGTGTGGAGGGTATGACAGCTGGCAGTGTTTGCAGGATAGCATACAGTATATGATATGAGGGGGATATGATAGATTTGCTGTAGGTGTTGTTAAAACTTGCAATAAGTATAGAACAAAATTTGTGTTTTTTCAAGGGGCAAAGCAATGTTCTTATCTGTCTGTGTTTTTTCAAAACAAAAATATTGTTTGCACACCTTATAATAAACCTGTTCTTCAGCTTACAGTAAATCCTCTAGTCAGGGTTTTTTCTGGAAAGATAAGTTTAAACTCTTTGTACATTTCATGAGAACATCACAAGAACTTTTCATCATCTTTACCATGCTATCCACCTGTAATCATAAGATGCCTTCACTTGAGTTGGGTTCACCTCTCAGAAAAACACTCATCCCATTAGTAAGTAAAGGTTCACCAAATAAAACTTTATTATTTTTATTAAACAATAGTTTTTGTTAAAATTAAGTCATTACAATAAAGACATGTTAAGATGTAAACACTAAGGTTGCTTTCAGCAAACAACAAAAATTTCCAACCTTAACAACATCTATATAACAACTTAACACATTTATATCCAGTCAACGTACTTATATAATTGTAGCGCTCTCCCCGACCTCCAGAGGCCTGGTGGTGACCCCCAGTGTCAGGGAGGGCTGACATTCCTCCTCAGGGTGCAGGTTACTAGGCATGGTGGGTGTTGTTTAAGTTGGAAAAAATGGGTGCCAGTCACTTTTAAAAATGAACAAAGAGGTTATTTTTGTCTTAACAGGAAATGTGAGAGAGAGAGATAGGGCACAGGGCACCCTTAGGCAAATGCAATAGAAAATATGCAGACTCCTTAGACAAAAATAGAGCCAGACAGACAGCAACACAGAAAAAAGGGGCCTTTAAGCTGAATTCAGCAATCTGTATTTCGTAGCAATTGTTGTCTCCTATAGCAACAAGCTTGGCTCCCAGCTACCCACTGGATTCCTCGAGCTTTACTCTCAGCTACCTGCTGTACTGCTTCAAGCGCTACTCACAGCTACCTACTGTACTTACTGCTTCAAGCTTTACTCACAGCTATCTGCTGTACTCCTTCAAGCTTTACTTACAGCTACCCACTGTACTTTTTGGATGAGTTTTCTCCTGAAGCTTTCCTAGCCACTTCACAGTCCCCGGCTGATCCTCTGGTACTCCTTCAAAACTCCATCCCTTTACACCTGCCTCTGGCAACAAGAGTGGGTGACCCTCTGGCAACTTCTTCTCCCATGCCTCCCAGCAAGGACCAGGCCCACACTTCTGCTTCTGTTCCACACACGCCCACCCATGCCGCAGCCCGGGTGGAAAAAACCCAGGTCATCTGACCTTCTCTGAATAAATACCCTCTCCCAGCATTCTCAACAGAACACCACCAACAAGAATGATGAGAGAAGGAGGTGTCCTGTAAGTTCATCCAGCCCTAATGCAGCCACCTCGTCCAAAGATAGGTAAGTTGAATATATTACGTTTTTGTTCTTGAATTCTGTGGAAATACATCCATCAAAATACTAGCATTATTTTTAGAATACTGGAAATAGAAGACACAGAAGACAGTGTGGCTTATTTATTAAATAAGTAGAGCATGCTCACTTTGTAACATTTTTTACTTAGCTTAGTATATGAGGGGAAGCTGTGCTGACTTCAACCACCCCATCGTTCGCAAGCTAAAGCCCATTTTTTTTTCCTTCCACATGGTTGAGTATTCTTTGCAAAGTGAATGTTCTCTACTATTTTAGTAAAAATCTCAATTGTCTTGGACAGCTGAGATGGAAGTGTTTCATTATATTAGTGTCAGCAGAAGAGTAATTGGGACCAGGATCATCCAGTAATGATGGGAAAGGCTGGGGGTCACTCCATTGTCTGGATCAATTATGATGATGGGTCCTTCTTCAGATGTGGTTTTTGGTAAAGAAGCACTGGTGTAAGGATAGACAGTGCTTCCTACAGTGCTTATTGAAAAAAGGTGTGTATTTGCACTGCTGATGTTCCTTCTGTTGACGAAACTTCCTCCACATGTCATTGTTTGTTCAGGGATATTTGAAATAAACAAAAAAACTGCCTGGATCAACCGAAACTAAACAATAAGGATACAGAGTAAGTTTAGCGAGTATGTAAATAACCTTCACCCATACAATACTCCTAGGATGCAGTTCTGGTAACCCTAAGACATACAAAAAAGACTAAGAGAATTTAGTTCTCTTAAGAGGGCCAAAACAGAACACTTATGGTTAGTACAAAACTAGCTTTATTAATACAAAGAATACCACAGCAAACTAAATTTAACAAAAATGAGGCACAGATAAATGCACATAGACTATTTAAAAAATGAGACAACGTTGTCACATTGTTAAAAACATAGGAAGCCGCGGCAACACATTCCAGACATGCACACCAGACACCAACATAACCCCTAGCATACACTAGTTAGAAAAAAAGGCTAATTGGATTTAGAAAAGGCCTGGAGATTCCTAGTCTGTACAGTTCACAGTATATGAGCTCCAAATGTTTAAGTCCATTAAATATGAGCCCTATAGGTTAGGTACTGGTTAACAGGTGGGTGACTTGAGTGTACTGGTCCTGTTTGCATGAGCGTAACCATACAGCGAGGTCTTTTTGGTCAGAACACAGATCGTCAGCATAGGTGGATATTCAGGCAATGTAGCAGATGTAACAAATAGCTTGACTACGGATGTTCATAAACAACGGATAAGAGAGGCAAGAGAGGCAAGCACAGCAATGAACTATTCAAATTAAATGTCAGTAGGGGGAGTGCTGTAATGAGTTAAGCAGGCATCCATATAATGGCTTCTAATTAGGATGTGGATACTCTCACCAACTGTATAGGGTCCACCGTCTTCCTGCAGCGCAACTCTACCCCTGAGTGGATGGATGGATAATGGCTAAGAACCCCGCTCCGCATTAGCCAGCAACAATAATATTCGACCGGGATATTCAACCAGAGAGGGAAACCCCTCAAGGAGTGTTTGCTGCCTCCATATGTTTTGATGTAGATCCGGAAAGAAAAAACAAGCTGTCAACAGTTTGTTCCGTGCTGACACTCAAGTCAAGGAGCGCGCGGCTTCCAGAGATGTGCTGACAGTACACACCGTTGACGCGTTTCACCAGCCAATAGACGCTGGTTTCTTCAGAGCAGGGAGGAGTCTGGGAAGTAAGTTTAAATAGGCAATTTAAGGTGTAATTCCTAACAAATACCACTAGATGTCATCCGAAACACTTCTCACTTCAAACATTCAGCAAAGATACTCGGAAAGTGCACTGGCTTATTAAAATCAGAGGAAAGAGATTGTAAATAACGGCAGAGGTGGAGAAAAAATCAAACAGTTTCATTAAGGGTCTTGCTGTTAATAAGGCAAAAATAAGGGATATAAACAATAATAATATGTCAATATTTCAAACAGCAAGATTTTTATACACCGCAAGAATGCACATATAATAGACAGATAAGGGAAGAATAGGACCCGATAGAAGAACAATAAATTAGCCCAGTTATCACTTTTGCAAAAAAGGCTGTAAACTAAATTCGGTTTTAACCCTTTAGGTACTAGAGATTCCAAATAGTACGTTCACATCTTCTCTTTCTGGAGAAGGATGGTGTCAAAATCTCCCCTTGTAGGGGGCATATTTAAAACATAGATGCCCTTTGCTAGCAGGCCTTTTTGATCACCATTATGGAATTTAGCAAAGTGAATGGGGATCAGACGATCATCGTCCCTTTTCTTAATACTACCGATGTGCTCGCCAATCCTAATGCGGAGTTGGCGTTTGGTCTTGCCTATGTAGATTTTATTGCAGGGGCAGGTAAGCAAATAGATAACCCGTGTAGTTGAACAGTTAATAAACTGTTTGATTTTATAAGTTTTACCTCCGCATGGATTGGTGAACACATCGGTTTGGTGTATATACTTACAAATGCTACAGTGTCCACAAGCGTGCATACCTGGGGGAGGTTTAGATCTAGTAAGCCAGTTCTCACTTGTGGTTCGCGTATATTTGGAATGGACTAGAAACATCAGCCAGATTACATACTCTTCTAGCAGTTAGTAGGGGTTTTGAACTAACAATAGTGGCAGTTAGCGGAGCAGATCTCACGATATGCCATTGTCTATTAAGGATCTGATAGACTTCAGTCCATTGGGAACCAAATCTGGTAATAATCCTAGGAAAATCCTGCTCAGGATTCAGCTGCTGTGTGGGTTTTTTTCTGTATGGGAAGGAGATCTTCGCGTTTCTTCTTGTTTTTAGCTTTTTTAAGGGAGTTGTGGGAGTAGCCTCTCTGTCTGAATCGCTGATACATATCACATGCTTCTTTTTGGAAGTGCTCCTCTTCAGAGCAGTTCCGCCTTATCCTCATGAACTGTCCTGTAGGTATCCCCTTAATAAGGGATTTAGGATGGTGGCTCTGTGCTAAAAGAAGAGTATTTGCTGCTGTCTTTTTGCAAAAGGTACTAGTAGTAATCCTGTCTCCTGATCTACTAATTTGCAGATCAAGAAATGAGAGTGTGTCAGCATGGTAGGAGCAGGTCAGTCGTATATTCCTATTGTTGTTATTTAATTGAGACATAAAGTCCACAAGTTGTTCAACTGACCCCACCCATACCATGAGGATGTCATCGATGTACCTCAGCCACATCCGACAGTGGCACATCGAGGACTTGTAAACAACCTCCTTCTCCCATAGGCCGATGTGGAGGCATGCATAGGAGGGAGCCCAAGGAGCACCCATGCTAGTACCTCTCACCTGTTGATAATATTTTCCAAAAAATTGAAAAAAATTGTTATTCAACATAAATTTGAGTAACTCAATAATAAATTCATTATGGGCACCCAAGAGAGGGAAATGATCGTCCAGAAAGGACTTGGTGGCAGTGATACCCCACTGGTGAGGAATCGATGTATAGAGACTTTCCACATCGATCACCACAAGTAGGGCATCAGTAGGAAGGGAAAACTTCAGAAGTTTGGACAATACATCTCTGCTATCACAAACAAATGATGGCAAAGTACTCACAAGCTCTTTAATCATTGAGTCTACATACTTGCCAGTTTTCTCCAATGGGCCATTAATGGTAGAAACAATTGGCCTACCTGGGGGGCAAGTTAGAGATTTATGTAATTTAGGTATTATATAAAAAGTTGGGATGGTGATATCCTCGGCTCTAAGAAAGAGGTACTCTTTCTTAGTATGGAGGCCTGCTTCCATACCCAGCTTGAGTTTGGTGTTCAAGATGTTAACCAAGGTGGGAAAGAGTTTCAGAGTTTCTTCCTCATAAAGTTTCTCACTTAATAAGACCACATTGCTCCCTTTGTCACTTCTTTTAATAACCAGATTGGGTGCCTCTTGTAGTTCACGTAGGGGTTTTTCTTTTCGGCATTGGTTAGGTTATTAGGGCCAATCCAGTCCCGATTTACTCGTCCCAGGTCCTGTTTGACCTGGTCTAAAAAGACTTGGAGCCATTTTAATAGATCTAATCCTGAGATTGGATTTTCTTCTAAGTGGATAGTTTATTTCCACATCAGAATCACTGCCTTCATTTTCATCCATTAGTGATATCAGACTATCAATAGCCTCCCTTTCAGCCTTATCTAAATTCGATTCTGAGATAATTTGGTTATCTGGGCCTCTAGAGTGCCATCATTTGAAAAGAGCTTTCCTCAAAAAGAGGCTAATGTCTTTGAAAACTTCAAACTCATTCATGGGAGAAGTGGGAGAGAAAGAAATTCCTAGGCCCAGATAACCAAATTATCTCAGAATCGAATTTAGATAAGGCTGAAAGGGAGGCTATTGATAGTCTGATATCACTAATGGATGAAAATGAAGGCAGTGATTCTGAAGTGGAAATAAACTATCCACTTAGAAGAAAATCCAATCTCAGGATTAGATCTATTAAAATGCCAACTTTATCTAAATACAAATGGCTCCAAGTCTTTTAGATCAGGTCAAACAGGACCTGGGACGAGTAAATTGGGACTGGATTGGCCCTAATAACCTAACCAATGCCGAAAGAAAATCCCCTACGTGAACTACAAGAGGAACCCAATCTGGTTATCAAAAGAAGTGACAAAGGGAGCAATGTGGTCTTATTAAGTGAGAAACTTTATGAGGAAGAAACTCTGAGGTTGCTTGGTGATAATTCTACTTATAAAAAACTCACTCAGTCTCCATTTCCCACCTTGGTTAACATCTTGAACTCCAAACTCAAGCTGGGTATGGAAGCAGGCCTCCTTACTAAGAAAGAGTACCTCTTTCTTAGAGCCGAGGATATCACCATCCCAACTTTTTATATAATACCCAAATTACATAAATCTCTAACACGCCCCCCAGGTAGGCCAATTGTTTCTGCCATTAATGGCCCCTTAGAGAAAACTGGTAATTATTTAGACTCAATGATTAAAGAGCTTGTGAGTACTTTGCCATCATTTGTTTGTGATAGAAGAGATGTATTGTCCAAACTTCTGAAGTTTTCCCTTCCTACTGATGCCCTACTTGTGTGGATCGATGTGGAAAGCCTCTATACATCGATTTCTCACCAGTGGGGTATCACTGCCACCAAGTCCTTTCTGGACGATCATTTCCCTCTTTTGGGTGCCCATAATGAATTTATTATTGAGTTACTCAAATTTATGTTGAATAACAATTTTTTTCAATTTTTGGGCAAATATTATCAACAGGTGAGAGGTACTAGCATGGGCACTCCTTGGGCTCCTTTCTATGCATGCCTCCACCTTGACCTCTGGGAGGAGGAGGCCGTTTACAAGTCCTCGATGTACCTCAGCCACTGTCGGATGTGGCTGAGGTACATCGATGACGTCCCCATGGTATGGGTGGGGTCAGTTGAACAACTTGTGGACTTTATGTCTCAATTAAATAACAACAATAGGAATATACGACTGACCTACTCCTACCATGCTGACACACTCTCATTTCTTGACCTGCAAAGTAGTAGATCAGGAGACAGGATTACTACTAGTACCTTTTGCAAAGAGACAGCAGCGAATACTCTTCTTCTAGCACAGAGCCACCATCCTAAATCCCTTATTAAGGGGATACCTACAGGACAGTTCCTGAGGATAAGGCGGAACTGCTCTGAAGAGGAGCAATTCCAAAAAGAAGCATGTGATATGTATCAGCGATTCAGACAGAGAGGCTACTCCCACAACTCCCTTAAAAAAGCTAAAAACAAGGCACTAATGAAGAAACGTGAAGATCTCCTTACCACACAGAAAAAACCCACACAGCAGCTGAATCCTGAGCAGGATTTTCCTAGGATTATACCAGATTTGGTTCCCAATGGACTGAAGTCTATCAGATCCTTAATAGACACTGGCATATCGTGAGATCTGCTCCACTAACTGCCAATATTGTTAGTCCAAAACCCCTACTAACTGCTAGAAGAGCATATAATCTGGCTGATGTTCTAGTCCATTCCAAATATACGCGAACCACAAGTGAGAACTGGCTTTTTGACTATTGTAATCTTCATGGTTGCCCATTTCCTTCACTGTGACAAAGCGCAGGAGCGCGAAACGTGTCGTCAAGGCAACACTAAACACAGCTTTTGGACCTGTCACCACGTCCCATTATCCATCTTTATTCAGGACTTTACATTTCCTGGCTATCAGTGGTAGCTCAGACAGCTTCATTAGCTTGTCATACTTAGACCGTCCAGCAGAGGGCTCTACATCTCCACAATAGTGACTGAGTACTGGATTGCACAGTGTGAGAAGGTTAGATCAACAGCTGTTTTAATACAGCTACACCGGGCTTTTTCCCTTCCCGAGCCAGTGTCTCAGCTGGTCTGAGGTCACTGGCACTCATGGGACAGATCCCTGCTCCTTTGATCTGCTGTTTGCGGCTGGTGTGTTTTACCCCTCCACACACTGATCTCCATCTGCATGTGAGTGAGCAAGTCCCTGGGGAACACACCCTGACCCAGCAGTAATTCAGTCGGCTTTCTCACCCTCCATTGTGCTCATCCTTCTTTCTCCCTTCTCTCCCATGATTTGGGAGAATGGCTCTGGTTGAAACTCAATATAAGCTCCTGGTTGCTCAGTGGATTTCAGGTGACTATATACAGTAACCCTATTTTTTGCTTGATTATTTTGAACGAACAGGACTGTTTTTATCAGCTGTATTTTTTAATAAACTTTCTTATAATTCAACATAAGTTTTTCATCTGCTGCGGACTGTTTTTAACCCATTGAGCACTGGATTTTTTGTGTGTGTACTGTCTAATCCGTTCCTATCACTTATGGTGCTTTTTCAGCTGCGCTGGGTTTAAACCCCTCTCTATTGATTTATATTCCCCTACTTTTTAATTGCCTTACAGGTGTCCACCATTTATCACTGGTGTCATTTTGTTTTTACCAATTAAAAAGACAACGTTGTCTTACACGTATACAGGTGCCTGACACCAACATTCCATAATTATAACTTGCCTATGCATTAATGGCCATACTACAATATAGAATTTCTAGAAATTTAGGCTAAGCATAAGGCAATGAAAACCCATCTGTCATGAACGTTCACTGCAAGAGACATTCCAGGATGATAGCACATCTATACTGTATATCAACAGCAGCTGATAGTGTAGGCCCCTTTCATGCTAGTGGAGTCGGCCAGTGGATCCGCCTGCTCAGTGGGGGGATCTCTCTGCTGATCCCCACTGAGCAGGTAGATGACAGGTCCGTGGCCACTCTGCTTATGCAGGGTGGCCACGGACACAGCCCACTCTCCTCTGACCACCACTCTCCTCTATGGGTGGTCAGATGGAAACGGGCCACCTATTCGTTTCCATCTGACTTTCATCTGATCCACAGATGAAAGTCAGATAGAAATGAATTCACACAAGCTCACCAAAATTGGACAATGAAAATTTGGAAAAAGGTTGCCTGGTCTGATGAGTCTGGATTTTAGATGTGACATTCAGATGGTGGGGTCAGAATTTGGTGTAAACAACATGAAAGCATGGATCCATCCTGCCTTGTATCAACAGTTTAGGCTGGTGGTGTAATGGTGTGGTGGATATTTTCTTGGCACACTTTGGGCCCCTTAGTACCAATTGAGCATCGTTTAAATGCCCCGGCCTACATGAGTATTGTTGCTGACCATATCCACCCCTTTATGACTACAGTGTACTCATGTTTTGATGGCTACTTCCAGCAGGATAATGCACCATGTCACAAAGCTCCAATCATATCACCACTGGACAATGAGGTCACTGTACTCCAATGGCCTTCACAGTCACCAGATCTCATCCAATAGAGCATCTTTGGATATGGTGGAATGGGGGATTTGCATCATGGGTGTGCAGCCGACAAATCTGCAGCGACTGCATGATGCTATCATGTCACTATGGAGCAAAATCTCTAAGGAATGTTTCCAACACCTTGTTTAAACTATCCCACCAAGAATTGAGGCAGTTCACTGCTCTCACTATCTACTTCAGGTATCCCCAGTATACACTAACAAAAGGCTGCTGGGAACACTGACATTTATAGGGAAGGGGCTGGACCCTAGGAAAACCCTCATTATTGACCATTGTAAACCACATGACTCCATTTTAGAGACCAGGAAGTGCAATATTGATAATTGGTTACTATAGCAGAAGATTCATTTTTCTTTATCTTGAACTGCTAATGACTTGGATTTGGGTAGAGTTTATGGTTGACCCAAATTTGAATTTCTACTCCCAAGCTTGTAATTGAAAGTATTTTTTTTCCATAATGCATTTAATTTGCAAGCCACTTTAAAAAGGACCCTCTCCCCTCCAAACTGATTTTTTTCTTTATTAAAGGTCCCCCATGGCAGTGCTCAGCTCCCCATGCCCTTTTTGACAATGGCTTGTTATTAGCCTTGAATATGGCCACAACTTAGTATCAAGATTTGCTGGACAAATTTCAATAGAATCCTCTGTTAAGTTGAAGTTTCATGGATTTCAAACAGGATTCAATAACCCCCCTATGAATCTAACCAAGGCAGAATCACCCATCCCTAAATAACAGGATGTATTGGGTGTAAGTGACAGGTCTGGCTTCTTAGTATTGAAAATGAGTGAAAAAATGTTGACCCTATAATTTCATGGACTCACCTCCAGAGTATTGCACCCCAGCCAGGTACCCAGCATGCCGTACCACAGGGGAAGGTCGTGGTGGAAGATGGCAGACAGATTGGCATGATGTACTGAGTATAATTGACAGGTGTGGCCAGTCGCAACAATGTCCCCAGGGTATCCATCACTTGTATAATTACCATTGACGATGATATATGACATTGGCAACAACTGTATGAAAGCTGATCACACCCAGCTTGTGTATGCCCAAATATACTTTATAATTCGGATAGGACTGCAGAAATAAAACCGAACATAACATGTATCAATGAGGATCCATCTGCTGCAGAAGGCAGTGCAATATCATTACTATCAATCTGAATCTAATGAATGAAATACAACTTGTTCACAATTTACTCCCTATGATTGTATGTTCACAAGCCCAATGGTATGATCTGGGTCATCAGAGTTTACTGTGATGCTAAGTCACGGTAATCTCTATTGACAGTAATTAAATAGGACAAGGACAGGGTCTTAAAGAAGAATTTACCTTTCTTCGTCAGGATGTACAGAAAATAAGGGAAAGATTGTCAGTTCTGGAAGGGCGTGTTAAAGAATTAGAGGATATTTCACAGCCATTGCATAAAGATATTAAAGAAGTGATGAAAAAATCATATATCAATGCTCGCAAGTTCTCTTGAAAATCATCTTAGACGTAATAATATTAGGCTGGTGGGTCTCCCAGAGCACACTGAGGGAGGTAACCCCACAGAATTTGCAGAAACATGGCTTTGGGAGACAATTGGGAAAGAACATCTCTCTAATGTCCTTTTCAATTGAAAGAGCACATCGAGTACCTAGTAGGCCTATACCAGCAGGATCTCCCCCGCTGTCACTTCTCATACAATTACTCAACCAACGAGATAGAGATTTTATTCTCAGAAGAGTTAGATTACTGAAGAAAGTTCTTTTTAATGGAACTAAAGTTATGTTATTTCCGGATTTTTCTCCTGATGTGCAAAAACAGCGTGTCAAATCAAGATGTAAAAAAAAGATTGCAGACCCTGCATTTATCATACTCAATGCTATATCCTGCTAAATAAGGAGTAGAGGCAAATGAGGTTGCACATTTTTTTGATAATCCAAAGGCTACCACTGAATGGCTGGATTTGCAGATGAGGGGGTAGTCAGTTTGACTCTTTTGTGTTCTTTTTTCTTATGCAGAGCCGGGGGAGAGAGTCCAGTAGGAAAATAAATGTTTTTTTTTTTCCTTTCTTCTTTTTTTTTACTGAATGGATTGGATATGTTTTTTTTCCTGCGGGAAATGTTTGTTTGATAATTTTTGGTATTTGTTTTTTGCTTTGTTTTTTCCTTTTTTTAATTTTTTATTTTACACAAAGGTATATGTCGATTTATTTTAGAGATGTTTTTTAATAACCTCAAATACTTGGTTTCTACTATTAAACAAATGTTACTATGTTTATATTGTGATGTTCCAATATGTAAGACACTTCAAGAGATGGTTATATCGAGGGGGATGTCAATTTTATAGGGGTTTATGTGAGACTGGTACAATTTTTTTTTTTTTTTTACTTTATTACTACCACAATTTTTTTTTCCTTTTCTTTTTTTACTTCTCTTTTTTTTATTATTTTATTATTATTTTTTATTTTTTATTTTTCATATAGATTTCCCAAAGCGCTCGCCAGATAGATAAGATGAAGTTAGAAATTCTCTCCCCACAAGGAGGGGACTTTTTCTCCATTTTTAGTATAGCAAGCTGTTTAAAATAATGCAGGTTTTGGTGTCTTGGAATATTCGGGACAGGCAATGTTTACCACACTGAAACAGCTTTCTCTGTCTATTTTCTGCCTGCAGGAGAGTCATTTAAATATACATGAATTTAATTATTTGAAGCGCATACAATATAGTAGGCAATATCATTCTACTTGTACTACATATTCTAGAGGAGTATCTATATTAAAAGAAAATGAGGTTGATTTCTCCTGCAGACAGTAACAAAGGTCGCTATTTTTTTTTATATTGTGCAATGTACAGAAAATCATATGTGTTAGCTAATATAAATATATACCACCCCCTATTCCTCAGAGGTACTTAACCACCTCAATACAGTGCATTTTCGCCCCCTTCCTGCTCAAGCCATTTTTCAGCTTTCAGCGCTGTCACATTTTGAATGACAATTGCGCGGTCATACAACACTGTACCCAAATGAAATTGTTATAATTTTTCCCCACAAATAGAGCTTTCTTTTGGTGGTATTTGATCAACTCTGCGGTTTTTATTTTTTGCGCTATAAACAAAAGAAGAGTGACAAGTTTACAAAAAAAACACAATCATTTTTACCTTTTGCGATAATAAATATCCATTTTTTTTTCCCTTAAAACAAATTTTTTCTCAGTTTAGGCCGATATGTATTCTTGCACATATTTATGGTAAAAAAATCGCAATAAGCGTATATAGATTGGTTTGCGCAAAAGTTATAGCGTCTACAAAATAGGGGATAGATTTTTAACATTTTAATTTTTTTTAAATTTTTTACTAGTAATGGCGGCGATCTGCGTTTTTTTTTCGTGACTGTGATATTGCGGCGGACATATCGGACACTTTAGACACATATTTGGAACCATTCACATTTATACAGCGATCCGTGCTATAAAAATGCATTGATTACTGTATAAATGTGACTGGCAGGGAAGGGGTTAACACTAGGTGGTGATCGAGGGGTTAACTGTGTTTGCTAGGGAGTGATTCTAACTGTAGGGGGTGGGGACTCACTAGGGAAGGAGACCGATCGGTGTTCCTCTGTACTGGGAACACACCATCGGTCTCCTCTCCTCTGACAGGACCGTGGATCTGTGTGTTTACACACACAGATCCACGGTCCTGCTGTGTTACCGGTAATCGCGGGTGCCCGGCGGACATCGCGGCCGCCGGGCACGCACACCGGGTGCTTAGTGACACGGCGGGCGCGCGCGATTGCCGTCGGCGGCGTGCGTGCGCCCCCTGGTGGCCTGGGAAAGCTAGGCCGTCATATGACGCCCGCCCGCCACGAGAGCTGCTCCGCCTGGCCGTCAATTGACGGCCGGCGGTCAGCAAGCGGTTAAAGAATGATTGAATTTTACTTCTGATAAAACTGATATCCCTTGGTTAATAGTAGGAGATTTTAATAACTATCTCGACCCTTCCTTGGATAGATTTGGCTTGGCTGCCACACTAATGGCTCTAGTATGTACCTCTTTTGCTGGCTATATCCAGGAGATTGGCCTCTTGGATGTCTGTAGAATGCTAGATTCTAATGAAAGAGTCTTTTCTTGTTTCTCTAGCACCCATGGGACCCTATCTAGAATAGATTTGGCATTAGTCACCTCTACGATGTTACCTGTGATATCTGAGGTGACCTATGCAGCTAGAGGATTGTCTGATCACTCCCTGTTGGTTCTTAAGATGGCTTTAAATTTAACTCAGACCCGCACTGGATGGAAAATTAGCCCTTATTGGTTTGATCCTTTTCCCTCAAAACAGAAAATAACGCATGATGTTTCAACTTATAGTACTGATAGGCCCTCTATATCTTCAGGGATTTATTGTGATTCTTTAAAAAACCTATATGAGAGGTTTATGTATCTCTTAAATCTCAAGGATTAAAACAAGGTCTAAGGCTTGGGAAAATTTAGTGACTGAAGGAGGTTTTTAAGGCCAAACTTCAATATATAGTGAACCCTACCACAGAAACACAACAGGAGTGGATACAAAAACAACAGATTTATGCTGAAGTTTCCTGAAAAAAAGCAGAACACAAACGTTTTTTCCTTCAGCAACTTTATTTTGAGGATGGGGAAAACACAAGCCACCTTTTGACAGCAATAGTTAAAGCTCAGAAACCTATGACACAAGTAGTAGAATTACAAATTTCACCAACTGAAACTGCACAAACTACTTTGGAGGTCTCAGCAGTGTTTTTTGATTTTTACAAAAACTTGTATAGTAGTAAAGTATCTTATAAGGAAACTGAACTGCAGTTAAAGATCTACTTCAGGGAAAATGGCGCTGTTCAAATAATTCATTATATGTGAATCCACTACACTACTTGAATATTGCCAACTCTCCATATAAAGTTAATGGTGCTTCAAATAAATATGTATAAGACAAAAATTAAAGAAAAAAAAATTATATATATATATATATATATATATATATATATATGTAGAGAAAAAATAGATACATGAAAAATATGAATCTATATATATGACAGTGATAATACAGCACATCACAAATGATAAAGTGTTGCGTGCTTAATAATGCGTGACTCTGTTGCTGAGAAATTATGTATCTGCGTGTGAGCTGGAATAAACATATTTTAGAAATCAATAATTCCAAAACACATTTCCTGATTCTAAACACAATCAAAAAATAAATAAATAATAAAGTGACAGATGCTAATATCAAAGTGATAAGTCCCAACAAATGTATGTAATCTCTATGTGTATACGACTATACACTATTGAATAACAGTCTGTGAGCAGTGATCTGTGCACAAATTGAAAACAAAGGTGACTCTCCAGTGCTCCCTGCTTTCCTCCACATCACCCACTTGTGCCTGCATTCACCAGAGCGCCTCGCCCCTGCAGGGGGTAACAGGCGTAAAAGCTGCATTCCAATGGCGGTGTCCCCATTTGACAGGTTATCCCTCAGTTTGGTACAGCTGCATTCCACCTCTCAAAGGTATTTCTAGGAATCCCCAACGACGGGCGTCTGCTTCTACGGGTCAGTGCCTGAGAAAGTATGAAATCCAGAGACAACCAGTCAACAGGAGTGGATACAAAAACAACAGATTTGTGCTGAAGTTCCTTGAAAAAAAGCAGAACAGAAACATTTTTTCCTTCAGCAACCTTATTTTGAGGATGGGGAAAACACAGGCCACCTTTTGACAGCAATAGTTAAAGCTCAGAAACCTATGACACAAGTAGTAGAATTACAAATTTCACCAACTGAAACTGCACAAACTACTTTGGAGGTCTCAGCAGTGTTTTTTAATTTTTACAAAAACTTGTATAGTAGTAAAGTATCTTATGAGGAAACTGAACTGCAAGTATTTCTTAATTCTATTACATTAACAGAATTGTCAGTGGCTGACAGAGAGGTGTTGGATCAACCTTTCACATTAGAGGAGCTCCAGTTTGCCTCTGCCAGCTTACCTAATAATAAAGCCCCAGGTGGAGATGGGCTACCAGGGAAGTCTATAAGGTTCTATGGAGCTGATTTGTTGCCTGAATTATTGGAGGTATTTAATACAGCAATGAAATGTGGTCATCTCCTACCCTCTATGAATGAAGCAATTATAGTTTTGTTAAAACCAGATAAAACTCAGAATAACCCTGAATCATATCACCCAATATCATTACTTACATTGGATGTGTTAGTTATTGGCAAGTTATTGGCAAAGGTGTTAGCCACTAGATAAATTAAATTAAAGTGGAGTTCCACCCATTTTTACAACTCTTCAGCATCCCTCACTAAACTGTGCACTGTAAACAAATTGGATATTTTTTTAATTTTTTTTCTCAGCACTTACTGTATATCTGCTGTATTCATTTTTCACTTCCTCCTCCCTGGCCGCGGCCCATCACATCATTTCCTGTTTGCAACGCCTTCTGGGAAGGGGCGGCAACTTCCTCTGAAACTGTCGTTATGGAAACCTGACCTGAAACCTATTACACTGCTTGTGCTGCACTGAGCATGTGCGAGATCTGCAAGGATGAGATCCAGGAAGAAATACAGTCTGGCTTCAGATGCCCACACTTAAGATGGCCACGGCTTGCTGTAAGTTTATAAAATAACCAACTACTGCTATAAACTAACAAAACAGACCTTAGTTTACAGACTAACTTTACTAGAATACATTAAGCTTGTGTATTATAGGGGTATTTTTATTTAAAAAGTATAATTTCGGCCGGAACACCACTTTAATATCCAAGATAGTGCATATACAGTGATGTGAAAAAGTATTTGCCCCCTTCCTGATTTTTTATTTTTTTGCATATTCATCCCACTTAAATTACTCAGATCATCAAACAAATTGTATGATTACAAAAAGATGACCAGCGTAAATACAAAACGCAGTTTTTAAATGATGGTTTCATTTATTAAGGCAAAAAAGCTGTCCAAACCTGCCTGGCTTTATGTGAAAAAGTAATTGCCCCCTAAACCTAATAACTGGTTGTGCCACCCTTAGGGGCAACAACTGCAATCAAACATTTGCGATAACTGGCAATGAGTCTTTCGCATCGCTGTGGAGTAATTTTGTCCCACTCATCTTTTCAGAATTGTTTTAATTCGGCCACATTGGAGGGTTTTCCAGCATGAACGGCCTGTGTAAGGTCATGATACAGCATCTCAATTAGATTTAAGTCCGGGCTTTGACTAGGCCACTCCAAAACCTAAATTTTGCTTTGTTTGAACCCTTTATGAGCTGGACTTGCTGTTGTGCTTCGGATCATTGTCCTGCTGCATAACCCAAGTGCACATGAGCTTGAGGTCACGAACTGATGGCCGGACATTCTCCTTTAGAATTTTCTGGTAGAGCTCTGAATTCATGGTTCCATCAATTATGGTAAGTCGTCCAGGTCCTGAAGTTGCAAAGCAGCCCCAGACCATCACACTACCACCACCCTGTCTGACTGTTGGTATGATGTTCTTGTTATGAAATGCTGTATTCATTTTATGCCAGATGTAATGGGACGCACACCTTCCGAAAAGTTACATTTTTATCTCCTCAGTCCACAGAATATTTGCCTAAAACTCTTGGGGATAATCAAGATGTTTTTTGGTAAATGTGAGATGAGCCTTCGTGTTCTTTTTGGTCAGCAGTGGATTTGGCCTTGGAACTCTCCCATGGATACCATTTTTGCCCAGTCTCTTTCTTATTGTTGAATCATGAACACTGATCTTACCTGAGGCAAGTGAGGCCTGCAGTTCTTTAGATTTTGTTCTGAGTTCTTTTATGACCCCCTGGATGAGTCGTTGTCATGCTCTTGGAGTTATATTCGTAGGCGGGTCACTTTTGGGAAGGTTCACCACTGTTCCAATTTATCTCCATTTGTGGATAATGGCTCTCCCCGTGGTTCACTGGAGTTCCAAAGCCTTAGAAATGGCTTTGAAACCATTCCTAGATCGATACATGTAGATACTTTGTTTCTAATCTGTTCTTGAATTTTTTTAGATTGTGGCATGATGTGTGGCCTTTTTGTGATCTGTTAGCATGCTTCACTTTGTCAGACAGCTTCTGTTTATGTGATTTCTTGATTCAACAGGTCTGGCAGTAATCAGACCTGGGTGTGGCAAGTGAAATTTAACTCAGCTTTCCAAAAAATTGTGGTTAATCACAGTTCATTCATGATTCAGCATGGGAGGGGGCAATTACTTTTTCACATAGGACCAGGCAGGTTTGAACAGCTTTTTTGCCTTAATAAATTAAATAATAATTTAAAAACTGCATCTTGGATTTACTCTGGTTATCTTTGTGTAATATTAAAATTAGTTTGATGATCTGAATCATTTAAGTGTGAGAAATATGCAAAATAAATCAGGAGGCAAATACTTTTTCACATCACTGTAGATCATTCTGGTTTCATTCCAAATAGATCTACTGCAATAAATTTAGGTGCATATTCCTTAATTTGCAAGTCCCGTCTGAAAACTTGGGTAATAGCGCTATATTGTTGCTGGATGCAACAAAAGTGTTTGATTGTATAGAATGGGACTATTTATGGCATTGTTCAGAAAAATTTGGTTTTGGATCCCAGTTTATGAGATGGATACAACTCCTTTACCCTGCCCCAATGGCACGGGTGCAAGTAAATGGGCATTTCTCACTGCAAAGAGGAATAAGACAAGGATGTCCATTATCACCTTTACTTTTTGCTTTAGCTCTGGAATCGTTAGCTGCATCTGTTCGTCGATCCCCTAATATTGTTGGATTTCGTAGATCTTTAGGAGAGGATAAAATTGCTTTATATGCTGACGATACATTGTTATTTTTGGGAGATACATCATCTTTTTTAAGAGCAGTGATGTCTTTAATTAATATGTATGGCTCTTTCTCAGGATTTAAAATTAATTGGGATACATCGGTTCTTTTACCTGTAGACCCCTTGGTGACCAACCTGCCAACATCTGCCTCCCAGATAGGTGTGTTTTCTGTATTTAAATATTTAGGTGCACACGTTACATCATAAGTGAATACATATGTGGAGTGGAATTTAAGCCCACTATTTAAACAGGTTTAAGCAAGTGGGGAAATTTTGGAGTAAATTGCCTTTAACAAAAATAGGTAGAGTCAATCTCATATGGATGCCACAGTTATTGTATTTGTTGCATAATTGCCTAGTATGGCTCCCTCTGAAATGTTTTAAACAAATAGACACTCTTTTTAGAGATCTTATTTGGAAATATAAACACCTTCGGAATAGATTGAAAATATTACAGTTGCCTAAAGATGAAGGAGGCTTGGCTGTACCTAATGCCAGATTGTATTATCTGGCACCCCAACTTCAGCAATTATACGGTTGGAATGTTAAAGATTGTGAGGATCCCATACAGCAAATTATATTATTCCAATTGCCTATAAATCCACTGGTACAGCTTATAGTAGCCCATTATTTTTTATAGCAAGCGTAGTTATCCCACATTTAATTTAATACATAAGATTTTAAAAGATACCCAATGTGAGGGATATACTCAATATATGCCTATATGGAATTATTTGCAATTACCTGAGGTGGCAAAGCTTGAAAACTTTGATCTATGAAAGAAGGCTGGCATTCAGCTTCTTTTTCAACTTTTAATAATGAGGGTTTGCATCCATTTGATAAGTTGGCAGATAATTACCATTTGCCTAATAAATAGTTTTTCCAATATTTACAGCAGAGCCAAGCAAGGACTTTCCTGTTAAAATATAATCCTTCATCAACTTTAGCCAGTTGGCAGTAACTGTAAAAAACTCTAAACAGGGAATTATAGGGAGAATATACTCTTCTCTATAAACGACCGTTGGAATTAACCCACAAGAAGGTAGTTTTGGGCAGTGGTGTAGAGACTTAGAGACACTTAGTGATGAGGAGTGGGAACAAGCTTTGAAGAATTTATTTGAGGTATCCCTATTCTCCTCACAATGTTTTACTCGGTTATTTATCATTCACAGAATCCATTATACTCCATCAAAGCTACTGTATATTCCTGGGGAAAAACAGATACATCAAATTGTCCAAGGTGTATAACTAACACAGGTACACTTATGCCGTGTACACACGATTGGGATTTTGGTCAGAAAAAGATATGATGGCTTTCCCAACGGGATTCTGCTCAAACTTGCCTTGCATACACATGGTCACACAAAAGTTTGCTGAACTTTCGACCGTCAAGAACGCGGTGACATACAACACTACGACGAGCCGAGAAAATGAAGTTCAATACTTCTGAGCATGCGTCGAATTGTTTCCGAGCATGCATAGGAATTTTGCGCGTCAGAATTGCTACAGACGATTGCATTTTCGGATAGGAACTTTTTCCGACTGAAAAATTGAGAACATGCTCTCAACCTTTTGCTGGCTGGAATTCGGTCAGCAAAAGTCCGATGGAGCATACACACGGTCGCATTTTACGACCAAAAGCTCTCATCAGTCTTTTGCTGGCCAAATTTCTGATCGTGTGTACGAGGCATTTTACATATGTTGTGGTGATGTCTTAAATTGTATTGTTATTTGGAGGGCGTATTTGATACCCTAAACTCCTTAAGCTCTATACAGGTTCATTTTGATCCAAAAATAGTATTGTTATGGATTATACCAGAAGATACCCTACCAGCTGAAATGCATGTGGTGTGGTTGAGAGGTAGGTTGGCACGGCTGCGCAATTCGCCGTAGCTGTACATCGCTCCTTTAAGACATCAGAGCAGGCGCGTGCGCCGCCGGAGGCACGCTATTCAGCACTGTGCTACTTTAACTGACATTTGCCCAGTCACACAAAATAAAATTAATATAATTTTTTCAGAGCTTTCTTTTGGTGGTATTTGATCACCGATGGGTTTTCTTATTTTTTATTATATAAATGAAAAAAATACCAAAAATCGAGAAAAAAATGTGTTTTGCAAATTTTTCAAACAAATAATCTTTCTTAACATCTAGCAACATCTAGTCTGCTACATTTCCTTGAAAAAAATAACCCAAATCACTGTCAGCCTATCAGTTCTTGAGGCCCTACAATGCCAGGACAGTACGAATATCCCCCAATGACAGTCCAAGGTATTTAGTAAGAGGCATGGCAAGTTTTTTGAAGTTGTAACAAAATGAAATAATAATAATTGAATAAAAATGATTCAATTTTGTAAACATTTTTTTCTTTTTTTAACATGTTTTTCTTTTTATACTAGGTTTTTTTTTTTTTACATACTGCCATCAGAGTAGTTCAGTGTCACCATTTTTTTTTACACTGTAATTGCTTATGACAGTGATGATCGCTGATATAATTAATAGTTTTAACTGTCATTAATTGCTTTCATTCATGACAGCTTGCTTACTATTGTAATGCTGTGATTGGCTGGGTGCCAGGTACCATGTGATAGCTGTGGGCCAATCACAGTATTGCAATATGAATGAAAGCCATTCATGACAGTTTTGCTTACTTGTGATCATATGATGATCGCTATAAATGGTCTTGCTATGGTCATAGCATGTGCAATTTTAAGGCTTTATATGTTGAGTATCTCTTTGTTTGGCGTAACCTCATCTTTTATATTTTAACAAAAGTTCTGAAATACGGTATATTGCATTTGTCTGCCTAAAATCACCCTTATGCCCTGTACACACGGTCAGATTTTCCAACGGAAAATGTGTGATCGGAGCTTGTTGTCGGAAATTCCGACCGTGTGTGGGCTCCATCTGACTTTTTCCGTCGGAATTTCCGACACACAAAGTTTGAGAGCAGGATATAAAATTTTCCGACAACAAAATGCGATCCTTTAAATTGCGATCCTTTAAATTCCGATCGTGTGTAGAGAATAGCCTCATTCTGGTGTTCTCCAGTGACCCCACCCCCCTCTGACGTCACGGGGAATGCCACAGAGAAGTCTCCGTCAAGTCCCCGTGCCTCAGAGGGGGCGGGGTCACCAGGTGGCTCCGCTCCCGTTATTTAAGAACCGTCAGACAAGGAGAAGCGTTACACAGTGGGAGCCTCCCTCCATGCCATCATGGATGTGGAGCGGCCCGAAAAGAAGATGAAGACAAGAAGATGAAAAGAAAAAGATGAAGAGAGAAGCGTCACACAGCAGGAGCCTTCCATCCAATCATGGAGGCGGAGCGGTCCGAAAAGAAGATGAAGAGAAGAAGATGAAGAGAAGAAGATGCCGCGGAGGGAGATGCTGGACGAGAACACCGGAGAAAGAAGCAGAGGATCGGAGGAAGAATAAGATGGAGGAAGAAACCAAAGGAAGATAGAAGAAAGAAGATAGAAGATGGAAAAAAGAAGACTTTAAATAAAGGAATTGTCAAAAACTGTCTCTTGTCATTTTTAACATTTTTGACAGTTTTTTTGTGAAATGGTAGGTAAGTACCCCCTTACCTTTTAACATGGGGGGGCGGGATCTAGGGGTCCCCTTGTTAAAGGGGGCTTCCAGATTCCGATAAGCCCCCCGCCCATAGACACCCACAACCATCGGCCAAGGGTTGTGGGGATGAGGCCCTTGTCCTCATCAACATAGGGACAAGGTGCTTTGGTGGGCTACCCCAAAGCACCCTCCCAATGTTGAGGGCATGTGGTCTGGTACGGTTCAGGAGGGGGGGGCGCTCTCTCGTCCCCCCTCTTTTCCACAGGTTGTGTGCTCGGATAAGGGTCTGGTATGGATTTTTGGGGGGACCCCACGCTAATTTTTTTTAAAAATTTGGCGCGGGGTTCCCCTTAATGTCGTGTATTGTCGGACCGGCAATTCATTAATAGCCGCGAGTAGTTTTGAATGACTTTTTTTCCTTTGAAATGTAATTTTGCTGTCAGACTGTTCTAAACATGGGAAACATGCGCCCCTTTACAGGCATACTATAGACACCCCCCAGATATGAAATTTAAAGGAATATTACACTTTTATTGTTTGACTTTAAGCATTATTAAAATCACTGCTCCAGAAAAAATGTCAGTTTTTAAAACTTTTTTTTGCATTGATACATGTGCCCTGGGGCAGGACCCGGTTCCCCAAACCCTTTTTAGGACAATACCATGCAAATTAGCCTTTAAAATGAGCACTTTTTGATTTCGAATGTTTGAGTCCCATAGACTTCAATAGGGTTCTAACGTTCGTGCGAAGTTTTGGTCTGTTCGCAAGTTCTGGTGCGAACCGAACAGGGAGGGGTGTTCGGCTCATCCCTACACATGAGAAAAGAAGGGGAAGACTCTCATCGCGCAGACATCTGACAGAAGGCTTAATTTATTGACATAAAGCAGTAGATAAAAAACTCACATGTGGTGAATATAGTACAGGCAATAATAAAGCGTCCAGCGCTTCCTACCAACAAGATGGCAGCCACTCCCCTGTCCACAATGCTACGCCACGCGTCCCTCGTACAGCCCGACGTTTCGTCACAAGCACGCATCCTCAGGGGCGTGGCTATGACATGTGACATTGCCGCGTATAAGGGGGATGAACAGGAAATAAACCGGGTATGGTCTTGCGTTCCATATGGCGGAAATTACCTATTCCCCGCCAGTGGAACGCAACGACCGGAAATGACGTGCGTTCCAAAAGCCGGAACTTACGGAAATAAACAAAGAGCCAAACGAACCTTGTGCTCAAAAGAGCGGAAGTTAGGTAAATACTCATTGCTCCACCGATGGCCCGCACTCCACAGATCAAAAGTCAATCCCCAGCCATGGAGACAAACATCCGGTAAAAGGTAGCAATATAATCAAAATGTGTTTCCCTAGCTAAAGATTGAATATAGCTCCACACCATGTAAGAGACACAAATTTAAAATAAAATAATATTGTTTCAACAGCGAAACTAATCACTGCCTGAAAGCTAAAATGTGATTATGAAGCAAAAATATCAGTAAAAACTGAAATGTAACTATTACACAAAAAAAGTCAGCACATAAGATCCTTGAATAATATACCTTGAAAGGTTAAAATAGTAGGCCAAAGGATTAGAAATTAAAGATTTATTCCTCTCAAAATATCCAATAGATCTGCTCTGGGCAGGGATCGTGCGTGCATGTGGACTTATAGAGTGGCGACCTCTTGTGGTAGGTACATATAACAACACATAAAAAGATTAAAACAAAATAAAATAAAATAACACTTCCATAGAGGGAATATTAATACTACTAGTAAACTCAGTGATAAAATAAGTGACCATACTTAACAAAAAACATAGATCACGACGACCCCACAGGCCTCAAATAGACGCAAGCCATGTCTCATGTATATACAGTAGATCTCAAAAAACAAGAAGCAACAGATTCTAACCATTATTAATAAATGTGTTTACATCCCATTCTATATTCATACCAAATGGGGTGTAAGTCTGGGCCTGATAAATCCACTCCATGCAAGAAACTACCCTAACCATGTTACTACCCCTCCAGTGATCACAAAATTTGTCTATGCCCAAAAATGTAGTTTCCTCCGGATTGCAATCATGCTTCCATGCATAGTGGTGATGAGAGAGACTATGCTTAGGGAAGCCACGTCTGATGTTAGCCACATGCTCACTTAACCTCACATGTAGCATGCGTTTCGTTCGTCCTATGTATTGCTTCCCACATGGACATTTGATCACATAGACCACACGTATTTAGCTTCTAAAAAAGTAAAAAATAAATACTGCTCTTACTCTTTACATGAGCTGCGACTAAAAAGTAGTAAACCATAAATCTAATAAAAATCAAAAAGTCGCGCTAAAAACTGAGAGTGGCAACAAACAAGTGCCTAAAAAGCCTCATAAAAATATGAGGATAAGTAGTGGTCACTGAGCAAATTTTTAAATACTAGTCAGTGTATAAATGCACCATAAAAATAAACAAAAATTTAATTTGGTTGGTGGGACACAGATAATGCTTCCTATGTCCGTGAGGAATACTCAATAATGCGTGACTTTATAAACAACAAGTGAATATCTCAAAATACCAAAGAAAAATATAATAATGTGACAAGTCTATAACTGTAAAAGCTATACCAAAGCATAAATTAAATAAACAGTGTAGAGATAAACAAAATTAAACCCAAAAAATGTCCATGGCTATACAAAGACAATAATGGTTATAGTCCATCCATGCTATGTAGCACGCATGCAAAACACAATGATAAGTGTCCCCAAGTTTTGAGTGAATACTGGGACAAAAACTTGCTGTAGTGAAATAGGGTGCGTAGACAGACCTCCACCTCTCAAAAAACTGCTGCCTCTTACCAGAGAAAATTGGTCTCTTAGTTATAGGAGACCTGAAAGGGCGGATGGCTACAACCCCAGCCAGGGATCTGTACAACAGGCACTTAACATCCGAATCCAGGAACTCTCTCCACCACTCACATCAGCGTGGATAGGATGTGTCCCCATGGAAGAAATAAAGTGCTCCACATAGCATAAAATCCAGCGTTTTATTGAATAAAAAAATGTAAAGATCGCACTTACAGAATCAATGACATAAAAAGCGTATAAGAAAAGCCGGCCGGCTCCAAGGTAACCCGTGTCTTCCGGGTATTCGAATCGCGGTGTCGTCGGGACGTAGCTCCTCCTCCCTACGTCGTTTCGTCACAACAGGACGTGGTCACGGGATGCGAGCAACGTCCCGACGCACCGCTTAAATAGACACACTAACAGCATCTCATTGCTAAAGACGGAATTGAAGCGCCATCTTGTTTAAGGGAAACAGTGTGGGCAAATACAAAGCATTACCTCTTTAATAGATGTTCGGGGCAAAATGGTGGTATATGTATAGTCCCTATCGAGACTATCAAAACCAAACACATATAGCAAGAAATAACAAGACTGCTATTGTAAAAGATTCACTAATAAAAAGGAAAAAGGAAAATCCATGCAGTCCCCATATACTTAAAGGGTTATATACATAAATAAATTTGTATATATTGCACACACAATAAAAAAAAAAAAAAAAAATTAAATGGTTTTGACATCATATCTTGAAAAATAGTAGTGAAAAATATATTGAATTAAATAAAATGGGTCAAAATATGAATAACCCCCTTCCCTTTGGATTCCCTATAGGGTAACCACAATACCAGGGGTCGCCAACCCACATCTGGTGAACCCCTGTTCTTTAACAAAAACACAGTGAAAAATAAATAAATAAATAAATATATAGGATATTTATAAAAAAATATAATATGAAAAAAAGAATTTGGGAAGAAAGAAGAAAATAGAAATAAAGTACTGTTTCCCCGAAATGAGAGGGCACCCAAAGTACAACAATTCATAAAACATTAGTATATACCGTAAAAACATATATTAATTTCATATATACTATATATGTCTGAAAAGTAAAAAAAAAAGAATAAAAGGAAGACTGATGGTAACAAAATTAACCCCCACTCTCTAAGAATTGTCTATAAAGGAGTTAACATCGACATCGATGTTAAGACCAAAGGGGGTATAGGTCTTCAATTTATGGACCCAGGCCATCTCTGATCTGGAGATGCTACGCACCAAGACACTACCCCTCCAGTGGGGCTTAAATTTGTCTATCCCCAAAAAAATGGTACCTGTGGGGTCTCGGCTGTGAGCTATCAGGTAATGTTTTGACACAGAGTTTTTTGTAAATCCTCTCCTGATATTATTAATGTGCTCATTTAATCTCACCTGCAGGGGTCTCTTAGTGCGGCCCACATACTGCAGGCCACACGGGCACTGCAGCAATTAGACCACCTCCGTGGTAGAGCATGTAATGAAGGGCTCAATGGTAAAGGGTTTGCGTGTGCTAGTGGAGGTAAAATTCACCGTTCTTCTACTCCTACAACCATTTAGCGAACAAACCTGACACCTCCTACATTGGAAGTATCCTGTCAGCTCAGAATAGAAACTAGGCCTTGAAATCGGGGGGTCAAAAATGTTGGGTGCCACTTTGTCTTTAAGCGATGGTGCCCCCCTGAACACCACTTGCGGTTTAACTGGCAAATAGATGCCAGCACCCTATCGTTTTTGAGGATATGCCAATACTTATTAATAATACGTTTAACATCAGTGTTGGCAGGTAAAATCGGTGACAAAACGGCAACGAAACGAAGCATCAATTGGATCTTTAGCTCGCTCCACAAGTAAATCTTTGCGGTCCACTTTTTCAACCTGGTCCAACGTACTGGCCACAAAATCTGGGGAGTAGCCCTTGGCAACAAACCTCTGAGTCAAGATTTGTGCCTGATTCCGAAAGGTGACAACATCTGTGCAATTTCGCTTTAGTCGGAGAAACTGGCTCTTAGGCACAGATTTGAGCCATGAGGCATGGTGGCAGCTATCATGGGGAATAAAAGAGTTCCTATCGGTCAGTTTAAAGTACGTAGAAGTGACAAATTGATTGTGAATAGAGATAGTAAGATCTAAAAAATTGATCTGTTCCAGACTAGTTTCATAATTAAGCTGAATGCCCCTGTCATTGTTGTTAAGGAAGCACATGTACTCAGATAAATCAGAGACTGTGCCATCCCACAGGAGGAGGATGTCGTCTATGTAACAAACCCACAAGGCCACCTGGGGCCTCGGTTGGGCATAGACGACATCCTCCTCCCACCTGGCCATGAAGAGATTTGCCAGGCTGGGGGCGCATTTGGCCCCCATTGCAACCCCCCTATCCTGACGATAATAATTCCCGTCAAACCAAAAAAAGTTATGCGTCGCCGCAAATTCCAACAGCGACATAATAAATTGAGTTTGTTCCTCAGGGAGATTAGACAGTCGGTGAAGATGGTCCGATACGGCCTCCAAACCTAATTGGTGGGGGATGACCGTGTATAAGGAGGTGACATCAGCCATCACCAATAACATCCCTTCCCTCGGTACATGATTCGAGAGAAGATTGATGACATCTCGAGTGTCTTTAACATAGGACCTCATGGTTGCAAGTAAAAATCTATGTATTTGCCCACCCGGGACGTAATGGAATCTATCCCACTGACTATGGGACGTCCCGGGGGGCAAACAAGGCTCTTGTGTATCTTTGGTAAATAGTAAATTACCGGTACGCTGGGAGCCCTGGGGACCAAAAAAGTATTTTCCTTTTTATTCAAAATGCCGGAATTGTGGCCCCTGGTGACCAGGAGTTCCAATTCCATTTTATAAGTGGCATTAGGATTAGATGGTACCGGGTGTAAGTAGTATCATCACCTAAAATACGATACATTTCATGCATATAATCACTCTTGTTCAGAATGACAATCCCACCCCCTTTGTCCGCAGGGCGTGTTACATAGCATGGATGGACTATAACCATTATTGTCTTTGTATAGCCATGGACATTTTTTGGGTTTAATTTTGTTTATCTCTACACTGTTTATTTAATTTATGCTTTGGTATAGCTTTTACAGTTATAGACTTGTCACATTATTATATTTTCCTTTGGTATTTTGAGATATTCACTTGTTGTTTATATAGTCACGCATTATTGAGTATTCCTCACGGACATAGGAAGCATTATCTGTGTCCCACCAACCAAATTAAATTTTTGTTTATTTTTATGGTGCATTTATACACTGACTAGTATTTAAAAATTTGCTCAGTGACCACTACTTATCCTCATATTTTTATGAGGCTTTTTAGGCACTTGTTTGTTGCCACTCTCAGTTTTTAGCGCGACTTTTTGGTATTTAGCTTCTAGCCAACCTCAACCCCAGAGATCCTCCTCTAGGGGTGAACCAAGGGGAGGGGGAGGTAAGAAGAGAGGGGGACAGCGTATGCCCCACATACCTTTCTCTACTACCACTCAGAACCGTTTTGGCCCCCTAGGGGATAGCCCCCATAATAATGATAGGTATATTACAGAGTTTCAAGATGACTGGTATGGCAACTATTACCAGCAAAATGGTCATCCACCAGCAACTCCTATCAGAGATGATTGGTGGCAGGATACAAATCATCCGTCTCCATTTAATTACCCTGGAAGAGATGGCCCCACGGGTGGTGGACCCAATAGAGGTTTTTTTCACAGGGTCCAGAACACAAAAAGGGGCATGGACCAAAAAGGGGTTCCAGGAGGAGGATCCGAATGAAAAACGAGGCGGGTTTGAAAGATTCAGGCCTCTTTAATCTTAAAAAGGGAAATCTTTCTAAGGAAGAGAGACCTGTCCTCAATCATGGTCTAAAATGTGCACCTTCCAAACCCCTTAATAAATTCGAGACATTTATTGATGTCCAGAAATTTATTTGAAAAATCAATATTCAGCGTTATATGATCAGTAACCCCTTTTGTTCCGATGTAGCAGTCCGTCTAAATATGAGAAATTCGGAATTAAGGAAAGCTTCATTATTTAATCCTCCAGGCCCTGTAGCTCCTTTTATCACTGTGTTCAAGGATTTAGTCAACAGGGACCTGCGTTCTTTGCAGATCAAGAAAAATATGAGGGAATATACCTTCAAGAAAGGTCTGGAGTTGCTTAAAAACAGAGATGATATTATTGTTTGTCCTGCAGATAAGGGGGGTGGTTATCCTTGACAAAGAAACCTATAATGCGGAGATGTTGAGGCTATTGTCGGATAGAACCACATACCAACCCCTTAGGGGGAACCCTACTGCAGGCTACAAGAAAGAATTGGTTGCTCTGGTTGAGGGTGGCTTTCAAAATGGTATTGTGTCTAAGAAAGAAAAGGCCTTTTTGGTCCCAACAGCACCGAGGGTACCTGTTATATATTATCTACCGAAGGTGCACAAGGATCCTGTTTGCCCCCCTGGGAGACCAATCGTTAGTGGCATCGATTCAGTTACTTTCAAGGTGGGCAAATATATTGATCAAATCTTGCAACCCTTGGTTATTAAGACCCCCTCATATTTGAGAGATTCCACCCAGGTGCTTAACACAATTCAACATTTGGATTGGAAAGACACATAAATTATTGCAACTGCCAACGTGTATTCATTATATACTGTATATCACGCAACAGCATGGGAGAGAAGCAGTTAAACATTTTTTAGAACAGGATACTCTCCATGATCAGCTGAGGTCTTTCATTCTGTGGCTTCTTGATTATGCCATGGAACGAAATTATTTCTGGCATGATGGCTCCTATTATTTGAAAAAAGGGGAGTGGCCATGGGGGCCAAGTTTGACCCGAGCATGGCTTACCTGTTCATGGCCAAATGGGAGGAGGATGTCGTCTATCCAGAGTCCGGACCTGAGCTGGTACTCTGGAAGAGGTATATAGACGACATCCTCCTCCTGTGGGATGGCAGTCTTGAATCCCTCAATAATTTCATCACTGGCCTGAACAATAATGATAGGGGCATCATTTTAACACATGAAGCTAGCTGCACAGAGATTCATTTTCTTGATCTCAGAATAATGCCCCGTACACACGGTCGGACATTGATCGGACATTCCGACAACAAAATCCTCTGATTTTTTCCGACGGATGTTGGCTCAAACTTGTTTTGCCTACACACGGTCGCAGAAAGTTGTCGGAATTTCCGATCGACAACCATGCGGTCACGTACACCACGTATGACGAGACTAGAAAAGGCCGGTTTAGAACCAAGCGCGGCACCCTTTGGGCTCCTTTTGCTAATCTCGTGTTAGTAAAAGTTTGGTGAGAGACGATTCGTGCTTTTTCAGACTCGTGGCTTTCAGATCGTTTTCTGCCATTCAATTTGTGCTTGTGGGTTTGTATCTGCTCTTCAGTGCGTGCAAGCAAGTTCCGCATGACTTTAAGGAGTCATTGTATTCTTGTTCGTTCGTTACTGGTTTTCAGGTCGCTCTTCACAGGCCTTGCTGTTCTTCAGTGCGTTCTGTTACTTCGTTCTGAGCAGCTGACCGTTTTCTAGCCATGTTTCGTATGCGTACTCCTCGTAGAGTTCGTGCTGTGCGGGGGCTTGGTGTTGGGGTCCTGACCTTGACACAAGTCCAGTCCATGAACAGGGTGGGGAGAAGTTCATGGACCAAGAATTGGTTGCTTCAGCGTGACCAGTTCTGTCATATGCCTTTGCTCCGTGAGATCCGTGAGAATAATCCTGATGATTTCAGGAACTTTCTCAGGATGACGGACCCCGTGTTTCACCGTTTGTTGGCTTCGCTGACCCCCTATATCAGCAGGCAGGATACCTGCATGAGGCAAGCCATCACTCCGGAGCAGGGGTTGGTCGCTACCTTGCGGTATTTGGCCACAGGGAGAAGCCTGCAGGACCTCAAGTTCTCGACAGGCATCTCCCCCCAGGCTCTGGGGATCATTATCCCAGAGACCTGTTCTGCCATCATCCAAGTCCTGCAGAAGGAATATATTAAGGTAAGATTTTTATCCATTTATATCACATTTTATTGTATTGAATGTTTGCTAATATATTGTATTTCTTTCCTCATTCCCTAATTACCATGATTGTAATATGCTGTGAATGTCCCCTTTGTTCTCATGCATGCTGGATTTTTATGTAATTATTATTTTATGCCCTTCATACATATTTGCCCTTCAATAACCTCTCCAGCATGGTGTCTCCTGCCCTATATTCACCTCATGTAGTCACTTAACAATGTATTTTATCAGCTCTATAGTAGTGCTTTACCCCAAACACCCCCTAAAATGTTTGGAAATGTTATTTTTGATTTTAATTCAGGCAGAGTGCCAGAGGCTTTTTTTGTGGTGTCCCCAAATTTTTGGTAACCCTCCCTCCCCCCAACTGCTAAGTCAGCTGATCCCAATTCTCTATCTATCCTCAATCATCTATCTGCTGACTTTGCCAAACCCATACACACTATACCCACCTCTTTACTGGTCAGATTTATGAATGAATTCCCCAAAGCATGTAGTGCAAGGGCCTGCCTGTATACTTTCCAATGGAACTGTTTTAAGTTTTTGTATCCTATTATTATCTTGATAGGTAATAGCAGAATGTCCAAATGTCCTCAAATGTGTACAATGTGTATTTATATCTTTGTATTCAGACACTTCTTACCTGTCCAGTGGTCTGCCAATAGTGTAACTAAGGAGGGGCTGTTCCAAGTAATACCCTGTATTTAGGCATTCATCTCTCAATGAAGTGAAGAGGGTTACCTGTCCAAGACCCCCCCCCATAATGTTAGAAATGGCCCATGAGGGAGGGAGGGGGAATATGATAGGTGTACCTTATACTTTGTTGTTGTTAAATTCCCCTTAATAAATGCTATCTGGAGGTTGCCCCAGAATGTTTGTGTCTAATCTGCTTGCCAGGTTTCTGTGAAAAAATAGTAATGTTTATTTTTTTTTCCTCAACAGTTTCCTTCCACGCCACAGGAATGGCAGACTGTGGCCTCCCACTTTGCCCAACGGTGGGACTTTCCTAACCGCGGAGGGGCAATTGATGGGAAACACGTCCACATCGTCCCACCACCCAACTCGGGGTCGTACTATTATAATTACAAGGGGTTTAAAAGTATAGTGATGTTGGCGGTGGTGTCGGCTAATTACGAGTTCTTGTATGTGGACGTGGGGAAGAATGGCTGGATGTCCGATGGTGGAGTGATCGCCCAGACGGAGTTCTACAGGCGTCTCCAGAATGGCAGCTTGGACTTGCCACCTCCAGAGGACAATGTTGAAGGTCTCCCATTTGTGTTCGTTGCTGATGAAGCGTTTGCACTGGGGGACCACCTGATGCGGGCATTCCCAATGAGGACCCTCACCCCGGAACAGAGGGTTTTTAATTACCGGCTGGCCAGAGCCCAAAGAGTGGTGGAGAACACATTTGGAATCCTGGCCAGCCGGTTCCGATTATTTCTGACACCCATCTATATGGCGGAGTATAAACTGAACCATATAATACTTGCGTGCTGTGTTCTCCATAATTTTTTAAGAAAACATTCAGCCAACTATGCTGGCTGAGTTGGGCCTGAGGCCGGAATCCCAAATCCATCAACACTGACGGTGCTTGAAAGTGGCCGTCCTGGCTTGCCCTCCCTGAATGCCCGTGATGTCCGGTTACGCTACCTGGAGTTCTTTGCGGGTAGGGGGGCTATCAATATGCCAGACAATCTGTGACACCTTTTTCAAATAAAAAACAACCAAAAGAAATTCTTGGTGGACATTTACTGCTTGTGTTTGTTTTAGCTGACCCTGACAGAAATGTGTTGAGTGCAGAAAATGTCGTGATTGGGTAACCTTATAAAAAATAGTGTTGGCTGGTACTTCCTAAATGCCAAAACACATTTCACTACAAGTGCACTTGCAACTGCACTGAACCTGCACTTGTAGTGCAAAGTGTATTTTCCCTTAGGAAATAACCCCCATTTTTGCATAAAACAGCAATTACATCACCCCAAAAGTGTTGTAGCGTTGAGACAATAATCCACACATTCTTGATGAACAATCTTTTTAATACCTGCACAATCACATGTGCATTTACCAAAGGTTTTTCTGACAAACCAACATGTTTGTTGTATAACAATTTTTGTGGTGTCATTATCCAAAATCAAAATGTGCATTTTATAGAAAACAGGCCTGTGTAAAACCCACAAGAAAGACACAAATCTTGAAGTTACAAAGTTCCCATGTGGTAGAACTTGAAGGCAATATCAGACATGAGTATTTAGGAACTGTGTTTGATATTGCGTTCAGATGGGGGAAATCACCCCTGGAAAAGCCAAATTTGGAAGATGCACACCAACTTCAGAATGTCAACATGTGCGACCTGCCATCACGGGGGATCAAGGGACGTGTTTTGGGGGAGAAAGCCCTTCCTCACCGCTACTTTATTATTGAGAAAGGGGTTGCACCCCCAAAACGCGTCCATTGATCTACCGTGATGGCAGATAGCACATGTTGACACACTGTGTGCATCCTCCAAATTTGGCTTTGGGAAAAATCACAAAAACATTTTGCACATTGTAGCACACAAAAGAAGAAAGTGATTTGGAGGGGTTTTAAACTCGCCCCAAAACATCAATGATGTTTTTATATTTTGGAATAACATCATTGATGTTTTGCTTGATGATTTTCCAATTGTAAATTACACCCCATGATCTCCCCGATCAGGATCTGGGCACTTTCGGATGTGAAAGGATCTTCATCCACAACCTCACAATCACCTAAAAAGAGAGGAACCCCAAAATAAATTAGGTTTCCAAAAAAATGCTGCCATCCATCTCTTATCTGAGCCTGTGGTCGCCGACACTCACCTGTTGTGGTGACTAGTTCCACCACGTCTTCTTCCTCCTGCTCAGCTTGTGTTGGGGGGATTTCCCCTTCTTCCAGAGGGGGTCTCTGGTCTCCTCAGATGAGGGGTGTCCTCCGAGTCTTTTCTCCCCTATGTAAAACAAAAATGGTATAATTAGCACACAGATATTTAATGTCAGAACTATAAAGATGAAACATTGCTTGGAAGCGGGGTACAATTATCTATTTTAGCAGAGTTCCAACATGTAGCTTTTTTAGTGTCCTTTGTCAATCTGTGATACTTTACCTGTTTAGTACAAGCTTCACAGATGGAGCCCCCCCTATAGTATACACTGGAGCACCTGTGTGGCCCCCCTAATAAAAATGGTGTTCTGGGGTCCCACACTAGTGCTCCAGTGTCCAGATGTGAAAACAGCTGCTGAGTGTCCTCTCCTTACACAGAATCTAGTTTGCATTTCATTCTAGTAACAAAGCCATCTACACAACCCAATTCTTTGAAGACAAGTATAGGGCGTCAAAATGGTGGCCAAATGCATATGGGCTAAACAATGGTATTTTATAGTCCGAAATAAAAATGTGTGATCCGAACGAATAATGGGCCCATGAACATGAAAGTTGCCATTTTAAACTGTACAACAGTTCCTAAAAGCACATGGAGCAGCACGAACGTAATAAACACAAAAAGAATAGGAACACAGCACAACTACTTTGCAGCACACTCCGGATCTTTCTGTACTGCTCATGTTCTCGTAATTTCAGGTCCGACCACCGCTTCCTGAGCTGATCTTTCGATCGTCGTACCTCGAATTTCCGGTGCAGACTCCTGACCACTTTCGCCATGATCTTGGCCTTTCGGACATTGTGGTTGGGGTAAGGCCCATACTTTCCATCATAGTCGGCCCTCTTCAGGATGTCCACCATCTCCAACATCTCCCCAAAGGACATATTTGAGTCCTTCAATCTCCTTCTGGATCGGGACGTTTCAGGCTCCGGCCTTTCCTCCTCCTCCTCGTTGCTGTAATTAGCACGATCCTGCTGTCTATCCGCCATGTGCTCTTCCTCCACTGCGCCAAACGAAAAGGGGCGGGGAATAGAATAGAAAGAACGTCAGGGGTGGGCGGAGTTATACGCATGCGCAGTGTGTATAAATCATAACGCGCGCGTCTTACGTACGATCTGTGAGCGGAGGAAGGAGCATCGGAGACGCCGATCGTGCTAACGAAGGTAGGATCTAAACTTGGGCCTATACTGCTTCGAAATTGAAGCGTATATTGTAACAAGATTAGGGGAGTTTGGCCTGACATTAGGGTTTGTCTTGTGTTGTGTCTTGCAGAGAAAATGGATGGGTTCAACGACCACAATTTCCTGCCCCTGTTCATTGACAAATACAGGAAGCTGCCCTGTCTGTGGCAGGTGAGACACCCCCACTATAATCACAAACAGAAGAGGCAGGCAGCTCTGGAGAAACTGCTGGAGTTGGTGAAGCCGGTGGTCCCCACAGCAACCATCCCCTATTTAAAAGCAAAAATTGGTGGCCTGGGGAGCACATATCTTAGGGAGCGCAAGAAGGTCACAGATTCCCAGAGGTCCGGAGCTGCAGCAGATGACGTTTATGTCCCCAGGCTGTGGTACTATGAGAGACTGCGATTTCTGTCAGACCACACTGAAGTCAGGGAATCCCTCTCTACTCTTCCTTCCACTCTTCCTTCCATCCCAGCTGAGGCTTCCGATGTCCAACCTGGGCCTTCCAGCCAGGAAGAAGTGGAGGAGCCCAGCTGGAGTCAGGTATAGCATTGTTCTACAGATTTCTGGGCAATAAATAAATGATGTTTACTAGATGTTATTATTGATCACTAATTGCTGATTAAAAAAAGTGTTTTACATATCAATAGACAGTAGTGGGCACCCAAAATTGGGACAAGAATGCAAAATGCTGAGCTCAGAATGATAGTCTGTTATATTTGTTAACATTCAATTTGCAGCAGTCAGGAGGTGAAAATTGTGTGTGATTGATGTAAAAAATACTAAAACTATGTCCCTTTTTCATACACGGGAAGACCTCAGCCAGGAGGAGGTTGTGGAATGTGGCAGTCAGGAGGAGGCGGGGATTAGTGTCAGCCAGGAGGAGGCGGGGATTAGTTGCAGCCAGGAGGAGGCGGGGCTAAGTGTCAGCCAAGAGAAGCCTGGGACCAGTCGCAGCCTGACTGAGTCTCAGGTTCCTCCCCTCCGCCTGCCTTATAAACGAGCCAGGAAGGCCACTCCCAGTCCTGTGCAGGATTCAGCATACAGGCTGATCCAGGAGGCTTCAGCGTCCCTCAGAGCCTTCCCCAGTCCTGAAGAGGCCTTTGCCTGCATGGCTGCCACCAAATTGCAGGGCATGCAGGAGGGCCAACGCAAGATCTCGATCTCTGAGGACCTGATTTATAAAGTCCTACGTAAGGGGGAGAGTGGGGAACTGACACACAAGACGGATGTCATGGAGAGGGACGATCCTCCTCCTCCTCCTGCTGCCACAACTCTACCACCACAGCCAAAGGCTGGAAGGAAGCGTGGAAGGAAGACCTGAGAGTGATGACCCTGGGTTCAGTCTGGTCTGACAGAAGATGCAGTCTCTCGTATGACCACAGCCTGGGGACACAGATATCATCTGCTGCTTTCCGGATCTCTGGGACTTCTGGACCACACTGCCCCCCCTTAGATATGGACTCCTCAGGCCACCAATTTTGCTTTTAAATAATTGATGTCTGCCCTGGGGGTCCAAGGCTTCGCCCACTTCTGCAGTTTCTCCAGCGTTGCCTCCCTCTTTGTTTATAGTTGTGACCCCTTAATAAAAATTTTTTAGGTAAATTATACTCTCCTGTGTGTGTTTTCATCCAAAAAGGACAGCTTGTTGGTGACGATTCAGGTACATTTCTAAAGTACAATGTGAAATTAACAAGGGACAACAACACCAAACAATCTCCTACAGATTAAATAGAACAACATATTAGTGGTGTTGTGGGAACTTGTCACCAAAAACACACACAAACATTTTCGGGAGTACAAATCAAAATCACCAAAAAAAAAAAAAATATGTTGTCAGATGTGAGAAATCAAAATATATTGAGGGAATCCCGAGAAATAGTAACGAAATAAGTTTGTGAGAAGTGTGTGTGAATATGAGCAGCAAAACGACTTAATTCTTGTCACATTCTAAAGAAGAAGAGATTGCACTGTATTAAACCATTTTTAACATTGCAGCGTGACGAAAGTGCTGTATCCATTGCGAACGCTAAGTTTACCAGAACGAGCTGTTCCGTGTCGGAATTTCTTCTGAGCATGCGTGGCACTTTGTGCGTCGGAACAGGCGACACACGGTCGGAATTGACGCGATTGGATTTTGTTGTCGGAAAATTTTATCTCCTGCTGTCCAACTTTGTGTGTCGGAAAATCCGATGGAAAATGTCCGATGGCGCCCACACACGGTCGGAATTTCCGACAACACGCTCCGATCGGACATTGTCCATCGCAAAATCCGACCGTGTGTATGGGGCATAAGAGTAGCGGATGGACAACTTGTTACATCAACATATTTCAAAGAAACTAATCGTAACGGTTTCATTGATGTTAAAAGTTGCCATCACAGAGCTTGGTTGGAATCCATTCCCAGGAGTCAGTTTCTCAGGTTGAGGCAGAACTGCATGAACCTCGATGATTTTTGTAGAGAAGCCTCAATCCTCAGAGGACAATTTCTAGAGAAAGGTTATGGGGAGAAGGAACTTGATGAGGCATTTAGTGTAGCCTTAGATAAAAACATAGATGATCTGTTGGTCACCAGACCCAAAACTAAGGATGATACTTTTAAGTTTTCTCTCATCACTGGTTATTCCAACCAGTATTATGAAATAAAAAGGATAATGCGAAAACACTGGAAAGTTTTGAAAGAGGACCGGGTCCTGGGCCCAGTTCTACCTGAACAACCACGACTCGTCTATCGAGGTGATTCTCCTCTGAGGCTACAAATTGCCCTGAATATAGTTGACCCACCCAATCAGCTGTCCTTCTTTCAAAATATGGGTGTTTTTTATCTGTGCAGAAAATGTCCTATTTGCCAAATAAATGCATGTAGAACTAGAAGGACAAATTCTTTCCAGTCAACATCCACTCAAGAGTTCTTCCTTATTAAACCCTTCATCACATGTACGACAAAATATGTGGTCTATGTGATCAAATGTCCATGTGGGAAGCAATACATAGGGCGATTGAAACGCATGCTACAAGTGAGGTTAAGCGAGCATGTGGCTAACATCAGACGTGGCTTCCCTAAGCATAGTCTCTCTCATCACTATGCACGGAAGCATGATTGCAATCCAGAGGGAACTACATTTTTGGGCATAGACAAATTTTGTGGTAACTGGAGGGGTAGTAACATGGTTAGGGAAGTTTCACGCTTAGAAACTAAGTGGATTTATCAGGCCCAGACTTACACCCCATTTGGTATGAATATTGAATGGGATGTAAACGCATTTATTAATAATGGTTAGAATCTGTTGCTTCTTGTTTTTTGAGATCTATATATATGAGACATGGCTTGCATCTATTTGAGGCCTGTGGGGTCGTCGTGATCTATGTTTTTTGTTAAGTATGGTCACTTATTTTACCACTGAGTTTACTAGTAGTATTAATATTCCCTCTATGGAAGTGTTATTTTATTTTATTTTAATTTACTGTTTTTATATGTACCTACCACAAGAAGTCGCCACTCTATAAGTCCACCTGCACGCACGATCCCTGCCCAGAGCAGATCTATTGTATATTTTGAGAGGAATAAATCTTTCCCTTCTAATCCATTGACCTACTATTTTAACCTTTAAAGGTATATTATTCAAGGAACTTATGTGCTGACATTTTTTTTGTGTAATAGTTATATTTCAGTTTTTACTGATATTTTCGCTTGATAATCACATTTGAGCTTTTAGGCAGATTAGTTTCGCTGTTGAAGCAATATTATTTTATTTTAAATTTGTGTTTCTTACATGTTGTGGAGCTATATTCAATCTTTAGCCGTTCATCCCCCTTGTAAGCGGCAACGTGACACGTCATAGCCACGCCCCTGAGGACGCACCCTTGTGACGAAATGCCGGGCTGTACAAGGGACGCGTGACGTAGTATTGTGGACGGGTTAGTGGCCACCATATCGTTGGTAGGAAGCGCTGGACGCTTTCTGATTGCCTGTACTATATTCACCACATGTGAGTCTTTTATTTACTGCTTTATGTCAATAAATTAAGGCTTCTGTCAGATGTCTGCGCAATGAGAGCCTTCCCCTTCTTTTCTCATGTGGTTACCGGGTTATACCTTTGGGAACATTCCGCTTGGTCAAGCATTTACCGAGCTGTTTACACCTGGTTTGTCAGTGAAAGAGGGACCTCTCTAACGCAGTGAATCATATGAAGCGGGGATCCAACCAACCATACATCTCCATACTGTGTATATTCAATGCACTGACGGTAAGAGTCAGTAATATTGGGTGTTGGTGACGGCTCTTCCTCTTCAGCTTTTTCTGATGGATCTTTAAATTCTTTTTGATGGACTACACAACCTATCAATTTATTAGAATTATTATATGATGAACTCATTGTTTATTATCCCCACTCACTAGCGCTGCACCTCTTACCCTCTACCTTTCTTATTGTATCCAGCAATATAGTGTCAGCAGCTTTTTATAATTGATACTTTTCTAGGTTTAGTGCAACAAATATTCTTCTTTTGACTGTGCTGATACATACTCAGAGGCGCCCCTCTCCTTGTAGGGCAGTGTACAGGGGCTATTAGTTTGTAGGAAAGTGTAGAGGGTGTTAGCAGGGCAAAAGAAAGTAGGTCAGCAGGGCGGAGGACAGGGAGGATGGGGGTCAGTAGAGAGGAGGATGGGAGGTCAGCAGGAAGTGTACAGGAATCGGTGAGGCAGTGTACTGGGTAAGCAGGGCGAATGACAGGGGTCAGCAGGGGAGTGTACAGGGCTGGAAGGGCAGGGGACAGGAGTCACAGGGGCACTGCTGGCAGCAGGGATGATGGGATCACAGTTGGCAGGAGTAAGGACAGGGGTCACTGATGGCAGTAGAAAGGACAAGAGTCACCTCTGGCAGGAGAGAGTACAGGGGTCACTGCTGGAAATATAGAGGACAGGGGTCACAGCTGACAGGAAGGAGGACAGGAGTCACCTTTAGCAGGGTAAAGGACAGGGACCAGCACTAGCAGGAGGGAGGACAGGGGTCACTACTGGCAGGAGGGACAACAGGAGTGATGGCTGGCAGTAGTGACAGGGGTCACTGCTGGCAGAACAATGGGTAGAATTCTTTCTCCCTTCCCTGCAAGGTACATAGCCTTAGCACAAGCAGCAAAAACTCATCCTCCCCAGAGGCACTATAGCTAAAATCTGATTCCATTACACAAAATTACAATCTGCACAGTGTATAGCTGGTTACTGTGTTGGAGTCCCAACCAGTGAAATTCCCTGATCAAAATGGCAGCTCAGTAGCAGTAGCCAGCTACACACTGTGCAGATCATAGCTGTGTGTAATGGAATCAGATTTCAGCTACAGTGTGTGCTGTGAGGAGGGGGAGTTCTTGCTGCCTGTGCTCAGGCTGTGTATTGTGCAGGGATGGGAGAAGGCTGGCACAGAATCAAGGGTAGTGAGTGTCTTTGGGGGGGTGTAACTGAAATCTGTGGGGGTGCAGCCCACCCCAGCACCCCCTAGATCTGGCCATGTTGTCTAAATGGCTCCCTTGAATGTGGATTCCAAATCTATGGAATCCTTGATAGAAATCTGTTAAAAAGTGGTTTCCTGACCATAGAAATTATTTTCAAAATGTCTAAATTTCAGGCCATTGAAAGGTAAAAAAGCAGCAAAGCATCCCACAAGACAGCATTGACCAAATATAGTCATAACACCATCAAGGATCCCTGCCCTAGTGTCAGGATCTGTCATTTAGTGAGGGGAGTGCAATGCATTGTGATTGACGGGGGTTGCCACTATTGATGATGGATTAACATCCTCCCCCCTTGCAAGGCCCCCCAATGTTTAAAGGTAATCTCATATGAACCTAGGAAGGGGCTTCTTCTTGTCAACAAACACACAAGGAGTATAGAAGGTTAGATGGTGATGTATATTCAATAGTGGGGTTCCAAGGCTTTGACAGTCGGCACTATGTGCAGGAGAGTGCCAGTGGTTTGACAGCTGGTAGTATGTACAGAGGAGAGGTATGGCCAATATAACAGTGGACAGTATATACAGGAGTGGAGTGTGGAGGGTATGATGGGAACAGTATGTGCAGGAGAGGAGTGTGGAGGGTATGATGGGGGCGGTATGTGCAGAAGAGGCATGTGGAGGGTATGATGGTGGCGGTATGTGCAGGAGAGGAGTGTTGAGGGTATGACAGTGAGCAGTATGTACAGGAGAGGAGTGTGAAAGGTATGATCGGGGCGGTATGTGCAGGAGAGGCGTGTGGAGGGTATCACAGTGGGCAGTATGTGCAGGAGAGGAGTGTGGAGGTTATGATGGGGTGATATGTGTGGGAGAGGAGTATGGAGGGTATAATGGAGGCAGTATGTGCAGGAGAGGAGTGTGGAGGGTATTATGGGGGTAGTATGTGCAGTAGAGGAGTATGGAGGGTATTATGGGGGCAGTATGTGCAGGAGAGGGGTGTAGAAGGTATGATGGGGGCAGTATGTGCAGTAGAGGAGTGTGGAGGGTATGATGGGGGTTGTATGTGCAGTAGAGGAGTATAGAGGGTATGATGGGGGCAGTATGTGCAGTAGAGGAGTGTGGAGGGTATGATGGTGGTGGTATGTGTAGGAGAGGGGTATGGGGGATATGATGGGGGCAGTATGTGCAGTAGAGCATTTTGGAGGGTATGGTGGGGTAGTATGTGCAGGAGAGGAGTGTGGAGGGTATGATGGGGAAGGTATGTGTAGGAGAGGCGTATGGGGGGTATGATGGGGGCAGAATGTGTAGGAGAGGAATGTGGAGGGTATGATGGGGGTGGTATGTGTAGGAGAGGAGTATGGAGGGTATGATGTGGGCAGTATGTGCAGGAGAGGAGTGTGGAGGGTATGATGGGGACAGTATGTGTAGGAGAGGAATGTGGAGGGTATGATGGGGGTGGTATGTGTAGCAGTGGAGTATGGAGGGTATGATAGGGGCAGTATGTACAGGAGAGGAGTGTGGAGGGTATCACAGTGGGCAGTATGTACAGGAGAGAAGTATGGAGAATGTGATGTGGGCAGTATGTGCAGGAAAGGAGTGTGGAGGGTATGATGGGGAAGGTATGTGTAGGAGAGCGTATGGAGGGTATGATGGGGGGAGTATGTGCAGCAGAGGAGTGTAGGGTATGATGGTGGTGGTATGTGTAGGAGAGGGGTATGGAGGGTATGATGGGGGCAGTATGTGCAGTAGAGCATTTTGGAGGGTATGGTGGGGTAGTATGTGCAGGAGAGGAGTGTGGAGGGTATGATGGGGAAGGTATGTGTAGGAGAGGCGTATGGGGGGTATGATGGGGGCAGAATGTGTAGGAGAGGAATGTGGAGGGTATGATGGGGGTGGTATGTGTAGGAGAGGAGTATGGAGGGTATGATGGGTGCAGAATGTGTAGGAGAGGAGTGTGGAGGGTATGATGGGGGCGGTATGTGCAGTAGAGGAGTGTGGAGGGTATGATGGGGTAATATGTGTAGGAGAGGAGTATGGGGGGTATGATGGGGGAAGAATGTGTAGGAGAGGAATGTGGAGGGTATGATGGGGCGGTATGTGCAGTAGAGGCGTGTGGAAGGTATGATGGGGTGGTATGTGTAGGGGATGAGTGTGGAGGGTATGATGGGGGTGGTATGTGCAGTAGAGGAGTGTGGAGGGTATGATGGGGGCAGTATGTGCAGTAGAGGCGTGTGGAAGGTATGATGGGGGTGGTATGTGTAGGGGAGGAGTGTGGAGGGTATGATGGGGGTGGTATGTGTAGGGGAGGAGTGTGGAGGGTATGATGGGGGTGGTATGTGCAGAAGAGGAGTGTGGAGAGTATGATTGGGGCAGTATGTGCAGTAGAGGAGTGTGGAGGGTATGATGGGGGCAGTATGTGCAGGAGAGGCATGTGGAGGGTATGACAGCTGGCAGTATGTGTAGGATAGCCTACAGTATATGATATGAGGGGGGATGTGAATAATGAGGTGTTGCCACAAAAGTTAACCTGGGGATTGTTCAATTTACGGGTACCATCATCCTGAAGTAATGAAGTTAGAAGGGATAGGGTGGAATATAGCAAGGGCTACTCCAAACACACCCTACCTTCCCATAAGGAAGTATATGGACTATTGTGGTACCCAATGGAGACATACAGTATAAATACAAATTTTGATTTATTGAATTACAAATAATAAAAATTATGTATAAATACACTTTAACAATGAGACAACATAGAAGTTGTTACAAAACAACATACAATAAAACACAGTGAGTAAAGCCCTCATGAGTAGATGAAGGCAAGTTGATGTGCTAAAGGACGTTTAACCTCAACAGTTTTGCGGCCAATGCCGCTTCCTCAGGAGGCGTCCAAATAGAGCATCTAAAGAGGTGAAACAGTTACAATTACATACTATACAATTGCAAAAGATATATAGTAATACTACATTGTCATGAAACATAATATTAGAGTAGTTACGAATTGTATGCAAGCAAGACAGACCTTTTTATACTAGTCCGTCTTGCTAGCCCCTCGTGCTCGCCCCAGGGGGAACGCCAGGGCGGAGATAATCGGATAGTTATATTTCGCAACCCAAACTGAGTGGTTGCTGTGTGGCGTATTTGCAAGTAATGAAAATAGGCTGTGCGTGGCAGCTGGTAGTCCCGGCGAAATTCCTCAAATGACCTAAACGTATTATTTGAGAATAAATGCATTATGGTTTTTACCCCTTTTTTTGACCAATATTCCCCATCTGTCCTACGGGCGAATTCCTGTAAATTTGGATTCCCCCATAATGGAGTATTTGGAGAGTAGGTGCGGTGCTCAGTATCCGGCAGCATTTTAGTTAGTTTGAGAATCCGTAGAGTCATTTCAAGGATTTTAGTGCTTTCCCTCCCTCTAAGAGATAGGCGGTGGACCAGATACTGCAGGGATTCGTATGAAGTGAGTATGGCTGCTTCTAGGGAGGTAGCCGCATTGTTGGCTTCAGGGAAGAACCACCAATGGGCATGAACCAGTTGTGCGGCTATGTAGTATGTCTGAAGACATGGTAGTGCCAATCCTCCCTCCAACACCGGCAGTTGAAGAGTATTTTTTGCAATTCTCACTGCTCCCCCCTTCCAAATGAAGGCGATAAGAATAGAGTCAATCTCTTTAAATTTAGTTTTGGTGATATATACTGGTGAATTGCATAGTAGGTATAGGAAACGTGGGAGGAATATCATTTTAAAGATATTTATCCTACCTAGTATCGTTAAGGGAAGATTGGTCCATGTCTTCAGTGTGGTCTTCATTCTATTAATTAGTGGGTCTAGATTATATTTGCTATAGGAGGACAGAGGATGTTGGATCATGACCCCCAGGTATCTGAAAGAGTCAACTATTTGTAACGGGCAAGAGGAAGGGGGAGTAAACACCGCTTCCTGATCTATTTTAAACATAAGGGATTTGTCCCAATTGACTTGAAACCCTGAGAAGAGGCCGAACTGTTGAATAATTTCCAGCAGGGTTTGGAGAGACGATTGGGGGTCCGCCAAGTATATTAACATGTCGTCAGCGTATAGAGATACTTTTTCTTCAAGGCCCCCAATCATCAGTCCCTTTATTTCCCCACTGGATCTTATCAGTGCCGCCAGAGGTTCTATCGCAATAGCAACGGCGACAGGGGGCAGCCCTGCCTAGTACCCCTTTTAATCAGGAATGGATCGGTTACTGATGTATTTATCCGCAGCCTGGCAGTAGGCTGCGAATATAAAAGTTGAACCCACTTGATAAAGGTGTTTCCGAACCCAAATTTCGCCAGGACTTCCAGCAGATAAGGCCATTCGACCGAATCGAATGCCTTATGCGCATCTAAGGCCAGTACCGCTCTATTCCCCACAACATCATGAGTGGCCTGCAGGTTTGTGAACAGTCTCCGTAAATTTATGGACGTTGATCGTCCTGGAATGAATCCAGTCTGATCCGCCCCAATAATAGTGGTGATAACTGAGTTTAATCTCCGGGCGAGCACTTTGGCTATAATCTTGACATCTGAGTTAATTAATGATATTGGTCTATATGATTCACATAATAGGTGGTCTTTATGAGGCTTGGGAATGAGGACTATCAATGCTTCTGACATAGAGGGTGGTAGCTGTCCCGTTTTTATAGCAAAATTATAAACTCTCAGTAAATGGGGTATCAAAAGTTCCTTAAACTGTATATACCATTCTATGGGGAAGCCATCCAGTCCCGGTGTTTTGTTTCTGGCAAAGGACTGTATGGCTTCTCCAATCTCTTCCTCCGTTAGAGGATCATCAAGAAGTGAGGCTTGTTCTTCTTGGAGCCTTGGTAGTGTGATGCCGGCCAAGTAGTCATCTAGTTCTACAATAGTATAGTGAGCTTTGGTAGCATATAATGAGGAGTAAAATTTCACAAAAGCATCAACTATTTCCCCACTCTGTTCCACCACTGTACCTATTGTATTCTTAATTCTTGGAATACTGCATGGTTGATAATCAGGCCTAGATAAATACGCTAATAATCGGCTATTTTTGTCTCCAAACTCAAAGATTCGTTGGTTTTGATACAGCAATTTCTTTTGAGTGCGCTCTAAAAGGACTAGATCCAGGTCCCTGGATCTATGTTTCCAGGTATTGTGTGTTGCTGGGGAAGGAGTGGCCGAGTAAGCAGCCTCGGCCACCCTAAGGTCCTTCTCCGCGTCCTTTAATTTGGACTGGGATGCCTTACGAGCCTGTCCAATAGCCGCAGCAAAAATGCCACGCGTGGTGGCCTTAAAGGCATCCCAGGTCAATGGGACAGAGACATTCTGACGGTTACGTAGCCAGTATGCTTTCATTTCTACTGTGCCCTGGTCCACCACCATCTGATCTGTTAACCACAGTGGGCTCAGTCGCCACATGCGGTATGAGGTGGGGGGGCCCAGGGCCAGGTCCACCATTAAAGGGGAATGATCAGACACCGCCCTTGGGAGATATCTGGCCTCAGTCACTCTATTCAATAATTCGGATGAAGCCAAACATAGGTCTATTCGGGAGAGAGTACCATGCGTTTCAGACTGACATGAGCACTCCCTTCCGTCTGCGTGCTTCCACCTCCAGGTCTCCACCAGATCAAATTGGGTCAGAAAAGAGCACAAGGGAGTGGGGGGTAATGTAGAACACTTGAACCTGTCTATGGAATTGTCGAGTACCGTGTTGAAGTCCCCTGCTATCAACAGAGGGCCTTCTGCTATTGCTAGGATGGAGCTCATTACCCGTTCAAAGAATAATTTAGTGAAAGGTGGTGGGACATATAGGCTTGTGACCGTATAGGGCTTACCCCATAATTCAATTACTACAATAACAAAACATCCGTTAGGGTCAGTTTTAATATGTTTTATGGTGATAGGGGCCGATTTTGCTATAAGAATAGACGTGCCTCTTGCATATGTGGAGTAAGTAGAATGTATTGCATAGGCAATTTTAGCTCTCTTTAAAGCCATTACTCTTGATCCCTGTAGGTGGGTTTCCTGGAGGAGGATCACGTGTGGACCGTGTCTTGCCAAATAATCAAACATCAGTGACCTTTTGACCTTGGGGTTAAGCCCCCCAACATTCCATGAAACTATACGGAGCTTAGACATGCGTATAAACAATTTATAACTATTCGTGTCCATTTCCCATTGTCCGCCAGAGCCCAGCCCCGGACAAGGTCCAGCGAGCCCTGGGAAATAGACCCAAACACAATTATCTTTGATATGTTACCCATCAATCCATGAATCTCATTCCTAGATTGCAAAAGCTGTAGAACCAAAGAATCATTTTTAAAGTATGCATATACCATTGAATACCAGCGTCTTTTGTAGATAACCATGACGTTGTAACAAAACCCCTCAAAGTGTACCCCAACAGATTTTCCCCCCTCCCTAACCCTCCCGGCTCTCATCCCCAAACATATGAGAGCTTTGTTCCCATAACCAAACCAATTTGGCAAGAGGGCCATGGCTCAGACCCCTAGCCAACTAACTTCAGGAGACGTGGAAAGGTCCACAGCTCTGGGCCTCCATCCGCATTTGTCCGCACAAAATAAAGAATGTGTGGTGTCTCTTGGCCTGTAAAATTATGGTGATAAAAAATAATAATACTAATAATAAGAATAATAGAAAAAGGAAAAATAAAAGTCAAGGAGGGTGATAGGTTGCTGAGTGGCATCCGAGGGTGACGTAAGAAGTGTAGGTTTAGGAGTTGTAGTCCCGTCTTGACTGTGTATAGTTGGAGAAGTATTTTCTGCTATTGAGGATGCAGTAAAGAGAGTCCCATAACAGCTGCAATGGGGTATAGTAAAGGCCGCCAAATGGGCTTCATGTAGATTGCGGCTCTATCGGGGGGGAGACCTCCTATCCTGGTTCCTGCGATTCGGATGTGCTAAAGTGTCCACCCATTGTGATGCCTCTCTGGGATCCGTAAAGAAATAGGCTTTGCCCTGGTAGATGATGCGCAAACGTGCAGGATATAACATGCCATATGGAAGGTGAAGCTCCCGTAACCTGCGTTTAATTGCCAGAAAAGTGGCTCTCTGCTTCTGCGTAGCTACGGAGAAATCTGGGAAAATGGTGATGTTGTTGCCGTTAAAGGAAACTTTGCCCCTCTCTCTAGCTACTCTGAGAATAGCCTCTCTGTCACGGAAGTGTAGCAGCTTTATGATCATGGCACGTGGTGGGGACCCAGGTGGTAAAGGACGCATGGGGATTCTGTGTGCCCTTTCTATGGCGAACATTGGTGAAAAGGTGTTTGCCCCGAACTCATTCAGTAGCCATCTTTCCATGAATGTTTCTGGTGTTTTGCCCTCAGCACCCTCTGGGAATCCCAAAAAACGTAAATTATTCCTTCTTAGGCGGTCTTCCATATCCGTGAGCTTATCTGCAGTGTATTCATGAGCCTGCCGCAATTCCCTCACAGAGCCCTGTAAGGGACGTGTCTCATCCTCCATATCACTAATACGTTGCTCAGCATTAATCACTCTATGGCGAATATTGTGGACATCCTGTTTCAGAAATGATAATTCTGTTTTGATGGTGTCCATTTGTGTAGTAAGAGATGCATGGCTGTGCTGGATGGCTGCCATGATCTGGGCTAGTGATGGCTCTGCAGGGCCTGCATCATCCCTGTCTGCTCTGGGTGATTGAGGATCATGTCTCTCTGCAGGGGAGAATGAGAGAGGGTCTTCTGGGCTTAAGGTAGGGGGGGATCTTTGTACCTCACCCTTCCCCTTGAGCTGCTTCCAGGGTGTGGATGTGGAGGCTGCCTGCCGCTGTGTGTCTCCCTCGTGCTGATCAGCGCCATTTTGGTGCGGCCTGCATGGCGGTACCGACGGCCCGATTCCCGGGGCCTCCTCCATCGGTGGGCCGTATTTGACCATCCCCCGATGGTCTCAGTGCTCTCCGGGTACTGTGGGGGTATATGGGACCCTCGGATGGCGGCCTGGATCGCAGGATTTTGGCAGGATCTGTGCGGTATGGACGGAGCTCAGGCTGAGCACGTCCTCACATCCCAGGTGCTGGCCACGCCCCCCGTTTCACCTCTTTAGATGCTATATTTAGAGGTAGGGTGTGTTTGGAGTAGCCCTTGCTATATTCCTCCCTATCCCTTCTAACTTCATGAGGGGGGAAGTGATAGATTTACTGTAGGTGTTATTCAATAAGTATAAAACAAAATTAGTCTTTTTTCAAGGGCAAATGTTCTTACCAGTCAGTGTTTTTCAAACAAAAAAATGTTTGCACACTTGATACCTAATTGAACCTGTTCTCCAACTTACAATACATCCTCTATTCAAGTTTTTTTCAGACAGGTTTGAACTCTTTTTGTATATTTCCTGTAGTCCCCCTGAGAACATTAGAAGAACTTTTCATCATCTTTACCATGTTATCCACCTGTAATCATAAAATGTCTTCACTTGACTTGCACGGAGTTCTGCACCTCTCAGATAACACTCATCCCATTAATAAGTAAAGGTTACCCAAATAAAACGCACACCTTTATTTATTTATTTTAAACAATAGTTTTTGTTGGAATTAGGTCATTACAAAGAAAAATCACAGATTTAACTACTAAAGTTGGTTTAGGCAAACAACAAATATTTGCAACCTTTACTACATCTATATAATAATTTAACACATTTATATCCAGTCAACATACTTATATAATAAAGGCTTATACAACCAGAATATTAATAGTACCTGTGACCCCAATGGGATCAGATTGTACACAAGACTAAATACTTAGAAAACACACACGAAAATTACAGTAAATTATAAATGTTAATTAAAGAAGGTTACACTCTGACCCCCAGTGCTCTCCAACCCCCCAGTGCACTCCACCCCCCCTGTGCTCTCCAGGCCCCCTGTGCTCTTTGCACCCCCTATTCTCTCTGGCCCCTCTAGTGCTCTCCAAAATCCCCATGTGCTCTCCAGCCCCCCTGTGCTCTCTGACCCCTCTGTGTTCTACAGCCCCCTTGTGCTCTTTGGCCCCCCAGTGCTTTCTGCCTCCTCCCATGCTCTCTGGCCCCCGAGTACTTTCCAACCTCCCCAGTGCTCTCTGACATCCCCCTGTGCTCCCCTGCCCCTCCCAGTGCTCCCCTCTTTGTGCTCTTTCCCCCTCCCTGTGTTCTCTGCTTCCCTCCATGTTCTCCACCTCTCCCCTGTGCTCTCTGCCCTTCCAGTTCTCTCCACCCCCCCCAGTGCTCTCTGTCTCCCCTCTGTGCCCTTTACCTCCCAGTACTCTTCAGTCCCCCCTGTGCTTTCTGCCCCACCCCTTGTTCTCCACTACCCCCGTGTTCTCTGCCTCTCCCATGTGTTCTCTGACCCCCCCAGTGCTCTCTGTCTTCCCCATGCTCCTTCCCTATGCTTTACACCCCCCTAAGTGCTTTCTGCCTTTCCCTCTATGCTCTCCGCCTCTCCCCCTGGGCTCTCTGCCTCCCCCTGTGCTCGCTGGTCAAAAAAAATACAAGGAATAGTGGCGCAGGCTGTAGTATATAAAATGTAACTTAAGTGCTCTCTGCCCCCCCCCTGTGCTCTTGGCCCCCATGCTCTTGGCCCACCCAGTGCTCGTCATCTCACCCCATGTCCTGTGCTCTCCACCCCTCAAGTGCTTTCTGACCCCCCAGTGCTCTCATGCCCCCCATGTGCTCTCCAGCCCCCATGTGCTCTCCAAACCCCTCCTCGTGCCCTCTGCCCCCAGTGCTCTCTGCCTCCCCTCTGTGCTCTTCGCATCCCTCCCGTGCTGTCCGGCCCCCCTTAGTGCTCTCCTGCCCCCCACACTGCAGGTAGGTAGAACTGTTAGCCACAGCCCTTGGAGCGGAGCACAAGAACAGCTTGGTACCAGGGCAGGAGAAACTAGACAGCAGGCCAAAGTCAGTAGCAGCCAGACAGTGTGGGACCAAATCAGCAGACAATGCACATCCAAGAAGTAGGCCAAAGTAGGCAACATCTGGGCAAAGCAGTAAAGAATCAAAAGGCAAAGACAAGTCAAGATAAAAGGTAAACAGATGAGCAGAGTTGAGGCAGAAGGCAGACATGAAGTCCAGGGGGAAGCCAGGTCTTATACGGGTAGGCAAATGTAATGGATCAGGTCTCAGGAAACATGTGAACAAGCTGAAGATTATTCAGCAATTTCTCTCAGTGGCACATAATTTTAAATAGGCTGCTGGGCGCCAAGTGTGCATGCCAATTGCCACATGCATGTGCGCATGCACAAGTACATACAGTAAAAGTGTGCCTGCCCATGGAATGGTGGCAAACTCTGGTGCTTAAAATTCTCCATAGACAATGCTTTAACCATTTAAAGCGGAGTTCCACCCAAAAATGGAATTTTCACTTTAAAGCGGAGTTCCACCCTAAAGTGGAACTTCCGCTCATCTGATTCCTCCTCCCCTCCGGTGTCACAATTGCCACCTTTCAGGGGGGTGCAGATACCTGTATAATACAGGTATCTGCACCCACTTCCAGGTATAGCTAGCCGCAGCTAGCCACAGACTCCCCGCCCACCCCCGTTGTGCTGTGGGAAATACACAGTTCCCACAACACAACGGGGACCAGTATAGACGCACAGCGCGACCCGCGCATGCGCAGTAGGGAACCGGGCAGTGAAGCCGCAACGCTTCACTTCCTGATTCCCTCAGTGAGAATGGCGGCGGCAGCACCCGAGGAGCGAGGGACGGTTAGGTCTCGGGTGCCGACATCGCTGGACAGGTAAGTGTCCTTATTTTAAAAGTCAGCAGGTGCAGTATTTGCAGCTGCTAACATCTATATATTTTTTTTTTCGCGAAACTCCGCTTTAAATGTAGGTGACCTCCTGACATTCCACATTTGACACGTCATTTTTGAGGGGGAGCAGGTACCCTTTTTTTTTACAGGCACCCGACTCCCACTCCCTCCCTGGCGACTCGGCGGCGGAAGGAAGATTATCTCTTACCCTCCCTGCAATCTTCTGGAACACGTCACAGGTTTTAGAAGATTGCCCAGCCAATCACAGCGTGCAGCTGTAACAATGCAGGCGCCGCAGAGAGGAGGGGGAGAGGAGCGGGTGTCCATGCGCCCGCATCGCTGGACCATGGGACAGGCAAGTGTTTGATTAATAAAAGTCAGCATCTACACTTTTTGTAGCTGCTGACTTTTAAATGGGTGGAACTCCGCTTTAAGGACCGAACCTCTTTTTGAGATCTGTTGTTTACAAGTTAAAATCTGTTTTTTTTTACTAGAAAATTATTTAAATCCCCCAAACATTATATATTTTTTTCAGACACCCTAGAGAATAAAATGGCAGTTGTTGCAATACTTTATGTCAAACTGTATTTGCGCAGTGGTCTCACAAGCGCAATTGTTTTGGGAAAAAAAATTTTTTTTCAATTAAAAAAATAAGATAACAGTAAAATTAGCCCAATTTTTTTTTAGATTGTGAAAGATAATGTTACCCCAAGTAAATTGATAACCAACATGTCACGCTTCAAAATTGTGCCGCTCATGGAATGGCGACAAACTTTGACCCTTAAAAATCTCCATTGGCAACATTTAAAAATTTCTACAGGTTACCAGTTTTGAGTTACAGAGGAAGTCTAGTGCTATAATTATTGCTCTTGCTCTAACGATCGTGGCGATACCTCACATGTGTGGTTTAAACACCATTTTCATATGCGGGCGCGACTTACGTATGCGTTCACTTCTGCACGCGAGCTCGGCGGGACGGGGCTTTTTTAACCTCTCTAGCAGTATTCCTGAGTGTTGATTTTCTCTGCCAGGAGCGTTAACCCCGAGTCACGCTCAGGGTAACATTGCAGAGCTGTCAGCGGAGTCCCCTTACCTTCTCCTGGCGATCCAGTGACGTCCTCCGATGAGATCGCCGGTGAGATCACTGGCGAGAGCATCTGACTTCCTGGTTCCGTTCCCCGCGAGCAGCAGCGATGCATGGGAGCGGAACTGGGCGGGTAATTAAAAAAATTCAAAAGTGACACACACATAAAAAGAGGTGATACATTGTAATCTAAGAGGATTACACTGTATCATCTCAGATCTGACACTTGAGCACTGTACAGTGCCCCTTGCCTGCCATTTTACTGTCATTTTTGCCCATAAAATATTTATAACATGGCATCAAAAAAGCACCACTTTACTACAAAAGTGCTTTTGGACCAGTTGAGTGACAGCGACACGGAGTTGCTCGCAGAACTGAGCAATAGTGAGTCATGGGGAGATTTGTCGTCTGACACTGATCTGGCAAGTGACAACGGTGATGATCCTTCACCCGACCTCAGTGATGTGCAGACTTGGTGCCCTACTTGACTGCGATACGGACCAGGTAGCGCCCCCAAGATTCCCCTTTACTGGATCACCTGGCATACCTGCAATTATTCCTCACTGAGGAGGTAATTGAAAAAACTGTCACAGAGACAAATCGCTACCAAGAGCAGCAATCCGCTACGCTGCATGCCAGGTTTTCCAGAAGCAGAAAGTGGGAACCGGTGACCAAAGAGGACATCTGGCAGTTTCTGGGACTCATCATTCTTTAGGGGGTGGTGGGGAAACCGCTCCAGAAATGGTACCAATAAGTTACTGGCCACTCCATTTTTTGGCACCGTGATGTCAGAATACCG